>CM031621.1:61775051-61795051 GCA_018398815.1 Conus ventricosus
GTCCATCAGAGAGAGAGAGAGAGAGAGAGAGAGAGAGAGAGAGAGAGAGAGAGAGAGAGAGACAAACAGACAGACAAACAAGACAGACAGACAGACAGACAGAGACAGCGAGAGAGACAGAGGGCGGGGAGGGGGGGGGGGGGGGGGGGAGGGGGGTGGCAGACAGAAAACCATATTGACATACAGACATAAAGACAAGCAGTTGTAGAGAACAAAAAGAATTGCGAGTAACAAGCAGATGAGTATAAGAAAACGGATGACACAATTTATATGATTCTTGTCCGGACACCATGTTTGCGGTCATTCATGGCAAAATTCTGTTTGATTGCCATTCACAAGTTTAAAAAAAGTCTGTATGCCTAAAAACTTGACAGCTTGTCATGGATAAAAAGGGCTGGATTTTAAAATGAATTCATATCAATTCACAGCTGAGTAACTTTCAGTAAATGTTTTAATATTTTTATACGAGCAAAATCCTTTTGAGCGGAAGCAAAAAAGTGAGCGGGCGATTCAACACACCGCCCACATTCCATGAGGATATTTCAGCAGGTTTACAATAAGAAATGTGAATATAAACAAACACACACTGGTGGCTGAACTGGTGCTGAAATCACCTGCTGTTCAGTTTTGGATTTTTGTTGCCCTTCCTCTCTCTCCCCCCCCCCCCTCCCCCTCCTCCAGCACTTGAATCATCCGCCCCTGTCGTTCGTTTGTCGTGATACTGGCCTACAGTGGTCGCCCTTCCTTCTCTCCCCCCCCCCCTCCCCCTCCTTCAGCACTTGAATCATCCGCCCCTGTCGTTCGTTTGTCGTGATACTGGCCTACAGTGGTCGCCCTTCCTTCTCTCCCCCCCCCCCCCCCCTCCCCCTCCTCCAGCACTTGAATCATCCGCCCCTGTCGTTCGTTTGTCGTGATACTGGCCTACAGTGGTCGCCCTTCCTTCTCTCCCCCCCCCCCCTCCCCCTCCTCCAGCACTTGAATCATCCGCCCCTGTCGTTCGTTTGTCGTGATACTGGCCTACAGTGGTCGCCCTTCCTTCTCTCCCCCCCCCCCCCTCCCCCTCCTCCAGCACTTGAATCATCCGCCCCTGTCGTTCGTTTGTCGTGATACTGGCCTACAGTGGTCGCCCTTCCTTCTCTCCCCCCCCCCCCTCCCCCTCCTCCAGCACTTGAATCATCCGCCCCTGTCGTTCGTTTGTCGTGATACTGGCCTGTGGTCGCGTAGTAACTGTGATGACAACTCACATACACACGTACACCACACACACCACAACACACCACACCATATCACGCCACGCCACGCCACACACAACACACCACATACAACCCAACACAACGCACACACCACACCACACACATACCAAAACAAACCATACCACACCCACACCCACCACACAACGCACACTGTGTGTGTAACAGAAAGCAATATAATGGCATATGAATGTGAGATGAGTGCAAAAACACCCACAGCGAAAACTGTGCATACAACATAAAGACTGCATGGTCATCTCTGACCAAACAAATTACATAAAGACTGCATGGTCATCTCTGACCAAACAAAGTGTCTCGAGTGCAACAATTATAGCAAGGACAGACAGAATGTTGAACATTTATTAGCAAATTTTTATGTCTATTTCCAAAAGACTAAATAGACCTACTTTCAAAATACTAAGCCCTTGCACAATGTATATAATGTTAATACGCATATCACATTATTACAGTATGTCAAAATCATACAGCTTATAAGGCTACTTATATGTTCCTCTCTGGGTTGATGAAGCATGTAAAGGCATATGTTATTGTCATCATTACAACATTCTGTCCGTTCAGTGGAAAAATGAGAATGGTACAGGAGAGAGCGCAGACATACACCAAAGTTGTTGTAAAAGTTCATGGTATTTGGCTAAAACGTAGCTGTCGTCACTTGCACTTTGTCTTGACTTGCACAAATCGTTACGTGTACGGCTCTTGCATACTGTGTTGCCTTGGGCCCACAACTTTATTGCACATATTCACCAGCTCATTCGACATTCACTGGCTTTGCACACCCAGACTATCATACCAACATATAAATGATACTGTGAACAAGGATTCGATGCAAAAGCGATGGGTTCGTAAACTCTTTGAATGAACACCAATATTTCTCAATTTCTGCATACAAAACATTCTTGACTGGCCTCTTTTACGTATCATGTAAACATTCTAACCAAACACCCACACCCACACACACACGCATACACACACACGCGCGCGCGCGCGCTTGCACACACACACACACACACACACACACACACACACACACACACACACACACACACAAACTCACTCACACACACACACACACACACTCTCTCTCTCTCTCTCTCACACACACACACACACACACACACGCACACACACACTCTCTCTCTCTCTCTCTCTCTCTCACACACACACACACACACACACACACACACACACACACACACACACACACACACACACACATTTTCAAGGGTGCAGAAATGAAATGAAACAACAAAAACTCTCAAGTTAATTGAGATGGAGAAGATCTTCACTTGGTATTTGAAAAAGGACTCCGATCGGAAAAATGTAGAGTACTTGCGCGGAGAGAAGGTGATAACTATGTGTGCGTGTGTTTGATGCAGTGTGGGGGTGGGGGCAGAGGAGGAGGAAGTGTGTGTGTGTGTGTGTGGTGTGTGTGTGTGTGTGTGTGTTTGTGTGTGTGTGTGTGTGTGTGTGTGTGTGTGTGTGTGCGCCCGTGCGTGCGTGCGTGCGTGTGTGTGTGTGTGTGTGTGTGTGTGTGTGTGTGTGTGTGTGTGTGTGTGTGTGTGTGTGTGTGTGCGCGTGCGTGCGTTCGTGTGCCTATGTGCGTGCATGCATGCAAGTGTGCGTGCGTGCTCGCACGTGCGCGCGTATGTGTGTGTGTGTGCGCGCGCGCACGCGCGTGTGTGTATGCGCACGAGAGAGAGAGAGAGAGAGAGAGAGAGAGAGAGAGAGAGAGAGAGAGAGAGAGAGAGAGAGAGAGAGAGAGAGTATAAAGCACGTGGTTGTTGACATGAAAGAAACAACCATGGAGGAAAACAGAAGGTCAGGAGAGGAAGAAGGGAGAGGCGGAGTCATTGCCTGGTCGGGAACTTAAGTAGCCGTTCACATCTGACTTTGACTGGTTCTTCCCAGGGCAGTCCTAATGTCAGACGGCACATTTTGCAATGCTAATCCTCACCCGTGTTGACAGAAAAAAGAAACCGATGCCCGATGGAAGTTTGAAAAAAAGAAATTAGAAGTGGGTCAGGCTTGCGAATTCGTTAGCATGATATTCTTTCTTTTCAGAGTAAGAACGCGTAAAAGGCAGATGCGGAATTTTCACTGACCCTTCCTTCCTGTTCAAGAAGTTCAAAAAGAGTTACAACTCACAGCAGGAAGGAATGGAAGGAGGGTATATCTGCGAGGAAAAAAAAATCAATTGGGATGATATGCACATATGCACGCAAAAAGCATGTCATTGTACCTTTCGATAGCACGCACGCACACACGCACGCACGCACGCGCGCGTGCACAAACACACACACACACACACACACACACACACACACAACTATACATTCATACATACAGAGATATATGATCAAAATATTAATACACACAAAAAATAATGCAGAGTAATGCTTATTCTAATGCACGATACGAAAGTGGCGGGTGAATTTGCTACAAATATCTTCTTAGGATATCTCAAACGACAGACATAATGGACTGTGTGACGTACGCAATGACGATGCCGATCAAGTGGTCATCATCATTTTTTAAGCGGTCCTCCAGACTTGACTCTGGCTTCGGAAATAGGAATAAAACAGTGTCTTCTCTTCTGCTTGGTTAAACCTGATCAGTTTTCCTTTTCGCCCCTTAATTAAGTGTATTTCTCCTTGAACATTTGTGAGTGGACAGCAGCATGACTGATGAGAGCGCGGTTTAGTTGCACATGAGACGAAAGCCAGATAGTTTTTCGGCACTGGATGATTTTGCCAAATTTCAACCTTTGGTCCTTAAGTTTTGTTAAAGTCAACATATCCCAATGTCAACCAGGCCCGTGAGTCACATACACCTGCAGGGCTGGTCAGACAATCTGAGCAACATTCTCCGGCATGCATTCACGAGGGGAAAGAAACTCGACGGTGCCGTTCCAGTCTTTCCACCTGCGCTCAAAGCACACTAGACTTTAGGTAGGAGCCGGTTGGGGCAGAAAGATCCCATCAATATAAAATGTCATTAATGGCACTACTCACGACCTACCAGCCCGTGGTCCGGTTTTGGTGTTACTGGACTGTGTTGTACTGATCTGTTCAAACTGATTCCTCAGAGGTCTTTTGTCAGTTTATATGGGTCAGTTGAACTGAATATGGTGTGTGTGTGTGTGTGTGTGTGTGTGTGTGTGTGTGTGTGTGTGTGTGTGTAAAATAAACCCACGTGGTTCAAAGACGCACGAGATGCCGTAATTTCCCTGTGATTTCCACACACGCGATCAAGACACTCCTCCCATCGTTCTTGATCCTTCTACATTCCCAACGCCCCAATACCCGACCCAATACATCCCCTTTACTGCCAAAACGCATTCTTAAATTACAGCATCACACGAGGACGATCCTGTCCATACTCTCCCGTCTCCCCTCACATCTCCCTGATCTTTTCTCCCTGCAGGACCTGTTGGTATTTGCTGCCTACAGTTGTTGCTGATTCATTTGTCTTTTCAAATGAAATTGGCTGACAAAGCGTGGGCAAATGATGAGCAGAGTCTTTTCTATACAAAGGCAGCTACTTAAACTCCTCATAACGGGTAACTAGCAATATAGAACACTGGTAGACAAAGACTTCAAATTTAGAAGCCCATTCGGATAGACGCACGTATTCGCACAACGATAGACAGATATGGTCTCAACGCAGTCAATAAAGTCTCCCCTGCCACGCTTCTGCATCCCCCCCTTCTCTCTCTCTCTCTCTCTCTCTCTCTCTCCCAGCCCCTCTTCCACCTTTACGTCCACCCGCCCATCCAACCTCCGTACATGACGGATTTCCACCCGCGGAGACGAGGACGCCCGCAACAAGGGCGCGGAATAACAATGGAATTGACGTCACACACCGACGACATCAATGTCAACGACCCTCCATCAAGATTCGCAGGAACAGGTGTCAACCATGTACCACCGTGAACTTCCAGGCTTGGTGACTTTGTGACCTTCACTTTAAACAGTTTCATGCCTACCTCCAAGTCCTCCCCGTCGCACGTGAAGACACGTTCGCCTACTGTGCCAGTCGGCATTGTAAACGCGTCATTATGCCTTCGCACAAAAGCGAGTAACGCGGGTGTGTGGGACAGAGCTTCGCTTGCGGGTTTCGCTGTCGAGTCAGACAATGGCGTATTGTTTGATATCGCTTCCTTTGTTTAGTTTGGCTTTCTTGTCAAGAGCGTTAAAAAGAAAATTCTCAGGATTTTTTTTTTTTTTTTTTTTTTTTTTTTTTTGCGACTAGATTCTGGTTATTGGCTACTCTCTTTTCAAATGGAAATACAAATGCAGAATTGGTGAGTCGGAGAACGGATAGCGTAGCCTTTAGTTTTTAGCTCGAAAAGATTCTTGAACGTTCAGCGAAACGCTGTGTTGGGTCATCCATGCGGATATACTTGCTTTCACGACCATCACGCGCATTCTAATTTTTCAATTTAGATACGTTTCCAGCCCCTGCCCCAACAAAACACGCACGCGCGCGCGTTTGTAGAGAATGCGGGAACAGCTCCACACTGAAACACCACAACTGCACTGGAAGACAGCCTCACAGGAACAGGTCTACACTGAAACACCACAACTGCACCGGGAAACAGCCTCACAGGAACAGGTCTACACTGAAACACCACAACTGCACTGGTAGACAGCCTCACAGGAACAGGTCTACACTGAAACACCACAACTGCACTGGTAGACAGCCTCACAGGAACAGGTCTACACTGAAACACCACAACTGCACTGGTAGACAGCCTCACAGGAACAGGTCTACACTGAAACACCACAACTGCACTGGGAGACAGCCTCACAGGAACAGGTCTACACTGAAACACCACAACTGCACTGGGAGACAGCCTCACAGGAACAGGTCTACACTGAAACACCACAACTGCACTGGGAGACAGCCTCACAGGAACAGGTCTACACTGAAACACCACAACTGCACTGGGAGACAGCCTCACAGGAACAGGTCTACACTGAAACACCACAACTGCACTGGGAGACAGCCTCACAGGAACAGGTCTACACTGAAACACCACAACTGCACTGGGAGACAGCTTCACAGGAACAGGTCTACACTGAAACACCACAACTGCACTGGGAGACAGCCTCACAGGAACAGCTCTACACTGAAACACCACAACTGCACTGGGAGACAGCCTCACAGGAACAGCTCTACACTGAAACACCACAACTGCACTGGTAGACAGCCTCACAGGAAAGAAAAGAGTCGGATACAATCATCACACAGGAGTCATACACTTAACATCAGAGACAATCAGAGACAAGGTTGTGTTGATCCAAGTGGACAGCGAAAGGGGAAAGGGAGTTAATAACTTTACTGAAGAGAGGGGAATAACTGCTGAAGAGAGGGGAATAATACATTCTATTGACCAACAAATTCATACTCATGTTGTTTACAATACAGCCGACCACGAGGGACCATATCAGGGCTGTCACTCAGGGCTGTCACTCAGGGCTGACACCTCGTCAAAGTCAATTCCATACATAGATGTAAAAAAAAAATTGTTGTAGAACATCAAAACAAAATACGTTAAAATCTTTCTTCCGTTACATCTTAAATCTGAATAAACACGTTTATCTTTCATTAACTGAAAAATCACACCAGATGGGACATGCTGAACAAGGTTTTCATGGAATCTGCTGTAGATTGCTTATGTCCGACATAGGTCCTAACACTCTGCGACACGAACGTGATTCTAATATCGTGATCAACCAGGCAACGCCGCCAAAGAGGTGACTGGTTATCATCCTCGTTCACCACGTGAAACAAACGACACTATTTCATACCCACATTTATTTACATCTGAAAGCTGTGTCGGGAGAGATCAGCGACACCTTACTTGACAAATACGTAATAACTGGGGTAAAGGTGATGGAATGGCTGGAAAATCTGAGTGATGGTGGTGGTGATGGCAAATCCATCAAGAGTTACACGAACATGCTCGCCGCACACAATCAGCAGCTGTGTCCAACACACTAAAATCTGATAAACATTAAAAAAAAAATGCACTTCACAATTTGCTTTGCAGGCATACCCGTGTGCCTTTAAGCAATAAAGAACATTTTTTTTAAAACTAAATCCTCATGAACACTTTTTTGCGTCTTTAAAAAAAAAAAAAAAATTAGAAATAGAGTTTGTTTCTTACCGCCAATGACATTGACAAACAAAGCACATGACAAGACACGATGCATTTCAACCACTTGGGTCTTCTTCAGGCGAAAAAAATAATCACATTTAACATTTGGGACAGTACAAAGAACGAAAAACGAAAAAAAAGAACGAAAAATGACTCATCCGTTGTTGTCCATGTGGTGCGGAGAATAGCCGGTAGGCGGAAATGACATGGGGGATTATGGGAGAGGAAAGGAGGGGGGGGTGGGGTTGCGTAGGGGGAGGTGTGGTGTGTGATATGATAGGGTTGTGTGTCTAGTTTATTGGGATGGTGTAATATCTTTGTGACGGTTGTGGTAATGGTGGATTGATAATAATGGTAAGGGGGAAAAGGGGGGGGGGGGGGGGGGGGGGACTGAGGGAGAAAAAAAAAGGGTTAGGTGAATAAAATAAATGATTTCGTTGGGTGATGAAAGAGGTAGTGGGTAGTTATGCGTGGGTAGTTGTGAAGGTGTGTGGGTAATGTTAGGGAGGGAAGGGGATGGAAGATAAATGGGTGATAAGGTATGATCGGGGGGGGGGGGGGGGGGGGGGGGGGTGAGGTGGAAAAAAAAGGGGGGGGAATGGGGGAAGGAGGGTAATGTGTTTGTGTGTGTGGGGGGGGGGGAGGGAAGGGGGGCAAGAGAAGGAGAGCTCATATCTCTTCATCCACTATGGGGTGGGGGGCGGGGGTGGGAGGTTCATATAAATGGTGTTGTTTAAAAAAGTGAACAATGCTGTGGGATGATGTTTATTGCAACAGGTGAAATAATGTGTTGGCATCAATATGCTGATGTTTGTTGAGAGAAGATAGCAGTGATCAATGAAAAACAGGGTATCATGTGTTGCACACACACACACACACACACACAGACACACACACACACACACACACACACACACACACACAAAAAAAGGGTGGGGGGATGGGGGACCACATATAAACATTGTTCTGGGTGAGTTAAGATCATGTGATCATAGTGAGACTAACTGTGGAGAGTTTTCACAAACATATTTACTCACACATACACTCATTCACACACACACACACACACACACACACACAGAGACACACACACACACACACACTTAAAAAAAATCATTATCATCAATCAGTCACTGACAGGTGATGATCATATGAAATCAATGGTAGTGTAGGAAGAGATTCTTCTCCGTTCCCTTAGGCAAGAATGGTGGAGGTACTGGCAAGGGCTTCTGTATGGTGAAGGCTCTCCAGTGGTCAATAAAGTTTTGCACTCATCGGTGTGTTGGCAGGCCAGGATTGTTCTTTTGGTGTTGTTGGGACTGTTCCACCGTCACTGGGCTGCGTGGATAAATTAAAGACCCACCAGGGTGGAGTATTGCAGAGATGTGATGTCACAGTCTGGAGTGCCCAGTTCTCAGTATCACAATGGTGGTCTTCTTCTTCGTTTACTTCGGTAGGAATTCTGGAGGTACTGACAGAGGTTGCTGTATGGTGAAGACCCTCCAGTGGTCAGTAGGGTTTTGCACTCATTGGTGAGTTGGCAGGCCAGGTTTCCACTTTGGGCCTAGCTGGGAATGCTCCGCTGTCTCTTGGGCTGCACTGCATTGATAATTTGAAAGACTCACAGGTGTGGAGTATAGTGGACCTGTGATGTTGAGGTCAGGGGAGCCTTATCTTCAGTCCAACAATGTTCACTTGGTCTGATCGGGGCATCCGGTAGTATGCATCCCTCTTGTTGAAGTCTGGGTGCTGCTCAAGTCATCTTCCTATTTGTCTCCTTGGAAATATTTTAGATTTATTCCAAGGAGACTACCTTTTATAGTTGGGGCTGCTGTCCTCCTTCCTTTGTCAGTTAGTTGGCTTCTTCATTTCCATATAGTGCAGTATGAAGGTGTTCACTGGATGGGAGTCTCTTCAGTGACTGATAAATGGTAATAATTTTAAATAAGTAGTACCACAGGGTGGTGCCAGTTGTTATACAAGTGGAAAAAATGCAGTGGTGATGGTGCAATGGTGCAAGGTGGGGGGACATAGGAAAATATCAGTGACCTGTGGGTGATGCTCACTGGCATGGGTGAGATCAATGGTACTGTAGGATGATAGTCACAGAGGTAAGTGGAATAATAAGGTGGCATTGGTATAATATTGCAGGTTGAGAAAGTGGGTGGAGGGAGGTTGGGGTAAATGACTGGTGGGTGATGGTCATGTTTTATTGGAGGTACTGTAGGATGATGATAATTGTTGTATAAGTGGGATGATGTTGTGGCATGGTGTAAAGTGCCGGTGAGTGATGGTCATGTTTCATTGGAGGTACTGTATGATGATGATAATTGTTGTATAAGTGGGATGGTGTTGTGGCATGGTGTAAAGTGCCGGTGGGGGAATGGGGCAGGTGTTTAAAGATGGGTGGATGATGATGATGGTCAAGGTGTAGGTATGGTCACAGTGGTGTAGGATGATGGTCATTTTTGTAAAAGGAGTAGGAGAGTGCATTAGTAAGTGTGATATTATGCCAGTGGGGGAGTAAAGGAAATGATCAGTGACTGATGGATGTTGATAGCTGTGATGAGATCTACAGTACTATAGGGGGTGGCAGTTGTCATAAGTGAAATAATGTTGTGGCATTGATGTAGTAATGCCATTTGGAAAAAAAAAAAAGGGGGATGATGAATAATGGATAATTGGTCAATGTCTTAAGTGGGACAAACAGTGCTATAGGATGTTGTTCATGGCCATAAGTGAAATAGTAAGTATGATAGCATTGGCATGATAATGCCAGCTGAGTTAACTTGGGGGGGGGGGGGGGGGGGGGGGGGAGAGCAATGATCAATGACTCAATTGATGGTGAAGGTTGTATAGTCATGAATAATCACCGTCTCACACACACACGAGCATGTATAATACATGCATGCACACACATGTACATAGGCATGTACACAAGCACATCCACACACACACACACATATATGCAAACATACAACATATGTCAAAAAAAAAAAAAAAGGGTTATACATAGGATATCTTATGAGTGGTGGTAATAATGTAATGATGATGGTGGTCATATATTGGGAACACACACACACAACACACACACACACACACACACACACACACAAACACCAACAACCACATGTACATACATCCAAGCATACCTGTATGTCGAGGGGTGATCATGAGATACAAGGTACAATGGGGGACAAAGGAAAAGAAATGGTCAGTGGGGAAGGGGGGAAAGTGTGTGGTGTGTGTGTGTGTGTGTGTGTGTGTGTGTGTGTGTGTGTGTGTGTGTGTGTGTGAGGGTGTGTGTGTGTGTGGGGGTGTGCGTGCGTGCGTGCGTGCGTGTGTGTGTGTGTGTGTGTGTGTGAGTGTGTGTGTGTGTGTGTGTGTGTGTGTGTGTGTGTTGCAAGTTAGTGTTGGTGGGGTGTGTGTGTGATTTTGTGGAATATATAGTGGGTTGTTGTTGCAGTGGTGGACGGTGTAATCATGTACTTGGGTTGGGATGCAGGTGATGCGGGGGTGAAGGGAAAGAGTAGGGGGGGGAGTAGGTGGTGGGAGGGGGGAGGAGGAGTACGGGGTAGATCAGATAAGATAATGTTGCTTATAGCCCAGCCGACCGCAAAGGGCCACATCAGGGCTGTGGGTAGATCAGAGGGTAGGTAGTTGATTGGTATAGAACATGGGGTGTGGTGGAAAGTGAAAGATGAAGGAGGGTGGATAATAATTTAAAAAAAATATAATAATAATAATAAATAAATAAATAAAGTGGGGGGGGGGGTTTAAGGGGAAGGATAAAACAAAATTAAGATTAAATAGATGGAGGGTGGCTGTATGAAGTGAGTGAAGGGGATGTGGTGGAGGTGTATGTATATGTGTGTGTGTATGTGTGTGTGTTGGTAGGGGATATTGCCAACTGATGTGGAAGTGGTGGGTATGTGTGTTTCGTTATTGTTGGATATTGATGCCTTGGGGGTGTAGTGTGCCCAGTTTGGCAATGAGATGGGATTCTTGAGTTGTGCGTTCAAAGCTGTCACTCTGTGACTGCCAGAGTGCCATAACTTTGACATGGTTGATGTTGTGTTGGGTGTGGTTGAAGTGTAGGGCGACGGGTTTGGGTCGGTGGTGGCGGATATCAGCCAGGTGTTCAGAGATGTGTGTTTCAAGTGTGCGTGATGTTTCCCCTATGTAGATCTTGCCACACAGCTGGCAGTGGATGGCATATATAATGTTGCGGCTTGACATGAGAATGTGCGTTTGACTGTGATGGTGTCTGGTTTGGTGAGGGGGCAGATTTTGCAGTTGGGTTTAGAGCAGGGGTGAGTACCTGGTTTGGTGTAGCTGTGGTTCTGTTCAAACTGGACCGCACGAGGAGGTCTTTGAGGTTTTTGTCACGTTTGAATGTGATCATGGGTTTGGTATGGAAGGCGGGTTTGTGGTTATGTACAATGTGCCAATTGGATTTGAGGATCCTACAGATGGGGAGGGTGTGCGGGTGGTAGAGGAGGTAGGCTGTGGGTCTGTCTTGGATGGATGCTGGGTTTCCAGAGCAGATGTTCTGGATACAGCTATGGTGCGGCGGAGTGCTGCATTGATGATGGAACTGGGGTATCCGCGGCTGGTGAAAAATTGTGACATTTGGCTGCTTGTATAGTGAAGTCTTCCTCGCTGGAGCAGAGTCTGCAAAGACGGAGAAATTGTGAGTATGGATGCTGTCTTTAGTGTATGGGTGGTGGGAGGATGAGTAGTCTAGGTATGCATGTGCGTCGGTGGGTTTGTAGAAAAAGGAGGTTTTGTGTAGGCCTTCTTCAAGGGAAGAACTTGCTAGACAACTTCCTAGACATCACCATCTCCTTGAAGAAGGCCTACTCAAAACCTCCATTTTCCAATGGCTACCTTTCGTGAATAATTTTGTCACCCTGTCATCCGTTTCGCTCATCAAGTCATCAATCACCACCAAACGCCGTTTCTGATCATCCCATTCTTCTACTCTGGGTAGCCCTTCGATAAACGTGACTCCTTTCAAAAGATGATATCCAGACTGCCACTCTCCGTAACACCACACAATCTCATTGGGAGGTGGTGTCATTACTTCATGGATGTGATTTATAAACTTAGTGACCCAAACAGTTTTTCCACTTCCTGTTGGACCAGCAATCACACAGGTAAAGGGATGTTTCCACCTTGGATCCATAGCTTCTTCTGTTAGCGTCCCACATTGACATTCTCTTTTTATTCCTGGTCTACAGATTCCCTGTCATCATCAGCATCATCATCATCATCATCCTAAGCATCATCACTGTCATCACCGCCATCTCATTTTTTAAACACGCCTACGTCAGCGGACAACCACGCGGCAACGAGAAAACACCCCCATCTATTTTTAACCCACTACGTCAGCACACAACCACCCCCACCAAACAACAAAGACTCAAAACATTTTTTTTCTAACACATGACGGCCACATTATCCAGCGTGACTCACCACACACCGTGACCTTGACCCCGCCACCGACTTCCGCCATGCGCACCACCTGCCGCACCCCCTGCCGCGCCACCTGCCGCCTACTTCCGGCATGCGCAACGCCACTTCCGGTGGAGGTCCCCTCCGAGGTCCCCTTTTGGGGGATGAAAAGTCCCTTACCCTACTACTTATGTGTGTGTGTGTGTGTGTGTGTGTGTGTGTGTGTGTGTGTGTGTGTGTGTGTGTGTGTGAATATATGTAAATATGTAGTTTGTGTGTGTGTGTGTGTGAATCTATGTAAATATGTAGAGAGAGACAGACAGACAAACAGACAGACCGACCGACCGACCAACCGACCGACCGACAGAGGGAAAGCAGAAGTACAAGACGAGACGGGACAAGACAAGAAAGACGGCGCACCGTGAACAAATTACATACACCCTCGCTGCCCGTAACACACAAAGCTGTCACAAACCACACGCAGTCCAACCGGCCTCGCCACAGTTTCCTTGTCCAGCTAGACAACTTGCAGACATCACAGAGAACCACAGGGCTCTCAGACACACTAATCCATCATGATTATCAGACCGTCCAAAGGCTGACGTCCGTTGCAGACGGCCATCCATCGGTCTCTCAGAGTCCGTTGAGAGTCTTGTAGCACCTGTTTCTTCCTGTAGTACGGCCCTGAGAGTCTTGTAGCACCTGTTTCTTCCTGTAGTACGGCCCTGAGAGTCTTGTAGCACCTGTTTCTTCCTGTAGTACGGCCCTGAGAGTCTTGTAGCACCTGTTTCTTCCTGTAGTATGGCCCTGTGGTAATTTATGTTACGTGATATTACTAGGCCCAGGGTTTGTTGTTGTTTTTTTTTCCTTTTTCTTTTCTTCTTCTTCTCTACTTCTCTCTCTCTCTCTCTCTCTCTCTCTCTCTCTCTCTCACAAGCAAGCAAGCGCGCGGCCACACACACACACACACACACACACACACACACACACACACACACACACACACACACATTCTTTCTTTTTGTGTGTATGCGTGAAGGGTTTAATTCCAATTGTTTGATTCTACGGCCCAGCCATTCACTAGGCGAGTGGGTTTGAAAACTTTATCAGAAGATTCACTGTCTGCACTGATCATTTCTCTGACCATTTCTCTGATCATTCTCTTTATTCGATATTTTTGTAAATTCGAATAAAGATTTTCCAAGTAGAGCCAAGGAAATTTCATATATTCAGCCAATAATGAATTATACCGCTGAACTTATGTCTAAGTGTAATGTAGATTTAACATCGATTCCAGAGTTCCCCACAGTTCCAATGATGCCACCTTGGGAACACTTGAGTGGAAATTTTGATTAATGATTATACGGTCTCAAAGAAAAAAGAAAATATTAACATTCTAGTGAACGATGTGAAAGAACACCTAGAAAATTCATATCCTAATCACCTTAAAATCTATACTGATGGTTCAGTTATGGACACAGCTGACAGCGGTTCTGGTTTCGTTATTCCAAGTCTGAATATAGGAAAACATTTTCATTTCGGAAAGGGATTTTCAATATTCACTGCAGAACTGTATGCTATACTGATGGCTTTATTTTGTGTATATAGTACTCCAATATCCTTTTTTAGTGTGCTGTTTCGTGTTGATTCCAAGTCTGTTTTGCAAGCACTGCAAACTTGGGATTGTAAGGCAGAAAAGATTTACTATATGAAATAAGGTACCTGATACACTGTATTATGTCTCAGGGTATAATCGTAGACTTCTGTTGGATTCCTTCACATTGTGGTCTCAGAGGGAATGAAATAGCAATAATCTAGCTAAACGTGGTGCACAAAACTGTTCAGAATGTGTGCTAAATTTGCCATTACATCCTTCTAAGTGTGAAATACTATTCAACCTGGAACAGTACGTTTACAAAAACCTTTTCTGTGAAAAATGCTACACACTGCCTAGCTGCTCACGCCATCTTGCTAAGATTATCACAAAATTAAGGCTGAACACATGAATGACCAAATTTTCTCCTGAAGTTGTGTGTGTCTGTGGAAAATTCATCTCTGTGCATCACCTTCTATTAGATTGTCCAGTTTTAACTAAAATGTATAAGGCGAAAGGTATCAATCTTGACAAATATGAAAATGAGAGTCAAGTTCTGTCTGACTCATGCATAATTGAGTTTGCCGCCACTTTAGCCAGTTCTGATGTAGCTAGACTATTATGAGGGTCCTTAACTGATACGCTGTTTTCTTTTTCATAAGTGTATGCAGATGTGTGTTGAAATGACACCCTTTCCCTGGTAGTCGCGACTATAGTCGCGCTGCTTTGTTTAATACTGTCGACTGGTAGTCGCGACTATAGTCGCGCTGCACAGTGACGCAAATCAGCCGCTTGGGGTTATTGTTCTTGGCTTAGAAACCAGGTCAGGGGCGCTACAATTTGTGGAATACAGCTATATTCAGTGTTCAGGCAATGTTTTCAGTGTCTGTGCTATGATTATACAGACTGCTTGTCGAAGCGTAAAACAAAACCACCAAGATGGCGGCTGCGCGAAACGTGGATCGTGGTAGGAATGTTTTTCAGGACTTTTCGAAGATTTTTTTCCGCGATGTAGAGAATGTAGATGAAGAGGATGGTAACTTAGAAGATTAACAAGCTGTTCTACAAAATGTGATGCTTGAGGGCGACATCAGAGACATGAATCAAGCCCCAAACAACAGAGACTTGAAGATGATGAAGATGAGTGTTGGAGTAGTGAAGGGGGTGATGGAATAATCAACATGCCGTTCGAAGGTGAAAGCCGTCTGCTTGTTGACAACTTTCCTGCCAATCCTCATCCTTTGGACTATTTTCAGCTTTTTTGTTGGTGACGATATTTTGAGGTCGATCGTGGAGCAAACCAACTTGTACGCTCAACGGAAAATTGAAGCCGGCAATCTGAAGCCCAACTCAAGGCGAGCCTTTTTTTTTGTGCGAGCCTCTCTCTCCCTCTCCCTCTCTCTGGCAAACGCATGCACGCACACATGCACACACACCATTATTTTTTCATTTAGAATTCAGGTAAGTAAAAATGACTTTTTGTCTTTTAGATAATTGATTGCTAATGTAATGTGATGAGTGGGCGTGTCTGCATGTGCATCTGACATATGTGTGCGTGTTTGTGTGTGTGTGTGTGTGTGTGTGTGTGAGCGTATGTGTGTGTGTATGTGTGTGTGTGTGTGTGTGTGTGTGTGTGTGTGTGTGTGTGTGTATGTGTGTGTGTGTATATGTGTGTGTGTGTGTGTGTGTGTGACAGCCCTGATATGGCCTCCGTGGTCGGCAGGGCTATAAACCCCAAGAATGAATGTGTGTGTGTATGTGTGTGTGTGTGTGTGTGTGTGTTTGTGTGTGTGTGTGTGTGTGTGTGTGTGTGTGTGTGTGTGTGTGTGTGTGTTGCATATTGGGTGTGATTCCGAATTGGATTACCTGTATTCTCCAATATAATCCAGGTGAGTGAATTACAGTTGACCACTAAATCACTAACATTGTGTTTTTCGTATTCTTTGTTCATTTCTGTACATTTTTCATTCTGGGTATATTGTTCAAATATGCACAAGAAACAAGATAGAAGCCTATAAAGATGATGCACGTTTTTCTGAGAATTTCTGTCTGTTAATTCACCAGTGGCTCTTTAATATCTATAGCGAATATTTTTTGGGTTTTTTTTGTCCCCCCCCCCCCCCCCCCCCCTTTTTTTTCCCCGTCTAATATCATCTGCCGAATGAAAAGACGTATATTAAACCACCACACCACCTCATTTCTCTGAGAAATTATGAAATAAATGTTCGTTAATTTTAATCTGAAACGGCAGTCGGCTTCGCTGCACACGAAGCTAATACAGTTCAAGTCACTGATCACAATTTTTTTTTTAAATGTAAAGTAGCCGCTATTCAAAGGCCCCCGTTCGGCTCTCATTGACCTATGAGTACAGTTCCTGCACTGTCGCCATACTAGTCACTTTGTCAGTGACATATTCACTCCAGGTGATTCTACAAAAACGACTCTGCACTCTTTGCATGAAATTCCAAAACAACAAGCACGCATGGGAAGAGTCTGGGGTGGTAGGAGGGTAGCGTTGTCAGTTGCAGTGCAGACAATGATTCCGATGTCAGCCTTCTGCGCATTCAAACAGGAGGCTGTGTGGGTCGTGATATCCTGCTTATCGGTTGAAACCGGGTTGCTTTAGATTACGATGCGAGCTATCTTTCGAAAGAAACATAAAGATGCAGCCACAAAACTTAATAACAAAGGCACCTAATGTCTCTGTTCATTGCATGAATCACCGTCATGAACTGGCATTCAAAGAAGCTGTCAAGAAAAGAAAAGAAATCCTGTCTGGAGTGCTTTGTAGATAACGACTTCCTACGAATTTACCCGTGCTATCACAGCAGCCCGTTTGTCGGGAAACAATATTAAATCTGCCTTTAAAGCTTTTGATATGTTCTGCCTCCTCAAAACACACGCTGCTGGCACACACTGGCAAACGCATGTCCAACAAGCTACAATAACCTTCCTCAGGGTTTTGCCCTTAGACCTAATCCAGTCACCTGTAGACGCGATGGGAATTCGAACAGAGCAGCAAAGTGTCGGGGCATCGTAACGTGTCGTTTAGTGTGATCAGAGTACGGTGTTAGATGTACTCCCTTCCCCCCTTTTGTCTAGGGATGGTTATTGCCGTCTGTTTTACTACTTGAGGTAAAGGGGCCAATTTTTGTGAGAAAGGAGGACACTGCAGCGCAACAGAAGAGACAGGCAAAGAAAGCCCGCGCCCAGCAAGCAAGAGCAGGTCTCCCACATCCCTGAACAAGCTGTCACTGCACATTCCGTGCACGCATCGGCTTGATCAGCCACCTGCGTATCCACAAATCCCCCCCCCCCCCTCCCCCCTCTCCCTCAACCCAAAGATGACTGAAGTAGTTCTCGTCGACTCGACGACGAACAGCAATAACAACTACTTGAGGTGTGTGAGCACAGTAGGTCTGAATTAACCGAACCAAATCTACGGGAGTGGAAGCGAGATTTTGTTTTATAAAGCTGCGGTGCCGGAAGGGACGATGAAGGCAGAGACACGGCGCAACTCAACAGTTAGCACGAGATGTAAGTTCAAACGCTGGTATACTGAAAGACTAGACATGGACGTTGGTTGCAAAGATGAAAAATAGGAGGATGGGAAAATGGGGGAAACGGGGAAGACGGGTGATGGTTAAAGGGAGGCGGAAGAAAGATGAGTAGATGATGCGAGCCGGAAAGATTAAGAAAGAGATAATGACAGGAAGGGAGGCGGACTGGAAGCACAGGGAAAGGAAATGAGAGCAGGCGAGTCAGGGCGGACACGAGATGAAGGATCGAGGTGAGGCAGAGAGAAAAAGAGACAGACGTTGGATGGTGGGAAGGGAGATAAACAGACGCAAGGCAAGAATTAACATCTTTCCTGTCTAGGAACCGAACAGAGGACCTGTGTTTTCAAGTGCCTTGTACGAGAAACCTAAAGTCCTGTTATCCTTGCCTTCCGAACAAAACGATGGCTGTTTTTTTTTTTCAGATTCAAATCAAATTCAATGACAAAATAACCTGTAAGGTGTCTATAAATTAACTCTGCCCATCACTCTCTTGGTCTCTTCCTTCGTGAAGACAATCAATCGTTCAATTCCCCTCTGTATTACGCTCTCCCCACCCCCACACCCATACATACATCCCTCCCCCTCGTACTCCCCTTTCCTCAGCACACAGTCCCTCACCTCCTCCTCTTCCCTTATTGCTTGTGTTCTGAGGAGAGGCGTTTCAACTCGTACTCGTATTCAGTCTCTGATTGAAATGCCTCTGTATATTGTCACCTCTCAACTCATTCCTGTTTGCTCGTCGAAGGCTCTTGAGAGCTCCAGTGCCGTCTGGGTCACTGGATGAGACCGTCAACAGATCGGTTGAACTAACTGTCTGAGTTGAGACTGAGGCTGGTTGTTAAGGCACCAGATGCATTTGACAGAAGGTCTTCAATAAGCGTCTACATCTGAGAGTTCTGTCAAATAAAGACATCCCCTCTGCATTGAGTCTGTTCCCCTTTTCCACCAACAGCCTAAGATAATCCATAGTCAGAAACACTCAGGAGCGCGTCTGCGCCCCCCCCCCCCCCCCCCCCCCCACCACCACCACCATCACACACACACACTCACAAGTACGCACACACACATACATACATACAAACCATACACAAGCGCTGCCTTCCCTCACACATTTACACACACACCCCTCCCCCCCCCCCCCCCCCCCCCCCACACACACACACACACACACGCACACCTCCCTATCTATTTCCCCATATGTTTACACTTGTCCGATGACTTCATACATACAATTTGATGAAGAGATGAAAACGCCGACTTGATCAGACGCTGACGGAATTCACGCGTACACTAATTCCCTTTGGGACTGATCAACTTTTGCGTGCCGGATTTACGTTCCTGCCCTCCGGAACGATGATTTGGAGGCATCATAAATTATTAACTACCTCCATCAATCCTTCTAGCACCTACGTGCTACAACAGCAAGGCCAGGCGTCGATGCTGCGGCACAACTGCACCAACTCACGCCACACTACAGAAAGTTTACTTTGTCGGGTCATAACAGGTCAGCCGCTCACATAGGCCCTTCTTCTGGGCTGTCAACATGTAGGAAAATCGGCCCCGACCCCGATCTTGAAAGGCGTTACGTCCCGAAAAAGAAACGACCAATTGAACAAGTCGTTACATTTTCTTTTAACTCCTGACGTCTTTTTGGCAAAAAGAAAAAGAAAGAAAAAAAGATTGAACCGTGGTAGTAGCAACACACATTCTGATTCCTAATGATTTTCCGAACTCAGATTTTACAAGAACGTAAAATATTAAGGGGAAACATTTTAAATGTAACAAAATAAATCAACTAATACAAAAGGACATAAGGGTGATTAGAAACAGGCAAGTGAAAAACTTATGTACCCCCCCCCCCCCCCCCTACACAGCGAGTACATTTTTCACTACCTGGTCGCCAGTATTAAAAAAGAGGGACGGTGACCTCAACAGGCGCTGTAAAGGTAAAGGGT
>CM031621.1:61805008-61815008 GCA_018398815.1 Conus ventricosus
ACTGCACTGATATCACAACCGATAAGATGATTAAACAAATCCTGATTTATAAACCACCACGCCGGACACTCTTAGTTGACGACACAATAAGCTGAGCACAAGATTATCTCCAGCCCACATCAAGAACACAATCGCAGGAAATAATAATACCTCTCAGATCAACCCCAATCACGTAGCATATGGACAAAGGTGTTGATCTGATGACGATATAAACATGAAAAGGACTGTAACGATGACGCCTTGGCTTAAGGCTGTGTCAGACCAATTGACATAGGCCAGAACACCAAGGCTACATCAAAATGTTGTTATGCTCTGCATAGTTATGTGGGGATTGTCTTCAGTCGTGACAAGCTCCTAGCATAACATTATCAGTCTCCCAAATCCCCCGAAGTCGGAGTGTGGCTGCCCATGTGGCGGGGTAATCAAAAACGGTCACACACGTAATGTTCTCATCCCCAGCTGATGCATTTGTGCCGTAGTGTTCAAATGCTTCGGCTGTTCGGATGATCCCTGGAGTCTTTTAGCCAGGGTACGACAACAACAACAACAACAACTGTAACGATGAAGATCTAAATGTAAAGGAAAAAACAAGAAAGCTTGAAACAAAAAGCAGAATCCTTTTACTTTGCATTAAAAAAATATCGATCCAAAAAAAATTGCATGTAAATTTAGATCTCTTTTAAGTTTTGAACGTTCCCTTTTCGGAACTGCCTCATCAGCCTTGCCTGCAAACAATTTCGATTCACTTGAACTTAAGGTGTTTGAGGCCTCGTTGGAGGCCTGTTCACCTTCGAGACTTGTAGATGTTGTCTACACCTAAGAACATGCATGCGTGGGGCTTTGAATAATACTGGCACTACCACCACCGATTCGTAGCACGCTGGATTAAACTTGGAACGAAGGCTGTTCCAGTGGGGTCATGCCGCTGTTCCCCAGGTTCTTTGTTCCCCAGTCTCTATATTCCCCAGTCCCGGTGTTCCCCTCAAGAAAAAATCGAAATTCAGTCCCTAAGTTCCCCAGTTTTCGTTGTTCCCCACCCTGTGGCGATCCCGCTGTTCCCCATTCCCGCAAATCCCTGGTCCCGGTGTTCCCCAGTCCCGGTGTTCCCCAGGCCCGCTGTTCCCCAAGTTTTTGCCGTTGGTGGTGTTGGTGGGTTTTGCTGACTTAAACGTTGTTACTGTTGTTTTCATTGCTATAGGCGAGGCAGTGGGAGGGCGGGGTGGGAGGGTCGGGTATTGGGGGTAGAGCGGGAGGGCCGTAGAAGAGGGGTTTCATGCCGACTGGACAGCGCTGGAACCAGCAGGTCAGCACTTGCATGACCCAATCAGGTCTGTGTAGACAGTCTAAAGTGAAATGGCCCGTTGCGAAAGAAAAGGTGTAGCTCACGCAAAGTGTGATATAAAGGGATAGGCGTTCAAAGCGTAAAAAGAAGCACATCACTGTCAAAACCCTTTTCTGGCGTCACAAATTCATGCTTTCCGTTCTAGAATCATACACGATCGAAATATTCCGTTTTTCTTACTGATTTGACAAAGCAACTCACAGCGAAATTGCCCCCCCCCCCCCTCCCCCCACCGCCCTCACCCCCTATCCGTTGGAACGGTGCCGGGCAATGCGCCCTGGGGGCCACGCCAAGTGACACGCTTCGCAGACGACAGAAGCGCGATGACACTTCCAATGTCGCGGTTGAAATGGGAACAACCTGAGTTGACACGCGTGGGGCACGTGCAACTCTCTCGCTCTCTCTCTCTCTCTCTCTCGCTCTCTCGGTGGGGAGGGGAGGGGGGTGGGGGGTGGGCATGTGCATTTTTTTTCCCTATTATTTTGTTTACCTTGGGATGTGCAACCTCTCCTTGTACAGTAGGGCCCGTACTGGCGCTAACGTGCATTGAAATCGGTTTGGGGAACAGCGCTACTGGGGAACAGAGAACCTGGGGAACACCGGTACGGGAACAGCGGCACGCTTTTTCGGTCGGGGAACATCGACACTGGGGAACAGAGACACGGGAAACAGCGCTACTGGGGAACACAGAACCTGGGGAACACTGGCACGCTCCTGTTCCAGTAGGCATCAGTCTGGACTTGAAGGTGTTCAATGTTAGAGCTGTAACTATGTGAGCTGGGAGGCTATTCCAGGAATGTATGACCCTCTCTGCGGAAGAATTACCTCTAACTTGTACCCTACAGTGTCCTTTGACTAGTTTCAGACTGTTACCCATTGTTTCTCTACTGTCAAACAACTGAAACTGAGGGTTCCTCACTCTGTACACGCCGTGCACATATTTGCACAAATCAATCATGTCACCTCGAGCCCGTTGATGTTCAAGACTGGGTAGCTGTAGTATGGCCAAGCATTCATGGTAGGGTTTGTCCTTGAGCGATGAAAGGAGCTTTGTTGCTCTGCGTTGGACATCCTCCACCTCAGCACACAAAGTCTTGCGATGAGGTTGTCAAGCCGAGTGTCCATACTCCAGGACTGGTCTTACAAGTGACTTGTACAGCTGGATAGAGGTCTCATTTGTCAAGCGGTCGAAAGAGCGTCTGATTATCGGACAATTCTGTTTGCTTTGGATGTTGCCTGGGACACATGTTCTTTGAAGGAAAGTTTGTTATCAATATGGACACCCATGATTTCAATGATCTGATGGTTCGATCCCAACTCGGGCTCCCGTGTGGGACCCGCGAGGCCATGGATAAAGTGGGAGCGTGCCGGTGTTCCCGGGTTCTATGTTCTCCAGTAGCGCTGTTCCCCGTGTCTCTGTTCCCCAGTGTCGATGTTCCCCGACCGAAAAAGCGTGCCGCTGTTCCCGTACCGGTGTTCCCCAGGTTCTCTGTTCCCCAGTAGCGCTGTTCCCCAAACAGATTTCAAGGCACGTTGGCGCCAGTACGGGCCCTACTGTACAAGGAGAGGTTGCGCCGGGCACATCCCACATTCGCCTGATGTCTGTGTGTGCGTGCACTGATGCGTGCGTGCGTGTGAGTGTTGGGTAGGAGGCGGGGGGGGGGGGGGGGGGGGAGGGGAGTAGTGTAGACCTACTGCGAGTTATAGTTCTATTATACAAGATTTCTGGCCTGATGGGGTTATGCAAGTGCTGGCCTGCTGGTTCCAGCGCTGTCCAGTCAGCATGAAACCCCTCTTCTACGGCCCTCCCGCTCAACCCCCAATACCGACCCCGACCCCCCCCCCCCCCCCCCCTCCTTCCCCCTCCGACCCGCCCTCCCACTGCCTCGCCTATAGCAATGAAAACAACGGTAACAACGTTTAAGTCAGCAAAACCCACCAACACCACCAACGGCAAAAACTTGGGGAACAGCGGGCCTGGGGAACACCGGGACTGGGGAACACCGAGACCGGGGATTTGCGGGAATGGGGAACAGCGGGATCGCCACAGGGTGGGGAACAACGAAGCTGGGAAACTTAGGGACTGAATTTCGATTTTTTTCTTGAGGGGAACACCGGGACTGGGGAATATAGAGACTGGGGAACAAAGAACTTGGGGAACAGCGGCAGGACCCCGATAAAGTCTCCAGGATACCAGATTTAAATTATATTGCCTCCAATCCTAAGGCCGTGAAACAACAATGCTTACACAAGTAGCCACCATGAACGAGTGCCGTTATTACCTACGTTTGTCAATGGCGTCATATCAACACACATAAGTAAACTTGCTTACGCAATCATACAAATGATGCAAACTGGAGACGTGCAATAGGCTTTCGAACATTTACTTGCTTTTCCAGGTTTGAGTTAGTCGATCCATCTACTGTCCGCTGCAAAGGGAAGGAGGGTGTCAGGATGTCAAGCTTTGATTTGAAAGGACATTTCATCATGGCGTCTGCATGTCGCAAAGGTCAGTCGCTAAAACGAAAAATTGAAACTATTCAAGACGTTGAAAGAAATCCAGCAAAACAGAAGAAGATAATAGGGGAAGAATATGAAATTGCACCGTCGACATCGGCAACCATTCTGGCTTCGAAAGAGAAGTGTAGAAGTCAGTGTTTTGGAGGTGCGGACACCGCAACACGACAGAAGTCATATTTAGGTGACGCCAGAAGTCATATTTAGGTGCCTATCGGAGAGAATCAAACGAGAGGTCTGACAGAACTGCTGCACATACATGTACTTGGGGCCGTTGTGTGGTCATGTGGACTGCTGTGTTACGAGGATGAAAAATAAAATTATTATCCTTTTGAGAGCGGTTTTTTTTCCCTCGTCCAGCTGTAGCAACAATCATCCTTTTCTGTTGTTTCACAGACAGAATTTGCGGGATTTTTTTTCGTTCAGTCTGGCAACTATCATCCCTTTCTGTTGTTTCACAGAATGTGACCATTCGCTTATAAAACATTATAACCGACATTCCATTAACTGTATAAGAGTGACCTGAAGAGTACTGCTAATAATAAAGAACTTCTGATTGTATACACTAAGACGTAGTAACACATGTGACTTTCGCTGCAATGATGGAGAAAAATTAGAAAATGTCATTTTCTTTTCAAGACCCTATTAACACACTAATCATTTTTGGTTATTGTGATTTCTTGTCAAGCTGTGACAAGCACACACAAAAAAAGCTCTCCAGTACGGCTAAGTGCGTGCATTTCAAAATAAATTACCAAAGTGTTTATTTCCATACCATTGCACACTCTAATCGTCCAGCAGCGTGAAACAGTAAACGAACGGTGCAGTAACCACCCTTTCCCCTTCCCTTCTTTAAATCGTGACGCCGAGAGAGAGAGAGAGAGAGAGAGGAGAGAGAGAGAGAGAGAGAGAGAGAGAGAGAGAGAGAGAGAGAGACGTCAGGAAGGATATAACGCAGCAACCAGACAGTAAATCGTTATAACCGGCGCGTCAGTTGTAACGAAATTTTGAATGTCCACCACGATTCGTTATAAGCGGCTTCAACTATATAAACAAAACGAAGTAAACCGTATTTGATTGAGAAGAAAATGGTGGAAGAGTGCACTCATGGAGAAAAATTAGAAAGTATCATTGATACTTACGATATAACGTATTTGATTGCGTAAATGTAAATGTTGCGAATCAAAACCTTGTAGAGGAAGAATTTGGTGACAACATAACTATGTACACAAGTACCACATTCAGGCACACAAAGTCACAGTTATACTGTTGTTTATGATAGCGAAGAGAGCAAAATTTTTTTTTTTTTTTTAGTGAGATCATCAAGCTTACGCAAAGATCCATGAAGAAACTGTAAACATTAACAATCAATACCGTGCACAGGAGAGAGAGAGAGAGAGAGAGAGAGAGAGAGAGAGAGAGAGAGAGAGAGAGAGAGAGAGAGAGAGAGAGACAGACAGAGACAGACAGACAGACAGACAGACAGACAGACAGACAGAAACAGACAGACAGAAACAGACAGACAGACAGAGACAGGATTGGTGGGGGCAAAGTGGCGGGGGTAAGAGGAAATGTAAATGTCAGCAGCCTCCGACTCATACATAATAAATAATTGCAGGAATTAATCAGGACCCGAGAGACCCCACAGCACAAACAGTGTAAATATCAGCTGATCCCAAGCCTGATATCATGTAGCCTAATCCCATGTAATGCTTTATGCCAATGAGGCTGACGGTTACATCACAGTCTGCGAAATACCAAACGGTGCTCTCCCACCCCCCACTCTCCCCTCCCTCAACTATCACTCCCTCCCTCAGGCACAACGTTAACAGCGCCGTTGGTGAATGAAAGACGCTCTGGTCGTCTGCCCTGAAAGACTATGCTATCACTCGTGTCTGTTTGTTTGTCTGTTCGTCTGTCAGCAAGATTATGCAAGAACTCATGAACCGATTTAAACAAATCTTGATTGAAAGATGTCAAGTTGCCCAAGAGCAAAGTACTGATACTTTGGTGCGGATCGGTTTGAAAGACGTATCTAGGATTCGTTTAGCAGGAATAACACATATTTTCTACAGTGAGATTACTGCCTACAAATAAATTGATACTGAAGCAATGCATTTTCATGGAATAATAAAGCTTTTTTAATCACTGATAGTTCGTATTTCATGACCTGTACAATAAAAAAAAAAAAACCCAGAAAAACAGTATATGGGAAATTATTCGTTCAGTCCGTGTCTAGTATTACTTCTTTTGAGTAAAAAAGTGTCCATTCATGAACTGACCAGCTCATTGAAAGTGATGTGTGTGTGTGTGTGTGTGTGTGTGTGTGTGTGTGTGTGTGTGTGTGTGTGTGTGTGTGTGTGTGTGTATGTTTGTGTGTGTGTGTGTGTGTGTGTGTGTGTGTGTGTGTGTGTGTGTGTGTGTGTGTGTGTGTGTTTGTGAGTGTGTGTGTGTGTGAGCGCCTGCGTGCGTGCATGCGTGCGTGTGTATGAGTGCGTGCCTGTGCGAGAGTGTGTGTGTGTGTGTGTGTGTGTGTGTGTGTGTGTGTGTGTGTGTGTGTGTGTGCGTGTGTGTGTGTGTGTGTGTGTTTCTCTCTTTTAAGAATTCTTTTTATTTGAATAAGAGAATTTTTCAGAATACATAACTAAGCGCTCTCGAACGAACTGTCTTGGTCTCTCTCGTCTATAGCTGTCCGCATGACCAGATGCCATTTGATGGGAAACTGCCCTGCGATCGCTTGACTGCTGATTTCGAGGAACCTACGCGGGTACAACTCGAGCGCTACAGAACAGGCTAGAGAGAAACATGTTCCCTCTGAAACTTGACTATTATTTTGCAAAGAAGAAAAGATACAAGCCAGAACAACAACCAGAACAGACACTTCACTGTTACTGCTTTGTCAGCGTTCTTCAAGGAAGATGGGAGTGCCGACCAGCGCAACTTCAGCGCAGGCACGCTGTTTGAACACGTACGCTCGACTGTTCCTTCTTAACAACGTCCTGTGATGACATAGGAACGCCGTGGGTGGTGATGGCCACGGTCTCAGGCGACTGGAATAGCATCTGGAAAGCGTTGACTCGGCAGAGCGTTCTGTAGCCAGTCTGGCGCTGGAGCGCCGTGGGTGGTGATGGCCACGGTCTCTCAGGCGACTGGAATAGCATCTGGAAAGCGTTGACTCGGCAGAGCGTTCTGTAGCCAGTCTGGCGCTGTGCCCGGTGGCAGCGGCCTGTTTGTTGCGATCAGCTGAAATGTCCCGTGACGGCCCTGAAAAGTTGTTTGCAGAGGCCGGGAAACAAGATGTCGGATTTTGCTTTCCCTGTCTGCGTTTGTATTACGGGTTTCGTTCGTAGTGTTCGTTCAGCTGCAACACCACCACTACCTAACTGAGCGTTTTAGATTTAGAAGGGAAAGTTATAATTACTCCGCTGGACAAAACAGGACAAACAAACCGCAAAACAAAACACGACGCGTTTCGACCTCTTTGGTCTTCTTCAGGCATGATAAACGACATTCAGGACAATGACAACGAAGAACGAGCAATCATTGATCTTCTCAATCACCGATCTTCTCAAATTGGGCGCAAAATGGACGTTGAATGGTGTTTTCTCTTGTATTTTGTCTGTCCCTTTTGTCCGGCGGAATATTTATCATTTCTCTTCTAAATTTGTTTGAATTTACGCCTGCAGTCACCTCACGTTGAAACTAATTGAGAATTTTAAAATCCCTGTTTTGATCAGGTAGCGTCTCCGGTCGCTCAGTAAGGAGAAGAACATATTTTGAAACCGCTTCACTGTAAGAAATCGGTATACGTATCAGCACAGCGTTGTTGTCAAATTTAGCAAAGTGTTTTGTTTTGGCAGCCCACGGCTGCAGTGTCATGAACATCGACGTATATGTGGTGATAGTTATCAGATGGCTCTGAGATGCTTGCGTGCATAGCAAGCTGTTCCTATGGGTGCATTTTTGATTCAAAAGACTATAAATATCAGGTTTCTCTCTGGAAACAGTAATTTTCTTCGAGAAAACGGTGACACTTACTGATTCTGCGTGAAAAGTGGTAATCAACGGTGTTGTGTTTCGTAATTACTCGATTTCTTGCTTTCCGGCCTGATACGGCGGTCAAATGTCATTACCATGAAAAGACAAATTATGGCTCGAGTAAACAACAGTTAAGACTCATGAAAACTGGTTTCGATTCATGAAAACAGATGATTATGACAACTGAAAACAGAAATTGTGACTCATGAAAACATGCGACTGTAACTCACAGTTCGGACTTCAGGTCCCTTGCAGATGCCGAGGGTTCTGTCAGTATAAATAGCTCCCTCGCTCTCCGGACGCTGCAAACCCTCCGACGAATCCGGACAGGATACCACAGATGTGTTTTCCTGAACCTCACCTGCCAGTGTGCAACAGAGGCCTCGATCCACCACGCCCTTAGCGACTGCACCGCCTTCCCCGACGCCATGACTGCCATCAGAGACTAGACGAACACACCAACTACATACGCATGAGTTTCTACTGCTGCACTCCACCCTCGGGACACAGTCCATGAGGATGCTCGCCAACGCCCTGATGTCCTCTGGACTGACGACTGGTTCTAACCCACCCCAGAGGAAGACGAAAGGAACACCGCAACTACAACGAAGGAAGACAACACTAACGACCACCACCATCGAACAACAACACCGACCAACTCCACCATGAACCTCTAAGCCGAGACGTCCAAGGCCACAGCGAAAGAACAACTTGTCCCTGAAAGCTTTTGGCTGTGAGAACGTAAAACTCAACTATTCCGGTCTGGACATTGTGAGGCAGTAACTTCCTGTTTTACGTCGATTTCTTCAACTCTTCTTTTTTGTTCCCTTCCTTTATTATTGTCTCTTGCTTTTCTGCCTCCGAGGACCTTTTGCTGACTTTCTTCTGAGATCTTTCTTACTATTTTTTGTTTGTCACAATTTATGAAATGACAGATTTTTTTGTTTTAATCTCGCGATTAGCTGGTGAAAACTATCAACACTGTCAAGAATAGATACTGGCTGTCCGTTCCGCAGTGTCTGATGGCCCATGTGGCCGTTTTATGTATCTTTGTTACAATAAATGCTTTTCATTAATATTTGACTAGTGAGTTAACTTCAACGTGGTGACAGCCCTGATATGGCCCTTTGCAGTCGGCTGGGCTATAAGCAACATTACCTTACCTCATTAATATTTAGCATTGTCCTTCTTTAATCTGCGATCGGAAAGTAAAGTGGCAGGTCTGGTACTCTCAGCCCGGCCTAGTCTGATCGATCTCAATCATTTCAACAGTTTAGCGACCATGTCGTACAGTTTTCTGTTGTTTGATACTTTTTCGGGACGTAACCTTTTTTAATTATTTCAGACTGTGGCTGCTTCTTTTTTATTTCTTAGGATGTGACTTTTTCTTCCCATATAAGTTTGGCACCCCAAAGAAGCCCTATGTGATCGGGTGGGCTGTAATAGTAAAAACTAAAAATAAATTCGGACTGTGGATCTCTACAAAGATCTGGACGTGCGGCCACTTCCTCTCTTGATGTTCAGATCTGAAAGATGGTCTATGGTATGGTGGCTTTGCTCCTGTTTGCTTAAGTGATTCTTCAGATTTCTTATCACATCAGATCGGCCAAGCTGTAATCTAGTTCTTATCGTTGCCTTGCCAGCCAGTGTGTCTGCTCTCTCGTTTCCTTTAACTCCAGCATGTCCAGGGCAGTACATCCATATGTGTCTCTCCAATGGAAGAAGGCTGCGCATTAGTTCATTCCAAGCAGGGCTTCCCATTCCACTTTTCACTTTCTGAATAGGTTCATGGAGTCAGTCAGTATCATGGCTCGTGGAGTTTGAAACTGGTTTGTGGCCGTGGATGAAAGCCAGTGGAGTGCTTGTGCACTGCTTCTACCTCCATTGTTAGACTTGAAGTTGTTTAACTGTGCGTACAATTGTCTTACTAGACTGGATAGTTCGGCCATTTTGCTTCACTGTGTATCCCCAGCTTGACTTACCTTTGGTGACAGAACCGTCAGTGCATATTACAATAAGGGAAGAGCAAGAAACATCACCAACCAACCAAACATTGGAATAATCTCAAGGCTAACACTGCGAAGACTCCTAGAGATTGGGGCA
>CM031621.1:61820008-61822508 GCA_018398815.1 Conus ventricosus
TCAGATGTCTTTTGCCATCCATGACCCTCTGGTGATGGGATGTGTGGCTTTGGCTCGTGAGAATGGTTCCATATGTGTGTCTGGTAGTTCACTCTCTCAATGTGCATGAGCAGAGAATCTCTGCATGGTGGCAACAGACTCATGTCCATACCATCGTAACAGGTCAGCAGTTCTTCACTGGTGTTGAATCGCTCTAGAAATTTCTCATATCGAAGCTTGTTGATGTCCCCGACCTCTGTACAAGACACAGGTGAACTCTTCAAGTTCTTTCATGACGGTTGGGTGAATTTGGGCCATGACACCAAGCTGAACAAATGTTCTCATATACTCAGGATGCTGTTTGACGGTCTTGATTGGGGCAATTTTCCCTTTCCTGACAAACGCACTCGTCGTGTCGCATCCGCTGAATGCATGGACAGCAGGTAACACGGAACAGATCTCTTTGCCCACAGTCAGCGTAACGTTCTTGATGTCAATGAGTCTCCGCTTATTTGAGACTCCTGTATCAAAGAGAATCTTCTGGGGGATGCTTTCAGCGTACTTGAGAAGAAGGATGAAGACATCTGTGTCTGGAGATCTCACAGTGATCGTTGAATCTTCAGAAGAGTTGTCCGCAATATGGAGACAGTGCAGCATCGTCATCCTTTCAACATGACCCCTTTCAATAATGCTGTCTTGAACATAGCACACTAAGCTTGCAAATGCATCAGCATGAGCAGCCCGTTCTTCTGTCACATTTGTGTCTCCACTTGAAGTCTGTCGCCTTCGATCCTCCTCGGGACGTGTGTATGCCCTACGACAGGAATCATGATAGTGGGCTTCCTTGGCCACCAGGTCTGCATCCTGCACCTTTGCCAGAATTCGTTCATCCTTCTTTTGTTCAACACTCGTTTTGATTGATGCTTCTGCCGTCTTTGTCACACACTTCACAAGGTTTTCTTCTTTTCTTTTCCGTACTAGTCGCATCTTGCCACAAAACAAACACTCATCTGTTGGGAAAAGGACCCTACTTGATGACGGTGCAACTGTACGAGTCCTTTTAGAAGTAGATGTCGAGCCTTCATCAGATGTGCGCTTTCGTTTCAGTAGTTTGGTCGTATTTGTGAAATTCTGGTAACACCATCTGTGATAGCCATGAATGTGAGGGAGATACTGTTCTGGCACCTGACAACAAATGCTTGGTAGCTTCAAGTTCACCTCCTCTTGCAATTGTCGAAGTGCAACTGAATCTTTCATCTTTTGAAAACTTGTTTCAGATAAGGGTCTTACTCTAGTGTCCGATTTGTTCTGGGGGTAATGAACAATGCATGTAGGACCACTAAATGTCTTTTTGTCCCCCTTGACGTGCCTGATGTTAGCTGAACAGACTTCTCGTCTGTTTTCTTTTTCTCCATTGCTTGCTTTATTCAGGGAACCTACACAGACTCAGCCAAAAAACAAATTAGAAAAGTGGAAACATCACTGAAAATCAAAAAGTACTTCGATATAGAGAAACAAAAATCAAGACAGCTGTTGTAGGGAGAGTAACTAATTTGTTATCTAGGCAGTGATTTCCCAACCTGATATTTGTTGATCAGTTCTGGGAGCAAAATTCTCGCTGGTAACTTACTTTGACCATTCACCAAAAGTGGCACCCAATTCAACAATTATTTTCACCTTCTGACTGTAGGGTGGTAGTGGGGTATCCAGTAAACTCTACAATGAATTCCTTGTGGTCAAAATAATTGGTCTAACGTACTCTATTATCTGTCCAGATGGCTTAGGTTAAGTGTTGTAACAGTTTTGCCACAAATGACCTTAAAAATGACCTTTGACCTTTAAAATTACCTTCAAACAGAAAATAAGCACCAGCAATAGATTTCTCACACCCAATAACATGGGATGCAAGGTAATGGTCACATGTCTAGAGCTAATAGAAGCTGAGAGAAGACGTTCCCTATATCTGTGGCGGCCATTTAAAAAGCGGGGGGTACCTAACTTTGAAAATTCACCACACCTACACCCAGCAACAGATCGCTGGCAAACAACCTGATTTCAGTAGCTTAGATGTTAAGCTTTCCAATGGTACCTGTCTGGAAAATTCCCCACTAGGGGGGAGGGGGTGTATAGGACGGCTCATGCAACACAATGCACGCGCTGAGAATATGGCACGTTTGCGGATCGTGACGCCAACGCTACCCTCCCTCCCCGCCTCAACCCCTTCCCCACCTTCTTCCCTTCCGCTCTTATCCCCACCAAACCTCCGCGGGGGAGAGAGAGAGAGAGAGAGAGAGAGAGAGAGAGAGAGAGAGAGAGAGAGAGAGAGAGAGAGAGAGAGAGAGAGAATGATAATGACAATAATTCCTTATTTTAAAACGGTAAAAGTATTGGCTTAGTTGGTCATTTTTCATACTTGCTGTTACTGTTCTACGAAGTACTAAATGATACAACGTACGCGTCAAACATGATACAAACAAACAACATCAAACCAAAGAAACCAACAAAAACAACCACTACCAAG
>CM031621.1:61835008-61837508 GCA_018398815.1 Conus ventricosus
CCAATAGCTTTTAGTTTGTCATGTAATCTGTCACGCCAAACTTGGTACTCGACTTTCTTTACGTCGAAGAAAGCGGGATGTAGTCCATAATTTTTTTTTAGCGATAAAACTTTCGCGTAATTTACAATGTTTGTACAAGTATCTACGGTCGACAGTGCTTCTTTCGTTTCTGAAACCTACTTGGTCAGGGGAATAAATTTCATCCCATCGGAATGGTATCACGGTCTGTGTGAAATATTTTTCCATTAGATTTCCTGTCTCTGACATCGATATAATGGGTCTCTCACTGGTTGCTTTCTTGCCGTTTCGTACTTGCTTGCTGTGATACTGGAACTATATAATTGGATATCTCAACATCTGAGGAATAGAGCCTCGATCGACACTTTCTTAAATTCATAGGCCTATTTGTTAATTTCAATGTGGGATGACCACAGCTGGAAATTGAAAGACAGAATCACTGCGTCGCCAAAGGAAAGAACAAACAAATAACAAAACGAAACAAAAAAAGTGCTTTCTTCATTTTTTTTTTTTTTTTTTTTTTTTTTTTTTTGCTGTCCCAACCTCTGCGCTACCTCAGAGGCAGTGCACCCACGCCGCTCATTCCGACACCCCGTCCACAGCCATGGCCCGGCTGGCCCCACCGCAGCCCCGGCACCAGCAATCCACAGGGAGCAGTCAATGTCAAGTCGTCATGAGCCAACCCACCGGAGGAAACACTGCACTGCTGCCGAGTCACTTCGGTGGTGTTCAGTGGCGCCTGTTCTGATCTAACATACGCAGGACACCACCTACTAAGCCCCCTACTGACGACAATAATTGCTTAGTCGCGGAGCCGGCGTGAGTGAGCTCTCCCTCCGGAGGGCGCCACCACGTCCGTCCAACGACAGCCCCCATGGACTCGCCGATACCGGTGACCCGACGGAACCAAACCAAGGCCACAGACGCGGAGAGGACATCGAAACTGAGGTCACCATGAGAGCAGGGCATGAAGGGCCACAGAATTTGAGACATTTTTTTTTAATGCTGATCAATGGGAATGAGGATGATTAAGATGATGCTACGGATTTCCATTTCGGTCTGAGACTACATGACAGGGCTGTACTCTACGCTTCCTTTCATAATATATCCTGGCGTCAACCAGGCCCGAGAGATACAGGCACCTGCAGTGTTGGTCATGAAATTTGAGCAACACTCTCAGAAACGCATCCATTAAGTGGATGAAACTCGACTGTGTGGTCCCAGTCTTCCCAACTGAGTCCGCAACAAACTCAACTCTGGGTAGGAGCCGGTCGGGGCAGAAAAAACCCACATGACTCTGATGGGATTCGAACCCACGACCTCCCAGCCGGGAGTCCGCGACGCTAACCACTTCGCCACGGCGGCTGGTAATTCTTCATTTTTTTTAATTTGCCGTTTGTTGGCTGCGTTTGGTTGCGCAGTGATTTTCTCAATTCTATTTTGTTTGTTGATATTTTGTGCAGTATAGTAGGCCTATTATCCAGTTTTCGCAGGCAGATAACAATTCATTGGACAATGTGTATGGTCCGATCTCTCTCTCTCTCTCTCTCTCTCTCTCTCTCTCTCTCTCTCTCTCTCTCTCTCTCTCCATAGCTCCTGCCCTCTCTCTCCCTGCTTCCCTACCGCCCCTTCCCTCCTCTTTTCCGCCCCCCTCCTCCCCTCTCTCCCTCTGTCTTCTTAAAATATCCTCGGTCCCCTGAGAAGATGCAACTTGTGCGTGTTACGAGAGATAACGTCCTGACGATGTGGTCTTCGTAATCAGCTACAGCATCAATCAACCGCCTCACTGCCTGATAGGACCTACAAACGCGGGTAAGTGTGTGTGTGTGTGTGTGTGTGTGTGTGTGTGTGTGTGTGTGTGTGTGTGTGTGTGTGTGTGTGTGCGCGTGCGCGCGCGCGTATGTCTGTGTGTGTGTGTGTACGCGCGCGCGCGCGTGCGTGCGTGCGTACGTGCATACGTTTTGGAAGAGAGAGAGAGAGAGAGAGAGAGAGAGAGAGAGAGAGAGAGAGAGAGAGAGAGAGAGAATCTTTATTCCTATGGAAGTTGGAGTATGGAGTATTTTCCCGAAGTTGGAATATGGCTGCCGTAATGGCGGGATAAAAAACAAAACAAAACAAAACAAACAAACAAACAAAAAACAACGGTCATACACACAAAACTCCACTCCCTTTGTTGTATAGATCTGATTAATCCTTGCCTGTCTATACAGGGAGTGTCCGCAGGAGTATCAGCCTGCGTACGCGGGAAAAAATCCTAAGCATGAGAGAGAGAGAGAGAGAGAGAGAGAGACAGAGAGACTCTTGACTCTGACTCTTGACGCGCACTAATGCCGCGCCTTTTAATGTGAGGCCTACATCACATGAGTCACGCAACGTTGTTCAGAAATCGAAAAAAAAAAACAAACACAACAAAAAATCAAATCTGAATTAATCAGGTCACATCATCAACATGGATCAGATCAAAACAAGTTGAATCGACATT
>CM031621.1:61845008-61907508 GCA_018398815.1 Conus ventricosus
TTCCATGTGTCATTCAGCTTATAGTTTTCATTCCATGTGTCATTCAGCTTATAGTTTTCATTCCATGTGTCATTTAGCTTGTAGTTCTTTTCATTCCATGTGTCATTCAGCTTCTAGTTCTTTCCATTTCATGTGTCAGTCAGCTTGTAGTTCTTTCATTCCATGTGTCATTCAGCTTGTAGTTCTTTTCATTCCATGTGTCATTCAGCTTTTAGTTCTTTTCATTTCATGTGTCATTCAGCTTTTAGTTCTTTTCATTCCATGTGTCAGTCAGCTTGTAGTTCTTTTCATTCCATGTGTCAGTCAGCTTGTAGTTCTTTTCATTTCATGTGTCATTCAGCTTGTAGTTCTTTCCATTCCATGTGTCATTCAGCTTGTAGTTCTTTCCATTCCATGTGTCATTCAACTTTTAGTTCTTTTTATTCCATGTGTCATTCAGCTTTTAGTTCTTTTCATTTCATGTGTCATTCAGCTTTTAGTTCTTTTCATTCCATGTGTCAATCAACTTTTAGTTCTTTTCATTTCATGTGTCATTCAGCTTTTAGTTCTTTTCATTTCATGTGTCATTCAACTTTTAGTTCTTTTCATTCCATGTGTCATTCAGCTTACAGTTCTTTCCATTCCATGTGTCATTCAACCAGTAGGACTACCACGTTCTGAAGTAATGCATGTGTCATTCAACCAGTATTCCTTTTTACTCCATGCGTCATTCAACCAGTATAGTACTACGTTTCAATTCATGTGTCGTTCAGCCAGTACTACGTTTTAATGCATGTGTTGTTCAGCCAGTACTACGTTTTAATGCATGTGTCATGCAGCCAGTACTACGTTCATGTGTCATTCAACCAGTATTCCTTTTTACTCCATGTGTCATTCAGCCAGTACTACGTACATGTGTCATTCAGCTATGCTACGTTCATGTGTCCTTCAGCCAGTGCTACGTTCATGTGTCCTTCAGCCAGTGCTACGTTCATGTGTCCTTCAGCCAGTGCTACGTTCATGTGTCATTCAGCCAGTGCTACGTTCATGTGTCATTCAGCCAGTGCTACGTTCATGTGTCATTCAACCAGTACTACGTCCATGTGTCATTCATCCAGAACTACGTCCATGTGTTGTTCAGCCAGAACTACGTCCATGTGTCATTCAGCCAGAACTACGTCCATGTGTCATTCAACCAGTACTACGTCCATGTGTCATTCAGCCAGAACTACGTCCATGTGTCATTCAGCCAGAACTACGTCCATGTGTCATTCAACCAGTACTACGTCCATGTGTCATTCAACCAGTACTACGTTCATGTGTCATTCAGCCAGTACTACGTCCATGTGTCATTCAGCCAGTGCTACGTTCATGTGTCATTCAGCCAGTGCTACGTTCATGTGTCATTCAACCAGTGCTACATTCATGTGTCATTCAGCCAGTACTACGTCCATGTGTCATTCAGCCAGTGCTACGTTCATGTGTCATTCTGCCAGTGCTACGTTCATGTGTCCTTCAGCCAGTGCTACGTTCATGTGTCCTTCAGCCAGTGCTACGTTCATGTGTCCTTCAGCCAGTGCTACGTTCATGTGTCATTCAGCCAGTGCTACGTTCATGTGTCCTTCAGCCAGTGCTACGTTCATGTGTCATTCAGCCAGTGCTACGTTTTAAATTGATGCATGCGTTGTTTAGCCAGTATTTCCTTTTCACTCTGTGCATTTTCAACTGGCAAATTCTTTCTACTCCATACGTCGTTCAGTCAGCACTCCTTTTTTCTCCAACTATGGTTCTGTGTGTGCCACTCTACTACATAAGTAGTTCAGGTAGTACTCCTGTTTACCCCAGTGCTGTTCAGTCGCACTCCTCTTTACTCCATGTGTCATTCAGTCAACACTCCTTTTTACTCTGTGTGTTGTTCAGCCAGTAACCCACGGGTCTTTCAGCAAGTGTTCATGCTTACTGCATGTGTCATTCAGTCAACCATCTTTTTTACTGCACGTTTTGTTCAGTCAATACTACTTTTTACTACATGTCATTCATTCAGTACCAGCTTTTATACAACATTTTGTTCAGTCAGTGTTTCTGTTCACTGCCTCTGCCAGTTCACCTTTTATAGTATGTACTGTTCAGCCAGCACCAAAGCATTAAAAGAACTGCGCACCACGTAAAAAGTAAGGTGAGAAGCTAGTTAAAAAACAAAAACAAACGAACAAGGAGAAAAGACAAATGCAGTGAAAGGTTGCGTTGGCAAAATGACACACGAAGCAAAAAGTTGGAGGCGAAGCATGTTGTAAACAGTATTGTTGTTAGAACAACACACATATTGTACTCATGTACATGTTGTAAACAGTATTGTTGTTAGAACAACACAATAGTAACAAGTTGTGATGGCAGAATGGCACGTGTAGTTCCAATCAGTGTGGCTGAACAACACACATATTGTACTCATGTACATGTTGTAAACAGTATTGTTGTTAGAACAACACAACAGTAACAAGTTGTGATGGCAGAATGGCACGTGTAGTTCCAATCAGTGTAGCCGAACAACACACATATTGTACTCATGTTTCTGTAGTGAAGTTTCAATAGTTTCCATTGGTTGAGCTGATCATATGTGTCTACTTGTCTATATAAGTGAGAACAAAAATTATGTTGAGCGTTGCCACAATATGAATCTGACGCCAAAATTTTGTCATTCTCCGATATGATCCACTTGAATCATTCACTGTTTACTGTTTTGCCCTTGTGGTTTGATTACAATACCTGTTTCACGTTGTCCTTCGTGACAGTATCTAATAATAATAATAATGGTTTCTTATATAGCGCTAATGTTTGATATTTTCATTACTAATTTTACAATGGTTTTCTTGTTAAACAAAAGTCTAAAATCAGTGTCCCATTACTTTTAATCAAATGACATGACATTAATGTCAAGGTATTGTTAAAAACATTTGAAAAATCATGTTATTTTATCTTTTCCAAGATTCCTTTCCCACGTTTTTCAGTTTTTTTCAAAACAATAACCTTTCTGTAGTAGTCATGTGCAGTTAAATGATTACCATTGTTCAGTAATGGAGCAGAAAATGGCGAGTGTAAACCATTCGTAATGTCAGATTTCTACAGCTTGAAAACCTCTGTCCATGCAGCAATGAACAGATACCTATATCAGTTCAGGGAATTTTCAAGGAACAGGAGTGGGTTAGGCTCAACCTTCTGTTATGTTATGCCATGACCTACACACAGTTTATCTCCACAAGTCCACTGCCCTCGCAGCCATCAGTCGATGGGACTTTAAACTGCACTCTGTCAAGTCAAAATTATCTTTATTGAGGATTAAAGAATAAGCTTCACAGCTTGTTTTTCACATGTAACGATGTTAATGAGGAATGATAATGGGAGACGCACAATCTTTAACCGTTCAGTATGCACCAAACGATGCTGCATGAGAGGAAAAGGCCTGGCTGTGTGCCTGAAAAGGGCACTGGCAGCTTGGTTTTACTGAACGAGGGCTGGAGACTTCTTCCATCAGTCAAAGGAACTTGTTACACCACACCCCAGCACCATCAAGTCATTTTCTTTCTCCTTTTCTGGGAAGTAAGATGTGTGGAGAATACCAGCACTGTACTATTGTTCCTTTTGTTATAAAATGTGAGAGATTGTTATGCGAGATAAATTACTGTGTTATGTAAAATCTTTTTCTTTCTTTTTTTCTAAGCGCGGCATGTTTTGTGTTTGGTACATTGCACAAACGTTCATGGTCTATTATTCATGATTAAGTTTTTTTTCTGCATGTATTTGAAAAGGAAAAAAAAAGATAATTTTCAACAGACAAAACAGAAATGTATAATTTCACATACATACCGGTAACAAAAAAACCCTTACAACACAGGTCCTCCAGAAGGCAAAAGGAACAGTTTATTCGTATTGTTTACTGCAACTTTTGTTACAAACACATAACCATAAATACAGAAGAGTGAAACACAGCTTGAACAACTTATTTTCGGAACAGCATATAATTTCATTCAACCAATGATGACATTCACAAAATATGTCACATGACAGATCTTACTTGTTACCAGATGGAAAGACTCTCCTAAATTTGTATCAAGAAGGAGACTTCAGCCGTTAAACAACAAATTGCACAGAAAAAGAAAGGATGACCCATCTTAATTAAAGTGCATTATAAGTCAATTTTCCGTCAAAAGATCATCTTCATTTCAATTCTCTTAGTTAATGCCAAAAAGTCAATCAATCTCAGGCACCTACACTCCAAATTGGCGATGGGGAGAGAGAGGTGAAGGGTGGGGTTGAAAATGTGGCTGTCAGTTACATTAACAATTCAGTTACACCAACACATTACACACCACTTTTTATTGGGTGTATTTTGTTTTTGTTGTTGCTTAGAGACAATGGACAATCATGACGTACAACATACTCCCACACAGTTTGGGTATGCAGGTCCCTATGTTGTGCTTCGGCTGCACTTGTAATCTAACCCCGAGCACTTGGAATGAACCCCCATCCCAACCCCCTCCCGGCCACCCCGGGCTGTCTTTCAGCCAGCCAGGCAAAGTCTTCAGGGCAATAAGTTTTTGCTTCATGAGCAAACATTCCCACATGAAAACAGTGTACACAAACATACTAAAATGACCAATATCATAAACTGTGCGGCCTGGTTTGCCATGAGGGTAAGGCGCTAAGACTCCTGTCCGAAGGTTCAAAGTTTGATTCTATTTCAAGACAAATGGGCCGAACAACATCTTCTCTCTGGATTTACATCTGTGGACACTCCAATCCCATCCCACTCTTTCAGACGACATTTAGAACCGAGATCCCGTGTACGAACATACCCCTGAAAAATCTTGCATGCATGCTCAACTCCCTGCCACTTTTTGGACAGGTGATATAGACGACACTTTTTGGACAGGGTTTGGCCGTCCTGCGCAGGTGAGATAGACGACACTTTTTGGACAGGGTTTGGTCGTCCTGCACAGGTGAGATAGACGACAAGGAAAGGAAACACATGCCTACTAACTAGTGTCATGTTCAGACATCATCCAAGAACATGGAATACAGCTACCTCAATGGCGGGATTAAGAAAAAAGGTCACATACGCAAAATCGTCAACGACAGTGAACAGATTCTGAACCACCTTACAACACACTGCCCTGATGATGATACCTGCCGCCCGTTGGACTATAAACATGAATTATCGCATCACCACAGAAAAGGACATCTTATGACTGGTCACTCTGAAGCTCACACAAAATCCCAAGTAAGTCTGCCTTCCATTCACAAAGAGGCAAATAAGTTGGAACACAGTTCTGGCAATAATAATACATTTCTCACTGGACACAAACTGAAGCAACAGAGCAGCAACAGACAGCCCAAATCCGTCTCATCCTTCGCATCAGGTACACATATGTAAGCTATTTTTAAAAATTTTATTTCATTCTGTATTCTTGTTCCTGCAAGCTACTTTAATAAATTAAATACTTCATCAAGACACCACCCTGAATGTGTGAGCAAGACTTTGAAATTTGATTAAAACTGCTGAATGACAGATTAATACATATTCTTTGCCTAACACACTGCAAGCTTTTCAGACGGTGCTTGCATTTTCTTATGATGTACAATCTTTTTCTTAATGACAATCACTAACCACTTAAAATCAAAGATGTTATAAGTTAATATCGTGTACGCTCTCATCATTTGCAAGAGTAATTTTTAAACTGGCCTCGTTAAATTTTAATGCCAGTTTCTTACTCTTCACAATTTTTCACCCATATGTAACATGCTGAACCTCACAATGAAACAGTAAACGGCAAACTTTATTTACAAACGAGTCAACATTCAAATTCATCATGTAAGTTAACAGCTGTTGGTTTGGCGACACTAAAAGCAGCACAAAGGAAGCTAGAATACAAACACAGGCAGGGATTTGCATTCACATTTTCACACACACTCACACACACATGCATATTTACATTCCACCCTGCATAATCAATGTTCCAAACATATCTTATTAAAAAATCCAAATGTGTGCATGCATACATACATCATCATGTGTGTGTGTGTGTGTGTGTGTGTGTGTGTGTGTGTGTGTCACAGCTGTCCGGCCGAGATGAAAATCGCGCTGTTTAGTTTCTCCTGCCTGCCCGGCAGACGATAAGCAGGCTACGTGACTCACGGCTGCGACCCGTGTACCACAGCCGTGCACAAGGGAACGCATGAGTTCTCATGCTGTGCTGTTCCGGTTGTGCTTTATGGATTATTATTCTTTCTCACTCCATAACTGGATATAAGGGGGGCGGATAGCTCAGTTGGTAGAGCGCCGGACTCGTGATCCTGTGGTTGCGGGTTCGAATTTCGGTATAGGGGGATTTTTCCCTCGGAGTTAACATTGGTTCTGACTCCATTCCCCATATAGTCCTTCGAATGAGACTATAAACCGAGGTTCCGTGTGTGAACGCACGCATAACATCTTGCACACACGTAAAATCCCATCACCAACTTTCGGAAGAGAAGGCCAGTGTGGCCGTTGGTATGGATGACACGTGACACATAGCATGCACCTTCCCCGAAGATGGAGTATGGCTGCCTTAATGGCGGGATAAAAAAGGGTCATACACACAAAACTCCACTGCCTGGCTATACAGGGAGTGTCCGCAGGAGTATCAGCCTGCGTACGCAGAAAGAAAAAGAACTGGATATAATCAACTGTGTGCGTGATTTGTGTGTTGTGATTCTTTTTTGTGCTGTTTGATACAACTTCGGTTCATCACGCGTTCTTGAGGTTTTTTTTCATAGAGAAGTTTGTTTTCATAAGGTGGCCAGGACCCGGCACGTGTATACGTATATCTATGGAGGCAGTGTTAGCTCAGCAAGTCGTGTACGTGTGTGGTGCTCTTCTTCGTGTGTGTGGTGCTCTTCTTCGTGTGTGTGTGTGTGTGTGTGTGCGTGTGCGTGCGTGCGTGCGTGCGCGCGCACGCGCACATGTGTGACCGACCCTGCATTGGCTAGTCTTGTTGCTTACGTGTAGGCCTACTTCATTCCAACCTTTTGTACGTGCGTACGCGTGCGTGTTTGTAGCGCCAACAATGGCGGAGGCGTTTGAACACAACTTCAATGAACACAAAAGACGTGTAGATTTGTTGTGCCGTGTGTGCGGCAATCGTGTGCTCAGAAAGGTACAAGAAAAGGATTGAACGATAGACTTTGTGTCAACTTCTCTAATGATTTGTTGCAGTATTTCACTCTAGATATTTATGGTGATGAAGAAGGCAAACAGTCCAAGTGTATCTGCATAAAATGCTACCATAAACTGAAAAAAAACGAGACACATGTCAGCACATTCTCAATGTTATATTACCAAAGAAAATGCTGCTCGTGACATAGAGAGAATGTCAGAAATCTTGACAACTTTCGATCCAGATCTTTCTTTGAGTCAGTGTACATCGTGTCGATTCTTTCAATCAGCCGGATTTATTGGCCATCGGAAAACAAAGAAGAGCCGACCCGTCAAAAGATCTGCTTAAGAATGTTTAGATCAGTCTGATCTTTGCTTGCGCACAGATGAAAGCGTGTCATTATTTTCTCCGTTGGTATCAACCCCCGTGAAAAAGCCTAGAACATCCTCTGCACAAACCTCACCAGTCATAGCTAGCACATCCAACTCGGCATTTGAATGTGTTGACATGTCTGATGTATGCTTCGATACCAATGAAAGTTTGTCAGTCACCATCGACCGCTGTTGTTGGTGTGTGGTTTCTGTCAGTGTGTGTTTGTGTGTGTGTGTGTGTGTGTGTGTGTGTGTGTGTGTGTGTGTGCGTGCGTGCGTGCGCGCGCTCTCTCTCTCTCTCTCTCGCTCTCTCTCTCTCCAGTCGTGAGTAGGCTCACCATGAAGATGAAAATGAGAAAATATTTTGCATTGGTGTGTGTATATGTGACATCAATTTCAAATGATTCGAACGGGCGAAAGCACAAGGTCAGGTAGGAAGCATTTCATTGTTTATAACTGACATCTGCATGTGTGGCATGCTAAAATCTTGCTTTACTAAAAGCATGGTGTGGCTGTGATAAGAGTCAGTATCGGCATGCTTCACAAGCACGTAGAGCACACAGATAAACAAGCAAAACATGCCTAGGCCGGGGTAGGGAAACTGTCACCGTGTTCCCAGTGAAGCTGACCAGTGCCGACAGTGACTGTTTATTCTGGCCCGGTACCGGCTGTCAGGTAGGAGTCCCGCGAATAATTTTCTGTCAGTTGTAAAGGAAAGATATGCATGTCCAATATGGTCCAGGTTGAGCGTGATAGCTTTAGAAACGCATGCTCTCCGAGTTGAAATTTCAATTCACTTTGTGTGTTTGTTAGTCTGTTTCAATCGTTTTTTTGTTGGCAAATCTTTGTGGTGCTTGTCAACAATGCGTATGAAAGAAGACACATTCATGTTTGGTATCGTTCTGTCAGTCAAAGACCCCACAATTCAGTGACATCAATCGACCACAGTTCGTTGCATTCTGGCACAGAGTATTAATGAAGAAACACAGCATCCTGTTTTCACCACACTATCAGCCAGACAGCTAATATCACATTACGCGTAGGGAGGAAAGCGTGTGGGAGGTTAGCGCGAGGAAGCTGGCAGCTGTCGGCAGAAGTGTGCTGTTTAAACAAACTGCGGCCGTTCCATCCCTTCCCCTCCTGCGACCGATAGGCGGTCAGGAGTTATTGCCCTTGTCTTCAACTAAAGATTCCTCTGCGGACAAACGTGGTGTGTGTGTGTGTGTGTGTGTGTGTGTTTGAGTGTGTGTGAGTGCGTGTGTTTATGTGAGTGTGTGTGTGTGTGTGTCTAGGTGTACATGGTGAACGTGCATGCAAGCATCCGTATCTTGGGGCAGGATGAAGGTCCTTAACAGCTGACGAAGAGAAGATCTACCTCTGCGTGAACACTGCTAACTCTGGAACGTACTTGTAGGGCTTACTGCGTCCCGGGCCCCTGAAAAGAAGACAACACATTTGGTTGCAATTTCACACAGTAGTTTTAAAAACAAAGTTCTTTCAGAGACCAGCCGCTGTGGCGAAGTGGTTAGCGTCACAGACTCCCGGCTAGGAGGTCATGGGTTCGATTCCCATCAGTCATGTGGGATTTTTATGCTCCGACTGGCTCCTACCCAGAGTTGAGTTTGCTACGGGCTCAGCTGGGAAGACTGGGACCACACAGTTAAGAGTTTCATCCACTTAATGGATGTGTCTCTGAGAGTGTTGCTCAAATTTCCTGACCAACACTGCAGGTGTCTGTATCTCTTGGGCCTGGTTGACACCAGGATATATTATGAAAAGAAGCGTAGAGTACAGCCCTGTCATGCAGTCTCAGACCGGAATGGAAATCCGTAACATCATCTTAATCATCCTCATTCTCATCATCAGCATAAAAAAAAGAAAAGTCTCAAATTCTGTGGCCCTTTATGCCCTGCTGTCATGGTGACCTCAGTTTCGATGTCCTCTCCACGTCTGTGGTCTTGGTTTGGTTCCGTCGGGGTCACCGGTATCGGCGAGTCCATGAGGGTTGTCGTTGGACGGACGTGGTGGCGCCCTCCGGGAGAGCTCACTCACGCCGGCTCCGCGACAAAGCAATTATTGTCGTCAGTAGGGGGCTTAGTAGGTGGTGTCCTGCTTATGTTCAGGGCTTAAAACAGGAGGAGGAAAAAACCACTGAAACTAGGGGGGTCCGGGGGCATGCTCCCCCGGGAATTTAAAAAAAAAAAACGAGTGTAAATCTATGCCTTTTCGCGCTTTCTGGACATAATTTCAAGAGTTATTTAGTGCATAAAAATTGCTGTAAACACATTATTACAGGAAGATATATTTAGGACATGGGGAGAAGGGGTTAAACACATAATAAAATGAACACTCCCCCTTTAACTTGAGTGTTTTACAGGTGTTCACCAACTATAGTCTTTGGATGAAATCTCACTTCTGGGGTTGCTCAATAAGTTTCACTTTTCAGGTTTAAATGATCACACAATATCAAATTTGAAGTTGGTGCACACAAAGTCAGTAACTGCATCAAACACTGTTCAGTCTCATATAACAGAGATCAACTTGTGGAATCAGCACATTTTGAAAGTCACAATATCCAAATTTTGATAAATGAGAAACTTGTGGAATCAGCACATAGGCCTACTGAAAGTCAAATTTTGAAGTTCCTAAATTATAATAAACACTGAAATACAGGATTTCACAAGGACACACACACACACACACACAGCTTTGTCATTTGGGTGTTTGGGTGGTGGAGGCATTAAAGAAACATAGCAAGGAACTCTGTTTCTTCTTGCTGCTTGCATTGTCTGCACTGTCTTTGCCATCCACCTTCTTGCTTACTTGAATTTCAACCCTGTCTTTGTCTGCTATTTCCTTGCTTTCTCCCGTCTGGCTTTCACACTCTACAATTTTTATTTCATTCTCATCCACCTTCTTGCTGACAACTTGACTTTGATTAGTTTGAACCCTATCTTTTTCCTTGCTACCTCCCGCCTGGCTTGCACTCTCCACATTTTCTATATCACCCTCTTTTTACCCCACAGGATTGCAATGTTCTATCCTGGCACGTTTTACTGCTGCTAAAGTGTCTTCAGTGACCTTTCTTGTAGTTCCACTCAGCGTCTTGACGTTTGACACGTGCTTCGCTGAACGAATGTGATCCTCAAGAGGTTTCTTTCCCGCGACCACTGTAACACTTCCCTTAAGCACAGTTTGCACCAAGCTAAACCTGGTGCAATAACTTTGCGAAGAAAGTCTCCAATGACTTCTTCGTCAACTTTCTGAAGCGTTCACTCCCATTTCCACTTGTTTTTAATTGCAGATTCGTCAAAAGATCGACCCGCATGAACAATGTCTGCGCGCTCCGCCATTTTGTTTTTTTCCGGAAGTCCGACCGGAAACGTCTTCCAAGAATAATCAGGGGCCATAACTTGTGCGCAGTTGCTATGAACGCTTGCAAGCCGATCACGGATACCTTGCTCCTGTCAGTTTTTTTTTTTTTTTTTTTGACAAACCGAAATCGCGGAATTCCGCCCAGACGCGGAACGTTTTAAGCCCTGTATGTTGGATCAGAACAGGCGCCACTGAACACCACCGAAGTGACTCGAGAGCAGTGCAGTATCTCTTCCGGTGGGTTGCCTCTTGACGACTTGACACTGACTGCTCCCTGTGGATTGCCGATGCTGGGTCTGCGGTGGTTCTGACTGGGCTGTGGCTGTGGATGGGGTGTCAGAATGAGCGGCAGGGTGCAATGCCGCTGAGGCACAGATGGGACAGCAAAAAAAAAAAAAAAAAGCTTCTTTCAGAGAGTCTAACATAGCTCATATCAGCTACACAGCAGAATACCTAACAATTTCTAACTTGCCAATGAGTGACACAGTGCAGCAGCATCTTCCATTTTCCAGAATGTGATTAATCAGGGATGAAAGGGGAAAGAGAGGGAGGAGAGAGGTAGGGGATGGGCGTGGGGGATGAGGAGGGGGATGTGGAGGAAGACAATGCTTTAAGCTAACTTTGCACACACTTGATTTGCCCAGTGTCAAGAAACCTTAACATCAGTCCTTAAAAGTCACCAGCGTCTGATGAACATATCATTAAAAAAAAAATCGATGGTGGGTACAGTTTATTATATCTAGACTATCTTCATCAAATGCAAGCTCATTTTCATTCATCTTGCTTGATTAAAACATACAACACTGAGCAAATACTCATACCAACATTTGCCATGATCTTCTAAGAAGCAGCACATGTGCGCATGCACTCACACACAGAACCCTTACAATATATCAAAGCATCACATATTACAACACACAAATGACTGGTGCCAACATGAGGTAACGTCGTTTTTTTGTCATAGTGAGAAGGAGTGTTGTTTTGGCTACAGGAGAGCTCTCCTTCCTGTTATACATTAAAAAAAAAAAAAATTCAGTAGGATTGTTGGTGTTTTCAAGGCACAGTTTCAAGCAGTTAAGAAGTACTGCTCGGGAGTGGACATTAGCATATCAGTTGAAGATAAGATAAGATAAGATAATGTTGCTTATAGCCCAGCCGACCGCAAAGGGCCATATCAGGGCTGTCACCACGTTAAAATCAACTCACCAGTCATATAAAAAAAAACCAAAAAAAAACCAAAAAAACTTTCATACATCTCGTTAAATGACATCATCCAGAAACGCACCAGAAACTTTGTTAAAAATCTTTCTTCCGTAAAATCTTAAATCAGATGAAAAATGTTAATCTCTCTCAAAAACCCAAGGATCACATCAGGCGGGACATCCCTGAACAGGATCTTCATGGACTCCGCTGTAAAATGTTTGTGTCTCACATCGTGCGAGATGTCTGTTTGAATTTAACTCTTGACTCTTCTCTCATGCCCTCGTTTCATTTCTGTTATGGTCCAAATTCCACAGACCCTTTTCAACTGACCTATATCATTTTGTCATATGACTCTTGCTGCTTGTACTCATTTGTTTACATTCCACAATCACCTAACACAATGCTACATGTTTCTCTCTCTCACTCTGTTTTGAATTTCCCTAATATCAGTCAGCTGACCCATAACATGTGACTTGCATCGCTGAATGGTTGGACAGTCAGTTTGTTGTATTTGCCTCTAGGTGTGGTTGTCAACGCTCCCTTGGGGCTACAACTTACACTATGACTCTTTTTACTTGTGTAATTATCTGTAGTCTTAACATTTTAGCTTCTTTCCTGGTTAAAATGCTGTTTGAAAAAAAGCCCGCTAAACACAGTAATGCTGAACTTGTGATTCAGATATTGATGATTTTTAAAAAGAAAAGCTGCCTAACAGAAAGGTGTCATCGTTCAAAGTCAACATTTCAGACAGCTGAACATCCAAATTCAAAACTTGTTCAGTATTAGACAGCACATTACAAATACATTTAGACAGAGAAACAAACAAAAACAACAACAAAAAAACCTAAGAAAAACACACTGAAGACAAGCAACTCGCTCTGTGGCGGAATGTCAAATTCACACATGACATAACATTTCTGTCTCTCTCATACCATCCCCCCTCACCACCTTCACACACACCTCCCTAAGAGTTAAATACCACAGAGACAAACCCACCTGAACACACGTGGTATAACCTTCTCCTTGGGGATCTCCACCGGAGCGGAGACGTCCAGCACCTCCGTTTCCAGGTAGACATCAAAGTCCACCAGCAGCCGCAGGAGCTGTGCCGACAGTAACTGGTCGTGACTCCGGTCCACCACCAGTTCATCATAGTACAGGTTCACCTCCTCCTCCAGCTCCTGAAACAAGGGTCGGTGATGTTAACCACCCTTGCAGCAAGCACCTGCAGTTCCATCATTTCCCAGCGTCTGCCCTCAGCATAGTCGCTCTCTTCTCAATGCACCTCATGTCAGCATTTCTAAACTGTTTACTCCTCTTTTTCTTTAAAGAATTATACAGGTTTAAGTTTCATCAAGGAGGTGTCACTGCATGCAGACTAGTCCATATACGCTACAACCACATCCACTAAGTTTTCTGAGATCACACTGCGCATGATTTAAAGCTGATGGATTAATGAATTAATGTCAACCATAAGAGAATTTAAGAAGAGGGTCTTGTGGCTAAGATTAAGCTGATGTCTGACCTATGCGTTAGCCCAATGCTCAATGATACAGGAAAATGCAAGAATCTTCAAAATTTATGATAACAGTTTTATGTCAAAAACTAAAGTTTGAGAATAGCAGACCTTTCGGTTGGTGTATAAATGTGACATCACCATGCAGACTTGCTGGTGCTTTGTTGCTGCTTCAGCATCCTCAACGACTGAGCAACAGCATGAAAAGAGCTTCCAAGAGCTGATACGCCAACTCTGCATGCTCTGATACCATTCAACGCATAAACGAAGGCATTGTATAGTGCCAGCACAATTTTTCCTGAAGCTTAACATTTTTGTCAGGTCTAAAATCAAATATTTCAACTTTTTTTTTAACTACATATCTACTTTCATCCATTCATTTTTCAAAAAAAATCTTTGCCTTTTTCGTCTTCCTTGCCTCTCAGTTGATACCTGCTCTCTTTCAGGAGTCAAAACTCAGGACACCAGGAGATAAAGGGGTGTGTGGAGAACAGAGGGAGCAGTTCCACTTTTGACTGAAAACATTTCTAGCACCCATCCGATTCAGATGACAAATGTGGGGGTTACAATAAACAAATTTGAAATTCTGGATTTTCTTTGCTCACTACATTAGAAATTTTGGAAATAATTTATAAATCAGGGAAATTCCAGAAAAAATTGGGGGAGGGTTAGCATCCAAGTCAGTAGTATTCCTCTTTCGTAGCTCATTCCAGCTTCTCTGTACACAGGGACAGGACTATCCTGGATGTTGCTGTGTACAGAGAAGCTGGAATGAGCTACGAAAGAGGAATACTACTGACTTGGATGCTAACCCTCCCCCCAATTTTTTCTGGAATTTCCCTGAATATCCAGGATAGTCCTGAATATCCAGGATTTCCCTGAACATCCAGGATAGTCCTGTCCCACACCCAGCACAGGTAGTTGACAGTGAGCAGTCAATATCAAGTGGCTGTTAGACAACCTACCACAGGATGCACTGCCCTTGTGCCAAGTCACTCAGAAGGTGCTCAGTGGTGCCTGTCCTGTTCAACCCCATGCAGGACACCCACCTTACTGTGCTCTCTCCTGAACACAATCACCGCTTTGTTACACACAATCTCCCTCAGGAGGGAGCAACCATGCCCATCTAGCCACAGTCCCAGCTTTGGCCTGACCTCACCACAGTCCCAGCTTTGGCCTGACCTCACCACAGTCCCAGCTTTGGCCTGACCTCACCACAGTCCCAGCTTTGGCCTGACCTCACCACAGGCACAGAGAAGAAACTGAAACTGAACTCCCAAAGAGAGCAGAGATTGAAGAGCCACTGAATTTGAGACTATTTCAAGATAATCACTGAGGATGAGGATGATGCAGATGTTGCTACGGAGTTCCGTTCTGATCAAGATACTATATAACAGGGCTGAGCTCTACGGCCTGTAGGCTTTAGTCTTTCCTTAATCCACTGCCATACTGTATGAATGTTCAAACAAAGTGTTGAAATTCTGCGTTTCAAGGTTCAATCAGAGATTTCACAAATGATTTCTAAAACAAATTCTTGAACATTTCGGAGGGTGTGTAGCTATGCATTGTGTCACTACACCAAAACAGGCGATAGCTGTTTCATCCTCCCTGGACCCTTTCAGTCTCACTACCAACTGCAGATGGTGGGGAGGGGGGGGGGCTTTAGACTGGGCTGAGACAGCAGACAGGCAACGACACTGTTGCCAGCGACAAACCCTTCATAAATCTTCATACTTTCATTCACACAATCGCTGACAAGTAGGGCACTCTGACAGATGGAACAACTGACAGACACAGACATCCCTGACATGTTAGGCACACTGACAGGCAAAACAACTAGCTAACACATTGACAAGTCGGGCACATCAACAGATAGAATGAATGATCAACACAGACATCTCTGATGAGTCACTGACAGACAGTATAACAGGCCAATGCAGGCATCGTTGATGAGACAAGAGCACTGACAGATGGGATGACGAGCCAACACACACAAACCACCACAGGTACCTTGACGTGGGTGTCGGTGAGCGCCGTCCTCTGTGACTGCCAGGAGATGGTGGTGAGGAAGAGAGGGGCCACCTCAGGGTAGTCCACACTCACCACAATGTGGGCTGTTAGTCGGGCTGCACATGTATACACACACACTCTTCATGAATATGCACATAAAGTAACAGGCAAAAGGTGGTGTAATGTCACGCCAACGCATAACCAACACACACATACACAAATGTACTTTCTAACACCTTACCTCACTCAGTATGATGTGTGTCATTTCCTGTAGGATCATTGACACCCCCCCCCCCCCCCCCACCTTCACTGTATGTATTGCCCTTTCCTGACTGCTTGCCAGCTCACAACAGCCATACCTCAGAATACAAACGCTTTGTTTACACTGTGTTCATCATTTTTGTTATTGTTCTTCAGATGTTTTCTAGCAGCTAGTTAATAATTTGCGACTTACACTTTTTTTTCCTTTTCCTGATGTTTTAAACAATTTAGCAGGTGTGGCTTACATAACAGCGTGGTTTACAGCCTGGAAATTATGACAGGAGAACAAAGTTTGATTTACTAGATTGTCAAATGAATGGAACAAACGACAATTCATTTGACCGTCTGCAAACACAATTTCTATTCTCAATAATAAAATTCAATATATGCACACTTTGCATCACTTTCAGTGTGAAACTCTCTCTTTGTCTGTCTTAAAGATAACAGAAAATCCTTTCAACAGCACTCAATAGAAATTACACAAACATGGCATTCAATCATCTGGCCCATCACAATAACCTTAACACTGGAAAATACACAAACACACAAAGATCATTCCAGCAGCAGTTCAGAGTTCACACACACAAATTTCAAATCTTATTATTGAAATTCTTAATCAATAATCTGTACACTTGGTTTCCATTTTCTTTTCTCTCTCTTTTTTGTCTGCAAGTTCAAAGACCAAATAAGCCTGGTGAATATGATCAAGTCTTTTTTCATCAATAAAAATAGAAACATGATTATATGCGGTCTTTGAAATCTGACATCAAACAATCTTAGCTCTTAAATGATCTTAACTCTGCCAAATACTTGTTAACACTTCAGGTGGAACTGACCATCCATTCCAGCTATAAACACAAGCAGTGTTTCCACTACAGTCACACATAGCAGTTCTAAGTGCCTCTTGGATGCAAGTGGTTTGTATCAAAATTACCGTTCTTCTGACCACGATCATGTCAGGTTTTTCACTAAAAGCTCAAAAAGAAAAAGAAAACCAACAACTCCACATCCGCTTGCACCTTTTAACTCCATTGCTTCATCAGTTATAGCAACAAGTTCCTCCAATGGTATGCTCCAACATCTTTCGATGACAGAAGTTTCACTTTACATCCACGCATGTGCAATACTGTCTTTATTAGTGTCTGATTTTACAAATCATCTTAAAACCGGAATTCTCCCACACAAAATGATTTACTCGGTCACACCACCGATTCTAGCTAGAGAATAACAGTGTAGTAAAATCCATGTGAGAGACAGAAAACTGTGCAGCTACAGGGAGAGAGAGCGAGAGAGAGAGAGAGAGAGAGAGAGAGAGAGAGAGAGAGAGAGAGAGAGAGAATGTTGCTTACAGCCCGGCCGACTGACACAGCTACAGCTCTAACCTTCGACACAATCAGTTCCTTCAAGACACCGACCTGATCCCCTCTCCAGCACGGCGCAGAACAGCATGTCATTGCCACTGACAAACCCGTTGTCCAACAGCCTCCTGGCATGGGGCAGCACCTCCAGGTCGCCGTAGGTCACCCGTCTCCATGACAACAGGCGGGACACGATTTTGGCTGGGAACCTCTTTACCAGGGGACCGCTGATAGGCACGATTCCTTGCTCTGTGATAACGCAAAGGACCATGGTAAACCTCCTCATTAAAACTCCCTTACTCCAGTTACTTGAAAAGAGAGGTGACTGCAGGCGGAGATCTAAACAAATTTTTAAAGTTATTACTATGACTCCACTGAACAACGTGGACAAACGAATCTTGTGATTCATTTGTTGACGTTGTTCAGTGGAGTAATAATAATTACTATGAAAATGTCCCTAACTCCAATCAACTTTTTCTTTTTTCTTTATTGCAACGTTTGACTCACACACTTTCCCTTTCTTGTGAATTAGAATGCCTTTTAAGAGTTGAAAGGGAAAACCTTGACCAGCTGTAATGTACTGTAATAGTCTACATTTTCAGAGCAGGTAAAACACAGTATAAAATGAGTCACACACTACAAATTAAGCCAGTTATGAAAGCAGTGTTTCAGACTGTAGCATGCACTTGTACCCATTAAGTATCTGGTGCTCATATTCTTTTTCCTCGTCCTGTCCTAAGTCCTTAATATTAAGAAGAATTAATTCCAGTGTTGAATCCCTTCAAACAACAGCACATAAACAAAAACTTGGACATGGCAAAAGTGATTTCCACTCCTGAGTTTGGAAGGCACTTAGCAGTTTGACATTTTTCTTTTTCCCCGTTTGATATATTCTTTTCACTCTATGCATCCGCCATGACCACGAAAAACCTCTCTCCACAGGCAAACATACACTACCCTGTTTGCTGTTTTACTTTTCTTTTGTAAATTATCATTTCATTCATTCAATCAAGAAAAGAAAAAAAGAAAAAAAAAAAGCCATCACCAAATGTTTACAGACTATGTTTAAGTGTTAACAAGCTGTCAATTGAAGAAACCCAACTCAACTAAACACATGCACATGAATACACACACACAGAGCTCTCATGTTCAAGTATCAACAAGTTGTCAGTTAAAGAAACCCAACTCAACTCCACACATGCGCATCAACACACACACACACACAGCTCTCACCCAGCGAGATCAGCTGCCGAAGGAGCCCCAGCCTGGCCTTGAGGCGCTGTCGCAAACGTTTGATGGTCTGCTGCATGTAGGTGGCGCTGATAGAGGTCTTGGCCCTCACGCTGACGCTGCCTGCGGAGGTGGAGGCGACGCCGCTGTCGCTGTCGGCATTGCTGAGGAACTGCAGGCCCCCGAGCCACTGGGCCCACATGTAGGGCCGGCCCACCACGCCCACGTACTGGCCAAACTCCCCCATGCTGGGGACAGGAATAAGGGTTGACAGTTACATGTCGGTAATGACGGTCCTGAAACCTGAATGGAAGGACAGCAGCATCTCCATGAGACACGACTTCAGGCTCCTGCATGCACTGATACAGTCCACCGTCCTGTATCCTAGAAATGAGGCGCTGCAGCTAGGTATCCTAGACAGCAGACACACTGATCATAGCACTGATGAACAAGGGTGTCAAACTATTAACCTTCTTGACAAGCATGCACCCGCCAGCGCCCGACCGGAAATCACACTGCCAAAAGGCTGAGCGCCTGCCACGCCCCCGTAAAACACGTGGCAACAATCGGTGCCGCCATCTTTCTCGTAGAAAAGGAAGTCTCGCAAGAACGTGACTTCCTTCTTCCTGTAGCCATTCACTTCCGTTTCCAAAAAAAACGCGAGTCGATAGGTGCCGTAGTTCTCGAGTTATGAATTTTTAAAGATTTGTGGTCGAAATGCTGTTTTTCACCATGGCTAACCTTGATTTGTGCTGTTCTATATTGAGATTTAGTAATGAAGATACTGTGATTTGTGGGATTTACGGCATAAGACTTAGTGAAAGTGCTGGGTGATGAAGCGTACAGTGACCTAGATTTCGACTGGGATGAGGTTCCACATATGATTAACAACAATTCGGAAGAAAGTTCTGAAGAAGAAGATTTTTTTCCCCCCCGAAGTAAATGGCTCATGTGACATTCTTCAGACTTATGATGTAGCAACATATATATTCGTAGGAATTTTTAAAATGATTTTCATTTCATTATTTCCCTTCCTCTCTTTTAAATTAATTTTTAAATGGGTAACCATGTTCAAATTACGGATTTACTTATCTTGCCGATGGTTTTCGGCATAACTAAGCTCAGGTAAGTGCACACTGAAGAGGGTTAAGGAGCACACTAGACCGAATGAAGAACTATTGCTGTCAGTTTAGAACAGAAACTCACACTGGTATGGCCATTTGATATGATCCAAAGACCTTTGCTGAATCCAAAGACTTTGCTAAAACAATCCTCCAGGCAACTGCTGAAGAAGGGAGATGATGGGAAAGACAGTGACACCCTTGGACAGAAAGCATCACAGAATACTGTTGAAGAAGGGAGGTGATGGGAAAGACAGTGACACCCTTGGACAGAAAGCGCCACAGAATACTGTTGAAGAAGGGAGATGATGGGAAAGACAGTGACACCCTTGGACAGAAAGCGCCACAGAATACTGTTGAAGAAGGGAGATGATGGGAAAGACAGTGACACCCTTGGACAGAAAGCGCCACAGAATACTGCTGAAGAAGGGAGATGATGGGAAAGACAGTGACACCCTTGGACAGAAAGCGCCACAGAATACTGCTGAAGAAGGGAGATGATGGGAAAGACAGTGACACCCGTGGACAGAAAGCGCCACAGAATACTGTTGAAGAAGGGAGATGATGGGAAAGACAGTAACACCCTTGGACAGAAAGCACCACAGAATACTGTTGAAGAAGGGGCATGATGGGAAAGACAGTGACACCGTGGACAGAAAGCACCACAGAATACTGTTGAAGAAGGGAGGTAATGGGAAAGACAGTGACACCCTTGGAAAGAAAGCACCACAGAATACTGTTGAAGAAGGGAGATGATGGGAAAGACAGTGACACCCTTGGACAGAAAGCGCCACAGAATACTGTTGAAGAAGGGAGATGATGGGAAAGACAGTGACACCAGTGGACAGAAAGCGCCACAGAATACTGCTGAAGAAGGGAGATGATGGGAAAGACAGTGACACCCGTGGACAGAAAGCACCACAGAATACTGTTGAAGAAGGGAGATGATGGGAAAGACAGTGACACCCGTGGACAGAAAGCACCACAGAATACTGCTGAAGAAGGGAGGTGATGGGAAAGACAGTGACACCCTTGGACAGAAAGCACCACAGAATACTGTTGACGAAGGGAGATGATGGGAAAGACAGTGACACCAGTGGACAGAAAGCGCCACAGAATACTGCTGAAGAAGGGAGGTAATGGGAAAGACAGTGACACCCTTGGACAGAAAGCACCACAGAATACTGTTGAAGAAGGGGCATGATGGGAAAGACAGTGACACCCGTGGACAGAAAGCACCACAGAATACTGTTGAAGAAGGGAGATGATGGGAAAGACAGTGACACCCGTGGACAGAAAGCGCCACAGAATACTGCTGAGAAGGGAGGTGATGGGAAAGACAGTGACACCCGTGGACAGAAAGCGCCACAGAATACTGTTGAAGAAGGGGCATGATGGGAAAGACAGTGACACCCGTGGACAGAAAGCGCCACAGAATACTGTTGAAGAAGGGAGATGATGGGAAAGACAGTGACACCCGTGGACAGAAAGCACCACAGAATACTGTTGAAGAAGGGAGATGATGGGAAAGACAGTGACACCCGTGGACAGAAAGCGCCACAGAATACTGTTGAAGAAGGTAGATGATGAGAAAGACAGTGACACCCGTGGACAGAAAGCACCACAGAATACTGTTGAAGAAGGGAGATGATGGGAAAGACAGTGACACCCGTGGACAGAAAGCACCACAGAATACTGTTGAAGAAGGGAGATGATGGGAAAGACAGTGACACCCTTGGACAGAAAGCACCACAGAATACTGTTGAAGAAGGGAGATGATGGGAAAGACAGTGACACCCTTGGACAGAAAGCACCACAGAATACTGTTGAAGAAGGGGCATGATGGGAAAGACAGTGACACCCGTGGACAGAAAGCGCCACAGAATACTGTTGAAGAAGGGGCATGATGGGAAAGACAGTGACACCCTTGGACAGAAAGCACCACAGAATACTGTTGAGGAAGGGGCATGATGGGAAAGACAGTGACACCCGTGGACAGAAAGCGCCACAGAATACTGTTGAAGAAGGGGCATGATGGGAAAGACAGCGACACCCTTGGACAGAAAGCACCACAGAATACTGCTGAAGAAGGGGCATGATGGGAAAGACAGTGACACCAGTGGACAGAAAGCACCACAGAATACTGTTGAAGAAGGGAGATGATGGGAAAGACAGTGACACCCGTGGACAGAAAGCACCACAGAATACTGTTGAAGAAGGGAGGTAATGGGAAAGACAGTGACACCCTTGGACAGAAAGCACCACAGAATACTGCTGAAGAAGGGAGATGATGGGAAAGACAGTGACACCCGTGGACAGAAAGCACCACAGATTACTGCTGAAGAAGGGAGGTAATGGGAAAGACAGTGACACCCTTGGACAGAAAGCACCACAGAATACTGTTGAAGAAGGGGCATGATGGGAAAGACAGTGACACCCGTGGACAGAAAGCGCCACAGAATACTGCTGAAGAAGGGAGGTGATGGGAAAGACAGTGACACCCGTGGACAGAAAGCACTACAGAATACTGTTGAAGAAGGGAGATGATGGGAAAGACAGTGACACCCGTGGACAGAAAGCGCTACAGAATACTGTTGAAGAAGGGAGGTGATGGGAAAGACAGTGACACCCTGGGACAGAAAGCACCACAGAAAGGGTCAGGAAACCATTGCTGAGACCTAAGCCTGGGCACACAACCAACAGGAACTGGAGGAAACTGGCCAATGGCTCTTCACCGTGGTGCTCCATCCAGTCATGGAAAAACAAGAAAAAGAAGAATAAAGGAGAATGACCAATGATAGCAATGCAGCTCTGTCCACCAAAGACCACCAACACTAACAGAAAAACGTTCTCATAGCCCCCTCCAACAGAACCCCCCCCCCCCCCCCCCCCAACTCTAACATGGAGAGTGACAGTTTTGGCACTTGTTGATACAACAAACAGCAATGCAAATAGCATGGACTTGAGTAGGGTGTGTGTGGGAAAACACTTACTGCTGCAATGTTTCATGGGCCATACTGCTTCATGTTCCTTGCAGATGACAAAGTGCAATCATGTCGGTCAAAGATGGCCAATCATAACAATGCAAACAAAAAAAAAAACAGCCAAAGAAATGCACTGAATGGATATCCTTTCATACTCTAGTCCTTGTCAGTATTAATTACTTTCTTTTTTTCTTTTTTCTACAAAAAAGAAAAGAGAAAAAAAACCCAGTTCACATGTCACTACATAGCTTTCACATCCCTGAAAGAGTTCTGTTCATTTTTGTTGTTTCTTACCACTCTTACCACTTTGGATAATCTGTTGCCGATTTGTTTCAAAGAAATGACGTTATGACAGTCTACTGATCTTAACATAAATGTTAAAAATATGTCATATTGTTTATCCAAATGAAGTTGAATGTCTTTAGATTTTGAGTCTGTAAAGACACCTGCAGAATCTGACCACAGCAAATATTTGTGATCACTGAAAGAGCATCAGTGGAAAAATACAAAGAGCGTGCATCGAATTCATGGACATTTGATGACCACGGCGCAAAATGGTAGCAGCAAGCGCAAGTTGATTATGGTGAAATCAAAGCATGAAGCCACACAAAAAAGTTTCTCTATTGGCATGAAAGTCACCTTCCTTGTTTAGCATTTACTTTTCATGTCTCCCCTGACTCACAGAGAACACATCAATCATACCGAGCAAGTCTGTATTCATTTCTGTTCTCCTGTATTTTCTATGTGTCAATGTTCAAAACTAAAAGGCCATTCAGTCTTGAACATTCCTTAATTTGTGTTTGTTCATGTATTCTGCAGTTGTCACTGCATGCATGTGTCAGCTTCAGCCAAATTTCGGTAAGCGTGGAACATCTTTTTTGGGGGCGGGAAGAAGGAAAATTTCTTGTTTGCTCTGCGTGCCTCATGTCTGCATACGTGCCAGGCGAAATGGTACCACAGGCAGCACTAAACTGGAGTTATGGGCATGCCACTGTTGCTTTTTATCACCATACCTAGAGCTGATGAAACCAGTTCAGATCCAGCGTCAGCCACAAAGTTGGCTGTTGCTTGCAGTTGCCTCCCTCTTCTCCCCCCTCCCATCTTTCCCACTCAAAAGTGAAATAGAAAAAAAAAAAGGGTAAAGAAAGAAAGAATTAAAACACTGGTCACAGGTTATCAGGGGCTCTTAAGATTACTTCTGGTCAGCGTGTGTTATACGTGTATATCATGTTGCTTTTAAATGTCTCCTTTTTTTCAAAAATACTTCGCTATCACACAGTTGTCTCACACTTACTCTTAAGAAAACCCCACTTTTCACATAAAAAAGTAATAACACACAATTCAAACAATCATGAAAATGCAAAGTCAATCAGTGGCCAGAATCTTAAAGATCAAACGCATGAAAACAAAAAGATGAAAATGAACACACACACACACACACAAGAAAGAAAAAAGGCGAATGACAAAAGCTCACACCTAGCAAACATAGTTTCGATTACAATCAAATAACAGCCAGTAAAACAAGGCAAAAGAAGAAAGATACGAAGAAGAGAGGGGCTGAGAGCAAGGAGGGGGAGGGGGAGGTGAGTGGAAGAGGGGGAGGAAGAAAACGTACCCATAGCGACCCAGCTCATACTGATTGGCTGGGTTAGGAGTGGTCTCCCCGTGGTCCCCAGGGTACAGCTCATCCAGTACTGAATGGCCGACAACAAATCCCTGAAACAAGTTTTCCATACATTTCCACATTTCTCTGACAATGGCCTATCAATGTCTTTTTCCTAATTCTCGACAGTTTTTGATTTCTTTTTGCATTTTTTTGTAATATCAGCAACTATGCAACAGTATCAAAATCTCTCAAGTAATTTTTTTCTTGGTAAATGCATTTGTTTGGGTTTATTTTAGTTAACTATTCCATTAATAACAGAAAAATGTTTTTGGATACTATGATTTTCACAAAAAATCCTTCAATCACAGTGTATCAAAAACCAAGGGAAAGAACTGTAGGGATTCCTACAGTTTTTCACTTTACTGCCACACGCTTCCTTGAGAAGGCGACCTGCATGCTACATGAGCCAGTTGGGGAGGCCTTTCAACCTCATGTTGTCCCTCACATCTGTTCATGTAAAAACCTACTATCTACCACATGACATGGGTCAAACCAATGAGCTATTTTCCCACGGGCTCAGAAACACTTGGTCTTGCCAGAGTGCGTCAATGGGAAAGTGGTTGTAAAGAGTGTGGTCCAAAACTGAACTTATAATCATGCCTCGGTTCAAACAATGTGGATATACTGGTCAACCATCCAACTCCAATCTAATTTTTGAGTACACTTGACCAAACTAACAGATTCATTTTCCAGAGCCAAAGACAGACTGGGATGCTGTAAAACCATCATACCTGCAAGCCACACCTGCACAGAATTTTGACAAGTGCATGTCTGCATGACGCTGCTACCTTGGACGGTCCTCTGTGGTCACTTACTACACTGTGGAAAATTCAGGACAAACACACTGGGTCCCTTACATCATTGTTACCAAAGCTGGTATTGACCTCATGCAAACTGTTGGCTCTTACACCTGATGAGGCCACCAAATCCTTCACAATCACTACAGATGCATTGTTTCTGTCACTGTCGCTAATGACTGTCGTCAGTCATGAAGAGAAATCGTGAACATCTTTTCTGGTCTATGTTACTGAAAATACAAGTGGTGCTGACAAGGACTAAAGCTATGTGCTCAAAATGTTGCTTATCAACACTCAAAGATTCCCAAACATTGTGCTGGGACAGAAAAATAAGCTGAACCTTGACCCGCAGATACAGGTGGGTCAGTTGTGAGCAAGCTGCAGAGGACAGCTGGGGTGTTTGCTTTGTAAGATGGTTTGTTTCTGTTTCAAGCAAATCATTACCTCTGTCAGGGACACATGTAATTATAAGAGAGATACTGGGTTCTGGCAGTCAACCCTCGCAGTATGTTTTCACCTGTTGGTTGGTTTCTTTATTTGTCTGTCTGTCACTAGACTACCCCAACTATTCACCCCAACTGTTCACCCCAACTGTTCACCCCATCTATTCACCCCAACTGTTCACCCCATCTATTCACTCCATCTATTCACCCCAACTGTTCACACCCCATCTATTCACCCCAACTGTTCACCCCATCTATTAAGCCGATTTGAACAAATCTGGTGTCGAGACGGAATGTGACCCAAGGACAGACCCGCTTAAATTTTCTAGAGGATGTGGATCATGGCAGGAATCCACAATCTGTTCAACCGTGGTGGAGGCCAGGGCTCTGCCAGGTTGCCCCTGTAGCAGTGACCTTCCAATTTATGTCGCTGTTAGCATGTTGTCAACCACCATTTTTGATGTGTTGTTGTTACTGTTTGAGACAAAAACAAACCGGCTGGCCTTTGGCTGTTAAAGATGGGATTTATCTGTCTGGAATATATCCTAGAATATATCCAGCCACAAGTCAAAACAGTCTCTGTCACTCAGTCCAAATGAGAGGCTGGGATGACACATTCGCCATCTGTTACCAGGCATCAACTGTCCTCTCCATCTGTAATATTGCAACCGTTCATGTAGCATGGCCTTGCCTCTCTGATACTCTGTGCCATTCAGAGGGAGAGCAAGTCCACTGTCCTGTGTGTGCACATCTGTCTTGATCAGTCATGGCGTTCATGCTCTATACTGCTGTGCAGCTTCAGGAACACCTGTGTGACCACTATCCCTCCCCTGTCTCCCCCAAAAGACAGCGTCCTGAATTAGGAGTCTTGAGATAAGATTTCCTGTTTGATGGGAAGACGCTGCTGCTGCATGAGGTCATACAGGCACAGGCTCTTCACACAGCATGGTTCTGTGGCAAAACATTTCTGACCTCAACTATGCTGCAGCATCAGGTCATACAGGCACAGGCTCTTCCCACAGCATGGTTCTGTGGCAAAACATTTCGGACCTCAACTATGCTGCAGCATCAGGTCATACAGGCACAGGCTCTTCCCACAGCATGGTTCTGTGGCAAAACATTTCAGACCTCAACTATGCTGCAGCATCAAGTCATACAGGCACAGGCTCTTCACACAGCATGGTTCTGTGGCAAAACATTTCGGACCTAAACTATGCCAGATACTGGCTAAAGAGGACAATCCACCTTGAGCTGATTTTATGTCCAGGCAGGTCTGAAGACATAGCAGCACTGGACGCTCCTGAAGATCGCTCAGACAGCATCACTCCCCACGTCTACTAAACATACTAAACAACTTACAAGACAACCCATATCAAGACAACACCCGACTTCCAAGAAACTTGGAAGAGTCAAATCCTTTCCCAAATCTTATTATTTTCAGTTAGGACCATGTTTTTGTGCTTTATCTCCCTTGCACAACTTCCTCAGAATGTCAACTACGCACTGTCACTATGTTGGGAATTTTTTTTCAAATCATTGCCTTTCTGTGTTAGCATTTTTCTGCGGGGATGGAGGGAGGGGGGTGGGGGTGGGGGTGGGGGTGGGGGGGTTCTTCAAGTCAGTCTAGGCAACAGAGTTGACTGTTTTGGCAGCTGAGCCAAAAGTGGGTTAAGCTGCTCTCTCTGTGTGTGCCAGAGTCCTTCTTCATTGTTGGATCTGCCAAACTTCTCTGATGGTCCTGAGGGATCTCAGGGCTGCAGCTGTCTCCTGAAGACTGCTTGCCTCAACACTATCTGTGTTCCACAGGTCTTCATCTCCTGAAGACTGCTTGCCTCAACACTATCCTGTGTTCCACAGGTCTTCCTCTCCTGAAGACTGCTTGCCTCAGCACTATCTTGTGTTCCACAGGTCTTCATCTCCTGAAGACTGCTTGCCTCAACACTATCTTGTGTTCCACAGGTCATCTCCTGAAGACTGCTTGCCTCAACACTATCTTGTGTTCCACAGGTCTTCGTCTCCTGAAGACTGCTTGCCTCAGCACTATCTTGTGTTCCACAGGTCTTCATCTCCTGAAGACTGCTTGCCTCAACACTATCTTGTGTTCCACAGGTCTTCATCTCCTGAAGACTGCTTGCCTCAACACTATCTTGTGTTCCACAGGTCTTCGTCTCCTGAAGACTGCTTGCCTCAACACTATCTTGTGTTCCAGAGCTCTTCAGCTCTGCTCAGCCCTCTTCATGCACATATGCTTGGAAGGACAGACTGGTCCTTCTATATCCTTTGACAAATTATCGTTGTTAGGACCTCTTCCTATTCAAGACAGTCGCTCTGACTCTTCCTGCTCAACTATCCAGGGTGTGAGGTAAATGTGAAGGTGAGTGACCAGAACGACCAGTCATCAACATCACACAGACAGACAAAAGCACATGAACTACATCTACAACTACATTTTTATTCTGTGTGTGTGTGTGTGTGTGTGTGTGTGTGTGTGTGTGTGTGTGCGCATGTGCGTATGTGCACAAGCACGTGTGCGCATGCATGTGTGTAATGATTCCCCTGATTCACGACTTCATTTGGCATTTCAGAAAATAAATTTAACAGTTTGCTACATTTTACATGAAAAAGAACCTGAGGAGCTAAACGTAACCATGCTACGCTTGTCTCTCGTTTCCCAATCAAACAAAAAGCCAGGAGTGCTCACCCTCCTGTCACAGAGTTGATGGTCACTTCCTTGCTGGCAACGACCTTGACCACCACGGTAATGATATGCAGGGCTGGCAGGAAGCAGAAGGTCAAATGAAGGACACTGCCATCTGGAAAAAAAAAGTGTACTGAAGATAGACTTGAGTTTGTGACTCCTCCTCCTTTCATTACACGAACACTGTTGCACACAACAAGGAAGGAAGTGTGCGTGCGTGCGTGTGTGTGGTGTGTGTGTGTGTGTGTGTGTGTGTCTGTCTGTCTCTCTCTGTCTGTCTCTCTCTCTGTCTGTCTGTGTCTGTCTGTCTGTGTCTGTCCGTCTCTCTGTCTGTCTGTCTGTGTCTCTCTCTCTGTCTGTCTGTCTGTGTGTGTGTGTGTGCGTGTGCAAACATACTCTTAGTTACCTGTGAGATAACCATGTGTCTTTGTACGTTTCTTGTCACGTGAAAACACACAGACCTTATTTATTTAGCTGTAAACCCTGCCCACTACAGAGTAATGGATCAGCAAATGTGGTGCAGGTGTATATCAACAAGTCCACCTGCAGTGACACCTTTGATCAAACGGAAACTCAAACCCACAGTCTGTAATAATTCGTTGAATTAAATCTACATAATAGTTCAGCATCACAAAGCCAACAAAGCCATTCAGACGCACACCTCACCTTTCCCAGTTATTTCCAGGATGACAGAGAGTGGATGTTTGCGAATAACTCTCTGCTGCTTTTCCTTCAGTCGGGATTCCACAGTCTTACGTCGTCGCTTCTGAGAACAACAGGATCATACTGCAGTTAAGACTCTGGGTCATTATTCTCATGTGAACAATGGGAGGTGTACTATGTTTGACCACACAAAATGTGAAGGTGGAACAAAATATGGCCGTGTGTATAATAGCAAACACAAATATGTGTATTTACATATGTATCTGTACATGCGAGCGTGCTTAACATCTGATGTGGAAATGTTGATAGAGTGACAGCATTTCAAATAAAAGAAGGCTAGAAACACACACTCACGCAGAGAAATTTCTTCATAAAATCATTTTCTACTATCTCCATGATATGAAATAGAATATAAGGTAATACAACAATACAAAACACGCACACACACACATGTGTGTGTGTGCGCAAAAAAAAGGTAAGTCAAACACATGTTTACACTGATGGCTTCAATCTTTCCCTCCCTTGTCAAGAACAATTCAGGGAATGCAAACAGCACAAACAATCTGGCCCATCTGAAAACACACCAGGCCGACTCCTAATGCAACAATCAAAACGTACCCCGCGGGGTAAAGCTAAATGACCATTCTACGAATATTCTGACAAGCACAGCAAGCCTCTTAATTTTGCAAGCAATAGGTAGAGAATCACGTATGACCTTTCCAATAAAAAAATCTTTTTATGCATATCTCAGTAAACAAGTATAGCGCACAAAAAGACTGCTATCATGGAGCAAAGTATAGATGATTTATGTGTGAATTCTGACGGAAGAGGACAATTTTCTTTTTTTGTTTTAATTACCGAATTCCTTTTTTCCTGCTCCTCAGCATCCTGGTCGCTGTCACTGTCATCATCTGAAAACAGGACACATGATATTACATAGTGATCATTAACACTAGCAAACATTATGACAAAAGGGAACTTCTAGTTTTGGCAATCATACTGTGCTGCTAAATTTTACATAATGTAATGTCCTAAATGCATGTGAGCGTTTTCAGTGCGCGCGCGCGTGTGTGTGTGTGTGTGTGTGTTGTGTGTGTGTGTGTGTGTGTGTGTGTGTGTTGTAACTCTGTGTGTGCATAATTCAAACTCAAAACATTGTACAAAAAGGCCAAAATTCCCTTCTTCTATTTCTGAAGATGTCATTCACTGAAGGATTCATGCAAGTAAAAAAATTTCTGACCTTTACCAACTATAAAAAATGAAGAACAAAACTCTGTACCTCCAGAACTGAGTTTGTATGCCTTCATATCGCTGCCAATTTGTACAGCCATAACCACTGCAGGCATCTGCACTACACACTAACTAAATTCAATGAAAATCTATGAACAATACATTTACAGGCTGTTTACTTCTTCTTCAAACACACAATTCTAAATAAATGTTTAAAAACAATGAACCACAAAGAAAATACTGTTTTTGCCCCAAAGTAACAACTACAAATTTACTTCGCTGCCTGAAGATTTTTAAAATTAACAATTCAAACAATGGTTTTCTTTAAGTCTTGTAAACAGACTCAAAAGCAATCAGCTAAATGAACAGACTCAGCTGTACAACCCAAATTGATGTTGTCCTATATTTTTGTTGCCGTTCTGTCTTTTTCCTCACCTGGCTCCACAACATCCAGGTCGAAGGACTTCGCGGCGTTTAAATCTCCTTCGATCGTTACTTTGAGAAACTTGTCTGCAATTCAGATCAACAATTATAAAACCAAACATAATACAACATTCATGAAACAGAAACCTAAGACAATCACCACCAACAAAAGCTGAACTGGAAAAAGATCTTACAGTTGCAAATTGCACGTTCTATGCCCTGAAACTTTTCTTGTTAGGTCAAGGTGCTTTAGAAACTTGAAAAACAAAAATAGGGGTTCTGTGCCATTATGACACACACACAAGACACAACACACACACACACACACACACACACACAACACACACACACACAACATCAGCTGTTCTGGCCCTGACTAACAATCACGGCTCCGCAGTTAGAGGGGAAGACCGTTGAATGCCCAAAGCACAACTGATGCTGACCAACACAGCACTAAACCTATTAGTTAGATCAATCCAAGTTTGAAACACCCTTCCTTCTCCTACCCTGGATACACGAACAACCAGGGCTAGTTCCTTTTTCTGCTAATGATAAACCTTACAGTAAGTAAAATACCTAAAATTTCCTCTCAAAGTAACATGAGCAACAAACCTACTTCTGGCCAAACTTTATATGAGCGATATTGAGACTGAGAAAAGAAGAATCTTTTCTACTACAATTCACACACACAGATGTTCAAAAATCTCTAACGGATGGCCTGAAGAAGAGCAGAAGGGGTGTGAGGGAGGGTGGGGGGGGGGGGGGGGGGGGGGGGGGGGGGGGGGGGGGGGGGGGGGGGGGGGGGAGGGGGGGGGGGGGGGGGGGGGGGGGGGGGGGTGGAGGGGGGGGGGGGGGGGGGGGGGGGGGGGGGGGGGGGGGGGGGGGGGGGGGGGGGGGGGGGGGGGGGGACAGAAGGAGATGGAAAAATCCCAAAGAATCCACGGCAAGGCCATCAGCAGCAACTTCAACAGTCCTAAGATAAGAATAAAAAAACAAAACAAACGAACATGCAATCCATTGGACCAAGTTTTGAAAACAACAACCAATAAACAAAAACAAAACCTAACATAAAACCCCCCATGAAAACCGAGGCAAGGGCATTGCACAGTCACGAAAGATGTACTCGTATGTTATCATCTCTTTCTATTATGAAGGATCCACATTATATTCCATTCTCAGAACGAGTTGTGCCAGTCAGAGCCCCCACCATGACCCGAGTGTGACTGGAGGATCCAGATTCTTTCTGATCTCGCAGAATCAAAACACCTAAAAGCACCTGATCCTCTTACTCTTTTAAGCAAACACACAGATGACTGCATATGCCTTGTTCTGGATCCAACATCCACCTCAGCCCTTTGATGGAATGTGTAAAAAGCATTTCTTTAATTCAAGCGCGAAACAAGAGAAGAGGAGAGTAGATACGACATCACCAGCATTGCAGCACTTGACAACGGATCCACTCAGCACTGGCATTAAAAAAAAAAAAAAAAGCTCGCTATAACCCCCTCCAGTCTCTAGCCCACTTTGACCCCTACATGATAAGCACAGGTATGACCCAGCGGTTTCAACTCCATGATGAATTTACGATGCAATGCTCCATGGTGTGCAGATTCTTACCACAAGCTTTCTGGTATGCACTGGCCTGCATGTAGAGAACGTACAAGGAAGGGGTAAATGCCCTCGCCGTCTGCTGCTGTTTTTCTCGGCACCCTCAGCGTAAGCAATCTTTGAGGTAGTTTCTGAACCGGTCGTAGTGGCCTGTAAAAAAAAAGATGGTTGTGAACAAACGCTAGTACTGCCTCGTGTGCCGGTGGCTGACTAATATCAAAAATGTAGGTAGACCTAGATAGGAACACAGCGTAAATTGCTAAATGGTTTGTGTACAACCCTAAAACAAAGTGTCTCCACAACATCTTTTTGCCGCTCTTTCCTCAATCTTAACTGGGCATCTTAATGACATCTGATATTCAAAAACCGATCAGAAACCTGCTGTTTCCCTCCATCTTTCCTCCCTACAACTAGCCATCAAGTCCAGTCCAAAACGACCAGATCTGCAACTCACTTTGAAATCACCAGAATGGAGGAGGTTCATCATTCTTGAATGCTGACACACTTATTTGATCATGCATAAAATGAATCATGCAACATCCAGCGTTTTCGAAGAAACAGAAGAAAACTTGTACGAACGCAAGTCACAGTAATAATATTTGACAGATTACTGGAAAAAAGAGTGTGGTTCGCAAATAGACAACATGGATTTTGAACAACGTATCTAAAAAGTAAGCAATACACACACCATATCCCCCCCCCACCCTCCCAACTCACCTCCTTTACTCCCAACGCACACTGGATGTGTATTTTGAGTATTTTTGACATCATCCCATGTGGACTGAATGCAGCTGCCTTAATGATGGGACTGAACATCCCCAAGTTCTATCGACGTAGAATGAAGAAGAAACCCTTGAGAAGGACATACTTTTCATTTGTGCAGGAAAACGCTCAAGAGTGAAAGGGTTTCACCATCCTTTCTCTACACTGAATGGTAAGGTTCAATGTCCTCTTGTCACAAAGTTCCTCCAAACAGGGGAGAATAGTGGCCATCCATTTTGACAAGGTACGCTATGTGACACCAAAAGCCTACTTAAAAAAACAAAAAGAAAAGGAGAGCAAGGCCTTTAACCTCCAGGCTGGAGGAGATTTGGCTGGCAGGGTGTCCAGGTAAGTCTTCCTTCCTTCTGGATCTCCCTGCTGATCATCACCCTGGATCGTCTGGCCTCCTTCAGCTTGACCGGCAGTCCTTGGACATGTCATCACAACAACAGTCTGACGTGTCCATCAAACAACAGTCTCAAGATCTGACCTCCTTCAGCTTGCCGTCCCAGTCCCTGACATGTCATCACAACAACAGTCTACGTTTCATCCATAACAACAGTCTCAAGATCAACCTCCTCAGCCTTGCCGCCATTCTGACGTGTACATCACAACAACAGTCTTATGGTGTCCATCATAACAACAGTCTCAAGATCTAACCTCCTCAGCTTGCCGGTCAGTCCTGACGTGTCCATCACAACAACAGTCTGACGTGTTCAATCACAACAACAGTCTGACGGTGATCATAACAACAGTCCTCAAGATCTACCTCCTTCACTTGGCTGGCCATCCCCTACGTGTCATCACAACAACAGTCTGACCATGTCATCACTACAATCATCCTGACGTGTCATCACAACAACAGTCTGACATGCGTCATCACAACAACAGTCTGACTGTCTCACAAAACAGTCTGACCGTGTCCATCACAACAACAGTCTCAGATCTACCTCTTTCAGCTTGCTGGCCAGTCTGACATGTCATCACAACAACAGTCAGACGTTCATCATAACAACAAGTACTGACGGTCATCAACAACAACAGTCTGACGTGTCCATCATAACAACAGTCTCAAGATCTACCTCCCTCAGCTTGCTGGCCAGTCCGACGTGGTCCCCATCCACAACAACAGTCTCAAGATCTACCTCCTTCAGCTTGCATGGCCAGTCCTGACGTGTCATCACAACAACAGTCTTACGTGTCTCACAACAAACAAGTCTAACTGTCATCACAACAACAGTCTGACCGCGTCATCGACAACAACAGTCTCAAGATCTTACCTCCTTCAGCTTCTGCCTGCCAGTCCTGACTGTCATCACAAAAACAGTCTCAATGCTACCTCCTTCATCTTGCTGGCCATCTGACGTGTCTCACAACAACAGTCGACGTGTCATCACAACAACAGTTCCTGACGTGCATCACAACAACAGTCTCAAATCTACCACCTTCACTTGCCTGCCAGTCTGACGTGTTCACAACAACAGTCCAAGATCTACCTCCTTCAGCTTGCTGCCATCTGACGTGTCATCACAACAAACAGACTGACGTGTCATCACAACAACATCTCAGGGGAGAAAGATCTACCACCTTCAGCTTGCTGGCCAGTCTGTCGTGTCATCACAACAACAGTCCCTGACGTGTCCACAACACCATCACAAAGTCATTCTAAAGATCTAACCTCCTTTCAAGCTTGCCGGTCAGTCTGACATGTCGCCATAGCCATCACAATGCAAGTCTAAAGATCACGTTATCTCGGTCCTTTCAGTTTGGCGAAGCATTATTTTTTTGTTTTGTTTGTGGGTGTTACATTTTGTCACAAAATGTAGCAGCATGCATGGTAATAGGAAATCAGAGCGTGTTAAGCCGAGAGCATCACGGTATCTGAAAGTTTCAAGTGGGGTTTCCACTTTGGGAGGGTGAACTTATATAACAAAGTATGAATATTCCATTTCCCCAACGACTTCCTCAAACCTCTAACATCCTCAGCAGCTGCCTACCCCCTTCCTCCTCTTACAGGGACATACTTTTTCAAAAACCAGGGACACTGACCTGAGTTCCAGGACACAGCAGCGGTAAGCACATAATCACATAACCACATCAACATTAAAGTGAAAAGCTTACCTTTTACTTACACTATGTAAAACTTCTACAATTCTACTTAGCTTCTAGCGCACTGAAACTTCTTTGTGATGTCCGATCAGGAAACATCAATTTAAACGCGCCTCGTTATTAGCTGTCCATCGCAGCCATCGGCTAATTCACAGTTTCAGCTGCAAGGTCCAACCACATCGTTCAGCTCTAATACGTCAAAAGGTTCCTGACTGGTTGACGTCTGAGCGCGCTGAAAAATCCGCTAAGTTACAAGATTTCTCGCTCTCACGATTTTTTGTGTTCTGCTTGTGCATTTCAGTGGCGACATGACCGTTATTTCATCCCTACCTCCAGTTGATCCGATGGAGAAATCACACGCACAAATTTCACAAGACAGCGTAAGTCTCGTTCTTGCCACCTTAATGAACGGTTCAGGTTTCAGTATATTTTGACAGGAAATGTCTGCCGACGTTTCTTTTCCTTGAGAGAAGCCCCATAGTCAAGATCGCCGTCGCATTTTTTTTAAATAACGCTTTCCGTTTCGCGTCCATATTTTTCTCGCTTTCAAAACCCGGGAAGAACGGTTATGCCATGCGCACTGTCAGTTTCGGCAATGTTCGGGTCTTTCGCGGATTGGTGCAGGATGGCCATGACCGAAGTCGGTCAGATCGGTGATCAGCTGACGAACTCGACTTCGTTTTTGTTTTTTTTTTTATCCCGAATGTTTTTTTTCGCGGGACATAAATAAATAAAAGATGATTCCAGGGACAGCTGCATGATTTCATTATTTCGGGGGACAAATACGGATACTCCCCGGGACGGTAGGCAGCCCTGCCTCAGGTAAGGCTCCCTGGAACTCCTTAACACTTCTCACACCAATTAATTTGTTACTGTTTCTATACAGAAAACTAAGGATTTTTGGTACTGGACTCAGAATTTTATCACCTAACGTTAAAAAAAAATCCAGAAAGTACAATTCAATTGAATTGCCATGAGATTTGGTGAATTACCAGCAATGCATGTAAACTGTTCGACATTAATTTTCAAGTATATAATGTTTTATGTTTTGGTGGTAATGTTGTTTGCTGTTGTAGATGGTGGCAACTGTTTGTGTGACATAAAACTTCTAGTCGCCTATCACTTCATCATCCTCTTCATCGAATCGATCAGTTCATGCCACATGTTCTTCTTCAAGCACTCTTCTCTTTGTCACCTCAAACATTTCTTCCAGTGTTAATTCTTCAAAATCCTTGTCATCACTCGCTAAGTCCACCGAAGAGTTCTTGCCAGAGAGAGAAAAACGTGCTTACTTCCATAACGGAAACTGCTCAAAAAAATAAAAAAAATTTCCACTGAACTGATGTTTCTGCCGCTATGAAATTGCAAACAAAGGAAGTAGCCATGTTTAGTTCAAGTGCTCATGCCGCTAGCTGTTCCAGGGGAATGACATCAGCTCAAAATATAGCTTGTGAGTGCCATGTGCTATTCGGCGGTAGCTACCACCTTTGGCTTCTCAGTATAGGAAACGTCATCCGGGGGGGGGGAGCAAGGGGTGGAGGAACGGATGTAAATCAGGCATAAGGAATCGACTCGTGGGAGCAGAAGGGGTGGGGGACTGATTGTACAACATGCATAGGAAACGTCATCGAAGAGCAGAGGGGTGGAACGGATGTCAATCAGCAAAGGACACGTCATCGTGGAGCAGAGGGGTGGGGACGATGTAAATCAGGCATAGGAAACGTCATCGGGGGAGCAGAGGGTGGGGACGGATGTAAATCAGGTATAGGAAACGTCATCGGGGGAGCAGAGGTGGGGACGGATGTAAATCAGGTTATAGGAAACGTCATCGGGAGCAGAGGGTGGGGGACGGATGTATATCATAAAACTTTTTTCCAAACATGCGGGTCTGTTAGCTTGCAGGCAAGAGCTAGAAAAAAAAAAAGTTTGCTGTCTGTGATTTCCTTGGTTGCTTTATGTGTGAAGGCTGGGTGTCCACACATGCCCCGTCCTCCATCCCGGGCATTTCCCACATCACATCTCGCATCCACACCCAGGAAGCACCAACTGTACAACCTATAGTAAACACGCGTAAAGTGCAATGAAGGAATCTACAGCATCACAACATAGAACCACGTGTATGTAAGTTCACAAGTATTAACATCGACGCAATGACACCAGGCACATCTCTACAGCAGCTCCTCAACCATAGAACCACGCTGTAAGTGTAAGTTCACAAGTATTAAACACTCGATGCAATGACACCAGGCACATCTCTACAGCAGCTCCTCAACACAGAACCACACTATAAGTGTAAGTTCACAAGTATTAAACACTCGATGCAATGACACCAGGCACATCTCTACAGCTGCTCCTCAACCATAGAACCACACTGTAAGTGTAAGTTCACAAGTATTTAACACTCGATGCAATGACACCAGGCACATCTCTACAGCAGCTCCTCAACCATAGAACCAGGCTGTAAGTTCAGAAGTATTAAATGCTCAATACAATGCCAGTTCTGTGACTACAAAAGAGATGCTTTTTATCTGTAAGTACATAAATGTATATTTTTCTGCACAAAAATGAAGCCAAGTCTGAAATGATTCGACTGGTATTTTGTGAATGAAAATCTGCTATGTTTTGTGATTGTTACTGATGTGTTTAAAAATAGATTGTCATTGATGTGTTTAAAAATAAAGTAAAGATCACATTAAAAGTATGAAACCAAAATTGATACGAGGAGCATAAAGTGAACTTAGGGGAAAAAAACCCACCAACCTACAGAGCTTTCCATGGGATGGTAGTCAGCGGATACATGCCATCTCAGATAATACAGTTTGGGGAATCTGCCTTCAATCAATGTCTGTCAGTTCTAAATGATGTTGACCATCGTCAGTCCTCCCCCTGTCCAATTAAGGTCTCTGTTAAACGCAGCTCTGAGCTTCCAGAAAACAAAGCAAGAAAAAAACTGACAAAGACCTTTGTAATCAACTTCAGCACTGGATGCCTTCTTTGTCATCTACCTGGACAGGCATTGTTTAGTGGCCACCAACATTTTCGTTTGCTTGTTTTAAGATCCAGTGCCAGCCAGCTTTCCAATTTGGCTCTCTTTCCTGTGTCTTACTTCTGATACAGAAACACGAAGCAAACAAACAAACAAACAGAAGCGCATTTTCTTCTGGCAGACTGGTTCTGGAACCGTCACAGGAAAAAAAAAAATTCCATCTTCAGGCATTTCAAGATTCGTCAGTAGCTAAAAATCATCACAGAAAATGATTCTGATTAAAAAACAACAACTAAAGCACGAAAGCGGTGACAGAGAGGAACGATACACTTGATCTGTGAAAATACCATGAAATAACGGCATACAGTAATGAACCATCTAATTTCAAAGGCGAAAGAAGACAGCAAGGTAGCACTCACTTGAATTCTAGACACTTGGTGATCTCTTTCTGCAGATGCATGGCCTCGTACAGTAAGTTTTGCAGCTGCAGGTGGTATTTCTCTATCCGCTGCTTGGCCTGTGACATCAGCAGCCCGTACTTAGTAAAAGATCATGTTCTGTCCCAGGTATGATCACAACAATGATAGATAGATATGTACATCAACATCATATAACACATTCAACAGACTTAACCCATTAATGCCTAGAGCCCCATTTTTGGGCCACTTTACTTGTAAGCCTCTCAAAAGTGAATCTTATTGTTTGTGAGCATACGCTTGTCTACATCAATAAAGGAAGGTTACCTCGCCAATTAGACACAATTTTGGTGGATGACTTCCCGTGGAGCATCTGACAGCAGCTATTTGCATCAACATTTTCAAGAGAACAATTGTCGAAATGTCAACCTCCGAAAGGTAAGCCCATAGTTTATATCGCATGTAACTTTTTGATAATATCAAATAAGAAAAAATGTTGTTTGGTTCATGATCTGAATTTGTATCTCTTAGATTTTGATTGGAAAACATAAATCATGTGTTCCATGTGCTGAAAGATGTGTCCCAAAAATGGGACGCTAGGCAAAAGAGGGTTCGTTTTTTTTGTTGCTAATACGACTCATGTAGTTCTTGCGTTTATTTCAGGAATTTCACGGCATATGAAGCAATAAGCATGCTAGAAGATGAACTCACATTTGAAACAGCAAGTATATAATGCAGAACCACCGTCAGGACGGAAGGACCATACTCAATAGTAATGACAATCAGCAATTGCTATATGGAAAGACAGTTTGTTTGTGTTTTGAATGATTTTTCTCCATCATTCCACCCTCTCCCCTTCCACTTTACTTTTACGGATAGCAACGGACTTGTTTGCAGAACAGATTTATTTTATGTTTTTCCTCCATGGTCTGTCGTCAAAGAATCATAAAAACCATAAAAGCTAGCCATTACTTGCAGTGGATGGTCACGTGTATGGAAAACCCTATGCTCTCGTGCCTAGCGTCCCATTTTTGGGACAGTACTATCATCCACCACAGCATCAATGCAAATACATATTTGCCAAATATACAGTTGATAACCTTCAAACTACACTAAATCTGACACATTTTCATTATTTTTGCCAAAAACAAAAATTCAGGCATTTATGGGTTAATTAAGGTTTAAACGACATGACTGTAATTTTAGTGTAAAAAACACTACAAAAGCTTAAGTAAATGTTGTGCTCCACACCTGCTTTTCATTTGGAAAATGTTCTGCACTTTTAAGCTGAGTGCATCTTAATTGATATTTTCATTGTGTTTCGTAACTTACTCATTCCACCAAGAACAAAACTTTTCTTTTATGAGTAATTCCCAAATCTCACTTTGTGTCTGGCTACCTTTCAATCTTTTTTCTTTTGTTGATCTATATCAAGCCATTTTAAAAATAAAAATATTGAATAAAATTTTTGGACACACAAAAAATTCCATTCTACATAACACATTTTTTTGTGTGAGTATACTTTTTTTTTTTTTTGGCGAGTGAAAATGATATACAGTTTATTCAAAAACAGGGACTGTCAGAAAAGAGGGCAATTCCATCAATCCAACTGAATTCAATGGTTTTTCACTCAGCACTGTACCTCATTAGTTCCCTCCCTTGCTTTGCGACAACGGAAGTGGGCCAGTCTGTTCAGCTTCTTCAGGGCACCGAACTGCAGGCACACGTCCATCTTGCGCTTTCCAGTTCCTCTGTGTCCTGGGTTGCCAATCACAGTCAAAACCTCACATGATTTTGCAGCAATACAATATTTCATAAAGCATAGAAAAAAAAAAAAACACTCTGCAGAAAAAAGTCTAGTTTGACATGGCTCAAGGTTTGTAACTTGTTAACAATAAAAGAAGCCAATCGGAAACGGGAACCTGGGTGACAGCTACACAATCAGAGTGCTGTTGTTTTCATGTGTACTACAACGAAAAACCACGCACATACTCCTAGACGCCAACAAACGGATGCATGCATGCTCATGTGCCCTCTCACAAACACACACACACTGTGCGACACACACACTGACACACACAAACACACACACACTGTGTGACACACACACTGACACACACAAACACACACACACTGTGCGACACACACACTGTGCGACACACACACACTGTGTGACACACACACTGACACACCACAAACACACACACACTGTGCGACACACACACTGACACACACACACACTGTGCGACACACACTGACACACACACACACTGTGCGACACACACAAACACACACACACTGTGCGACACACTCACTGACACACACAAAACCACACACACTGTGCGACACACACACTGACACACACAAACACACACGCACTGTGCAACACACACACTGACACACACAAACACACACACACACTGTGCGACACACACACACTGACACACACAAACACACACACACTGTGCGACACACACACTGACACACACACACACTGTGCGACACACACACTGACACACACAAACACACACACACACATTGTGCGACACACACACTGACACACACACACTGTGCGACACACACAAACACACTGTGCGACACACAAACACACTGTGCGACACACACACTGACACACACACACACTGTGCGACACACACACTGACACACACACACACACACTGTGCGACACACACACTGACACACACACACTGTGCGACACACACACTGACACACACACACTGTGCGACACACACACTGACACACACAAACCCACACACACTGTGTGACACACCACTGTGCGACACACACACTGTGGACACACACACTGACACACACAAACACTCACACACTGTGCGACACACACAAACACACACACTGTGCGACACACACACTGACACACACAAACACACACACACTGTGCGACACACACACAAACACACACACACTGTGCGACACACACACTGACACACACACACTGTGTGACACACACACTGACACACACACTCCCTGTGCGACACACACACTGTGCGACACACACACTGAACACACACACTGTGCGACACACACACTGTGCGACACACACACTGACACACACAAACACACTGTGCGACACACACACTGACACACACAAACACACACACACTGTGCGACACACACAAACACACACACTGTGCGACACACACACTGACACACACAAACACACTGTGCGACACACACACTGACACACACAAACACACACACACTGTGCGACACACACACTGACACACACACACTGTGCGACACACACACTGACACACACAAACGCACTGTGCGACACACACACAAACACTGTGGCGACACACACACACACACACTGTGCGACACACACACTGTGTGACACCCACACACACACTGTGCGACACATACACTGACACACACAAACACACACTGTGCGACACACAATGACACACACACACTGTGTGACACAAACAAACACACTGTGTGACACACACAAACACACACACACTGTGCGACACACACACACTGACACACACAAACTGTGTGACACACACACACTGTGCGACACACACACTGACACACACAAACACACACACACTGTGCGACACACACAAACACACACACACTGTGCGACACACACACTGACACACACAAACACACACACACTGTGCAACACACACACTGACACACACAAACACACACACACTGTGCGACACACACACTGACACACACACACTGTGCGACACACACACTGACACACACACACTGTGCGACACACACACTGACACACACACACTGTGCGACACACACACTGACACACACACACTGTGCGACACACACACTGACACACACACACTGTGTGACACACACACACCCACACTGTGCGACACACACACTTACACACACACACACTGTGCGACACACACAAACACACTGTGCGACACATACACTGACACACACACACTGTGCGACACACACACTGACACACACACACTGACACACACACACACACTGTGTGACACACACACACTGACACACACAAACACACTGTGCGACACACACTGACACACACAAACACACTGTGCGACACACACACACTGACACACACACACTGCGTGACACACACACTGACACACACAAACACACTGTGTGACACACACACAAACACACACTGTGCGACACACACACTGACACACATAAACACACACACACACTGTGTGACACACACACACTGTGTGACACACACACACTGTGCGACACACACACAACTGTGTGACACACACACACACTGTGTGACACAAACACTGACACACACAAAACACACACACACTGTGTGACACAAACACTGACACACACACACACTGTGCGACACACACACACTGTGCGACACACACACACTGTGTGACACACACACACCCACACACTCAGAGCTTCCATTAACACATGTGCACATCTGATTCTCTATGACAATTGGGGATGCACATTGTTTAAAAACATTGGAACCAGCAGGGCACCCTTTTTTGCACCCTTGGTGGTGAGAACACCACAGTATTATGGACTGTGGTGTGTCTCTATTTGACGCCGGGAGCGCAGACACAACCAGCCGTGTCTCCCTGATGAGTCCCGACCCAGCAGGCGAAAGGCCTCGGAGCAGGCAATACAAATATATCTGCCTTCAAAAGGGATTGCGATGGTTCCCTTATGCAGCTAGTGAAGAGTTTCCATATCTGTAACATTTTTTTTTTTTTTCATGTTCCTAGTTTCTCCATCTTCAAACTCCCCTCTCCCCTCCTCTCAAGTCCAAATCTTTGCCAGGTTCATTACTATGAAGACAGTTCAGTTGTTGGCCTGCGCTTGTTTTTCCCCCACTGTTAGATTGTTCGTCTATGTATTTGTCTGACTTTATTCAAGTTTAAAAGGATGTGCCAGTCTTGAATAAAAGTTACTCTGTGTTAGGTTTCCTTATGGAGCAAACATACCCCACTTATTTACTGTTTATCGTTTACTGTTCCCTACCTCATTTCATTTCCGATTTTGCTTTGATTAAATTGAGGTTATTTGTATTTGTTTCTGTCCGTCTGTGTGTTTGTCTTTTGATCTCCCTTGCATCTTTGGGTGGATCCTCAGGCGTAGGCTCAAAGACTGTCCCCTACATTTTATATTATCTGCATAATGTCTTTAGTTTTACAGCAACTTTTTTTCTTCCCCACACTTTCGTTTGGTTGCATTTACTACTCTTCGCTGGCTGCTCTGGGGGTGCTATTGGATTCTTTTTTGCACCCTTGGTGGTGAGAACACCACAGTATTATGGACTGTGGTGTGTCTCTATTTGACGCCGGGAGCGCAGACACAACCAGCCGTGTCTCCCTGATGAGTCCCGACCCAGCGGGCGAAAGGCCTCTGAGCAGGCAATACAAATATATCTGCCTTCAAAAGGGATTGCGATGGTTCCCTTATGCAGCTAGTGAAGAGTTTCCATATCTGTAACATTTTTTTTTTCTTTTTTTTTTTCATGTTCCTAGTTTCTCCATCTTCAAACTCCCCTCTCCCCTCCTCTCAAGTCCAAATCTTTGCCAGGTCATTACTATGAAGACAGTTCAGTTGTTGGCCTGCGCTTGTTTTTCCCCCACTGTTAGATTGTTCGTCAATGTATTTGTCTGACTTTATTTAAGTTTAAAAGGCTGTGCCAGTCTTGAATAAAAGTTACTCTGTGTTAGGTTTCCTTATGGGAGCAAAACATACCCCACTTATTTACTGTTTATGTGGTATTTATTCTTAACAACCCTTCCACTATCTCCCCCCCACCCCCCCGGACTGTCTTTAAGATTTAATTTCTGTCATAATGTTAAAGTAGATACAGTGACATACTTGTCCATGCTCATACATGTTCATGTGGATTGTCTGTGTGTGTGTATGTGTGTGCATGTATGTGTGTGTGTATGTTGTCTATATGTGTGTGTATGTGTATCACTCTATGTGTGTGTGGGAGGGGGTCTGGGGGGGGGGGGGGGATGCATGAGTGTGTACCTCTGTAAGTTCTTTGTATGTGAGTGTGTATACATGCACAAGTGCGGATGTGTTTGTGCATGTAAGTGTGTATATGTGTAAGAGTTTTTGTATGTGTGCGTGAGTGTGTATACATGCACATGTGCGGATGTGTTTGTGCGTGCGAGTGTGTACATGTGTAAGAGTTTTGTATACATGTGTGTGTGAGTGTGTATACATGCAGATGTGTTTGTGCACTGGGTGGTAGGTGGTAAGCAGCAGAGGTTGAGTGATGAAGAGGAAGGTTGGTGGAGATATAACAGTGGGCACATGACTTCAGCGAATGTACGAACGCTGACGTACTTTGGCTTCTGTTTTTGCGTTTTTCCTTTTGTTGTATCTTTCAAGATTTTCCCCTTTATTTTTCTTTGGCATGTGACTTATCATATTCACATTTTCATCTTTTTCCTTTGGCATTTGTAAGCGCTTACCAGGGCTTTGTTTAGATTAAGTGCAGACACATGCACATGATGATGACGGATTACGAAATGTCTATTACACTAGTCACAACGTTCCCCTCTGAATCAGTTCGAATGGGAGCCCTGCAAACATACACACACACACACACACACACACACACACACACACACACACATGTGTGCATGCACACATACACACTGACAAAAAAAACAAGATAAACAAAATACAGCAAAACACCTATATCCTGAAAACTAGGACAAGTTCTATTAGATTCTTTTATATTGATTTATTATGGTTACACAAAAGTTACACACACACACACACACATATACACACACAGAGCTAAAAACAAAATCTATCAAATACCATTAACAAGATACAGACCACTTTTGGCTTCTTTTTCATGATGCGAATATCTCGCATGGCATCTCGTGTTTCGGCACAAGAGGCTTTGAAGAGGTGAACATCTGTCTCAGCATTGCGTTTCTCTGCTTCCTCTTCTTCCAAGTGAAACAAAGTCACTTCACTGTCCTGCAAAAGACAAGAAGGAAAAAGTGTGACAACACATGATCTGATGCTAGTCAACAGGGACCAGTCAATATGAACCACATACTAGTTCACTTCCTTCCATCTATGCTAATTTGTTTCCTTCAAAAGTTAATTATTAGTTCCGTAGTCAACAGGGACCAATTATAATATAAATCACATGTTGATTCTTCTGCTTCAATAGTTAATTAATAGTTCCCCAGACACCTGGCTTTCATACCAGACCTTGCTGCTTTTGCTGTGATTGCTTTTACTGTTTTAACCTCTCATTTTGTAGCTTCAGACTTCATACGGTTTTGTCCTTTTTCTGTGCTTTATAGGACGCTGCTGAAAAAAAAGTGAGTGAAAATACAAGATCATGGAAATGGTCCTGCAGGTCATTTCAGAGGTTCAACCCACCTGGCTGTTACTGTTCCCTGTTTTCTTTCTTTTCAAAGAAAGATTTCTGAAGGTTTGTCATCTGCAACAGTGGGGTCACATTGGAAAAACATTTGAAAGTGAGTGTTTGGCCTGCAGTGATATATCAACACGATGTGACACCCTTTCTCTTCTGTCCTAGTCTTGAGCAAAACCAGGTGGCTAAATGTGTGCATGATTATTTTCTAGCCTACAAGTCTGTCTCAAAAAAAAAATATTCTAAACTACTTGTAAGTAGTTTAAGTTTTATTTAAACTCAAATTTCTAAAGCTCAATTAAAAAGCAAATTGAATCTGAATGGAGAGCTGGTGATTCTTGCTCTGAAAGGATGAATTCTGAATAAATACCTCGGGAAAAGTATACTTAACCCCACTCTTTCACAGATTTAAAGACCCCCAACGTCCCAAAAAAAAAGGGCAAAAAAAGTTTAGAACTGAAAAAAATTTTTGCAGAGACAAAAAAATTTTCCCTCTTGATCACAAAACTTTCACAAGATTTAAATCTGTGGTTAAAGGGCAAACCCCGGGAATTTGACTTTTACTTTTTAAAATGTTAAAGCACAACACAGGGAAAACCTAATTATAAAACAAACCCATGATGAAAAGGTGTTATACTGTAAAAAAAATGCACTAATGAATGGTTTTTAGGTGTCCAACTAAAATTTGAGACCATATACTAACGCAGTCAACAAATGATCTGAGCATGAATTGTCTGTCTTTTCTTTCACACCCGGGACACACTTCCAAATTTATGTAACCATTACGGACCCCCAACCACACGGACAGGTTTTGGCATCCACATCTAAAACATAAAAGGCAGAAAGTTTTAAATTTGAGATAGTGAAAAGAAAAAACAAAAACATATTTTAGTTGGCATGGAATACCTTTCCCCAAAATGGGGCGGTTTGTCTCAACTTCCCCAAATTTAAAAACAAAAAAGAATTGGGGGTGATCTTTTCAAACCCCACCATTTCAGGTACCATGCACCATTTGTTATCCTTCTTATTTTCACAAGTGAACAGAAACGAATCCAATCACCCAACTGATTTATATATTTTTGGTTCAACTAATGCCCCTTCTCTGAGGGGTTCAATTTAAGGGGAAATACCGGGGTGGGGGTGGCGGGTTGGGGGGGGGGGGGCAAAAAGGGTAAAACAAACATTATCACAAACATACATAAAAAAAAACCCCCAAGAACCTGGGGATGGTGACAGTGAAAAAAAAAAGAAAATAGGAATTAAAAAGACGCAATGGTTCTTAAGGCGGAGGGAATAAGGAGGGGGAAAGTGCGGGAATAGGTTCTTAAAGGGGAGAAAGGGAAGAAAAGAGGGGAAAGTGCGGCAATAGGGTTTTTAAGGCAGAGGGAAGTAAGAGGGGGGAAAATGCGCAATAGTTCTTAAGGCGAGAGGGAAATAAGGGAGGGGGGAAAATGCGGCAATAGGTTCTTAAGGCGAGAGGGAAGTAAGGGAGGGGAAAGTGCGGCAATAGGGTTCTTTAAAGGGGAGAGGGAAATAAGGGGGGGAAAATGCGGCAATAGGTTTTTAAAACAGAGGGAAGTAAGGAGGGGGAAAATGCGGCAATAGGTTTTTTAAGGGGAAGGGAAGTAAGGAGGGGGGAAAATGCGGGAAAGGTTTTTAAGGCAGAGGGAATAAGGGAGGGGGGAAAAGGGGGCAATAGGTTCTTAAGGGGGAGAGGAAGTAAGGGGGGGGAAAGTGCGGCAAAGGTTCTTAAAGGGGAGAGGGAATAAAGGGGGGGGAAAGTGCGGCAATAGGTTCCTTTAAAGGGGAGAGGAATAAGGAGGGGGAAAGTGCGGCAATAGGTTCTTAAGGCGAGAGGGGAAGTAAGGGGGGGGGAAAGTGCGGCAATAGGTTCTTAAGGCGAGAGGGAAGTAAGGAGGGGGAAAGTGCGGCAATAGGTTCTTAAGGCGAAGGGAAGTAAGGGAGGGGGAAAGTGCGGCAATGGGTTCTTAAGGCGAGAGGGAAGTAAGGGAGGGGAAAGTGCGGCAATAGGTTCTTAAGGCGAGAGGGAAGTAAGGGAGGGGGAAAGTGCGGCAATAGGTTCTTAAGGCGAGAGGGAAGAAAGGGGAGGGGGAAAGTGCGGCAATAGGTTCTTAAGGCGAGAGGGAAGTAAGGGAGGGGGAAAGTGCGGCAATAGGTTCTTAAGGCGAGAGGGAAGTAAGGGAGGGGGAAAGTGCGGCAATAGGTTCTTAAGGCGAGAGGAAGTAAGGGAGGGGGAAAGTGCGGCAATAGGTTCTTAAGGCGAGAGGGAAGTAAGGGAGGGGGAAAGTGCGGCAATGGGTTCTTAAGGCGAGAGGGAAGTAAGGGAGGGGAAAGTGCGGCAATAGGTTCTTAAGGCGAGGGGGAAGTAAGGGAGGGGAAAGTGCGGCAATAGGTTCTTAAGGCGAGAGGGAAGTAAGGGAGGGGGAAAGTGCGGCAATAGGTTCTTAAGGCGAGAGGGAAGTAAGGGAGGGGAAAGTGCGGCAATAGGTTCTTAAGGCGAGAGGGAAGTAAGGGAGGGGGAAAGTGCGGCAATAGGTTCTTAAGGCGAGAGGGAAGTAAGGGAGGGGGAAAGTGCGGCAATAGGTTTTCTTAAGGCGAGAGGGAAGTAAGGGAGGGGGAAAGTGCGGCAATAGTTCTTAAGGCGGGGAGGGAAGTAAGGGAGGGGGAAAGTGCGGCAATAGGTTCTTAAGGCGAGAGGGAAGTAAGGGAGGGGAAAGTGCGGCAATAGGTTCTTAAGGCGAGAGGGAAGTAAGGGAGGGGGAAAGTGCGGCAATAGGTTCTTAAGGCGAGAGGGAAGTTAAGGGAGGGGGAAAGTGCGGCAATAGGTTCTTAAGGCGAGAGGGAAGTAAGGGAGGGGGAAAGTGCGGTAAGATAAGAATAAGAAAAAGAAACAGTATTAAACAAAAACCTCCCCCCCCCTCTCTCTCTCTCTCATACACACACACACATACAGAGAAGAGATTGGGAAAGAACACTAGACCAGAAAAAGCAAAGAATTAGAAGAGAGAAAGAGAGACAGAAACAGAGAGAGAGAGAGAGAGGGAGGGAGGGAGGAAGAGAGGCAGTGTTGGGGTGGGTAGAAGAGAATGGGACAGGGGAAGACCAAGCGGGAGAGGGAGGGTAGAAGAGAGAGAGAGAGAGAAGAGAGAGAGAAAAGAGAGAGAGAGAGAGAGAGAGAGAAGAATGGTTAGCATGGAATAAATAGTTAAGAAAAGGAAAAGAAATTCCTTAAACTAAGTAAGTTAAAGCCAGCAAAGATGCATATATTTCATCCAGCACCAGAAGGAGCCAATAAGAATCAGACAAGGACAAAACCCCAGCCTCAACGACCTAGTCTTCACCGACAGAGAGGAGATGATAGACAGTATCACAACACAAGCTGGACTAGGACTAGGAAAAAGCGACCATGTGACCCTCATCATCAACTTCTCATGCTCATACGCAAGGACAGAACCAGCAAGGAAGAAGACAAAGTTTGATGACGGAAACTATGCTGCAATAAATTTGGACCTCGCTGAGGCAGACTGGATGAATTACTCTCCAACAAATCGGTCGACGAAACTTGGAAAACCATCAAGGGAGAGATCCAGAAAGCAGTGGAAAAGCACATCCCGACAGTGATGATATCCGGAAGAACAACCAAGAAGTCAAGTGGATGGACACGAAAACACTGGACTCTGTTCAAAACAAGCACAGACGCCACAGGAAATGGCGAGAATCGCAAGACCCTCAGGAAGAACAAGAAAACTGACGCGCAAATAACCAAGCCAAAAGAGCGTGCCATAAAGCAAAGAGAGGTAGAGAGGAAAATGTAGCAGCCAACTCAAAGAAAAACACAAAAGTCTTCTGGTCATACATCTAGTCAAAAACCAAATGCAGGTCAGGCATAGCATATCTGAGGAAAGCAGACCAAAGAAAAACGACGACTGACAAAGAAAAGTCAGACGTACTGAACGACTTTTTTCACAACGTCATCACCATGAAAAAGTGGAAAACCTACCATCACCTCCCGAGTACAGCATTAAGGAAACACTCCAACAGGTGAACATCACCGCAGTGGACGAAAAAAAGGCACTTCAAAACCTGAAAACAAACAAAGCACCCGGACCTGACAGAATACACCCCAGGGTGTTGGCCAAGGCTGCAGACTCATTAGCTCGTCCAATAGCGCACCTGTTCTGCCTCACTTTGGACCATGGGGAAATACCAACTGACTGGAAAGAAGCCACAGTCACCCCTATTTACAAGGGGAAAGGAAGCCGACAGCAACTGGGAAACTACAACCCTGTCAGCCTAACCTAAGGTAAGATAATGTCGCTCATAGCCTGCATCCTGTGCAAGGCAATGGAAGGTAAGATAATGTTGCTCATAGCCTGCATCCTGTGCAAGGCAATGGAAGATAAGATAATGTCGCTTATAGCTTGCATCCTGTGCAAGGCAATGGAAGATAAGATGATGTTGCTTATAGCCTGCATCCTGTGCAAGGCAATGGAAGATAAGATAATGTCGCTTATAGCCTGCATCCTGTGCAAGGCAATGGAAGATAAGATCATGTTGCTTATAGCCTGCATCCTGTGCAAGGCAATGGAAGATAAGATAATGTTGCTTATAGCCTGCATCCTGTGCAAGGCAATGGAAGATAAGATAATTGTTGGAACATATACATTCAGATGCTTCTGTCTATTCTGCTGAACTTACTGCTCTAGTACTGGCTTTGAAGATAATCTCCCATTCTTCGAGGAGGGACTTTCTGGTTCTGTCGGATTCGCTGTCAGCTTTGGAGGCCATAGCTGGCCGCAACCTTCAGCATCCAGAACTTTTGCTTTTTTTTGAACTTTTTAGCAAGTTGAAGGCGGACGGTTACAACATTACTCTTGCTTGGGTTCCTGGCCATGTTGGCATCGGCGGGAACGAAATGGTTGATCGTTTAGCCAAGAACGCCACAAGAGAGAAACTGTCAAACATTTATATCCCCTGCTCAGACGTGAAACCCAAAATTAACGATTATGTGAGAGACCTCTGGCAGGAGGATTGGAACACACAGATGAGTAACAAACTCTTTCAGATCCGTCCAAACCTTAAGGACTTCCTCCCATCCACATCGGGAGGTCGTAAAGAGGAAACGGTTCTGTGCCGGCTGCACACCGGCCATTCGTATTTTACCCATGCTTACCTTTTAAAGAGTGAAGAAGCTCCGTGGTGCATTCCATGTCATGCGCCACTCACAATGAAACATGTACTTTTAGAGTGTTGGGACTTGCACGATGTGAGACACAAACATTTTACGGCGGAGTCCATGAAGATCCTGTTCAGGGATGTCCCGCCTGACGTGATCCTTGAGTTTTTGAGAGAGATTAACATTTTTTATCTGATTTAAGATTTTACGGCAGAAAGATTTTTAACATAGTTTCTGGTGCGTTTGTAGACGATGTCATTTAACAAGATGTGTGAAATTTTTTTTTTTTTTTTTTTTTTTTTTTTTTTTTTAAATGACTGGTGAGTTGATTTTAACGTGGTGACAGCCCTGATGTGGCCCTCTGCGGTCGGCTGGGCTATAAGCAACATTATCTTATCTTATCTTATCCTGGTCATAGCCTGCATCCTGTGCAAGGCAATGGAAGGTAAGAATATGTCGCTCATAGCCTGCATCCTGTGCAAGGCAATGGAAGGTAAGATAATGTCGCTCATAGCCTGCATCCTGTGCAAGGCAATGGAAGGTAAGATAATGTCGCTCATAGCCTGCATCCTGTGCAAGGCAATGGAAGGTAAGATAATGTCGCTCATAGCCTGCATCCTGTGCAAGGCAATGGAAGGTAAGATAATGTTGGTTATAGCCTGCATCCTGTGCAAGGCAATGGAAGGTAAGATAATGTTGCTTATAGCCTGCATCCTGTGCAAGGCAATGGAAGGTAAGATAATGTCGCTTATAGCCTGCATCCTGTGCAAGGCAATGGAAGATAAGATAATGTCGCTCATAGCCTGCATCCTGTGCAAGGCAATGGAAGGTAAGATAATGTTGCTCATTAGCCTGCATCCTGTGCAAGGCAATGGAAGATAAGATAATGTCGCTTATAGCCTGCATCCTGTGCAAGGCAATGGAAGATAAGATAATGTTGCTCATAGCCTGCATCCTGTGCAAGGCAATGGAAGATAAGATAATGTCGCTTATAGCCTGCATCCTGTGCAAGGCAATGGAAGATAAGATAATGTTGCTTATAGCCTGCATCCTGTGCAAGGCAAATTGGAAGATAAGATAATGTTGCTTATAGCCTGCATCCTGTGCAAGGCAATGGAAGATAAGATAATGTTGGTCATAGCCTGCATCCTGTGCAAGGCAATGGAAGATAAGATAATGTTGCTTATAGCCTGCATCCTGTGCAAGGCAATGGAAGGTAAGATAATGTTGCTTATAGTGCATCATGCAAGCATGAGGTAAGTAATTGCTATACTACCTGTGCAAGGCAATGGAAAGTAAGATAATGTCGCTTATAGCCTGCATCCTGTGCAAGGCAATGGAAGGTAAGATAATGTGCTCATAGCCTGCATCCTGTGCAAGGCAATGGAAGTAAGATAATGTCGCTTATAGCCTGCATCCTGTGCAAGGCAATGGAAGATAAGATAATGTTGCTATAGCCTGCATCCTGTGCAAGGCAATGGAAGATAAGATAATGTCGCTATAGCCTGCATCCTGTGCAAGGCAATGGAAGATAAGATAATGTTGCTTATAGCCTGCATCCTGTGCAAGGCAATGGAAGATAAGATATGTTGCTTATAGCCTGCATCCTGTGCAAGGCAATGGAAGATAAGATAATGTTGTCAAGCCTGCATCCTGTGCAAGGCAATGGAAGATAAGATAATGTTGCTTATAGCCTGCATCCTGTGCAAGGCAATGGAAGATAAGATAATGTTGCTTATAGCCTGCATCCTGTGCAAGGCAATGGAAGATAAGATAATGTTGCTTATAGCCTGCATCCTGTGCAAGGCAATGGAAGATAAGATAATGTTGGTCATAGCCTGCATCCTGTGCAAGGCAATGGAAGATAAGATAATGTTGCTTATAGCCTGCATCCTGTGCAAGGCAATGAAGATAAGAAAATGTTGCTTATACCTGCATCCTGTCAAGGCAATGGAAGATAAGATAATGTTGCTTATAGCCTGCATCCTGTGCAAGCAATGGAAGATAAGAAAAATAATAATAAATCGAGCTTATATAGCGCTCTTCGATGAAGAAGACTCATCCTCAGAGCGCTTTACAATACAGGAAAAATAAAATTTCCATAACATTGCACAATATTAGAAAAAGGCATCAAAACAATAGTCACAAAGCAAGCACTAAAACAGATGCACAAGCCACATCCCCCCCCCCCCCACTCTATCCCCCCCCCCCCCCCCCCCCCCCCACACACACACACACACACACCGCCACCCCACACACACACATTATATGAACAACGCTCAACAAGAATTTGGGAATAGAAGAAAAGAACCAACCCCCATCCCCACCCCCACCCTCACCCGCCTCCAATTTCGTGAACACTGCACGGGATACAATATAAAACATGCAGAAGGGAGCACCCACACCCACACACACACAGGCAAACTCAACACGAAGCAACAAAAAACCACGCGCGTAAACGCACACACACGAACACACACACGCAAAAGCACACAAGCATTCAGGCACGGAAGCGCGCGTGCACATACAAGAGGCGAAAGGATGGAGAATGCATGGGAAACATGCATTAACTCGTACGCTATGAAGAAAGACAAAAAGACTTCTGAAAGAGATGCGTTTTGAGACCAGATTTGAACGCAGAGAGAGTCTGTGAAGAGCGGAGCTGGGAGGGGAGGGAGTTCCAGACAAGGGGGGCTTGATAACTGAAAGAACGTAGGCCAAAGGATTTCAGTTTCATGCGGGGAAGCTTGAGAAGTTTGTCACTGCTAGAGCGGAGAGTGCGAGAGGGTTGATAAGTGACAAGTATGTTGGAAAGATAAGCAGGCAATGTTTCATCAAAGTGTCGGAAGGCAAGTGTTGCGAGTTTATACTGAATGCGCGCATGAATGGGAAGCCAATGTAGTCTAACTAACAGAGGTGTAGTGTGGGTTCTTTTGGACATTTGGAAAACAAGTCTGGCTGCATTGTTTTGCATACGTTGAAGTCGGTTTATATCGACAGTGGGAAGACCGCAAGAATACTGTTACAGTAGTCGAGTTTTGACATGATGAGGGAACAGATAAGTTGGGCAGTCCCTTTCTGTGTAAGATATGAGCGAATTAAACGCGATCTTTCTCAAAGCCAAATAGGCTGAACGACACAGGTGACCGATCTGGACATTCATGGACAGCGTACTATCCAAATGGACACCCAGATCCCTCACGCTGTCTTCAAAGGGAATTTTGTTGGTTCCAGCTTGAATAGATTTTTCAGAAATGCGATCCAAAACAGAACGAGGTGCTGCCAACAGAGCCTCAGTTTTTTTCATCATTTAGCTTGAGCTTGTTTTTAAGCATCCATGATTTAACAGATTGGAAACACAGTTCAAATTCCGATACCAAAAGATGGAATGAAGCAGGCGCAGCAGCGTCGTGCAGCTGGGTGTCATCGGCAAATTTCTGATGAGGAATCCCGTGTTCCTCAATGACCATAGATAGAGGTTGAATATACAGAGAGAAGAGAAGAGGGCCCAAAACGGAGCCTTGGGGCACACCAAAGTCCAGGGGAAGGGGAGAAGAGACCTTGCCACCAACAGACACAGATTGAGTTCTGCCAGTCAGATATGACCGAAACCATTCTAATGCAGTGTCTGTGATACCGAAAGACACCGACAGTCTTTTTAAAAGAATACTGTGGTCGATAGTGTCAAATGCGGCACTGAGATCTAGCAAAGTCAGAAGCGATGCCTTTTTGTTGTCAGCGGACCGAAGAAGACTGTCAGTCACACAAAGCAATGCTGTCTCGGTATTGTGATTCTGTCTGTAAGCAGACTGGTTAATTTCGTACAGATTGTGCTCGGACAGATGGCGTTCGAGTTGCACAAAGACAACCTTTTCCAGAGTTTGGAGAGAAAAGGAAGGTGAGAAACAGGTCTGAAGTTTTTAAGTTCATCGGGACATAGGCCATTTTTCTTTAGAAGAGGAACTACCAGAGCATGTTTAAAACATCCAGGAACAGAGCCAGTAGCCAGAGAAACATTTATAATTCTCGTGAGAACTGGGCAAGATCGGCAAGATTCTGTTTGGTGAGGTTGGTGGGGATTGGGTCAAGATCACAGCACTTTGTAGCAGACTTGGAAATAAGTTCTGAGACGAACGATTCAGACACTGTGTCAAAACGGCTAAGCTTGTGGCCATTAAATATTTTGAAGTTTGGTGGGCCAGCGTTTTGACAATCCAAATCATGCCTTATTTTTGACACTTTCTCATGAAAAAAGCGAGAAAACGTTTCTGGAAGTTGGCATGGGTCAAGGTTGCTTGGGAGGGGGGAAATTTGAACTGTGCCCAAGAGCTGACCAGCCACTGCATACAACTGTTTTGAGGAGGTACAATCGGCAATAAGGCCACTATAGTATTTCACTCGGACGTTCTTAGTAAACGTAGTGTAAGAGTTCAGTTTTCTTTTGTACTCTTCTTGATGGACAGTCAAACCAGTTGACCTCCATCTGCGCTCCACCTGACGAACATCTTTCTTCGCGTCCCTGACACTGTTGTTTTCTCCACGGCGCTGAGAGGCGGTCAGTCACCATCCTGGTGACCGAGGGGCGTGCTGGTCCAGAATGCGGCGGAGACCCACGTTGTAGTGGTCGGCAAGCTGGTGGTCCGGGCAGTCCCTCAGATCACAGGCCGCCAGATGCCGCACGTCTGCCTGGAACGCTTTGGGATCGATCCGCTTCAGGTTCCTGGACTGCACCATGCGCTGTTTTCTCTGGGGCTTCTCCATGGCAAGGGCTCCTATGATCGCCTCATGGTCAGAGAAGGGGATGGTGAGCACAGCACAGCTGGACACAACAGTGGAGTTTTCACGCACTATGCACCAGTCCAAAATGTGACCGCACCGATGGGTTGGCTGATCAACAAGCTGTTTGAGGCAGTGGTCACTGAAGAGGGTCTTTAGTTGTCTGACATGGGGACAGGACAGGGAGTCAAAATGAAAATTCAGATCGCCAGCAATCATAACTTCACCTGAGAGATTTGACAGACGAGAAACCAAAAGATAATGTCGCTTATAGCCTGCATCCTGTGCAAGGCAATGGAAGATAAGATAATGTTGCTTATAGCCTGCATCCTGTGCAAGGCAATGGAAGATAAGATAATGTCGCTTATAGCCTGCATCCTGTGCAAGGCAATGGAAGATAAGATAATGTTGCTTATAGCCTGCATCCTGTGCAAGGCAATGGAAGATAAGATAATGTCGCTTATAGCCTGCATCCTGTGCAAGGCAATGGAAGATAAGATAATGTCGCTTATAGCCTGCATCCTGTGCAAGGCAATGGAAGATAAGATAATGTTGCTTATAGCCTGCATCCTGTGCAAGGCAATGGAAGATAAGATCATGTCGCTTATAGCCTGCATCCTGTGCAAGGCAATGGAAGATAAGATAATGTCGCTTATAGCCTGCATCCTGTGCAAGGCAATGGAAGATAAGATAATGTTGCTTATAGCCTGCATCCTGTGCAAGGCAATGGAAGATAAGATAATGTTGCTTATAGCCTGCATCCTGTGCAAGGCAATGGAAACACTTCTGAGGAAACAAATAATGAATCACCTACAACGCAATGAGCTACTATGTAAGGAAATCATGTGTGACAAATCTACTGGAAGCTCTCGACGACTGGACCAGACTCATCGACTCCGGCAGCAGCACTGATGTCATGTATATGGACTTTCAAAAAGCCTTTGACACTGTACCGCACCGTCGTCTGCTGAGCAAAGTCGAAGCCCATAGAATAAAAGGCCCAATACTCAACTGGATAACAGCCTTCCTTGGTGATTGAAAGCAACAAGTCAGAATCAAATGAACTTTCTCTGAAGAGGCTGCAGTCACAAGCGGTATCCCACAAGGTAGTGTGTTAGGACTAATCCTGTTGGTCATCTACATCAATGATCTACCGAAACATGTACAAAACACGGTCAAATTATTTGCAGATGACACAAAGTTATATGCCGTAAGAGATGACCAAGAATCAACTGCATCACTCCAGTGGGACACAGACAGCCAACAGAAATGGTCGGACAATTGGCTTCTGAGATTCCACCCACAGAAATGTTAAGTGATGAAACTTGGCACACGAAAATCAGAAGCAATGTACCAGTCCATATGAAGTACACAGACGCTGAAACCGGAACCAGCAGAGAAGTACCCCTGGCAGAACGTGAGGTGGAAGTGGATCTCGGCGTTCATGTAGACAACAACCTCGAATTAGAGCAACACGTTGCGAACGTCACATCAAGAGCAAACAGCATAATTGGTGTCATCCGCAGAACCTTCAGGTTTTTGGACTGCAAGCTCTTCATCCAGCTTAACAAGACACTAGCAAGGCCTATCCTCGAGTATGGACAAACTGTGTGGCACCCCGACATAAAACATTCAGCAAAGAACTAGAGGATGTGCAGCGCCGAGCCACAAAGCTGATCTCCTCAATCAGAGAACTACCATACCCAGCAAGACTAGAGCGACTTTGCCTGCCCAGCTTGGAGCACAGATGTCTCAGAGGGGATATGACTGACACCTTCAAATGTGTCAACAGAATCTGCAAGACTGAAAAACCAAAGCTTGAAACTCCCGAGGATGTAGGTACCAGAGGAATTGTAATGAAACTGTTCCCGCACCACACCCACTGCAATACAAGGAAATACTTCTTCAGCGAAAGAATCACCAAAACGTGGAACAGTCTCCCAGACGAAGTGGTCCTGGCACCTTCTGTAAATGCGTTCAAGAGTAGGCTGGATGTTTGCTGGAAGAAGAAACCCGACAAGTATAATCCATCCTGCCAATAAGCCACGCATGCAAAGTTTTTAGTATGCTACTAATTACTAGCCGCATAACCCACAAGGAAGGATGAACAGGACTTCCAACTACAAGACCTCAAACATCGTATAGCTCAAGTTCAAGTTGAAACCCATGATCTCCCTTAGGCCTTACCTTATCCAATCACCTTGCAACTTTTAAAAGTCTCTGAAGCTACATTACATCAAGCTGCCATATGGTTAGGTATATATATATATATATATATATATATGAATAATGAGCAATAATACACTTCTTCTTCTTCCGTAAAGTCTCCACAATCAACAGGCTGATTATTATGAGACTATAAAACGGGGGATCTGCGTGAAAAAAAAAAAAAAAAAGACTGGCAGACCCTGCCCGTGGGGGATGGCCAATATTGCAAATACACGTGCAGAAGCCATGCGAGGAGTGTTATTTTCTGTTAAACACACACACACACACACACACATCCCACGAGATTCATTACAAGAATCGGTTTCTGCCAACGTACTTGATGGAGATGCAGATGAATCCTTATTTCCTGCGCCAACATGGCGGATTAGTCTGAGGACCTTGTAGCAGAGGAAAGAAAATCGCTGAACTATGGCAAAATCAAAAACCCCATCGACACGGAGGAAGCCCAAAAAGTTGCCTAAATCGACTAACGTCGAAACAATAGCCACAGAAAGTGACGGCGGTGAGCAAAATCCAGTTTTGGAGAACATCCATCAGTCAGATGGAGAAACGGCCGAAAGTCTAGAAAATTCACCCGGTGACCACCAACTACCTGAAATTTCTGAACACACTCAACGAACCTGCTTTTGTGAAAAAGCCCTCTCTGAGATCAAGGGGCTAAAGGACGTCATTCAGAAAATGAGTGAAAGAATCTGCAGTTTAGAAGAGAGTGTACGGAAGGCACGCACTACATCAGCCTCGCAAGAGGAGACCACCATCGAGGCACGGCAGGGAGAGAGGAGCAAACCACTTACCATCTGTTCTGCCACCCAGACCAGCTCCCTCCAAGGCAACGGTGAGTGTGACACTCCATCACCTCCACAGACCTGCCTACCTCATGTTGTGCTCATCAGTAATAACCACAGAGATTTTCAGTAATTTTGCATTTCCTTCAGTAATTCCACGGACGCGTAATACACGGCGTTTTTGAACAAATAATGTGTAGGCCTACAAAACTCCAACTACATTTTTAACATTGAACAAATAATGTGTACAAAACTCCAACTACATTTTTAACATTTTAACAAAAAATATAAACAGTAAAAAAGGAACAAAAACAACAAAGCAGAATTAAAATACCTTGGGATGATGGCAGATGACGGACTCAGGACAGGAGTTTCAGGTCAATTCAAAGGTGATATACTTGACAGTTTGTAACTTACACAGCAGTCACCACAGATGACACCACTGATGAAGAACCTAATGTACAACCCCCCCCCCCCCCCACAAAAAAAAAAAAAAAAAAAAAATATGTGTGTGTGTCCCTGAGCTGTGCTGACAAGATAGTGGCGAAAATGAAAAGGACCTTTTCATTTTCGCCACTATCTTGTCAGCACAGCTCAGGGACAAGTTGTTTTCGCAGATCAGCTCACACAACAGTCTTTCTGCGTTGGTGATCTTCCGTGTGTGGGTCTGACGGCTGCTCTCGCTGGATTTCGTAAACAACGATGTGATCTTCTGACTGGAGGCACTCGCAGCTGTCTCTTTGTGCATTTTCCCCGAGATATGGCGCTTGCAGTCATTTGCTCCCCCATGTCCGATGGAGAAGTCTGAATTGCACACCGAGCAGAAATGAGTATACAAATCCAGGTCCATGACAAGGCCAAGTCCGCGTGTATTTACTTCGGAACACTTGCTTCTTCGCCTTCTTCCGTTGTGGCACAGTGGTTTTCGAACCCTCGTCATCGGTTTCATGCAAACGTTTAGAAGATTTCTCCGCCATTTTCACAATCGCCGGCAAAAAATCGGTTGAAACTTTGTCTTACAATGGCTGAACAAAAAGCTTCGAATGGCGCGCACAGATGTGATGGCGTGTCGTGTTGGCCCACAGCACCACATTGACCAATCGCAAGTTCCGAACTGTCTGTGGTTTCGGCTTGAGTCAAGGGAAGTTACTCTGCGGTCTCGGAAAGGTCTAGCAGTCGACAATTTTTCGAGTCTGAAATTTGCGTAGTTTTTCAATTTTCTTTTCCGTAATTTCGCACGGAAAATCGTACCTCCGTAATGGGGGGTTAATTTCCGTAAAATTACGGACGATTACGGAAGGGTAGGCAGGTCTGCCTCCACCAACTTACCCATCATACGCCGCCTGCTTGAAATCCCCCTCAAAAAAAGGCAAAAACATCGCCAGCAAGGTCAGGCCAGAACAGAGAAAAAAGTGATGTCATCAAAGAACATGACGACAAAGAAGTAGATGTCAAATCCAAACCCAAGGTTAAAATTACGTCTGGAAAATTCGACGACACTCCCTGAGTTCTTTTAATGGGAGATTCCATATGTCCAAAGTTGACGGGAGACGCTTGGGTCTGTCATATGGCCTGCGTGTTGTGCAAAGAAAAGCTTTTACTCTGGACGAATGCAGCTCTGTGATTCAAGAGGTGGAGGATCCAGATCCTGATTGTGTTGTATTACACGTTGGGCTGAATGATCTGAAAGGGAAAGATCCCACTGTGTGTAGCACAGAAATAAGAAACTGTGTGGGGGACGTAAAGAATAAATTCCCCAAATCCAGGGTGGTGATAAGTCAGGTTGCCCTGTGAGGAACAAAACATTAGACATCAAGAGGGAACTATTCAACGCCATGACGAAGTCAAAACTGGCCAGTGAGAAAGATATCAGCTACGTTGTCTACAACCATCTTCAAGCCTCCGACAAATCAATTTTGGCCTCTGACTGTATCCACCCCACTGTAAAAGGGGCCAGCGTCATTGCAAGGACTCTGGGTCATCATCTCAATGCATTGCTTTGGGAAAAACCAAAGAGGAGACGATGTCACCACCATCATCACCATGCTGGTTTCTACCTTCCACACTTCATACCTCTATGGCTGTTCTAGACTGCAACGACCTCAGCGATGACCTTCTTCCTGCAGGGCATCTGAGAGCACAACTACTTGGGCTTCTTAGTTCTACAACATCAACGGGCTTTATTTTTGTATCCGTCACGGTGCTACCTGTTCAATTTGCTTTCTCTCAAAAGTCATAACAAATTGTTTTGAAAAGCATTGATTTTTAAATAGTGTTGAATGAACTTAGCTAACAATTCTTTGAACATTTTACAATGGAACTGTAGATCAATTGTGAAAAACTTACTTCAATTAGAAAATCACATCTATTCTAATAACTATTGCATTCTGGCCTTACAATCCTTAAATGCTGAACCTTTTAAGTTGCCTAAATTTTGTGGTTTTTATTATCCACCTTTATATGACTGCAGTGTGTCAACTAAACGGGTTCAAACTGCAATTTATGTAGATCAGACTTGAAATACAGTCCTCTAAAGTTATTATTCAATCATTCAACTAATGTCATCACTTCCATATCGTTAAAGGTAAACAAAGATTCCAGTGTAAACATACTTTCTGTTTATTATCCAAATGGGCCAAATGCTGACAATACAGATTGGATAAAACATCTTCCTAATATAAATAAGAAATGGATAATTTTAGGTGATTTCAATGCGCATTCTCCATTTTGGGAACCTGATTGCTCTGTTATATCTTGCAATCGATTTGTTGAAAATATTGTTGATTCTAATTTAGTATTAATGAATGACAGCAGCATAACAAGAGTGCCTGATATATCAATGCATAGACCAACCTCCATCGATCTCACATTAATTTCTCCTGATTTGGCCATCAATACTACTTGGACAACAGAAGATGATTCCTTAGGGAGTGATCACTTTCCTATTGTGAAAATACACGAGCAAATAGTTGATGAAGAAGCAGAATTTGAAGATAAAATACCAAAGTTTTTATATAATAATGTGGAGTTTATGTGAGTCAACCCTTCTATCTATAGATCGCAGCATTATTGAACACGAAGATACTGAAGTGTTTTATAACAACTTCAGAAAAGCTATTATATGTGCAGCTGAGAAAACAATGTCAAAGTGCAAATCTTCTATAGAAAAAAAATATCGAGGAAATAGTTGGTGAAATTTAGAATGTGCAGAAGCCGTATCTAATAAAAAGAAAACATACAAAACGTGGCTCAAAGATAGAAAAGATGAAAACTTTATTGAAATGAAATGTGCAAAAAGCCACAGTAACAGGGTTGTCGCAAAAACAAAACATCTCTATTTCAATCATTTTTGTCATTCAGAAATATCTTCATCTAAGGACATGCACAGAGTATGAAAAAAGGTAAAAGAATTATAAAACAAGTATAATCTACCTTCATATCCTATTAAATTAGAAAAAAAATACTATTCCAACATCATCAGAGAAAGCTGAAGCATTTGTACATGCTTTTTAAAAAAATAACTCATCAACTAGACTACATACAGATACCAAAAGTTACAGAGAACTAGAGGAGAAAAAGGATACTTATTGTGATCCCATACCGGATCCAAACCATTACTTAAATGCATCTATAACATTTGAAGAATTTAAAGAAGCACTAATGTCATTCTCCTCAAATAAGACAGCTGTTGGATTAGATGGAATTTCATATC
>CM031621.1:61912508-62052508 GCA_018398815.1 Conus ventricosus
GTACAACACAAACTTTGGTACATGCATGTTCTCACCATAAGCGTTTCATGATGCGGCACATATATATTTCTGCTACAGTTTCCCTTTCTTTGCATGAGGCTGTGATCCTGAACAGCACTAAAGTAATCCACCTACAAGTGCATCGCACACAGTCACTTTCTGGTTGAAAATAGCAATCTTTACTGAACATTTTCAGTCTCTGTCTGTTTGAAAGTATTATAATATTAAAGTCTTTGCTGTTAAAAAAAAAATTGCTGTTGTTGTTATCAAGCTACTGCTATCTCCTTCACCAGTGCTGTCCCCTTAGTACGTGAACACTGGAATTTCTTGGCTATTTCAGAGTCCGGAAACATCTCCTTAACAGCCTTGTTGAGCTTTTCCAGGCTATTCATGGACAGGTTAAGTTCAACTGCTAGGTCAAGCATCATTATTTCAGCCCGAATCACAGCTAAATCGAACTTTTCTGAAGATGCAGAATTCGTGAAAAACGATGTCATCTTCAAATTAGCCTTCTCATTGTCTCGTATCTTACTGTTCTTGTGTTTGTCCGTAGCCACATGTCGTTTTATATCATCTCCGCCTCCTGAACCTATCGCTACATCACAAGAGCAGATACCACAGAAAGCGAACGTGTCGAGTTTACCTTGACTCATGAACGGCCATGTCTCCTTATATTTGGGGATAAAAAGTTGCTGTCTCTTCCCTTTTTTGGGTTTAGAAGGCCCAGGTAGCGATTCCGCGGCACGTTTCGACGCCATTTTGCAACCAGGAAGGAACAGGTTACGACTTCGCGCATGCGTAGTGCAGGAGTTTGTCGAAGCCAAGATGTTGTCTGCTACTGTTATGTTCGTTCGTCTTTCGTGTTTTACTCGGTGTATTGTTGGCTATAAAGTCTGTTTTAGAGAAATGGATGGAAAAATAGTGGTTTTGGTCTTCACAGTAAAGATGCTTTGAATGTTTTCAGCGCAAAAAGGCATGATCGATGCCAAAATTTGATTTCCCGGGACACACTATCAAAAACAGTATTCCCGGGACAGGTGCCGACTTTTTACCAAAACCCGGACGAAATACGGGTACTCCGGGACAGTGGGCAGCTATGTATAAAGCTATGGTTAGACCGCATCTTGAATATGGAAATATAATCTGGTACCCACACTTGAAAAGACAGTCAATAGCAATCGAAAGAGTACAGAGAAGAGCTACTAAAATCTTGCAAGAATGTACAAAGATGTCTTATACAGATAGATTAAATTACTTAAATTTGTACTCTTTAAAAGGTAGACGTATTAGAGGGGATTTGATTGAAGTGTTCAAAATATTTCACAAGCAAACGGACATACAGTGGGACTATTTTTTTGAGGCTGTTAGTGTTAAAACAGATAGAACAAGAAATTCGGAAGGCAAAATATTTGTTAAGCAGTTTCATACTAATATGGGGAGATTCAAGTTCAGTAACAGAGTTATTACTAACTGGAACAGTTTGCCAACTGCACTTAAATTTGCTAAAAATACTAATGTTTTTAAGAATTTGCTGGATGAAGACTTGAAATTTAAAGTACAGTTTAGAAGCTTTGATGAATAAGAAGGAAAATTTATATTGCATGCATTTTCAACCCTGTCATAAAAGTATAATAACACGAGGGGACATTGAAAGGCTTAACGGCCTATGTAATTGATTAAGTCCCTACATTACTACTACTACTACTACTACTTCGTCCTCTCTCGGGCTTCGCCCTACTCTAATCTAAAGACCATTGATTCTGCTTTGGAGTAGACTGGGACACTGGTGACGTCATTTTTTGCCTAAACTGGTATGCCAGCAACCGATTTGACTGAGCAACAAATTTGACCGCGACAGGACCAACGAAACTTGTTTTGTAATGTTTTACTTTTGTGCCGATAGTTCGACACATCACGATTTTATCGAAACGAGTTGGAATTGTCGGAATCGTGGGATGTTGGACTATCGCTACTTTTTCTGACAGTGTCGGATTACCGAAACACCTGAACGTGGGGTGTCGGACTACCGATGTGTTGGACTATCGAAACGTCGGACTACCGGGCCCAGCCCCCCGTCATTCCCGATTCTTGAATGCGGTGCCGAGCAAAATAGTGGCACGCTTAAAACGTAATGTGTGGTACGTTAGCTTTCAGTGCAGTCCACAGATGATGGTAAAAAAATGCTGATGATTAAATTTGCAGATAATACACAAACCTTAGAAGATGCTCCGTCGATTACTTTCATCTTTTTGGGGTCAATGACAGGTTCAGTTTTTAAGATGCGCTTCTTTTTCTTGTCGGCACTCATCTCGCCTTTCATGGTGGATGACATGTTTGCAACTGTGCCTACTTCCGGTAGGGGAGACTATTCTAGGTGACGTTCAACGTGTTAGAAGTGGTAGTAGTAGTAGGGCCTAGTAGGGACCGGCTTTTCTTTTTGGCCTTAGGCCTTATAGGCTTATGGCCTATTTGCGTCCCCTCATTATTTTTCAATTTTTATTTCGGTCTGGTTGCATGCCTGTCTTATAAATAACATTATATTCAATCCACACCAAAGAAAAGGTCTTTCAATTTAGGGTCTTCATCTAGGATTTTTTTTAAAGCTGTTGATGTCAGGTGCATAGGCCTATTTGGTGTTAGTAGGCAGTGCATTCCAATAATTAGCAATTCTGAAAGCAAAACAAGACTTTCTTTTGTTAGTATGGCAATGTCCGATAAAATCTTGCCTTCATTATTTCTCGTGCAACCCACTTCTGAGAATTTGAAAAGCGCATGCACATTAACATCATTATAATTATGGAATATTTTTAAAAATTGGATTAGGTCTCCTCTGATCCTCCTTCCTTTCAGTGAGTGTAATTGGAGATAATGTAATCTTGCTTTATAGTTTATACACTGAATGCAATAATAAACAAAGACGAGCACAAAATAAAACACGTTTCATGCATCCTCACATTCTGTTACCCCGGATGACTAGACTAAATTACACTGAGATGGTGACAGTTGATTCTGTTCTTCTTCGAAATGAAAGAGGAAGAACTCCATCTTGTCAGTTCACATTCACCCAAACAGGTGAGCCATGAGGGCCTTCCTCTGACCTGTTTGGGAGCACACACACTTTTCACATTCCTTTCCTACTCCACTTTTCCCCGGACAGATGAGCAATAAGGGCCTTTCTTTGATCTGTCTGGGCACACACTACAGGTCAAGCTTGTCAGGCTTGTTGATCTGTCTCCCTGATCTGGTGCGAAGCGGGCCTCCGGTACTGGTACTGGTAACTGCCGGCGTGGTGGCCTCTGCAGGAGTTGCAGTCGTAGGTGTGGAACAGCTAAGTGTGGATGGCTGTCCCGCAGGTTGTGGAGAGAATGTGCGCGTTTCTCTCCGTCGCTGGGGTCGAGACAACGGCTGCCCAGTTGCGTCGGATCGTTCCTTTATGCGTCCTGATGATGTAGGAGCGTGGACTGTTTCACGTTGAGATGACCTCGCCGGGTCGTCTCATGTCTCGAATCCAGACTGGATCTCCTGTCTTGAGTGGAGGCAGCTCCTTTACAGTGTGGCGTTGGTTGAAATTGGTACGCTGTTTTTCTTTGTTGCTGGTCTCCTTCACTCTCACTGTATCATGGTTTGGGGTTTTGGGATGCGGGGCATTGGGGAAGACAGGAATCCGCGTTTTTAGCTTCCTCCCCATGAGCAGTTCACTTGGGGAAAAGCCATTTTGGAGGGGTGTTGCCCTGTACATGAGGAGGGCAAGGTAGGGGTCTTTGCTCTTCTTAAGCAGCTGTTTGATTGTTTGCACTGCTCTCTCTGCCTCACCGTTCGCTTGAGGGTGTTTGGGGGAACTTGTCACGTGAGTGAATCCGTATGATGCGGCGAAGCTGGCGAAGTCCTGGCTGCTGAACTGGGTCCTGTTGTCTGTTACGACAACGTCAGGGATTCCATGGACAGCAAAGACGCTTTTGATGTGGTTGATGGTCTCCGCACTTGTCTGTTTGACCATGAGTTTCGTCTCCACCCAGCGGGAGTAGTAGTCAACGATGGCCAGACAGGTCGAACCGTTGAGTTCAAGCAGGTCCATGCCTAGCCGTGCCCATGGACATTCTGGGAAGGTTGAGGGAAGAAGGGGCTCCTTCCGCTCCGGACGATGGATGGCACAGGTGGAACACTTGTTGATCATCTCCTCTATTTCGGAAGAGATGTATGGCCACCAGACTGAAGACCTGGCCAAGGCATGGCATTTTGTAAGGCCAAGGTGGCCCTCGTGGAGACGGCTTAGGACTTCCAGCCTCAGGCATGTGGGGATGACCAGACGTTCATCGAAGAGGAGGAGGTCATCGATAATGGTGAGGTGCTCCCTGTTCAGCCAGTATTGCTTGAGGAGGCTGTTCTCAGGAATGTAGACTGGCCAGCCGCTGACGCAGTGCTCTCTGAATTGGTGAAGCTTTCCAGTTGAGGCTGGCAGGATCTCGATGCTTTGTCTGGCGAAGACGGTTGTGTCGTCGACCAGGTCAATATCCATGTTGTCTAGATTGCTGACTGACGCTCTCGACAGGGCATCTGCAGTGATTTGGTTCTTGCCAGGGACATGAACAACCTTCGGGTTGTACCTCATGAGGCGCAGCCTGAAGCGCTGGAGGCGAGGTGGCATCTTGTAGAGTTCTGTCATACTGAGAAGTGGGACCAGTGGCTTGTGGTCAGTCTCCACCATGAAATCGAGGCCTAGTACATACTCGCTGAACCGTTCGCAGGCCCAGGTGGCCGCAAGTGCCTCCTTTTCGATGACAGCATAGTTCTTCTCTGCGTCACTGAGGGAGCGGGAGATGAAGCGGACTGGTCGCCGTGATCCATCATGTTGGGTCTGCAATAGGACTGCACCGATGCCTGAGCAGGAGGCGTCAACTGCGATGATGGTCGGCCGTTGGGGGTCATAGTGTGCCAAGACTGGTGGGGAGGTCAGCAGTTCCTTGATCTGTTGGAAGGCTGACTGCTGTGGCTGATCCCACACCCACGCAGTGTTTTTGCGCAGCAGATGGCGCAGGGGCACACTGCTCTCCGCTAGACTTGGGAGAAACTTGGCCATCTGGTTTGCCATCCCCATGAATCGCTGGAGTTCGGCGACATTGGTGGGGGCTGGAAATTTCATGATGGCCTCTACTTTCTTTGGATCTGCATGGATGCCTTTGGCGTCGATGATTGTCCAGGACGGGGGAAATCGTGATGGTATTGCTTAAGTGCACTAAGTTGATGTATTATTAGTCAGGCTTAAAGGTCTACTTTAGAGGTTTTCGATAATTGGTCAGCTTATGCAGAAATATGAAATGTTTGATAAATTGGTAAAACAAACATCCGATTCTCTCTCCGATCACACGAAATCGATCCGCGAAAGTGGGCATTTTCACCTGTAATCAGGAAAACGGGAGGTAATCAACTAAATCTTGGCATGGCTTAACTACTCTTGGATGTGACGTCACATGATGGACTGGCCGTCAGCCGCGACCTACACAACAAGACAACGGCGACAGAAAGCGATTCTGATGGTTCTTGCACATCCCGATCGGTATTTAATTTATCATGTAAAAGCAGTGACTATGATTGCGACAGCCAATGTAACTCTGGGGATGTTTCTGCAAGGCCTTTACCTTATCAGTTTGAACGCTAAGTTCTTTTTACCACGTCAGTTCCAGCTGGACCACGGAAACGAGCTATTCAGTTCCAGCTGGACCCCCGAACACATCATTCCGAAGGCCTTTACCGAAGTCTCGAGGGAGGCTACCGACTGACTTCTTGATGCGATCACGCGTGGACGGCGAGCGGAGATTCTCCTTCCTCAAGCCTTAACGTGTTCATTCAAGTGTGATCTGTCCATAGATAAGAACAGAATAAACGTGCGACTATCGTACTCATCTGTACGAGCTTACCACTCCGCCTTCAAAGTATAACGCGCACAATGCAGACGAAGTTTTTGATCCACTCGAACGGGCTCGGCAATTGTCGGAACAGCTTGTTTCCGTGGTCCAGCTGGAACTGACGTGGTAAAAATAACTTAGTGGCCCGGCATGGTTGCACCAACCGAATCCATTTCTTTCGAGTATCTGGATCAGATGGAAATGTGTGCAAAGAATATCCGTCTCCTGCTGAGCTGCTGCACACGCCTACAGCACAATATCTGCCACCCCCTCGTGAATTTTTAGGCTGTGGGGGATCGCAACTCGTGTTGATTTCACTTGGCGTTGGCTTGTTGTGTAGGTCGCGGCTGACGGCCAGTCCATCAAGTGACGTCACGGTTTTCGGTCTACCGCGCGGGGTTTGAACAGGTGTGCAAAACTCGTTTTTTATATTATTAAATTCTTCCGGCGACTTTTTTTGAAAAATGAATCCCATACTGTAGTTATATGACATGTAGACCTGTTTTTAACAAATTATCGAAAATCTCTAAAGTAGACCTTTAAACACACCAGGTTATCTTTGCACTCATACACGCATATGCACACTCATGCGCCCATCAAACATTCACCTCTCTCTGGGAATGGGATGTCACGCATTCGATTCTTTCCTAACACGACTGAGAAGAAGAAATACAATTTCTATGCTACGTATAATTAATCATGAACAATCAATCACACACAATGAAATATCAAAACTAAACATCAATACTTCCTAATCCCGGGTTATAATAAAATGACTTCTTACCTGGCCAGGTTTTCACACACAACCACGCTTTCACACCACACCACAGTTCTTGAACAAGTTTCTTCAAGTCGTCTTCAGCACTGCTTGATGGTGATGCCCTTGGTTGAGTGGCTCCAGGTTTTCAGGACTGGGTCTTCGTGGTCGTCTCTGGGATCTCGACGTAGAACTCTTCTTCTTCGTCTCTTTCACCCACCTCTGGGTTCAATTTCAGTTTGTCTGTCTTCACCCACCTCTGGGCTTCAAACTTAGTTTTCTTCTCTTCCAGCTTGTCTTCAACCCTAAGACTTAGCTGTCTCTTCTATCTCCCAGACCACGTTTCTTTCGACCCTTCTCTGTCCTGCTCACTCCTCTCCTCTCTCCTCTCTCTCTCTCTCTTTTCTCTCCTCTGCCTTTCTCTCTCTCTCTCTCTTCTCTCCTGGTGTTATTCCCCCTCAGTTTATATAGGGATGGAAACAGAGGATCCCCCTTCGGGCCATGCCTTTGTCCATGCTGCTTCTCAAACCCCTAGTTCACAAGTACCCTGAATTCTCCATTCGCTACATTCTCCCACACATCAGCATTTACACACATCCCTACCTAATTGATTAGCAAACAAACACTTAGCACCAGATGGACATCGAAAATTCCCGCCGACTTCGGTGGTCACTTAACACAGTAATTATCTTAAGGAGGGCTACTACAACCTCCACACGCATTCAACCAGCCTGACAATAGAACCAACACAGTGACCCACGGCAATACCATCCGAACGAATCCAAGACTCCTGCTCTTCACTGACTGTTTACAAAAGAACCTCAGCTGACTGAGCATTTAGCGCTCACTTGGAGCACCGAGGTCGAAAGTGGTTACATCCCTTCCCCCTTTCGCTATCGGGCAGGTCCGAACTCTCTCCTACGTTAGGTGCCATCTGTCATCTGACCACTTCGTCCTCCTTGACACAGTTCGGCTGTGTGTGATGGGTAAGGTACCCTGGTTAATGGGCTTATTCCTATTTGTATACTACGTACAACGTCCCTTTGCCTCTAAGCGTTTAATGCCTTCTGTGAGAGGTTTCACGCTCCTTGACAAATGATGTTGCCCAAGAACATCAATGGACGTTTTGGAGAACTCAACACTTCTCATTGAGTGTGACCCCTGCTTCCTTCAGACGTTGGAGTACAGCCCGGACACGCTGGCCGTGAGTTCCTTGGTCTGGCGCATGTACAAGGATGTCGTCCATGTGGCAGATGACTCCTTCGATGTAAAGGAGGATCTGTGACACCGCTCGTTGGAAAATTTCGCTTGCCGAGCTGATGCCAAATGGTAGTCGGTTGAAGCCCGAACCGTCCGAAGGGTGTAATAAATGTTAGTGAGCAGCCTGGATTCTGGGGATAGCGTGATCTGCCATAATCCACTCTTGGCGTCGAGCTTGGGAGAAGACCTTGCTCTGTCCTAGCTTGGCAAGGCTTCATCAACCCAGGACATTGGGTGGACCTCCCTCTGCACCACCTTGTTTAAGTGGGTGAGGTCCACACAAATGCGGACAGCGCCACTTGGTTTTGGCACTACCACGATCCCGGAGCACCAGTGGTCGGTTCTGTGACTGGGGATATAACGCCTTGTTTCTCCATGTTCTGGAGTTCGGACTTGACCTTCGGGATGAGGGTGTGTGCGATCTTTCTTGGTGAAAAAATGCACATAGGCTGGGCATCGCTCTTTGTCGTAATCTTGTAGGTGGTGTTCATTTTGCCGAGGCCAGAGAATAGTCCTGGAAACTCATTTTTGAGGTTCGGTGCGCCGTACACGGCATCGAAAGGCCTCACGATGCCTAGTTCCATGCATGTTCGTTTGCTGAGGAGTGAGCCTGGTTGGTTGTCCAGGACGTAGACTGTTTCCCTGATTGTCCTGTCATGGTAGCCCAGCTTCACCTGGAGTGTGCCCTGTGCAGACAGAGTGGACCCGCCCGGGCCACGCAGAATCCGGTTTGCCGGCTGGAGTGACTGGCCCTGGAGCCATGGTTCACTGCTTCCCAGGACAGAGACGGAAGCCCCAGTGTCCAACTTGAACGTTGTTGGATGACCATTGACGCTGAGGGTGGCTGTCCAGTATATTCATCCGAACCTTGGTCAATGAAGCCCAGGAAATAGGCACCCTCTTCTTCACTGTCATTGACCTGGTGTATGGAATTGTAGGCATTCTTCTTCAGTTTGCAAGATGAAGATCTGCAGACTGTGGCGTAGTGGCCCTTCTTAGAGCAGGCACAGCATGTCGCAGATTTGGCAGGGCATGCGTCTCGTGGATGTGGGTCTCGTCCACAGTAAGCACACTTCTGGTGGGATGGAGGGCTGTGCGGTTTGGAGGGCTGGTGTGCCGTGGTGTGTTGTTTGTGGCGAGGAGAGTATGAGCCTTTCTTTTTGGTAAAGTCCACATTTGGGTTGGTGGACCTCCTGTCCCTGATGAGGGGTTGGCTCTCCTTCCTGGCTTCAGACTGTCTGCTTAGCTGCACTGCTTCCTGCAGCGTGAGGTTGGCCTTTGTCTGAAGCTGCTCAGACAAATCCTCGTCTGCTACATCTACTACAATCCTCTAATCAGCTCCTCTTTGAGTGCGCCATAGTTGCATCCTTCTGCTATTCTGTATAAATCTTGGATGAAGGAATCTACTGGTTCTGATTTTGGGATTCTTTTATTGAATTTTGCCCTTTCTACAACTACGTTTTTCCTGGCGCCAAAGTACGTGTCAACTGCATCTTTGATTTGTGCGTAGGCTGCTGTCTGCTCCTCTATCTCCAAAGTGGCGAGAATGTCATCAGCGCATTCCCCCATAGCGTAAAGAAAAACGCTCACTTGTTCTGTGTTGGGCTTTTGCGCGAGCCACGAGGCCACATGGTACTGGTCGAAGCGCTGGCGCCATTTCTTCCAATTGTTAGGGTGGCCGTCGAAGGCTTGTGGTAGCGGGAGGTTTGCGTGGTGGCGAACAGAGTTTTCACCTGCTTCGTCAGCTTGCATGATGGCTACTAGCAGTGGGAATAGTGGAAACTGTAGGCGAGGGACTAGTAGACCACTGCCACCATGTGGTGATGTCCGACTGGTCCTTTCAACCTCACAGCAGTCGCACAACGGGTTTGTCGTCTACCACGTGTTTATTCAATACCTCTAGAAGAAGCCATGTTTTTATCTCTCCCTCCCAAGAGTTGTCCCCCTTGGTTCGTCTGAGAACCGTAGACTCTACTAATACCACAAAATTTTAGTAGCTCACCTTTGTACATCTTCTATCACTTTTGACCGTCTCTTGAGATGGGGACTCCAAATTACATTAGCGTATTCGAGATGGGGCATAACAAATGCTTTAAATAACTTGACAAATGTCTCCTTTTCTAGAAAGGTAAAAGTTCTCCTGATGAGGCCCATCATCTGATTTGCTTTATTCACAACTCGCTGGATGTGAGGGTCAAAGGATGGATCTTTATCAAAGGTTAACACCCAGATCTTTTCTTCATCACATGTATTTATTTTCTGCAATTCGTCGTTCACAATCATAGTATATTCAAACTGTTTTTTCTTTTTGCCAATGTGCATCACCTTACATTTTGCTACATTGAAGTAAAGGTTCCATTCATCTGACCACTCTTGTAGCTTGTTTAATCCTGTTGGATCTTTGTGCTGTTTGTCGCCTTATCATATATTTTTGTGTCATCTGCAAATATTTTGCATGCGGGTTAAGTCATGTCCGGTAAATCATTAATGAACACAGTGAATAAAATGGGCCCTAGGATACTACCCTGTGGAACTCCACTTAGGACCTTAGATGTCTTGGATCTCTCTTCTCCCACTCTCACTAATTGTGACCTTCCTTTAAGAAAACCTCTGATCCAGTTTAGAACATTACCATTTACTCCATATGCTTTTAGTTTAGTTAGCAGCCTTTCATGGGGGACAGAATCAAATGCCTTTCTAAAGTCCAAGTACATTATCAAGTGGCTCCCCATTATCTACCAGTTCTGTTAGGTTGTCGATTACTTCTAGTAATTGTGTGACACATGATCTCTTTTTCCTAAATCCATGTTGGCATTTAGATAATAAGTCATTTTCAGTAAAATGAGCAACTTACAAACTCTCTAAAATCTTACATGCAATAGAAGTCAAGCTCACCGGCCTGTAATTACCCGGGTCTGTTTTGGAACCTTTTTCTAAATATAGCTGTGACCTCTGCAGTCTTCCATCTCTAGGCAAAGACCCTGTTTCTAAGGATTTGTTAAATATATTAAATAGTAGACTAGCTATCTCATCACTTACTTCTTTTAACACTCGCGGTGGAATGAGATCGGGACCTTGAGACTTGTTAGGGTTTAACTTTTTCAATTCGTGTGTGTATGTGTGCGTGTGTGTGTGTGTGTGTGTGTGTGTGTGTGTGTTGTGTGTGTGTGTGTGTGTGAGAGAGAGAGAGAGAGAGAGAGGAGAGAGAGAGAGAGAGAGAGCGGGTGTGTGTGTGTGTGTGTGTGTGTGTGCGCGCGCGCGTTGTGCGTGCGTGCGTGCGTGCGTGCGTGCGTGCGTGCGTGCGTGCGTGCGTGCATGCGTGCGTGTGTGTGTGTGTGTGTGTGTGTGCGTGCGTGTTGCGTGTGTGTGTTGTTGACAAGAACGGCTTCTTTTACATCTCTTTGAGACTTAGAACCCAACATGAATCGGCTGATATAACGCCACTTAGTAACTTTGAGATGTTCCAACCAAGAAACAGATAAAACGAAAATTACAAGGATCAAAATTTGTACATTTTACATGTGATCATCACAATGACTGAACTACTGACAACTGAAAACAAATTTAAACAATTTAGTTTTGTAGAATCCGCTTCATTTTTGATACAAACAAACACGAGCTGAAGGTGATACCCCTTCTCTTCTTGACAGCAGAAGGTCTTCAGAGAGGAAGCCCATGCCCCCTCCTTCTTCCCGGTGTGACATTTTAGTGTTCCGACATAGCACTGATGCAGTCATATTATTGCAGACTGAGACTCTCTCTCTCTCTCTCTCTCTCTTCCTCTCTCTCTCTCTCTCTCTTTCTCTCTTCTCTCTCTCTCTCTCTCTCTTCTCCTCTCTCTCCTCTCTCATGAGATCATAAATAGCATAAAGCATCTTAAATGTGGCAAGAGTGCAGGTCCTGACAGAATAATTAGTGAAATGTTTAAAAATGGTAACTCTGTTATTATTGATTTCTTAGTAACACTTTTTAATTCTTTGTTCGATAAAGGAATCTTCCCTGAACCGTGGTCTAAATCCATAATAATTCCCCTTTATAAAAAGGGTAATTCTAATAACCCTGATAATTATCGTGGCATTGCTTTGACCAGCATATTAAGTAAAATGTATACGCATATTATGAATAAAAGATTAACAGCATGGGCTGATAAAGAAAATAAAATAATAGAAGAACAAGCTGGATTCAGATCTGGCTACAGCACTACCGACCATATATTTACCTTGTATGCCATTGTCCAAAAATACCTATTCAGAAAATCTAAATTGTATGTCGCCTTCGTAGATTTTCAAAAGGCTTTCGATTGTGTAAACAGAAACATTTTATGGAATATTTTGAGAAAGAATGGTGTAAATGGAAAGTTGTATGCAGTCCTTCGAGGAATGTATGATTCGGTCCGTGCGTGTGTCCGTGGCAAAGGTGTTTTCTCGGATTATTTCGATTGCCAACGTGGGGTGAAACAGGGCTGTTTACTCAGCCCGATACTTTTTTCTTTCTTCATAAACGAACTTGCTATAGAAATATCAAAAAAGTGGGAGACATGGAATCCAAATATTACCAGGGGCTATAGAATTATTTTTGATGCTTTTTGCAGATGATATTATTCTTCTTTCTGATACGCCTATTGGTCTACAAAACCAGTTAAACGCTTTAAAAAGAGAATCAGACAAACTACAATTAACAGTTAACTTAAGTAAAACTAACATCATGGTGTTTAGAAACGGGGGATATTTAGCTCAACATGAACGATGGCTTTTTGGATCTACGGAAGTGCAAGTAACAAATTGTTACAAATATCTTGGTATGTTCTTTACAACAAAATTAAGTTTAAACAGATGCTGGTTAGAAACATATAAGAAGGGAAAGAGAGGTGTTATTGAAATATTGAAAACAATGAAAAAATTGAACTCATCTGATTTCTGTCTCTTCTGGAAATTATTTGATACGCAAATACAACCTATTTTAACATATTCATCAGAGATCTGGGGTTTGCTAGATAATGTTTATATGGAAAAGGTACACACCTATGCGTTAAAGCGCATTTTGCATGTACCGTTGCATGCGTCTAACAAAATGATATACGGTGAGACTGGGCGCTATCCATTACATATTGTAACCTGTGTCAGATCTGTTAAATATTGGCTAAAGTTAGTCAATTTAGAAGAAACTAGATTATGCAGACAAGCTTATAAAATGTTGATTTTGCAACATGAGTCAGGTAAATTCAACTGGGTCTCTCGTGTAAAAAAATTGTTGACCGAGAATGGTTTCGGTATTGTTTGGCTTTGCCAAGGCGTAGGTAATTATAGACAATTTCTTTCAGAGTTAAAAGATCGTTTAATATGCTCTTACAAACAAACCCTGGCATGCTAGTATGATTGATAACGATAAATATAACTGGTTTCTTTCCTTTAAAAGCACATTAGAAGTAGAAAAGTATTTTATACATATTACTAATAACTGGCATAAATACCATTTGGCAAAATTCCGAACAAGAACACTAGGCCTTAATGCCAACAAAAAATGGTTTGAAACATCAGCCAATAGCACGTGTCTTATGTGCACAGATGACAATAATATAGAAAATGAAATGCATTTTGTGTTTGATTGTCCCGCCTATAATACTATACGGAGTAAATGCGAAATATTTAACGAACCAGTCGCACAGAGAAAAGATCTTGTAGCAATCTTATCGAGCCATAATGTAAAACTCGTTGCACGCTTTGCTAGATATATTGCCGAAGCTTCTGAATACCGAAAGAAAAATACCAGTTAACACGTTTTGTTATTTTTGTGTATTTGTGATCCTATATATCTAGTTCTCAAGATGTTGGTCTACAGTGTTTAGATTCTTGATGGTCAGTGAACTAACTTTTCGTGCTGATAGCACGTGCATGTGAGCGTGAGTGTGAGTGTGTGTGTGTGTGTGTGTGTGTGTGTGTGTGTGTGTGTGTGTGTGTGTGTGTGTGTACGGGCGCGCGCGCCCGCGTGTGTGTGAAAGCAAGTCTGGAACAATTTGTATTATTACTTTGTTGCCGCTATATCATGTGGTTACGTGTACCCCTTTTCCCCCTTGCCATCAGGGCTTATGCTAATGGCAATAAAAAATGTTGAGTTGAGTTGAGTTGAGTCTCTCTCTCTCTCTCTCTCTCTCTCTCTCTCTCTCTCTCTCTCTCTCTCTCTCTCTCTCTCTCTCTCTGTGAGTCCCAAATTTTGTGTGTACTTTGTCATATTCGTTTTATGGTCTGTTTTGTACGTGCTGAATGTTGTCCATAGCAGTATATTTCTCTATGCCCCCACCCTACTTCACTCCTCTTCCCCCCCCCCCCCACTCACTCTTTTCCTTCTTTCTTTACTCTTACCTTTTCATTTGTTATTCAATTATGATTGCACGGCCGTTTTTGTTTGTTTTGGGTTTTTGATCATACATTATTTCATTTCACTGCATATTCTAGTCCCTACACGGGGCAAGAACTGGATGTAAAAAAAATTAAAAAGCGCATCCGTCCTTATGTATTAACTTTATCCTCGGAAAGATTTCTAAATTTTTATCTTATTTCTCTCATTATCCTCGGAAATAATGCATTTTATTTTTATCCCCTCTCTCTCTCTCTCTCTCTCTCTCTCTCTCTCTCTCTCTCTCTCTCTCTCTCTCTCTCTCGCTCTCTCTCTCTCTCTCTTGAGCGTGGGGATGGATAATGGAGTTTTTTTTCTTTCTTTTGTAGCGATTTCACCAGAGCTTTTCAACCTGACTCCTTTCGAGCTCCCTGAAATGAGTTGTTTCCCTTGTCTTTGTGACTTGGGTTTAAGAAGAAAGTAAATATGAAATGAGCCGGAACAGCAAACAGTAAGTAAAAACAAGTAGGGTAACTCTCGCTCCCATGATGAAATAAATACACGCCCATAACTCCAATGAATGCTGCTTACGACACCGAATCGCCTTGCAGATATAACAGTACAGAGCACACAGAACAAACAAGGAAACATCCCCCAAAAGGATACTCCAAGGTTGCCTATATACCCTGTACCGGACACATCCATGCACCAACAACAACGGGAGAAATGAAGAAATACAAGTTAACATCCATTCATGACTGGCACAGCTTTTTCGATCTGGATATAGTCAGACAAGTACATGGACGAACAGAAACAAATACAGGTAACCTCGATTTGATTGAAATGAAAGTAAATATGAAATGAGGCAGGGAATGTTAATTTGTATTTCTTCATTTCTAGATATTTAAACGTAATTCTCACAGACATCGCAAATACATTTGGATGATTCGTATGCAAGCTCTAAAGAATTTCAAAATGGTGAACCAAAAGTGTGATGCAAAAACTATAAGTGTAAGCAAATTCAGAGAGGCAAAATATGAAGATAGTAATTCCCATCTTGATGATCAGCATGCAGTGTTCTTTTCTGTTGATGCCACAAAATCAATGAAAAGGGGAGACCAGCTGTTGGACAGAGAGACCTTCAGTAGTGTGGCACTGCAACCACAAAGAACCCAGTCACAGAACACACATAGTTTTCATTTTCGGAGCATGTGGAATCAGACAGACATGTCTGCTTCAGCAAGCAATCTGTTAATTTAGGCAAAATGCAAAGAAGTGGCCATTTTTAGTAGTTTCACATAGACAGAGAAGAGGGCTAGGGCGTGTGGAGGAGAGAGGAAGTGAGTGGGGGAGGGACAGCACTGTTGACGTGTACGTTAGGGTGAAAAGATATTTTAATTTTTATCATGAGCCATAACCTGAAACGTTTCACATATCAAATTACACCAAATGTTTACGAAGTAGCATGTTACATGTGTGTCTTAATGACAAATAGAAAGGATCTATGATGTATATTAGTAGTTTTCAACGGATGATTAATGGATATCATTCAGATTCCATCTTTTTATGTCACACAAATCTAGATATAGCTGTCAAACACTATAAACGTTTGAGTCTTTGTCACACTGTCACTCTTGCACACACGCATTCATGACAGCATTTACTCCATACGCACATGCAATCCCTCCAGTCAACCAAAAGGCGCACTACAGAATGTCTGTTCTTCTCCCCCTCTCCTCCGGGGAAAACACTGTACTAAATGGATTGAACAATTCCGACAACGTTCATCACACTCGAGTAGTTATCAAACAAATTCTATACATTTTTCTCTCTCTCTCTTCACACTGAGAGATAAATTAAGTTACGAATTGATATCAATATATTCTTACTAGATTCCTCCTTCTTGCAGGAGAAAGAACACATACATCCTCCAAGAATATAAAGTCATGACCTTTTACACAACATTGGCCCAAGATCCAGATCAGGAGAATAAATTATTCATGCATTCATGATATCATACCTGCATCAGAGAAAGCACTCGCCCCTTACTGTCATGATGCCCTGTCCGCATCAGAAGTGCCTGCCCCCTGAACTCTCCAGTCACTGGGGAAACGATGAGATCCGACACCTCTACCGGGGTCTTCAATCGCTGGGGCTGAACTATCGGTGTGTTCCCCACACCATGGCCATCGTTAAACACCCGTCTCAGCACTTAAGAAACAGATGCCATCGCAGCATCAGAGGAGGAATAGCTGACGGGATGAAGGGTGAAGGGTGAAGGGCGCAGGGCTGAAACACGAATAAGGTTCGTGTAACCTGCTTCCCGATTTAACATATGAATTCTTTCTTTCTCTTTTCTTTAGGTTTTCCCCTGTACCTTTCCCCAACTATCTATGGCTCACCTAGTAATGACTGGTCAGCGGTGAGGGCCCCTTGACCAACGTCCTGACAGGTTCGAGTCTTTAGGCCATCTCCTGGGCTAAAAAGTAATTCTTTCCTCCCTCCTCCTAGTAAGTGCATACTCAGTGTTCAAAACACATGACCAGCACCTTACCAGCCCTTATTAAACTATCTCTCAGTGGTCACTTTCACCCAACGTCCAGCATCACATGCCAAGCCCTGACCTGGAACCCGCAGGGAAAGAGGAAGAGAGGCCGGCCTCGCAACAGCTGGAGGCGAGACACTGAGGCAGAGTTGAAACAAGGGACCAACTGGACTGGAATGACCAGAACAGAGTGCGATGGCGAAGGGTCGTCGATGGCCTATGCTCCACCAGGAGCGGTGGGCATGAATGAATGAATTGTTGTGGCATGGGGGGGAAATGCTTCATATCACAAGACTAAATGTGATAAAGCGTCACATGCCTTAAGATAAGATAAGATAAGATAAGATAAGATAAGATAAGATAATGTTGCTTATAGCCCAGCCGACCGAAAAGGGCCACATCAGGGCTGTCACCACGTTAAAATCAACTCACAAGTCATTCATTCACACAATTCTTTAAAAAACATCGAAAAAACACCCGAAAGTTTGTTAAAAATCTTTCCACTGTAAATCTCAGATCCGATGAAAAATATTAATCTCTTTCAAGAACTCAAAGATCGCGTCAGGCGGACTCTCTGAACAAGGTTTTCATGGAATCTGCCGTAAAATGTTTGTGTCTCACATTGTGCAAGTCCCAACACTCTAAAAGAATATGTTTCATTGTGAGTGGCATATGACATGGAATGCACCACGGAGCTTCTTCACTCTTTAAAAGGTATGAATGGGTAAAATACGAATGGTCGGTGTGCAGCCGGCAAAGAACTGTTTCTTCTTTACGACCACCAGACGCAGATGGGAGGAACTCCTTAAGGTTTGGACGGATCTGAAAGAGTTTGTTTTCCGTCTGTGTATTCCAATCCTCCTGCCAGAGGTCGCTCACATGATCGTTAATTTTGGGTTTCAGATCGGAGCAGGGGATATATATCTGTTGGACAATTTCTCTCTTGCGGCATTCTTGGCCAAACGATCAACCATTTCGTTCCCTCCGATGCCAACATGACCAGGAATCCAAGCCAGAATAATGTTGTAACCATCCGCTTTCAACTTGGTCAAAAGTTCAAAAAAGTGTAAAAGTTCTGGGTGCTGAAGGTTGCGGCCAGCTATGGCCTCCAACGCTGACAGTGAATCTGACAGAACCAGAAAGTCCCTCTTCTTAGATTGTGAGATTATCTTCAAAAGCCAGAACCAGAGCAGTAAGTTCAGCGGAATAGACAGAAGCATCTGAAGGTATATGTTCAAACAGTATCTGAGAAGGAGCCCCAGGGCAATAGGCTGCACAGGCCACTCCATCCTCAGACTTGGAACCGTCAGTGAAAATTTTCTGATAAGATGGAAATTTTGAACAGAGGTCAGCATACAATGCCTTGTATGCCAGAGACTGGTAGACTCTTTGCGAAAAGCTGCAAGATCAAAACGAAATCTTGGTGTGAAAAAGGTCCACAGAGGTTCATCTGGAAACTTGGAAAAATCGGACACAACTCCTAGGTCTAGACCTGCATTCCGCACGTGAGGCTGCATATGAAGACCAAACGGCGGAATACAGTTAGGGTTGTTTTCAAATTTACTTTGGAACGGAAGGTCAAAAACACAGTCATAGGCAGGGTTTTTGTTGTTCCGGGAAAAAGTCTGATATAATAATTCAAAGACAGTTTCAGCCTGCGGTTGGACAGTGAGGGTTCACCTGCCTCTGCATACAGGCTGTACACAGGGGTGGTGCGGAATGCTCCAAGACAGAGACGAAGCCCTTGATGGTGGACAGGGTCAAGAGTTTTAGGTAGGATGGTCTTGCAGAGCCGTTACACAGCACAACCATAGTCCAGTTTGGAACGGACCAAGGCTCTGTAGAGGTGCAGCAAAGTTTTCTTATCAGCACCCCAGTCAGTGTGTGCTATGACCCGCAGAATATTCAGAGCTTTCTGGCAAGCAGTTTTGAGGTTTTTAATGCGGCTGAGAAAGTTAAGTTTCTGGTCAAAAATAACTCCTAGGAATTTGGCCTCTTTGACAGCTGGAATGGGAGATTTCCCTATTTGAATTTCAGGATCTGGAAAAAACTGACGGAAATTATGGAAATGAATGCACTGTGTCTTTGTAGGAGAAAAGATGAAAACCGTTTTCATCCGCCACTGATGAATTTTATCCACACAAAGCTGGAGCCTGCGTGGATACTCGGGTACAGGCTTCCAGATGCGTAGACAGCAAAATCATCCACAAACAATGAGCAGTCTGAACCCTGTTGAACTGACTTGACAATGTTGTTAATCTTGATGCTAAAGAGGGCAGGAGACAGTATGCTCCCTTGTGGAACACCCAACTTCTGCTCATGAACATCAGAGAGAGTAGTGCCAACCCGGACCTGAAACTGTCGTTGTGCCAAAACATTTTGAATGAAAAGTGGAAGATGACCCGAAAACCAAGATTATGGAGATCATGAAGTATCGCAGATTTCCAGGTGATATCGTAGGCCTTCTCCAAGTCATAGAAAATAGCCACTGCGTGTTGTTTGTTCAGAAAGGCGTTCCGAAGCGTAGTTTCCAGACGGATCAATGGTCAACTGTGGTTCGTTGTTTGCGGAAACCACACTGTTCTTTCGCCAAAAGGCCGTCGGTTTCGAGTTTCCACATGAGTCTAGCATTGACCATTTTCTCCATCAATTTGCAGACACAGCTGATCAAAGCTATCGGACGATAGTTTGATAGGTTAGAAAGATGTTTTCCAGGTTTGGGATGGGAATATTGAAGGCTTTTCGCCAAGAAGGTGGAAAGAAACCAGTAGTCCATACATGGTTGTATACAGTTAGCAGGATGTTCAGACCTTTTTGCGGAAGATGTTTCAAAAGTTTATAATGGATTTCATCTATACCGGAGAGGAATCGCTGCAGGAAAGTAAGGCAGATTTCAGTTCGTTTAAAGTGAAAGGAAGATTGTAGTCTTCCATGTTGTCTGACGAAAGTTGCAGGGTGATTTTTCTTTAAGGGCTTTGTTTTTGACAAAACTGGCTGATTTGTTGAAGAGGAGGAATTCTTTTCAATGGTTGAAGCAAGCAGATTAGCAACTGATTTTTTCTCTGTTATTAAAGAGTCAGAAAACTTGAGATGGTTCACAGTGGGACAGGTGTTTTTCCTTTGATTTTCTTGATGATTTTCACACATTTTGCTTCGATGTTTTGGATGTGAGACTTGAGCAACACTGTTTCCAAGATAAACGTTTACTGGTCTTATATATGTGTTTGGATTGGCCCTCAGTTTCTGATGCGCTCGGACGTTGGGCATCGAAGGTCTGCAAGAGACCCGACGTTGAGCTCTTTTGGCGGGTTTTGTTAATTTCCTTGCATTCAGAGTTGAACCAAGGAACTTTTGGCATTAGGGGCTTCTTGGAAGATGTGTGGATGGTTGACTTTGCACAATTCAGTATGAAATCTGAAAGACTTCCTGCCGGATCTTCACTTTGCAGGATCTTGTCCTCTTCCAGATCCATAAGAAACTTGGTAGCAAAGAGGTCCCAATCTGCTTTGTTGAAATTGAGGTGTTTGGTAAAGACTCACTCTCTGCGTTCGTATACCGAAGCAACACAGGAAAGTGGTCGCTACCATGCAGGTCCTCATCAACCTCCAGACAAAATCCAAAACAAAGATGGGTCACAGACAGAAAGATCCAGACAAGATGTCGTGCCATTAGCAGAGTGAAAGTAAGTTGGCGATTTCCCATTCAGGACACACAGATCAAGCTCCGAAAAACACTTCCTCTAAAAGCAGACCCCTTGGTGATGATCTCTGACTTCCCCATAGAGGAGAGTGGCCATTCAGATCCCCAAAAAGCAGGAAGGGTCTGGGAAGCTGCTCCAAGAGCTAAATGAGGTCCCGTTTAGTGACGCAGATATTTGGAGACAGATATAAACTACAGACAGTAACTGTTTTGTGAAGAGTAACCGAGCTGCCACTTCCTGAAGTGGAGTCTGCAGAGCAACTGGGCTGTACAGAACAGAGTTGTGAATGAACAAAGCTACTCCACCAGAAACGCCATGTTCAACAGATTGTGCAGGTAGGTTCAGAAAGCTGTAGCCAGAAAGTGAAAAAGTTTTGTCAGACTTCAGAAGAGTTTCTTGCAGTGAAAACTAGCATGGGCCTAGCCTCACGGCACAACAGCTGCAATTCTTCAAAATTGGAAGACAGTCCCTGATATTCCATTGCAAGACTGTATCCATTGTGGATGAGGATCTTAATCATCCATGTCTATGTCCTCTTCCTCTTCGTCATATAGAGCATCAAAAGTGTTTTGCAGTTTCAGCTCCGCTTTTTTCAGTCTGTCTGTGGGATCGTAAGTTGTTTCTTCCATGAAGGGGAAGAACCCAATGGTTTTGATGGCGCTGGTGGAGGCCTTACCCTGCACTCCACCAACGCCACCCTGCCTGAAGCCACTGTCGGGGCTCCTTCCTTGGGAGGAAGTCTCGGCTTGGGGGCCGTCTCGGGGCGACCCCTTGCTGGGCAGCCCGCACAGCTGCAGGCCCACCAACGGCCGTTTTCTCTTGCGATGTTAAGTCGGGAGACATTTCAGAGGTTCAAGACCACATGGGTCTGTCTGAATGCCTACTTCTACCTGAGGTACTTTAAAACGATTGTTTGACCACTGTCGAGAAAAGGAGCGGGGTTCCCCTCTGCTCCTGCACCAGCTTTTTTGCTTCGAAGAACGAAATCTTTTTTTCTGTTTTAACTCGCTGGATTTCGCTTTCGATTCGCCAAACAGGGCAGTCTCTTGAAAAAGAAGGGTGGTCACCATCGCAATTCACGCATTTCGCGGATTCGCATCCACCATCATGAACTGCTTTGCTGCGCACACACTCCTCTCCCGGGCATCTCTCTTTGACATGTCCAAAGCGTTGACATTTGAAGCACCTCAGTGGGGATGGCACATACAGGGCTACCTTCACTCTCAGGTACTCCACCTTTATAGACTCTGGAAGAGTCGGTTTAGCAAAGGTGAGGAACAGAGTGTTGGTGGGTTTCCTCTCCGTACCTTTCCGAAAAGTCGCCCTCCTGACTCGACCACTCCCTGATCAGCCAAACTCAGCCTTTATCTCTCCCTCAGATATCCGAACAACTCTCGGCAACGAATGACGCCTTTCGAGGAGTTGAGACTTTTGTGAGGGGACACCCGGATCGGGTAATTTACAAGGCTTTCGGATCTCAATAAGTTCTCCGAGTGGACTTTTCGGTCGACCTGCACCAGCAAGGAACCATCCCTCAAACCTCTTGAATGATTTCGGCTCTGCACCTGCAAGACCTTTCAGCCCTTTGCAACAGCAAAAGGACTCAACTTAGTAATGGGTCGCTCGCTATCCGCCGACTGGATAATCAGCCAAGAAGGCCATGCACCTATCCTATTCCGGACTTCAGTGTCGGAATCCGAGTCCGTATCCCTGGAAGGGTCGGAACCCAGTTTTCTTCTTTTTCCTGTTTTTAAGTTATTGAGGCCATGAAGGTTTTAAATACGGCAGAAATAAACGGTCACCCCAGGAGAGCTGCCGTGCTGGGGAAGGGACAACGGATGGCCATAGTATGGCGTCCGTGAGCCTGGTACCGTCCCGCATGAAAACCAGACAGTGCACCTTAGCGACTGATTTGGGATCAGCCACTCAGCCCCTCGCCAGGTAACTGTAACTTGGGCTTCCCGCTGCTTACGCAGCGACTCAAGTATCAGAGAAAAAGAGTGTGGAACAGAAGGCTTGAAGGGGGAGACGAAGAAAGAAAAGAACCGTTAAGAAAGGCAGAAGATAGAATAGGAAAAAGGTGGGTTACTATTTGTCTGGGCCCTCACTCCTAACCTTTCTGACATGGGAGACCCTACCAGGGCATCAGTTCCTACCACGTTAATGCTTGGCCAGTCAGCAACTTGGCTATACAGGCCTAGAAGCGTTGACAACAACTAACCATCTAGTCGAGTATTGATGCCCCTGTCAGCAAAGCCTAAAAGATCACTGGACCACACAAGCCTCTCGACCACGGCAAGGTTGCAAACCCGGAGGGGTCACATGCCTTGATGTGAAGCTACGTCACATGATATCCCCCATCTGGGGTGGAAAAAAAAATGTCCCCAGAATTTTTTTTAAAAGGATATACAACTTCACTTAAAACACATCTTCAGCCATGAATCACAAAATGTGTATCCATCACACATGATTCACCAGATTACTCATCAACGTATAGAATCAACCATCATGATCCACCATAAATACCATGTTTCAAAAGTTAAGTCTTTCTAAAAAAAGAAATTCATAATTCATCACCACATGTCACAAATTACATTTCACAAATTACATGGACAAAACAATTAGGGATATTGACAATTCAAAGTACAAATTGTGTTTATATGTTAAGATGTGAAGCACTTTTTTTCCTTTACCTTTATCTTACATCATGTGTTTCAAAACCCTCATGAAATGAGAATATTTCCAAGTGTAAATGTTTCTCAAGAGACATGTAAACAAAATAAACAGTTTTTCCCCACATGTAATGTTATAGTCCATTGAAAAGTTAAACATATTTTCCATTGTTGACAATGGACTAATGAAAACAATAGGTTTGTGTCACAACACAATCAAAACATGTCTGTATACATTTCTAAAGTGTTCTTTGCTTGTGACACATATATATATATATATATATATATTCACATCCACAAGCAAGTTAGACATAAATAGTACATGATGATTTTTTCATTGTTTACAAAGGAATAAAGCAAAGAATAGATGTGTAGTACATCAACATCAAGTAGTTTTTGCTTGTAAAACATATAGTCACTTCAACAAGCAAATTAAGCGTAAATACCACTTGGTTTAAAAAGCCAGTGGCATACAATTCACTGTCAAATGTGAACACACCGTGATCATAAAGAAAGACAAAACAGCAGAAAGTCTTTCCCTTGAAGACAGTTACATCTGTCCATGAATATTCATATACGTGACAACAAATCTGCCATGACATCTTGTGTTCCAGGCACTTGTTCAATAGTAAATTTGAATTCCTGCAATGCCAAAGACCACCTCAATAATCTGTTGTTATTAGTCTTTGACGATTGCAGGAACGTCAATGGCCTGTGGTCGGTCTGTAACCGAAAGTTTCTTCCAGTCAAGAACCTGGCGAACTTCTCACATGCCCATACAATAGCCAAGCACTCTCTCTCTCAATAGTGGAGTATTTCTCCTGTGTCTTTGAGAACGTTTTACAGGCGTATTGTACGGGATGTAACAAAGCATTTTTTTCCTGCAAAAGTACCACTCCCATTTCTTTGGAACTCACACCGGTTCTCAAAAGAAGTCTTCTGAGAGGGAGGGTAACAAAAGAACAGGAAATGAGTTCAGGGTGTTCTGAACACACTTGGGTGGCGGATAGGGGAACGGCCCTCAGATATCGGGGTTAGCTGCGATATAAATCAGGCTTGCCTGGCAAAATAAGCAGTCCCGGACCAACTGGCGATGTTCCTACCAGGACGGGTGGGTCAACAGGTGGCACTGTTGTCCTCACTGAAATACCCCATGTGTCCTAAAACGGGCTCATCATGCGGTCAAGAGGCGCGTTATAACCTCTAACCACGGGGTGGGATCCCCGGAAAAACAATCCCCCCTGTGCTAACAGGGTAGGATGTACGGGCCATGAGCTAAGGGTGAGGCACCCCAAAAGAAAACTCCAGCTGAAGACGGAGGTATCGGGCCACTGGCGCAAACTAAAACCACGATACCACGCATCTACGCTTTCATGATGATGCAGTCCACAGAAATTCGATGTGGCGCTCGACCTTCGGAGACCCGCCGGGGAGGTCGGGAGCCGGGCCCTATGCCTCAAAGGGGCCCATCCCAAGCAGTCGGTGGTCGGACAAGGAAATTTCCGCATGCCTATGCGAGGAAGAAGGAGACCTCATCCTCCTGCTGGTGCCAAGCAAACAATATCACCTAGAATGCTCAACATTCTCCAGTGGAATGCAGATGGGGTGCATAAGAAGAAACTTGGCCTGGCAGAAAGGATGCAACAAGAAAATATTGATATTGCATGTGTCCAAGAGACACATTTGACCGTAAACCATCGCTTTCAAGTGAGGGGTTACGAGACCATCAGGTTGGACCGTGAGGAAAGAAGCAAAGGAGGGTGCTTGTCTTGGTGCGGAATTCCATCGCCTCACAAGAACTCAAGATCAACACCAATCAACAGACAGAGATCCAAGGGGTTGATATAGTCCTTAAAGAACACAACATCAGGATCTACAATGTCTATTGCCCTCAAGATCGTGACCTTTCCTTCACATACATGAACATCCCAGACAACAACTGTGTGGTGGTGGGAGATTTTAACAGTCACTCAGAGAGATGGTGCTATGACGAGACGGACAAGAGAGGCGAAGAAGTTGAGGATTGGGAGATTGACACACATCTTCATCTCGTCAACCAAGAAGATGATGAACCCACCTTCTACTCTAGACGCTGGATGACCACGTCAACACCAGATCTAGCGTTCGCCACCAATGACTTGTTTGTCAGAACCAAAAGAACAGTCCTCAACCAGCTTGGAGGAAGTGACCACAAGCCTGTAAAACTCTCTATCAACCTCAACTTGCAGTCTCCTCAAGCAAAGTGTTTTCCCCGCTGGAATTATAAAAAGGCGGATTGGACTCTCTTCGAGACCCTCACAGACACATACACAAAGCCAATCAAAATCAGGCAGAAGGACTCAAACAAGATGGTTCAAGACTTCACAAAGGCCGTCTTGAAAGCTGCTAGAGAATCCATCCCAAGAGGAGCACGCAAAAACTACAAGCCCTACTGAACAGAGGAACTTCAGAATCTGGAAGATGCTGTTACGGAAGCCAGGGACCGAGCAGAAAAGCAGCCATCACTGGAGAACAACATAGCGCTGAAGGAAGTAACTGCCAGATACAAGCTGTCCTGCGCACAAGCTGCAAGGAAAAGCTGGCAAGAGAAAACTGAAAGCCTGAATCTCGACAAGGATGGCAGCAAGCTGTGGAAACTGGCTAGAACCCCCAGTAACGAAACAACAAATCAGTCCACAATAACAATACAAGAAAATGGAAATTACCTCTCTGGAAAGAAAGCAGCAGACCACTTCATAGACGTCTATGAAAACATCAACAATCTGGAAGTCCCTCCTGAACATAGAGCTGCAGTGCACAGGGCCCAAGGTGAACTTCATGAGAAAGAGCCCCAAGAGGAAGTCATGACCACAGCTTTCACAGAGAAAGAGCTGGAGGAAGCGTTGCAGAGCCTCAACCTGAAGAAGTCACCTGGGCCAGATGGAATCACCAATGAAATGATTCTGCATCTTGGGATGAAGAGCAAGGCAGTCCTTCTAACAATTTTTAACTCCAGCTGGAAGACAGGATCAGTACCACAGTGTTGGAGGGAAGCAGACATGATCCCCATTCACAAAAAGGGAAAGGACAAGTCGAAGGCTGACAGCTACAGACCCATCAGCCTTACAAGCTGCTTAGGAAAGCTGATGGAGAGACTTGTCAACACAAGGCTTGTCTGGCAGCTTGAGGAGCATCAGCTGCTGAGCCCTGAACAGGCGGGCTTCCGCCAACACAGATCAACAGAAGACCAGATCATATTCATCACGCAAAGCATTGAGGACGCCTTCCAAGAAAAGAAGAACACGCTTGCTGTCTGGATTGACATGGAGAAGGCGTTCGACAAAGTCTGGAAGGACGGACTCAGGCTTAAACTACGGCGATGTGGTGTGTCTGGGAGGATGTACACCTGGATCAGCCAGTACCTACACAACCGCCAAGCCCGAGTAAAGATTCAGGGCCAGAAGAGCAAGAAGAAGGTGCTGAGACAGGGAGTACCACAAGGAGGAGTCCTTTCGCCAACGCTGTTCCTCATCTTTATAGATGACATTGTCAGAGATCTGCCAAGAGGGTCAGAGGAGCGATCTACGCAGATGACCTGGTGCTATGGTGCTCTGAAGAGTACACCACTACAGCACAGGTACGCCTCCAAACTGCGCTCAATAAGATCAGCGACTGGACCAAGGAATGGCTTGTCTCTGTCAACTCAAGCAAAACAACCTACACAGTCTTCAGCCTATCCAGCAAGAAGCAAGAGGCGAAGCTGACTCTGAACAGCCAAAGACTTGCAGAGGAACCCACACCTACCTACCTGGGAGTGACCTTTGACCGCAGGCTCACTTGGAAACAGCAGATCACCAGATGCTGTAGCAGGGCCAAGCTGAGACTGGCGATCATGAGGAAACTTGCAGGAACGGACTGGGGGGCTGACGAACGTATCCTGAAGAGACTCTACACAGGGAGAGTCCGACCTGTAGTTGAGTACGGGACATCAGCAGGGGCATCAGCTGCAAAGTCAAACCTTGACCATCTCAACAAGATACAGAACCAAGCTCAGCGTGTCATAACTGGCGCCATGAGATCCACCCCAATTCTGAAGATGGAGGAGACCACTGGGCTGCAGTCATTGGAGGACAGAAGGGACACAAAGATCCTCATCCAGGCAGCAAAATTCAAACGCCTTGAAAACCATCCAATGAACGACAGAATGAGCAGACCCACCAAGAGCCGGCTGAAAAGAGGCAGCTTCATCCACCAGTCAAGACGCCTTGAAAGACAGATCCCAGTCTTGATGGAACACGAAGCAAAGCCTATCGCGGCAAATGTCACCCACCCGTCTTGGAAGAGGCAGGTGTTCCCAACAGTCGTCACCAGCATTCCCGGAGTGGAGAAGAGAGGAACACAGACACCCAAGGAAAGCCCTGGCCATGGAGTACATCTGCAACCAGTACCCCCAGGAAGACTGGACCCATGTCTTTACAGATGGCTCCATCACAGAAGCAATGAGGGATGGTGGAGCTGGAATCTTTTTCCGATACAAAGACGGAGATGAAGAAATTGCAATCCCAACAGGAAAATACTCCACCAACTTCCGAGCTGAGCGAGAAGCTCTCTGTGAGGCAGCCACAACAGTCTCGCAGAACTCCATAAGAACAACAGGGCAGGTGGTGGTGTTCTCAGATGCTCTCTCCGTACTCCAAGCCCTCAAGAATTCCCGCTGCAAAGAACAGAACCATCTTACTTCAGCCCTTGTTGCCCTGAGTGCCAGAGTGGAGAAAGTGGTGATGCAATGGGTACCAACACACTGTGGTATCAGAGGCAACGAAAAAGCGGATATTCTGGCAAAAGATGGTGCACAGAAGGAGCAGACCAACAACCTGGTGTCATATGATGAAATCAAGACAATCATTAAGGCACAGCAAGGAATAAAGTGGCACCTCCAGCACCCCAAACACAACCCAGAAGACAAATACCATTTGCTGGGACGACGGGAACAGGTCAAGATCTTCCGCCTGAGGACTGGACACAATCGCCTGCACCACCACATGCACACAAAATTTGGCATTGGACAGAGTGGAGAGTGCCCTTGTGGTGAGGGACTAATGACAACACCGACAGCAGTGGAAGCCAAGTTGTACGGCACCCTGGAGGAGCTGTGGTGGACGGCAGCCTTCATCGAGGACACCGGGCTGCTCATCTAATGGGAAGCGAACGAGGAAGAAGAATTGTCGGCTTCAGCCATTGGGATCTGCCAGCATCCTTTAGTTAAGTCTACTTTCACAAAATAATTTCCTTCTGAGAGCTGACACAGAAGTTCTTCAATGTCTGTGAAGGGCTCAGCATCGAACACAGTGATCTTGATTAATTTCCTGTAATCGATGCAGAACCGCACCAAGCCATCAGGTTTGTCCACCAATACAACTGGTGAGCTGTACGGAGATGTAGAAGGTTCTATGACTTTTTGAATCCAGCATTGCTTTAATTTCTCTCTCGACAACCTCCTTTTTTGCAAACGGAGGGGGTATGGTCTGGCTCGCACTGGTATTTCAGTACTTAACTGAATACTATGGGGTTCAATACCTGTCACTGTACCTGGGGTATCTGTCAATACATCCTGAGAGTCTTTCAAAGTTTCTTTGAGCTGTTCTGTCTGACTTGCAGACAAATCATTCGACAGAACCACATCATCATAGGTTTCACCTTTGATAGACAGAGTAGGAATGGGTACAACATCATCTGAATTGGTAAATGTTAACAATCCTACATTTGCTGTTTTCACAACCTTTGATCTGTCCCTGTACGTTACATTGGGTACAAAATCATCACTGATAATATCTATCATGTTGACATCAGCTTTTGACATAGGACATATCCATTCAACTGACTGGTTGATGGCAACATTTTTACGCTCAACATACTTCGTCAACATGTTCACGTGGAATACCTTCTCAGTGTTTGCCATTTCGATCTTATAATTAACTGCAGAAAGTTTTTCGACCACCTGAAAAGGACCCTTCCACATTACACGAAGTTTGTTATGTTCATCAGTGAGTAGTACAAAGACTTTATCCCCTACACTGAAGGAACGTGCCTTTGCTTTTCTATCTGCAAAGACCTTGTATACATCTGTTTTTCTATCAGCTGACTGTTGAGCAAGCTCACATGCATCCTGTAAACGATTATGCAGTTCATAAACGTATTGGTAGACAGTTTTACTGTCAGGTATGTCCGTCTTATTTGTCCACTGTGTGATCAGTAGATCCAAAGGACCCCTTGGTGAGTATCCGAAAAGAAGTTCGAATGGTGAGAAACCCAATGTGTTCGGCATTTCCCTGTATGCAAAAAGCAAAGCCGGTATCAAACGATCCCATTCCTGGGGTTCCTGCCTTGCAATTTTTCTCAGCATGGACTTTAACGTTCCATTGAATCGTTCAACCATGCCGTTCGATTGGGAATGATATGGCGTGGTTGAATGGAGGAGATTGACAACAGTCTGTAAATTTCTCTCATGAGGTCGGAAATGAATTGCGTTCCACAATCCGAGAGGATTTCGTCTGGAAGACCCACTCTGGAAAAAAAAATCGCAAGTAGGGCTTCAGCGACAGACACTGTATCAATTTTCTTCAGAGGAATCGCTTCTGGAAACCCTGTCGCTGTGTCCACCAAAGTTAGGATATAGCGATATCCGGAAGAAGACGGTGGGAAAGGCCCGACAAGATCAAAAGCTACCTTCCAAAACGGGACGGAAATGAGAGGCATTTTGTGCAAAGGTGCACATGGGACACGACCTTTCTGCGATGTCTTTTGGCAGATGTCACATGAGCGGCAATATTCTGTAACTTCCTTTGTGACACCTGGCCAATAAAAAGAATCAAGAACTCTCTTTAATGTCCTTTTGATTCCGCAGTGACCAGCGAACAATGCACCATGAGCCGTGTGTAGTACTATCTCTCTAAGTGGCTTTGGTGCGACTTGTTTGTTGTCCTGTCCAGGTACACACCTGTAGAGAATGTCAGAGTCCAGTATGTACGTTGGTTTGTCCGTTGGTATGTCAGTGACAGTCTGTTTAGCAGTAGAAAGTATTGTCGTCAGCGTCTTGTCTTTTCCCTGCATTTCTTTTAGATCATCTGGGGTAATTTGGAGTTCATCCAGTTTTGAGACTTTTAGCAGCTTTGCAGCCTTTTCCTGCTCTATGATGTCTGATCTGGTACTCACAAGACAAGGAACGAACGATCCTCCAGCACCACCATGTACTGTAGCAACACTTGGAAAATTGCCCAAGATCAAGTCGCAGACTGGGTAATCGATAACACAGGCGGTGAGAAATCCGGAGTAGTGCGGTGTATTGACCGAATTTTTTGCCAGCGGAAATGTTTCTATCTTGCCTCCAAACGACCTGCACTTTTGGACAGTGTTAAGATACTGGTTTTGTAGCATGAAAGGTTTTCTTACACCAGCGGTGGTGCACCCAGTGTCTCGCAAAACCGAAACCTGCAATCCGTTGATGGCTCCGTTTTCTAACACAAGTCCATCAACCGATTGATGTGGTGCCAAAACAAGGCCTTCTTCACAATCAGTGGAGACTAATGCGGGTTTTGAATCATTTGGTTTCAAAGGGCAATTCTTTTTAAAATGGAACTTGCAATCACAAAAGAAACATCGCATTGTCTGATCGGCAGCCGACTGATTGGTGTTACTTTCTGAACTTCGGTTCTGTCCACGAGCTGACCCAAAAGGTCTGTGCGGTGGTCGTTGTCCACACCTGGACACGTTTGCTGAGGAGCAATGGGTTTTTCCGGCGGTGAGTACTGGTACTGACGAAAGTCACTTGGACGGCGGAAAGATCCCTGTCCGTTCCTAGGATAGGTATATCCTTGAGGACCCAGAAATGACCCACGATTTCCTTTCCTGTAACTTCCCTGTCCCGATGGGATAGTACATGACGCATGAGACTCAAAGATGGAAAATTCTCCTTTCCTAGCCACGTCCTTATCTGGGTGAGCGATACAATACTGATCAGCCATCTGACACATTTCCTCAACGCTTTCAAATTGCCTTTCTTTAAGGAAAGTGGCCAGATCTTTGCTCACGCTCTGGAAAAGTTGTTCTCCAAGAAGGAGATTTCGCAGTGATTGAAAAGTTTTGTTTGTTTTTGATAAATCGATCCATCGATCTAAGCAATGACTCATACGAATTAGAAACGACGGAAACGATTCTCCGTTGTCAGGGCGCACAGAACGGAAACGTTTTGAAAATGATTGGCAGAACATTGAAATTTCTTGAGTTCTTCTTTCAATTGATCCCAGGTTAAATTTTGTTTCGCTGCGAGTGTGTGGTACAGTGCCAAAGCGCTACTCTTAAACAACGACGCAATATATAATGTCCACTTTTCCTTTGACCAACCACAAGATGTTGCGTGACTTTCAAATCAGAAAAGGAAACTATCGATGTCATCCGTTTTTTCCTCGAAAGGCAGTAACTATAGAATATATGCTGTTTTTGGTTGAGGCGCGCTTGCGGAACTGACTGGTGGAGCTGGTGAAGGTTCTCTCGATGCCTGTAATCTTTAAATTTCAGCATCAGTCTCTAATTCTAACTGCCTCAACTTAAATTGACGTTCTTTATCTTCAGATTCCCTCTGTAGTCTTTTTCTTCAAATTCCCTCTGTAGTCTTTTTTCTTCAGATTCCATCTGTAGTTTTTTTCCTTCTAACTCTAGTTCCAGTTTCCTTTGATTTTCTTCCCTCTCTGTTAGCCTGTCTGCCCTATCTATGCATTGCTGCACATAGTTGGTAAGTTTTTCTCCATCAAAACCCGAGCATTCCGCTTGTTGAACATATTTATCAAAATCATCCATAATGAACTGTCAACAGATATAAACACAAAACAGTTTATAAGTATGAATAAAAATAAGGCGATATATGATGGTCCACTACTTTCCCCACTACTTAATTGTTCAGCGAGATATGATGGTGTTATATGTTTCACAAAAACGTAATTATGATATACACAAATAAAGAATTCAATTTCGGTGTAAACAGAAAACAGCTTACTAACACAGGAAAGATATGAAACCCAAGGAATGTATTTTCCAAAAGTAATTTGTTTTCGAAAACAGCTATCTATTTGGAATTTAAACAAAATTGAAGTTCAATGCTAATCTCTGTTTTATCCCTAAGAAAGGAAAAAAACACAATACTAAAGTTTTTCTGGAAATAAATTCTTTACAAAGTTTTAGTTCTTAAATGTTCTTGTTGTTAGTCTTTCTTTCTTACTTAATTTCAAATGAATTCACAAACGAATGTATCGCCTTATACGATAAATGAAAATGAATTTACAAAACAAATGGAATCACAAACAATTAAAAGGAGGGGGAGAAACACAAACTAGCGGAAATCCTACCTAAAAGATGAAAATGTTGAAAAGAAAACTAGGCAGGAGCTTATTGTAAAGAAGGTGTAGAGATTTTGAAAAAGGTGGTGAAAAGGAAATGAAAGGATACACAGGTTTGGAATAGTGAGATGAAATCAAGAAAAAGCAAAAGAGGCCCTCAGACAGCACCCTAGTAGTCACTGTGTCCCGTGAAACTGGAGACGGGGAAAATTATACACAATATACACAACACTATAGTAATAATACAAAATAATAAACAATCGATCAATAAATGCACAATCACCCAAATGCAAAGAAGATATCACAACACACACACACACACACACACACACACACACACACACACACAAAATAGATAATAAAAAAAAGTTTATTTGGGCTGAGTGGTAATCAACTCCACCAACTACACTAGTTGAGTGATGGAGGTGAAGACGATCTCACACTCAAAGGGGTAATGGAAAAATCCAAATGAAACGATAGGAAAGGGAAAGAAATAGATATTAATGAGAGGGGGAGGGACTATCGACTCCCCAACGCCATGCACCCCTGCTAAATCAAAACAGGAAGAGGCAGGGGCTATCAGTCATGGGGAAGGGGACAAAACAAATTCTAATACTCTATGGGAAGGACAGCGACTCCTCAACGCCCTGCCCCCTTGCTGCCAGGTACGAGCAAGAGGAGGTTGAGGCTATCAGTCCTGAGGGGGACGGGGGGGGGGGGGGGGGGGGGGGGGTCAAAAAGAAATTCTACCAAAAAAAAACAAAACAAAAAAAAAAAACTTTAACGGAGTAGAGCAACCAAAAGAAATCTCAAACACCCGAAACACACATAGAAATAGAAAAGAAAACAAATGCAAACATTATACACAATCAATAATTAAACTAATTTCTTTTTTTTTTCCTTCCCTCAAACCCTTGAAGGTACAAATCAAAATACTTTTTTTTTCAAATGAAAATCTCTCTCTCTCTCTCTCTGTTTTTCCCAGGCACAAATAGAAATCTTTCTTTTTCTTCTTTCCAGGGGGGAACAACATGTCACACAGTCACTCTTGCACACACGCATTCAGACAGCATTTACTCCATACGCACACGCAATCCCTCCAGTCAACCAAAAGGCGCACTACAGAATGTCTTTTTTCTCCCCCTCTCCTCCGGGGAAAACACTTTACTAAATGAATTGAACAATTCCGACAACGTTCATCACACTCGAGTAGTCATCAAACAAATTCTGTACATGTCTCTCTCTCTCTCTCTCTCTCTCTCTCTCTCTCTCCACTTACTTACTTAGGCCCATAGCTCAAGGGTGAGCATAGGCCATCGACAACACTCCGCCATTGCACTCGGTTCTGGGCTGCTCGCTGAATGCCTGTCCAGTTGGTCCCCTGCCTTTTCATCTCTGCCTCTGTGTCTCGTCTCCAGCTGTTGCGAGGTCGGCCTCTCTTCCTTTTCCCCTGCGGGTTCCATGTCAGGGCTTGGCGTGTGGTGCTGGATGCTGGCTTCCTGAGGGTGTGTCCTATCCAGCCCCACTTCCTCCACAGAATCTGTTTGGCAACTGGTTCCTGTCCCGCTTGCTTCCGTAGATCTTCATTGCTGATTTTCTCTGGCCATCTGATTTTGAAGATGCGCCTCAGACAGGTGTTGATGAAGGTTTGAACTTTTTTCTGTATTGTCTTGGTCATTCTCCAAGTCTTGCAACCGTAGAGCAGAACTGACTTCACGTTGGAATTGAAGATAAGCAATTTTGTCTTCCTTCTGATCTCTCCTGAGGCCCAGATGTTCTTTAGCATGATGAATGCTGCTTGCACCTTGCCCATCCTGGCTATGATGTCCCGGTCGGTGCCTTCCTGCTTGTCAACTATGGTTCCCAAGTAGACAAAAGAATCTACTTCCCTGATGGGCTCGCCTCCAGCTGTGAATGGGCTGCTGTCTGTGGTGTTGATCTTCATCAGCTCGGTCTTCTTATTGTTTATCTTGAGCCCTGTTTCTGCTGATGTTGTCTCAAGGCGGGTGGTCTTGTCCTGCATCTCTCTGTGACTGTGGGAGAGGAGTGCCAGGTCGTCAGCAAAGTCAAGGTCATCTAGCTGCGTCCAGAGTGTCCATTGTATCCCGTTGTTCCCGCCTGTAGTTGTGGTCTTCATGATCCAGTCGATGACCAGGAGGAAGAGGAAAGGTGACAACAGACATCCCTGGCACACTCCTGTCTTCACCTCAAAACCGTCTGACAACTGACCTGCATGAGCCACCCTGCAGTTCATGTCCTGATATATGCATCGTATGAGAGAGATGATCTTCGCTGGTATTCCATAGTGCCTCAGTAGCTTCCATAGTGTTTCTCTCTCTACACTGTCAAAGGCCTTTTCATAGTCGATGAAGTTGATGTAAAGGGGCGAGGTCCACTCCAAGGACCGCTCGATGATGATCCTGAGGCTGGCGATCTGGTCGGCACAGGATCTGTTTCGCCGGAAGCCCGCCTGCTGGTCTCGAAGCTTTGGGTCAACTGCTTCCTTCATCCTCTCCAATAACACTCTGTTTAGAACCTTGCCTGGCACTGGCAGGAGCATGATCCCTCTATAGTTACTACAGTTGCTAAGGTCTCCTTTCTTTGGCAGTTTGATAACAATGCTTTCCCTCCACTCTGCTGGGATGTCCTCTTTTTCCCATATCTTGCCGAAGAGGCGTACAGTAAGTACAGCTATACCAACATCCACTTTAATGGCTTCTGCTGGTATCTCATCAGGTCCTGCTGCCTTCCCATTCTTCAGTGTCAGGATGGCCTTTCTGATCTCTGCTTTTGATGGCTTCTCACAGTTGATGGGAAGTTCTGTTTCCGCCGGTGGGATGTCGGGTGGTGCTTCGGGGGCGGGACGGTTTAGTAATTCCTTGAAGTGCTCTGGCCATCGCTTCAATTGATCTTCTGTTGTTGTGAGGGTCTTTCCGTTCTTGTCTTTGACTGGCTTGTTAGTCTGTTGGAACTTGCCCGCCAGCTTCTTTGTGGTGGTGTACAGCTCTCTCATGTTGCCCTGTTCTGCAGCATTCTCTGCTTGTCTGGCAAGTCTGTCGACGAACTCCTTATCTTTTTTCACATTTTTCTTCACTTCTTTGTCCGCCTGGTTGTAGTCTTCTTGGGCCTGTGCTTTGCTTGATCTTGTCCGACTCATGTTCAGTGTGGCTTTCTTCTCTTTCCTTTTGTTCAGTTTCTGAACAGTATCATCGGTCTTCTTCTTTCCAAGTACCTCCTCACAGGTCTCGTGCCAAAGTTTCCTGGTATGTTGCCACTGGTTCTCGATGTCTGTGCTCTCCTCTTCAAGCAATTCTTCAAGTAGCTGGAACCTGTTGGTAAGACTGATCTGAAATTTCTCCTTTATTTCTTTACTGCTGAACAGCTCCACATTATATCTTATCCTTGCTGCATTTGTTGAAGAGTACTTCTTGAGTCGGAGTCTCACTGTTGACACAAGCAGGTGGTGGTCTGATGGCACGTCAGCACCCCTCATCACTCTCACATCCCGCCATGATCGCCTGAATTTCCTGCTGATGCAGATGTGGTCGATCTGAATCTCTGTGATGTGGTCCGGGGATCTCCATGTCGCCTTGTGAATGCGCTTGTGGGGGAAGATGCTGCCTCCTATCACCAGCTGGTTCAATGCACACAGGTCTGCAAAGCGTTCTCCACTCTCACTCATCTGTCCAAGTCCATGTATCCCCATGATGTGTTCATAGCCCGTGTTGTCTCATCCTACCTTGGCATTAAAGTCGCCCATGAGTATTGTGATGTCGTTTGCTCCTCTTTTGTCCAGCACAGCTTGTACTTGCTGGTAGAAATCATCTTTCTTTTCCTCCTCCACATCATTTGTGGGAGCGTAGCATTGGATGATGTTCAGCTTGATGTCCTTCTTCTTGGTGCTAAACTTGGCTGTGATGATGCAGGAGTTGATAGGTTCCCAGCCAATGAGTGCCTGCTGCACCTTTGGTGTCAGTATCAGGGCCATGCCTTCTGTATGGGGGGCTCCGTCTTCTGTGTGTCCTGAGAACAGCAGCAGCTCTCCTGATGAAAGTCTCAGCTGTCCCGTCTGTAGCCACCTTGTCTCACTCAGTCCTAGGACTCCTATCTTGTAGGTCTTCATCTCTCTTCCTATCTGGATGGTTCTGCCCACTTCGTACATTGTCCTGATGTTTCAAGTGGCTATTCTTGTTGATTTCCTAGGGGTCAGAAGGGGAATAGGTCTTGCAGCTTCCTCTCAGCTTTCACTGCCTGACGTCATGAGTCTCCGGGATGGAGGCCCTTCCTCTCCCAGATGAATGTCTTGGTTTGATGTTGTCGATGCTTCTGTAACTTGATTTTTTCTAGGAAGGGGTGTTAGCCCTTCGCAAACCCCTTTATCCTCGGGGCGAGGTGGTCCTGCCTTAGTCGCCTCTTACGACATGCATGGCAGGGCAGTGGGTCTATTCTATGCCCAACCCACAGGGCGATCTCTCTTCACACTGAGAGATAAATCAAGTTACGAATTGATATCAATATATTCTTACTAGATTCCTCCTTGCCGGAGAAAGAATACATACATCCTCCAAGAATATAAAGTCATGGCCTTTTACACAACATTGGCCCAAGATCCAGACCAGGAGAATAAATCATTCTTGCATTCATGATGCCATTACCTGCATCAGAGAAAGCACTCGCCCCTTACTGTCATGAAGCCCTGTCTGCATCAGAAGAAGTGCCTGCCCCCTGAACTCTCCAGTCACTGGGGAAACGATGAGATCCGACACCTCTACCCGGGGTCTTCAATCGCTGGGGCTGAACTATCGGTGTGTTCCCCACACCATGGCCATCGTTAAACACCCGTCTCAGCAGTTAAGAAACAGATGCCATCACAGCATTAGAGGAGGAATAGCTGACGGGGTGAAAGGTGAAGGGCGCAGAGCTGAAACACGAATAAGGTTCGTGTAAGTAACCTGCTTCCCGATTTAACATATGAATTCTTTCTTTCTCCTTTATTTAGGTTTCCCCCTGTACCTTTCCCCAACTATCTATGGCTCACCTGGTAATGACTGGTAAGCGGTGAGGGCCCCTTGACCAACGTCCTGACAGGTTCGAATCTTTAGGCCATCTCCTGGGCTAAAACTTATTCTTTCCTCCCTCCTCCTAGTGAGTGCATACTCAGTGTTCAAAACACATGACCAGCACCTTACCAGCCCTTATTAAACTATCTCTCAGTGGTCACGTTCACCCAATGACCACCCTTGTCCATTTTACTGAGTAATCCTCACAATTATTGGGAACGCCCACTACACTAGTCAAGCCACATGAATATTCTTCCTTTTTAGTTGTGGCATGGGGGAAATGCTTCATATCACTAGACTAAATGTGATGAAGCGTCACATGCCTTGATGTGAGGCTACGTCACATGACAGTCTTACATGTCCAACAGCTTTCGTCTTAATGATTCAGTCCCGAATCAATTTCGCTTTTCTAGATTCCAATCAAAGATGTCTGAAACAGCTCTTATCTGTGCTTTGAAGGAGTAAAAAATCATTCAATTGCCCAGTCTATATTTTCTTTTTCTTTATCATGTTACTCTGCTGTTCAGCCACAGCTGCACTGTAATCGGTGAACAGAATGTGAAGATGAACAGGATGAAACACAAGACCGTCCCCTTAGCAGTGCTGATTGTAAGGGACTGGTAGCCTCATGGAACGACTGTATCACTTTAATATTACTGTAGAAAAAGGCTTGCCCGTTATATTTTCAGACGAGGAGTGCCGTTAAGCGGATACAAAGCCAGATTTTAAGCATATACTATTGCATTATATTGAATTTAAAACAGTAAAAGGTCTTGGCTCGGATTGCCATTTCGTGCCTTCTCTGTATTATTAGTTTTGACATTTATAATTTGAATCACTTCTATTCTGATTAAAAGTATTCTTAAAAGAAAAAAAACACACCATTGTGCCGGACGAAATGGATGAACAAATTACAATACCAAAAGATTATAAGTTTTTTTTTTCAAGGACTTTTCACAACATGAAAGCACTCATCATATGTTTACAAATTTGCGGAAAAGCTGGTTCAATATCACTCCAACTCAGATTAAAGTCATATGTTTCTTTAATTCACCTGGAATACCAGCTCCTTACAGATCTCTCTTTACGGCTGCTCGCACATACTTGAAGCTATTGGAGCCATTGCACAGTCCCAATAACAGGACCCTTTTTTCTGGTAAAAAAAATCAGAGTTAAAACACTTCGTCTGTCCGCTGCAAACTGGTTGAAAACTGATCTATAAAAGAAGACAGAGATGCTGAAAAAGAAATTCTAATGTGTCTGCACCTCCAAGAGAGGCCTAAAGATATCCCATGCCTCCTATGGGTCTAGCCAGCTCCTGTAAAGATCACAAAATATTGAATCCGAATGTCTAGAGACTATTGTGTAATTTACGCCCACCACAACCTGCTGTCCAGATGAAATTTTTCTTTGTGTGTTAGGAGACTTAGCAGCGGAGCTGACATGATGTTTCAATGTACTCTTCTACACCTCACTCATCACAGAATCAGCTTTTTCTGACTGGGGTACTGCACAAGTTAGCCTGGTGTTTAAGAAAAGCGAGTGTCACAGACATGAACATTACTAGTCTGTCTCTCATATGAGCTTTCCTTCATGGAACACATCTTCCATCGTATCATTATGGATAACACGAGCTTTACAACCTTCTTTGTCCGCAGCAACCTGGCTTCATTCACTCATATAAGACACAAGTGCTGAAATTCTTTGAAGCCCTAAATCTTCTAAAGTGTGGAAGCCAGGGGCCTTGCTAGTCTTGGACTTGTGGAAGACGTTTTACATCAACAGCATGCTCCTGACACTAAAATGCACATGGACATGCCACCAGAGGTCTGAATGGCACACAGACATTTTCTTTGCAGCCAGAAGCTGTTCTTTGAGTTAAATTGCGCAAATTCAAAGTTCGCTCCAGGAAAACTTAAGTGGCTTCTTAGGCTATAACAAGTATCTGCTGTACGTCAAACATCCAAAATCCGAAGGTTATACACTTATAGGGTGACTGGTGATACACTTTGCACAACACCAGGACAACCTTCAATGGAATCTGAACACTCTGTCAGCCTTCAGCTGGAGGGTTCTCATCATAGTGGCCATGGTGTTGTATTTAAACACAAGTAGGTTTCACTTTTTTTTTACTGTGTTGGTTTTGTTTTATATCCAGGAACAATGATGTTTTAGAGATGGCACTACAAGAATGAAGTTCCAGATTGCTAAGATGGCTGGCCCCAATTTATATCCTGGCGTTAAGTTCCCATAGGAGACAGAGAGCAGTAAATAATTGTAAATGTATTTATCGACCTCTCCCATTTAAACTTTCAAGTTCTGGACCAATGCCTTAATACGACCCGGCACAACATCAATCCAGTGAGCTATGGGATGACCAGTCTTTGTGGTACAGTAGTCAGCATCATGATTTTTACCGGCTTAGAAGTCATGAGTTTGATTCCAGTCAGAAGGAGTTATTGGTAAAATTTGGTTCTAGACCAGAGTAAATTGAGTTATGAGTTCAGATGGGGTGATGGGGTGGTTGAAATTACACAGTTAAGTTTCATCTGCTTTAAAGGATATGTCACTGGGTGTTGCTCAATTTTTTTTAAACCTTAATTTGTCCGTATCTTAAAGCTGGAAAACCTTATGAATGAGTTCAAACCTGTGATGTGGTCTTTGACCAGAATGGAGCTCTATAGCATCATCGTCATCGTCCTCATTCTCACCAGTCTCATCTCACCAGTCTCGTCCTCATTCTCACCAGTCTCATCTCACCAGTCTCGTCCTCATTCTCACCAGTCTCATCTCACCAGTCTCGTCCTCATTCTCACCAGTCATTACCTGAAGTTTCATAGTCTGTTGCACTTCATGCCCGGCTATCGTGATGATATCTGACTTGATGTTCTCTTCACGTCCATGGCCGTGGTGAGTTGGCCAGAGTGGTGGCAGGTCCGTGGAGACTTGTTGCATTGATAAAATGGGGTCATCAGGAATGCTTGAAAAAACAGTGGGACCAGCGAAAGAAAAGGAACGTTTGCCATGTCTATAGCCGAACATGGGGGATGGTTAAGTGACCGGCGTCCGAGGAACGTAGCGATCTTGATGGTGTGTATTGTTTAACTAGTTTGAAAAATAGAAGGGGGCAAGATCGTGGAGGCATCGATAACAGAGGGCGGCGATTTTGTGTTCAATGCAGGCTCGAACGGGAAGCCAGTGCAGCTCCATCAAGAGGGGCTTTGCATGGTCAAATCTGCGTTTTGCGCAGCATGATTCTGAGCCCTCTGTGATTTGTCCAGGAGCGTGTTTGGAAGACCAACAAACAAAGAACTGCAATAGTTCAGTCTGGACAAAAAAATGCTGACATGAGCTTTTTGGTTGCATTGATGGTAAGAAAAGGACGGATATGACTGATTCTGTGCAGCTCAAGATGGATGGTCCTACACAGTACCTTTATATCGTCCTCCATTGGGAGGACACAGTCCAGATGTACCCCAAGATCCCTCACAAACTCGGCAAAACTGATCTCTACACCAGTCAAAACAAAAGGAATATTGTCCGGGACTGCTTTGAGCTGCCTGGCTGTTCCAGCTCGGAGGACCTCGGTTTCCCATCATACATTTTCAGCTTGTTTACAGTCATCCATTTTTTGACAGATTCTTTTGTCTGCTGAAAATTGGCAAGGAGCTGGGGAAACTGACAGAGGCGTGCTGATTGATCCAACTGTGCATCGTCAGCAAACATGTGATGCATAACATCACACTGCCTGATTTGCTGACGGAGTGGTAGAATGTTTATTGCAAACAGCACAGGCCCTAACACGGAACCCTGGGGTACTCCACACTTCAGAGGAACAGGTTGTGAACCATGATTGAGTACAACAGACTGGAAGTGGTTACTCAAGTAAGGTGCAAACCATTTTAGGACATTGCCTGACAGTTCAAAAGAGACTTGTTGTCTCTTGAGCAAGATGTCATTGTCCCGCATATCAAACGCTGCTGACAGATCGAGTAGGGATAGCAAAGATATGTTAACACGGTCACAAGCAGAAAGCAGGTCACTGATAGCACAAAGTAAAGCTGTCTCTGTGGAATGATTTGCTTTGTCCTATAAGGCCATTGATGTGCGAGCTTCCTTGGCTTTAACACGATTGTGCATTTTCAAATACATCAACCAGCAATGCACATGGGATGGGTCAGCTTGGCTTTAACACGATTGTTCATTCTCAAATACATCAACCAGCATTGCACACAGGATGGGTTGGTTTGGCTACCCCGGGAGCAAATCCGTGGCCAGCCTTTGTGAGGACTAATGAGGAGAGCAAGGGATTCTACCTACTGGTGACCATCCACACACACATCTGTGCCCTGCCTAAGTTTTTGTGACATGTATTCCCGTGCCCACTCATCACTAGGTTCCATGTGTACAGTGCCAATAGCATATCCTTTAAACGAAACATACATTTAAAACATAAAGAACAACAAGGGATGAGAAATATGAATCTCCCTCCGATCCACAATCCTCCTCCCCTTTAAAAAAAAAAGCAGGCCTCTGATACCTGACACAGCGGTCCATGAATTAAGTTGATTTAGTTCTACATTATCACGATTGTAAACAACGTTTGAAAGCACTCACTCACTCTTTCACTCACTCACTCCTCACTCACTTAATTACTACCAGACTGACTGACTTACTAACTAATCTAATCGTCGTTCCATATTTGATCATACCTCTTCTTTCTTTATCACTGGATTTAAGAAGCTGCTTGCCACTGTGCAGTGCACCAGACCTGCATTAATGAGAACACCTTGGAGCTGACAACAGTGATTATGTAAAGTTCTGATTAATATCATATTTAAATGATGTTCTCTGACTCACAACACATTGACCCACAGGTGCTCTAATGACACGTTCACCTGGACAAAGGCTAAACGTCCTTCTTAATTTCTGAACATTTATGTTCCACATACCCTAACCGTCTGAATATAGGCCATCTAACCATGTCAGAACCACAGCAGTTTGCCAACATTACGATCATATCTCAAGAATTGGATGTCCACGCCTGAAGTATGCGATGTCCACATTAACAACTATACCCACAATATCAAGTTGAAATTTCAAAATATACATCCCAATGTGCCTCTGTCCTTCTAAACCTCCCCACCTGCGTCTGTCCGTCTCTCAATCTGTGTGTAATGTCTTACTTATACATGATGTAATCTGACTTTATTTTTCAACTCAATTTCAATCTCCGCATCAAAGAATTTCTCCAATTCTGAAAATTTGATAGTGGCGATGAATAATATTTTGTATTGAAGGAGGCAGCCTATAAAAGTTGGGGAGGGGGAAACTTCTTCACAAATAAAGTCAGATGTGGGACAGGAGATTCTCATCCTTGAGATGTTCAGAGATGATGTTCTCTTTACATCCAAATTCCTGTAAAGGCAGGCAGAGGGGACGGAGGTAGACACCATAGCATGCTGTCCACATTTTGGAATCAAATATTTTAGGGACGAGGGAGGGGAGGGGGGGGGGGTGCGTGAGAGTTGGTCTGGCTTCCCCTAACATTGTAAATGGAGATGCGGTTGGCGGAGTGGTACCCGATTATCAGCATTGCCAGTGCTCCTCTCACGACTCAGTGTTCCTGCAACAATGTACTGGCATCAAAATCGGATTTCCCGTGGCCTATCGCCAGTATTCCCCATTTTTGTGTGTCTTTGTTCTGTCTTCTGTCTTGAATTTGACCTCTCCCAAATTCCTTCACATGTCTTCACATTCTCTTTTATGCTAGACATTCAACTTGAAGTCCATCATTCTTTCTGGACTGCTTACTCCCCATTTTCCCCTGGTTTAATTTTCTTGCAGCCCTGGTTAAAAATTTTTGGAGTTGGTTGGGCTATAAGCATGCTACACATCGACAGATTCGACACAGAACCTGCAATTAAATGGTAGTATTAAAATTTAATCAGTCTATTATTGCTCACTAGTTTCAACTGCAATCAACTGCAGCACACTGTCTTGCACGTTGTCCATTGGCCTGCCCTTATTTCCTTCCACTGCTGAAACGATTAATCAGCAATCAAATCTGGCTGGGATTCAAGCCAGTTGAGAAGTTTACCTTCATTACGTTTTCTTCTTTTTTCGGCCAGTGTGTTAAAGGTATAGATAAACGGGTTAATTGCAGAGTTTAAAGGTAGCACGAACACAGCAAGAGCAACATTGACTTCTCCAGGAATGGGAATGCCACCTAATGCCAACATCCCACATAATCCAATGGGAAACCAGCACAGGAAATCTGTCACGGCAACAGTGATCAACCGCTGAGCTATTGTGATGTCCCTTGACACCTTAGTTGAATTCGTTTTCACAGTATTGGCTTGAACTGACCAGTAAATGAAAACCTGACCAGTAGAAATCAAGAAGAATACTATGAAATTAAATATGATTAAAACACCGATAGAATAATATTTTCCCTTGAAGGTTTGTCTTGTTACTGGCAAAGGGATACAAATACCTGTCTGGCTGTAGAATTCCCAGTGTGATGTCATGGGGAGTAACGGCAACAGAGCTAACAACCAGCCAACCAACCAGTTCAACAGACAGGCCGCCGCTGCTGAATTCCTACCAAACTTCATAGAGGTGAAAGGAAAGTGAAGGACCACAAAACGATCCAGTGTAATCAGCCAGATGTTCAAAACTGACACCTCACTAGACAGCAAAGCCAAAAACCCAGCCACCTTACAAGTCGTGCTGTGTCTCCACCTGTCATCGTGGTGAACGTATTTTCCCACGGAATCGTTCATCAGCCACCCCAATAACCGAAATGTACACACCCATCAGAAAGTCGGCCATGCTGAGGTTGGTGACAAACACACTAAAACCACTCGAGGCCGCCATACTTTTGACCAACAAACGCACACAGCAACAGCAGAAGTTGCCTGTCAAAGACAGGCTTGCCAGCAGCCACAGAAAGGCTCGGTACGTCCATGATTGCAACAGGTCTTTACAGGAGGAAATTTCATCTTTAGGAGCAATGCAAGCTGAACTATCAAAGTTATGGGGAAGTATTTCACTGCAGCACATTTTATAGTTTTGCGTGGATATAAAACATAAACTGGACAGATCTTGAAAAAAGTCAGGTGGAAATATTTTAACAGGACTGTTATCCAAGTAGAGTTCATTTAGCTGTGGTGTGAATTGAAATTTCACTGCGCTGATTGTATGAATAGAAGTGGAAGACAAATTCAGTTTCTTTATCTGAGGAAACAGTGAGAGAACTGTGGTGTCCAGCACAGTCAGCTTGGTGTGGGCCAGATGTAACACTGTGAGGGCACTGTGCTGATTAACAGAGGAAATATCGGAGTGGAGAGAGGACAGAGGATTGTTAGATATGGACAGCACTTGTAGATTATTAAGAACAACAATTGACGTCAGGTTGACATACTGCAGTTGGTTATCACTGACATCGAGCAACTTCAAATTCACCAGATGAATTTTGGGCAAGAAGGTCAACGAACACTGAGCAAGGACCACACCTATAAGGAGAGTGTTGCTGCTCACGTCATGCAGCGTCAGCCCTGACCCTGTGGCATCCAAATAGCGGAGCTGATGAAAGAGAGCAGCAGAGAAAGGCCGAGGGCAAAGAAAGGTATAACCCTGACAACGACAATCCATGGGACATGTCATGCTGCATGATAGTTCATCGTCACGTAGTTTGCAATGAGGCCAGCCATCACACACATGGTCATTGTGTAAACATATTGCTGAAAGTCTGCATTTAAAAAGGCCTGGACATTTCATATCTCCACACCCCTCTTCATCCTGGCGGTCAAGACAGTCGTATTGTCCATTGCACCGTGTGTAGACAGGCAGACAGTCGTTGGAGTCACCGGGACAACGATAGTGGCTTTCAGGACAAGACTCATTGGACCTCATTGGGGTGGAGAGGAACCGTGAGATGCCATCAAACTTGACGAGAGCAGGAGATGGAACTGCTTGGTGATAATGCATCATATGTTGTCTGACGCGAGTGCATGTGTTTTCGTCTGATTCATCCAAGCAGTGAGATAGAATATCACACACTTTGTCAAATGGCAGACACTCGTCATTGTCACATGTCAACATATTGGAGCAAGGAGGATATTCACAAAAGGATTCATCACTCTTATCATGACAATCATTCATGTAATCACATACCAAGGTGTATGATAAATGTTGTGAATCATCATTACATATAAACGTGGCAATGGAAGAGGCGCAGTAATCAGGTGATTCAGACACGTCTGTATGTAACGATCTGCGAGAAGTACAAGGTGAGGTCTGCTGTTGACCACACAATTTGTAGTTGTCAGAACCACAGGAAATGAATGTACGTGTCACATGACCATCAGGGCATTCTCTCATTTGTTGCTGTCCTGGTGATGGCAGAAATGTAGCGTTGATAACTACTGTTTCCTTTGAATTTTGATAGATTGTCATCGTCTCATTCATAGTAAATTCACACACTGTCCGAGAGTCATACACATACAGGCAGGGTGCCGAATATATTTCCGTTGTAAAAGTCAGCTCGTTAGGTAAAGCAGTCAAAAAGCACATTTTTTTAATGACAAATGTATATGAAATATATGTCCAGAAATGATGCATTATCGTTCCACCTTCTTTAACGAGTGCAAGTCTGTATATATTTGGCAAGGATACATCATAGGAGTAAAAAGGAACCCGAAGGTCTTCCAGCCAAGCAGGATGTAATTTTATTTTACTTCTCAATATAGTATACCAGTCATACGCGCAAACTGGAAAACTTTGTTGGCCTTGTAGTGAATTACAATACTCATTAGCCCTCTCATTCATATTTTTTTTATTGTAAGCAAAATTATTGCCGTATTCAACAAGTTTAAAACAACTGTGACAAATTGCAATGAGTCCACCGCATTGAGCACTGCTGTAGGGACAGTCACCTGTTTCATCCCGCCCATCTTCACACTCTGTCTTCAGATTACAGGCCAGGTGATGACGGAAGGTGGCGTAATGATTTACAGAACAATTAAAGAGACCTTGGGTTGATTTAAGAGGCCTTTTACTGTCTAGAAAAAACGAAAAGAAAAGTTTAAAGCAGGCTCCATTCATGCAAGGTCCCATTTGTGCCACAACGCTGAATTGCATGGCCTGGAAAATGTGAGCAAAATCAGATTCCATGTCAACGGATCTGTTCCATAGGCAAGATTTCTTTATTTCAGTAGAACCATTCCAATAATACCGCATGGAAGTACGAAAGAGGTTAACAAATGTCAAACTGTGAGTATATTCCTTGAAACTGACCATGACTGTATAATTGCTGGGGACAGGCACATTTCGCTCCACAAATGTATCATTAGTACAATTCTTTCTAAAGGTGAGAAACCCGAGGTTGGCCCAGCCATCGTAAGAACAAAAGAATCTGCATCTCATTTTCAATCAATGATAATTCGATTGACATGGTACAATAATTTGTAACAAAGCGAAAAACCACTTATATTCAGCTCCAATCAATTCCAAAAACAAAAGAAAATAAGATGCAAAGCATATAAACGTACTCTCAGTTTCTCTGGAATACTCATAAGATATTCCATAAAGAGGAAAAACCGTTTTGGGTCGCTATAGCCGTTAGTAACGGCTCTTCTGGTAAACATCGGGCATCATCCGTGACCCATAATCAACATACCTACAAATTTTCAGAAGGATCGGCCAAGTACTTTCTGAGATATTCCAGTAAGAAGTGAAACCGTTGTCACACTGTGCACAAATGCATGCACGCACTCAGTTCAGCATTCACTCCGTGCACACACAGTCTTTCCAAACAACCAGAAGGCGCACTACGGTAACTCTTCTTCTCCCCCTCCTCTCCGGGGAATAATTTACTAAACGATAATCAACTTTTCAAATCTTCAAATCTATTGTTCCTCCACTCCAATGGAGGTACAAACATTCCACAGATCCACTAGCTGGGACCAAATTTCATCTCATTATACATAGTAATTCACAAGAACTTCTTTTACAGGTTTCTCCTCAACGAAGAAACAATTTTTACACTTTCCAAAGAAGAATTAGAGATGGCTTGAAATACAGGAACAGTATCTGAGTTCCGACCCAGGGGGACAATCAAAAATCATTGTGGGTCAACATGACAAACGCTTTAAGTTCTCTCACGACTGCTGCAGTCGTTGTCCTCTTCAACTAGGTTCTCCAACTCTGGAGACAATTAGGTGTTGCCACAGCACTGGAGCCGAAATACTTGTGCGACTGCCACAGTCGCCGATCCCGTTACTGGTGCTGCCACAGCACCGGGAAGGGCTAAAACACGAACAAAGTCCGTGTAAGTAATCTATTTCAAAATCTGAATAATGATAAACTCTTTTCTCTTTTTTCCTTTTCTTAACTCGCTCTCTTTTCTTTCCCCATCTGTCTATACATCACCTGGTAATGGTAGATTACAGGTGAATCTCGTTCTGCAGTTCCAAACAACCTGTCTGGTCAGTGTCCCCAAGCCATCTCCTTCACTGTTCCTGAGTACATATTCAGTGAGTACTCATCTAACTCTACGCATTACCAGCCCTTGGTTACTTGACCATTTTCCTGATCGATTCAACCAATAATCACATTACGTCTATAGCCACCAACAACACCAATCACACTGGTCAGGCTACGTAAATTATCCTTTTACCTTTCCTTTTCCCTACATAGGGAAATTCCTTATATTAAATAAGGGCGTACGCAACGGAACGTCACATGTCGCCATGTGAGGCTACATGACATGACACCTCCCATCCCCGGGTGAAAAAAAACACTTTTCGCCAAGAAAGTTTTTTTTAATACACATACATATCTAGATAATATACAACGTCAACCATCAATCACCAATTTTTCATCACACAAGAGTTTCCATCAATGCATAGAACTAACCTTTATGAACATCATAAAGATCCAAAATCACATTTCAAAATCTTAGTTTGAAAAAAAAATGCAAAAAGCTTTTTTTCCTTTAAAAACAAAAACAAATTGATACTCCATCACAAATCACATGTCACCTAGACACGAAGAACATACAATGATATTGATCATTCCAAATGCCAATTATGTTTATATATACCAAATTGTAAACACAGCTTTTTCTTGCCTGTTCTGACATAAACATGTGACCCAAAATCCTCACAAAATGAGAATTTCCTCATGATTCACTTGATGAGAAAAATTTGCCAAGTGAAAAGTCCTTCTTCAAGCAAGAATATACAATATCGCAGTCCACTCGAAAGTTAAACACTTCTTTTTTCCATTCTTCACAATGGACCGACGTGAAAAAAACAACAACAAAAAACACTTCTAACACATCAATGAAGTATTCTGCACACATTCACAAAGCAGCATCCTACTATGAGACACCAATACCAATACATATGCACTTTTGGAAAAAGATCAATCACAACTACTTATTCATTCAGATTGAAAGTAGCACACATAACAATGCCAAAATGTCAATAAAGTCTGTCCACAATGAAAACAAACAGCAGAAACAGTCTTTCCTTTTTATGCAGTTACAGCTGCACGAAGAATACTGTGCACTCACGCATGGGAAACAAAATCTGCCATGACATTCTGAGTTCCAGGTAATGGCTCAATGTCAAACTTGAACTCCTGCAATGACAAAGCCCATCTTAACAGCCTGCTATTTTTGGTCTTGGACGACTGCAAAAACGTCAATGGCCTGTGGTCGGTTTGTAACCGAAACTGTCTTCCAGTAAGGAATCTGTCAAGTTTCTCACAAGCCCAAACAATGGCAAGACACCCCCTCTCAATTGTTGAGTAATTGACGTGTGTGTTAGAGAACGTTTTACTTGCATATTGCACAGGGTGTAGCAATCCATTGTTTTCTTGCAAAAGTACAACTCCCATGCCTTTGGAGCTGGCATCAGTTCTCAAAACAAAATCCTCTGAAAGAGAGGGCAAAAGCAGCGCAGGGAATGAATTGAGGGTGTTTTGAACACATTCCAGAGCTTTCTGGCACTCATCTGAGCAGACGATACTTTTGTTTTTTGTTCCTTTTGTTAAGTCACTCAAAGGGGCCGTCAAGGCCGCAAAGTGCGGTACATATCTTCTGTAATAGGACAACAATCCAAGGAGTGATCTTATCTGTTTCTTTGTAGTGGGTGTCTTCAAGGCCAAGGTCTTTCCTGTTTTTTTTTTTCCTCTGGTGTCATTTTCCCAACAGAAATGACATGACCCAAAAACTCAAGAGTCTTGAATCCAGCACGAATTTTGGATGGTCTAGCCGTCAGACCAAAATTCCGGAGTTTACAAAAAACAGCTTTCAAGTTATCCAGAAGATCATTCCATGACTTTGCAGCAAGCACAATGTTATCAAAAAAGCTTACTGCTCCACACTCATGACGTTTTAGTGCGCGCATCATTCTGGCAAAAGAAGCTGGGGTGTTTTGTAATCCAAATGGCATTTTCGTCCATTGAAACAGTCCAAAAGGTGTCTGAAAAGCTGTTTTTTCCTTGTCTGCTTCAGCCCTTTAGTTAAGTCTATTTTGACAAAACATTTTCCTTCTGACAATTGACAAAGAAGTTCCTCAATGTCTGGGATAGGTTCTGCATCAAACACAGTGATTTTGTTTAATTTCCTGCAATCGATGCAAAACCGCACCGAGCCACCAGATTTGTCCACCAATGCAACTGGTGAGCTGTATGGTGATGAGGACGGTTCTATAACCTTCAACCCGAGCATAACTTGAATCTCTCTTTCGACAACCTGTGTTTTTCGCAAATGGAAGGGGGTATGGTTTGACTCGGACTGGGTTTTCCCTACTCAACTGAATAGTATGGGGTTCAATTGATGTCACTGTCCCTGGGGTATCAGTCAGGACATCCTGAAAGTCCTTCAAAATACCTTCCAATTGTTCTTTCTGAATCAAAGATAAATCATCACACAAAACAACATCATGATAAGTTTCTCCTTGACAGAAAGAGTGGGCAGAGGTACAGTATCATCTATACTGGCAGATGTTAACAATCCCACATTTGGTGTTAACACAGTCTTTGCTCTGTCTCTGTATGTGACATCAGGTACAAAATCAGAATCAATGATTTCTGTAATAGCCACATCTGTTCCAGACACTGGACATATCCATTCAATTGACTCATTAATGGCAACATTTGTACGTTCACCATACTTTTTTTTAGCATGTTTACATGGAATACCTTTTCAGCATTTGCCATTTTCACTTTGTAGTTCACTCCAGAAAGTTGGTTGTCTTGTCCAGGTACATGCCTGTAGAGGATGCCAGAGTCCAGTATGTATGTCGGCTTGTCCGTTGGTATGTCCGAGACAGTCTGCTTTGCAGTAGAAAGTATGGTCGTCAGTGTCTCGTCGGTTCTCTGCAGAGTCTTCAAAATGTCTGGCGTAACTTTTAGTTCATCCAGTTTTGAAACCTTGAGCGGTTTTGTTGGTTTTCCCTGCTCTACAACTTTTGATCTTGTACTGATGAGACAAGGAACGAAAGATCCTCCAGCACCACCATGTACTGTCACGACACCTGGTAGATTTCCCAAAATCAAATCGCAAACTGGATTCTCAATAACACAGGCGGTAAGCAACCCGGAATAGCATGGTGTATCGACGGAAATTTTTGCAAGTGGAAAAGTTTCAATTTTTTTCACCAAACGATCTGCATCTCTGAACACTGTCAAGATACTAGTCCGGTAGAACAGAAGATTTCCTTACACCAGCTGTGGTGCAACCTGTATCTCGCAAAACAGAACCTTGTAAATCATTAAGGGCACAATCCTCCAAAAGAAGACCATCAATGGACTGATCTGGCGCCAAAACAAGACCTTCTTTACATGTAGTGGAAACAAATCCAGTCTTTGTTCCACTTCCATTGAAAGGACAGTCCTGTTTTAAATGGAATTTGCCCTCACAAAAATGACAATGCATGGTTTGATCGGCGGACAACTGGTTACTGTTAGTCTGTGAATCTCGACCTTGTCCACGAACTGGACCAAAGGGTCTGTGCGGTTGTTGTTCACCATGCCCTCGGAAAAGAATAGGTCTTTCCGGTGGCGAGTATTGGTACTGACGGAAATCGCCAGAACTGACATGGCCTTGACCGCGGAAAGGTCGTTGTCTATTGCCAAAAGACGTGTATCCGTGAGGACCTTGGAATGAAGCGCGATTTCCTCTTCTATAGTTTCCTTGTCCAGAATGTATTTGAAATGTTGCATGAGACTCAAAAAGGGACGAATCCCCCTTGCGGGCAACACCTTTATCCGGATGAGCAATACAGTACTGATCCGCCATCTAACACATTTCGTCAACGTTATCGAACTGTTTTTCTTTAAAAAAAAGTGGCCAAATCTTTGCTGATACTCTGAAAAAGTTCTCTCGAAGAAGCAGTCTCGCAGTGATCGAAAGTCTTATTCGTCTTGTTAACTCTATCCATCTGTCTAACAGTGAGCACTCAGTACGAGTTGGCCCAGCCATCGTAAGAACAAAAGAACTGCATCATATCGTATTCGTGACATGTACAATAATTGTAACAAAGCGAAAAACCACTTATATTCAGCTCCAATCAATTCCAAAAACAAAAGAAAATAAGATGCAAAGCATATAAACGTACTCTCAGTTTCTCTGGAATACTCATAAGATATTCCATAAAGAGGAAAAACCGTTTTGGGTCGCTATAGCCGTTAGTAACGGCTCTTCTGGTAAACATCGGGCATCATCCGTGACCCATAATCAACATACCTACAAATTTTCAGAAGGATCGGCCAAGTACTTTCTGAGATATTCCAGTAAGAAGTGAAACCGTTGTCACACTGTGCACAAATGCATGCACGCACTCAGTTCAGCATTCACTCCGTGCACACACAGTCTTTCCAAACAACCAGAAGGCGCACTACGGTAACTCTTCTTCTCCCCCTCCTCTCCGGGAATAATTTACTAAACGATAATCAACTTTTCAAATCTTCAAATCTATTGTTCCTCCACTCCAATGGAGGTACAAACATTCCACAGATCCACTAGCTGGGACCAAATTTCATCTCATTATACATAGTAATTCACAAGAACTTCTTTTACAGGTTTCTCCTCAACGAAGAAACAATTTTTACACTTTCCAAAGAAGAATTAGAGATGGCTTGAAATACAGGAACAGTATCTGAGTTCCGACCCAGGGGACAATCAAAAATCATTGTGGGTCAACATGACAAACGCTTTAAGTTCTCTCACGACTGCTGCAGTCGTTGTCCTCTTCAACTAGGTTCTCCAACTCTGGAGACAATTAGGTGTTGCCACAGCACTGGAGCCGAAATACTTGTGCGACTGCCACAGTCGCCGATCCCGTTACTGGTGCTGCCACAGCACCGGAAGGGCTAAAACACGAACAAAGTCCGTGTAAGTAATCTATTTCAAAATCTGAATAATGATAAACTCTTTTCTCTTTTTTCCTTTTCTTAACTCGCTCTCTTTTCTTTCCCCATCTGTCTATACATCACCTGGTAATGGTAGATTACAGGTGAATCTCGTTCTGCAGTTCCAAACAACCTGTCTGGTCAGTGTCCCCAAGCCATCTCCTTCACTGTTCCTGAGTACATATTCAGTGAGTACTCATCTAACTCTACGCATTACCAGCCCTTGGTTACTTGACCATTTTCCTGATCGATTCAACCAATAATCACATTACGTCTATAGCCACCAACAACACCAATCACACTGGTCAGGCTACGTAAATTATCCTTTTACCTTTCCTTTTCCCTACATAGGGAAATTCCTTATATTAAATAAGGGCGTACGCAACGGAACGTCACATGTCGCCATGTGAGGCTACATGACATGACACCTCCCATCCCCGGGTGAAAAAAAACACTTTTCGCCAAGAAAGTTTTTTTTAATACACATACATATCTAGATAATATACAACGTCAACCATCAATCACCAATTTTTCATCACACAAGAGTTTCCATCAATGCATAGAACTAACCTTTATGAACATCATAAAGATCCAAAATCACATTTCAAAATCTTAGTTTGAAAAAAAAATGCAAAAAGCTTTTTTTCCTTTAAAAACAAAAACAAATTGATACTCCATCACAAATCACATGTCACCTAGACACGAAGAACATACAATGATATTGATCATTCCAAATGCCAATTATGTTTATATATACCAAATTGTAAACACAGCTTTTTCTTGCCTGTTCTGACATAAACATGTGACCCAAAATCCTCACAAAATGAGAATTTCCTCATGATTCACTTGATGAGAAAAATTTGCCAAGTGAAAAGTCCTTCTTCAAGCAAGAATATACAATATCGCAGTCCACTCGAAAGTTAAACACTTCTTTTTTCCATTCTTCACAATGGACCGACGTGAAAAAAACAACAACAAAAAACACTTCTAACACATCAATGAAGTATTCTGCACACATTCACAAAGCAGCATCCTACTATGAGACACCAATACCAATACATATGCACTTTTGGAAAAAGATCAATCACAACTACTTATTCATTCAGATTGAAAGTAGCACACATAACAATGCCAAAATGTCAATAAAGTCTGTCCACAATGAAAACAAACAGCAGAAACAGTCTTTCCTTTTTATGCAGTTACAGCTGCACGAAGAATACTGTGCACTCACGCATGGGAAACAAAATCTGCCATGACATTCTGAGTTCCAGGTAATGGCTCAATGTCAAACTTGAACTCCTGCAATGACAAAGCCCATCTTAACAGCCTGCTATTTTTGGTCTTGGACGACTGCAAAAACGTCAATGGCCTGTGGTCGGTTTGTAACCGAAACTGTCTTCCAGTAAGGAATCTGTCAAGTTTCTCACAAGCCCAAACAATGGCAAGACACCCCCTCTCAATTGTTGAGTAATTGACGTGTGTGTTAGAGAACGTTTTACTTGCATATTGCACAGGGTGTAGCAATCCATTGTTTCTTGCAAAAGTACAACTCCCATGCCTTTGGAGCTGGCATCAGTTCTCAAAACAAAATCCTCTGAAAGAGAGGGCAAAAGCAGCGCAGGGAATGAATTGAGGGTGTTTTGAACACATTCCAGAGCTTTCTGGCACTCATCTGAGCAGACGATACTTTTGTTTTTTGTTCCTTTTGTTAAGTCACTCAAAGGGGCCGTCAAGGCCGCAAAGTGCGGTACATATCTTCTGTAATAGGACAACAATCCAAGGAGTGATCTTATCTGTTTCTTTGTAGTGGGTGTCTTCAAGGCCAAGGTCTTTCCTGTTTTTTTTTTTCCTCTGGTGTCATTTTCCCAACAGAAATGACATGACCCAAAAACTCAAGAGTCTTGAATCCAGCACGAATTTTGGATGGTCTAGCCGTCAGACCAAAATTCCGGAGTTTACAAAAAACAGCTTTCAAGTTATCCAGAAGATCATTCCATGACTTTGCAGCAAGCACAATGTTATCAAAAAAGCTTACTGCTCCACACTCATGACGTTTTAGTGCGCGCATCATTCTGGCAAAAGAAGCTGGGGTGTTTTGTAATCCAAATGGCATTTTCGTCCATTGAAACAGTCCAAAAGGTGTCTGAAAAGCTGTTTTTTCCTTGTCTGCTTCAGCCCTTTAGTTAAGTCTATTTTGACAAAACATTTTCCTTCTGACAATTGACAAAGAAGTTCCTCAATGTCTGGGATAGGTTCTGCATCAAACACAGTGATTTTGTTTAATTTCCTGCAATCGATGCAAAACCGCACCGAGCCACCAGATTTGTCCACCAATGCAACTGGTGAGCTGTATGGTGATGAGGACGGTTCTATAACCTTCAACCCGAGCATAACTTGAATCTCTCTTTCGACAACCTGTGTTTTTCGCAAATGGAAGGGGGTATGGTTTGACTCGGACTGGGTTTTCCCTACTCAACTGAATAGTATGGGGTTCAATTGATGTCACTGTCCCTGGGGTATCAGTCAGGACATCCTGAAAGTCCTTCAAAATACCTTCCAATTGTTCTTTCTGAATCAAAGATAAATCATCACACAAAACAACATCATGATAAGTTTCTCCCTTGACAGAAAGAGTGGGCAGAGGTACAGTATCATCTATACTGGCAGATGTTAACAATCCCACATTTGGTGTTAACACAGTCTTTGCTCTGTCTCTGTATGTGACATCAGGTACAAAATCAGAATCAATGATTTCTGTAATAGCCACATCTGTTCCAGACACTGGACATATCCATTCAATTGACTCATTAATGGCAACATTTGTACGTTCACCATACTTTTTTTTAGCATGTTTACATGGAATACCTTTTCAGCATTTGCCATTTTCACTTTGTAGTTCACTCCAGAAAGTTGGTTGTCTTGTCCAGGTACATGCCTGTAGAGGATGCCAGAGTCCAGTATGTATGTCGGCTTGTCCGTTGGTATGTCCGAGACAGTCTGCTTTGCAGTAGAAAGTATGGTCGTCAGTGTCTCGTCGGTTCTCTGCAGAGTCTTCAAAATGTCTGGCGTAACTTTTAGTTCATCCAGTTTTGAAACCTTGAGCGGTTTTGTTGGTTTTCCCTGCTCTACAACTTTTGATCTTGTACTGATGAGACAAGGAACGAAAGATCCTCCAGCACCACCATGTACTGTCACGACACCTGGTAGATTTCCCAAAATCAAATCGCAAACTGGATTCTCAATAACACAGGCGGTAAGCAACCCGGAATAGCATGGTGTATCGACGGAAATTTTTGCAAGTGGAAAAGTTTCAATTTTTTTCACCAAACGATCTGCATCTCTGAACACTGTCAAGATACTAGTCCGGTAGAACAGAAGATTTCCTTACACCAGCTGTGGTGCAACCTGTATCTCGCAAAACAGAACCTTGTAAATCATTAAGGGCACAATCCTCCAAAAGAAGACCATCAATGGACTGATCTGGCGCCAAAACAAGACCTTCTTTACATGTAGTGGAAACAAATCCAGTCTTTGTTCCACTTCCATTGAAAGGACAGTCCTGTTTTAAATGGAATTTGCCCTCACAAAAATGACAATGCATGGTTTGATCGGCGGACAACTGGTTACTGTTAGTCTGTGAATCTCGACCTTGTCCACGAACTGGACCAAAGGGTCTGTGCGGTTGTTGTTCACCATGCCCTCGGAAAAGAATAGGTCTTTCCGGTGGCGAGTATTGGTACTGACGGAAATCGCCAGAACTGACATGGCCTTGACCGCGGAAAGGTCGTTGTCTATTGCCAAAAGACGTGTATCCGTGAGGACCTTGGAATGAAGCGCGATTTCCTCTTCTATAGTTTCCTTGTCCAGAATGTATTTGAAATGTTGCATGAGACTCAAAAAGGGACGAATCCCCCTTGCGGGCAACACCTTTATCCGGATGAGCAATACAGTACTGATCCGCCATCTAACACATTTCGTCAACGTTATCGAACTGTTTTTCTTTAAAAAAAAAGTGGCCAAATCTTTGCTGATACTCTGAAAAAGTTTCTCTCGAAGAAGCAAGTCTCGCAGTGATTCGAAAGTCTTATTCGTCTTTGTTAACTCTATCCATCTGTCTAAACAGTGACTCATTCTTATTTTTAAAAAAAGACGGAAATGATTCTCCCTTGTCAGGACGAACCGATCGGAAACGCTCACGAAAACGGTCAGCTGAACACTGAAACTTCTTTAAGAGTTCTTTTAATTGGTCCCAAGTCAACCCTTCTTTTGCCGCGAGTGTGTGGTATAGTGCCAAAGCGCTTCCCTTAAACAGCGACGCGATAAACAATGTCCATTTCTCCTTCGGCCAACCACAAGATGTAGCGTGGTTCTCGAACCGAAAAAGAAAACTGTCAATGTGGTCGGTTTTTTCTTCGAATGGCGGCAACTTCGGAATGTATGTTGACTTCGGATGAAATGTACTCGCGGAACCGACCGGTGGAGGTGGTGGATGTTCTCTCGATGCCTGTTATTTTTTTAATTTCCGCATCAGTCTCTTATTCAAGTTGTCTCAGTTTGAATTGCCGTTCCTTATCCTTATCCTCTATCTCTAGTTTTCTTTGAACCTCTTCTCTCTCTGTCTGTAGTTTTTTTTTCCTCAAACTCTAATTTTTTTAAAATTTTCTTCCATCTCTTTCTGTAGTTTTTTTTCTTCAAACTCCACTTTTTAAAAAGATTTTCTTGTCGTTCTTTATCTTTTTCTTTTCGTTATCTTTTTCTTCTAGTTGTTTCCGTTTTTCTTGTCTCCATCTCTCTCTCTGTCTGCCCTGTTCATACATTGTTGGACATAGTTTGCTAATTTATCACCTTCAAAGTCTAAACGCTCGGCCTGTCGTACATATTCATCAAATTTTCCATCATGAATAGTTACCACAAACAAACAAGAAACAATGACTAAATATGACTACATTAAGGCGATATGTGATGTTATATACGTTTCCAAAAAAACAACACAGCTAAAAATATAAAATCCAATACTAACTCTTTTTCCCAATGAAAAGAAAACAGACAAAATATAAAGTTTTTTTTCCAGGAAATAAATTCTTTATAATGTTTATGTTCTTAACTGTTTTTATTCTAGTTGTTACTTTCTTACTTAGTTTCTTGGTAAAACAAAATAGATGAGTTCGCAAAACAAATGAACCGCCTTAAACAATAAGTGAATATAAAGTTACAAAACAAATGAATCAACGAACAATTAAAAAGAGGGGGAAAAAACGTACACTAAATCCTACCTAAAAGATGACAATGATGAAAAGAAGCTAGATAGGCGCCTACTGAAGAGAAGGTTTGGAGATTTTTTGTAAAGGGGGTGAAAAGGAAATGAAAGAATAGACAGGTCCAGTATAGATAGGGAAAATCAGAAAAAGCGAAAGAGGCCCTCAGAAAGCACCCTAATGGCAACTGTCTCCCGTAAAGCTGGAGACGGGGAAGTATTCAAATAATAATACACACAATATACTAACAGCACAATGCAATAAACAAAAAAAAAAACCTAAAAGATAATGAAGAAAAAGATGTTTATTTGGGCTGAGCGGTAATCAACTCCACCACCTACACTAATTGAGTGACGGAGGTGAGGTCGATCCCACACTCAGAGGGGTAAGGGGGAAAATCCAAATGAAACGATAGGAAAGGGAAAGAAATAGATATTGATGAGAGAGGGAGGGACTATTGACTCCCCAACACAATGCCCCCCTGCTAAATCAGAGCAGGAAGAGGTTGGGGCTATCAGTCCTGGGGAAGGGAACAAAACAAATTCTAATCTAGGGAAGGACAGTGACTCCTCAACGCCCTGCCCTCTTGCTGCCAGGTGCGAGCTATCAGGCCTGAGGGGGTAAGGGTCAAAAGGATTTCCTACCAAAAAAAGAAAAACCTTAACAGAGTAGAGCAACCAAAAGAAATCTCAAACACCCGAAAACACACACACAAAAACAAATGAAAAATAAAAACTGCGAATAGGAATCACAACAATAAATAATACGAACTTTTCTTTACACAAAAGCACAAATGCAAATCTTAATGTTTTCTTTGGAGGGGGTATAAAAAATACACCCGTCCTAAGTCGGGGTCACCACTGTCACACTGCACAAATGCATGCACGCACTCAGCTCAGCATTCACTCCGTGCACACGCAGTCTCTCCAAACAACCAAAAGGCGCACTACGATAACTCTTCTTCTCCCCCTCCTCTCCGGGGAATAATTTACTAAACGATAATCAACTTTTCAAATCTTCAAATCTATTGTTCCTCCACTCATTATACATAGTAATTCACAAGAACTTTTTTTACAGGTTTCTCCTCCTGAATGGAGAAACAATTTTTACACTTTCCAAAGAAGAATTAGAGATGGCGTAAAACACAGGAACAGTATCTGAGTTCCGGCCCAGGGGGACAATCAAAAATCATCGTGTGTCAACATGACAAACGCTTTAAGTTCTCTCACGACTGCTGCAGTCGTTGTCCTCTTCAACTAGGTTCTCTAACTCTGGAGACAATTAGGTGCTGCCACAGCACTGGAGCTCAAATACTTGTGCGACTGCCACAGTCGCCTATCCCGTTACTTGTGCTGCCACAGCACCGGGAAGGGCTGAAACACGAATGAAGTCCGTGTAAGTAATCTATTTTAAAATCTGAATATTGATAAATTCTTTTCCCCTTTTTCCTTTTCTTAACTCTCTCTCTTTTCTCTCCCCATCTGTCTATACCTCACCTGGTAATGGTAGATTACAGGTGAATCTCGTTCTGCAGTTCCAAACAACCTGTCTGGTCAGTGTCCCCAAAATTAAGCCATCTCCTTCCTATACTTTATTTTTCCTTCCTGCACTCTTCCTGAGTACATATTCAGTGAGTACTCATCTAACTCTACGCATTACCAGCCCTTGGTTACTTGACCAATGGACAACGTCTGTCCATTTTCCTGATCGATTTAACCAATAATCACCCTACGTCTATAGCCACCAGCGACACCGATCACACTGGTCAGGCCACGTAAATCATCCTTTCTTTTACTTTTCCTTTTCCCTACCTAGGGAAATGCCTTATATCAAATAAGGGCGTACGCGACGGAACGTCACATGTCTCCATGTGAGGCTGCATCACCTGACAACCGTTATGGGCCGTTATAGCCGTTAGTAACGGATATAACGGTAAAATAAACATCGGGCATCATCTGCGACCCACAATAAACATACCTACAAATGTTCAGAAAGATCGGCCAAGCACTTTCTGAGATATTTCATTAAGAAGAAAAACCACTATGGGGCCGTTACAGCCATTAGTAATGGCTATAACGGTTAAAAAAAACAACATCGAGCATCATACGTGACCCATAATGAACATACGTTCAAATTTTCAGAAAGATCGGCAAATACTTTCTGAGATATTCAATTAAGAAGAAAAGCAATTATGGGCTGTTAAAGCCGTTAGTAACGGATATAACTGTTAAATCAAACATTCGGCATCATCCGTGACCCATAATGAACATACCTACAAATTTTCAGAAGGATCGGCCAAGTACTTTCTGAGATATTCCATTAAGACGAAAAGCAATTATGGGACGTTATAGCCGTTAGTAACGGATATAACAGTACAATGAAACATCGGGCATGATCCATGACCCACAATGAACATACCCACAAATTTTCAGAAGGATCGGCCCAGTAGTTTTGTCTGGAGCGAGTGGAACACATTTTGACCACAGACAGACAGACAGACAGACACACACACACACACATAACACACACACACACACACACACACACACACAACACACAGCATATCTTCGTTCCCATTGTAAAGTACTCCCTGTTCTATAAGAACTGGGAGTACAAAAAGGAGCTTATATCGAAGAAAACGAGAAAAAAAATGAGCACAGTGAAATGACAGTTACAGAGTAATCACACACACACACACACACACACACACACACACACACACACACACACTCATTCACACCACACGCACGCACTCAAGCACACACACACACACACACACACACACACACACACACACACACGCGCGCGCGCGCGCGCGCGCGCATGCATAAAAACCTCTCCCCCCACTACACCCAAACGTATGTCTCTCTCTCTCTCTCTCTCTCTCTCTCTCTGCCAGGTTGGTCACGCCTTTTGAGCTCTTTGTAAATGTGAAGATTTCGGCAGTTTAATGATTGTGTATTGTTTGCATTCCTTGTATGCACACTCTCGATTTAGAGCACTCACCTAACAACAAAATGAAAGTGCTTGCTGTACATGTAGGGGTAAATAGCTGTCACTCAGGACAGATTGTTACTGACCAATGGGAGATAACTGTTCAATCATGTTGTACATGTAGGGGTCAATAACTGTGCCTGAGGACTGCTCCCTACTGACCAATGGGAGATAAGTATTCAATTTTGCTGTCAGATTTAACCTTTGCAAAGATTGCATCCAGTTTGCTCAGAGCAGCCACGAGCAGGCATATCTTAAACAATTCCATCATTCCTTCGAACCGTAGTCTTAAAATTGCATGAAATTACAATGCTATAACTTTTATTGACAACACCAGTTCTATTGTGGCTACGTCTGGTTCTCTCAGGCTTGCTGTGCCAAGACTTTCCTCATCCTAGTTTTGAAGGGATTGCTCAGCAGGCTGCCAATGTCAAACGCACTTTAATTAACTGGACTGTAAGCACCTTCTTATTCCAAAAAGATTTTGAGACACAACATAGTTCGCCTGGTGGTCTGCAGCCGGGTGGCAATGTGAACAATTGTGCTGTTGCTACAGACCGGCATACTCATAGACTAAATCATGTTAGCACACTGTCTGTTCATGGTGTGCCTACAATTCCCATGACCTACTTAGATAATCATGTGGCCCTGCACAGTACAGTACTGGGCACCAATACAGAATATTCCTTTCACTCAGCGACAACACAGCCCTGGTCGAGGCCCTGATCATGGACCCTTTGTTTCCCTCTGTACGGTCCATGGACCACAGTCCTCCCAGGACTAATCCCATACTCAGAATTTTCAATTATCACCCATTGTCCATTCAAACCTCTTCATGAGAAATCGGTTTACCCAAGCACAGAGAGGGAATCCAGTTCCCCGCATTTAGTCAAATTCAATCCAATGATTTCCTATTTACGACCAGAATCGGACACAGTACGGCATACACATGCATTTACTCCTGAAAATAATACGAATCAGTACCTTCATTTATTACAAATGATGACGTCTCATATGTTAAATCTGCAGCAGAACATTCAAGGATAAAATCACGCTTACAGTCCGATTTGACGGTGATCTACATCATATGGCAATTAACAAAATTCAGGCTAGTCCTTCTTGCCAGAACATATGCATCTATGTTCGCATGTTGGTGTGAGCACGTGGGTATTTAAGAGTGGGGACACAAGCGTATGTGTGTGTGTGTGTGTGTGTGTGTGTGTGTGTGTGTGTGTGTTGCAGGTTTGCCATACTCATCGACATAATGACTTGTACTATTATTTGCAATTATAACTTGAAGACTGTTGTTTTGATCTCACTGTGTGTTCAAACATGGCTTTTCGACTTTGAAAACATTTTGGAATATTGACGAAACGGGCTCGTTAGTTTTGTACACATTTTCAGAATTTTTAATAACAAACTCTGTGTCATTTCTTATTTTCCTGTTCAACTGTACTTGCCGATTGTATGATTGCTTATTTGTGATAGTCACTGGGGTTGCATTACAATGGTTTGCTATTTCATAATTTCATCTTCATATGAGTTGTGTTGTTGTTGTTGTTGCTGTTGTTGTGTTGTGTCTTGTAACACTGCTGCCCAGTTTGTTTTACGTTGCTCTCTTCCTTTCTGTGCATTCTTCTCAAGATTCACTGCTTTAGTTGCAAGCATTGCACATGTTTCCATTTACGCTGAACGTGTGTTTGTGTAGTTCTCACTTGCAATGCCCACAGTTAATGTGTGGTGTTCTGGGGTAACCTCCGAGTTTTTTTTCATTAATCATGTTCTCAACAAATTAGGTCTGTTATCTTCTGTTCTATTTAATCCTGGCCGACAGTTTCACGTAATTTGTTGTGCTGAATCAAGTTTGTCAAAGAAAAGATATGATGCAGATGTGTCCATTTCCAGTTACAACACTGGGACTTTACCCCATTCTACCAAAACAAACTGGCTTAATTCTATATATCGTTCAGATTGTTTCATATAAAGGTATTATGTCGCTTGAAAAACACCACGTGGAATGTCTATGGATCGAAATTAATTGGAAAAAGAAACGATCCATTGTCATCGGATTTATTCCCAGAAACCCTGCCACACATGGTGACTGGGTCAAGAGATTTACTGACTTGCTGGACGACGTATCACTTACTGACAATGTATTTATTCTTCTCTGTGATTTTTGCATTGATCTTTTAAAGCCCAATCATCGATGGATTCAAACATTGAATACTATAGGACCTCATCAGATAACTGAAACGCCTGTTAGAATCACTCCATCTTCTGAAACATTGATTGATCACACTTATGTCAACACACAACAAAACATTACTGAACTATGTTTTTCTCATAGCGCCTGCATTGATCACTTGTCTGTTTGTTTTACCTCTTTCAGAAAAGGCACAAAAACTCCTAGGCCTGGATAAAAGTCATTAATAACAGATCTTTTGCTATCTTTGATAACTATGTTTTTATCTTCAACTGAGCACATAAACCTATATCGAACATGTATCAGTTCACTGATCCTGGTGAAGTATTTCAATTCTGTCAAAAGTCCTTTTCTAATATCTACGACAATCATAACCGAACGAGTAAAAAAATTTCCCCAAAGTCTCCTTGGTTAAATTATGCCATCCAGGATGTTATACGGGAAAGAGACATGCTGTTAAAAGCAAAACAAAACAAAACAAAAAAATCAAGATTTTGAAAAGCGACGAAATAAAGTTACTGTAATGTGTCACGCGAGTGAAGGCACGTGATTTAGAGTTCAAGGGAAAAGCTGGGCTGATGATAAAGCACACTCAGATCGACCATAACAACATACAAAAGGAGACGATATTACATGTATGGTTTTATTTACAATTAACAATTTACATTACGAACGACTTTCTCACACAGAAAAAAATATATTCCAGGTGGGTCCATTTCTTTTCTTTTCTTTTTTTTTTTTTTGGAAAAAAAAGTCCCAATCTGAACAATAAATTCCCCAAAAATCGACCAGGGGAAAACAAATGAAGGGAGAGAAGAAATGTCCTCCAAAGAATTAAATAACTAAAGCTAATAAATAGCTGGGTGTCACTCGGGCAGACTAAGGAATAAAATCTGCCCAAGAGAAAGCAGATCAACTTTATGTTCAGTTGTCAAAGGGCCATCACTTTTCCCAAACCCTAACTTGGGAGGCAAAAATGAATACTCTCCAATACAAAAGCAGAAATATCTACCTCTTTCCCCAACTTGGGAGGCAAAAAATGAAAACTCTCTGATACAAAAGGAGAAATCTCTATATCTTTCAATTAATGAAACAAAATAAGTTACATATGCATGAACATAAAAAAATCCACAATACTCCTTTCTGCCTTAAATTTTAAAAAAAATGAATCTCTAACAACAATCTCTTTTCTGCAACAATATTAATTCGTCGCCTGTACACATGTCTCCCCAAAAGGGAAACACACATCGAGAAAAAAAACCCAACCCAGAACGCTCAGAAAAAGGGGAAAAAACCCTTAAGTTTTATGAACGAAAAAGAGCCTGACTCTATTATTGTCTGACACATTGCCCACATTACTCACTGCACTGGACACGGGATTATGAAGAAGTGAGAACAGTCAATCCCACGATCGAAGAAGGCAAAGCATGGAGCTGCTCAGGTCCACACTGTTGATCGCAGACACTCAAGGGCAAAGGTGAGTAGATGACAAGGCGGGAAGGACATCTGGGCCAGCCCACGCGCTCCAGCCCCCTCCTCGGGCAAGCACAGGCCCTCCCAGACACGGCCACAGGCGAGGCAGTCAGCGGCGACAAGGGAGTCCAGAGTAGGTCAGACCGGGAAGTACGGGTCAGGTCAGGGAAAGTAAGCTCAGGTAAGGTAAGATCAGTCCTGTGCAACACATCACTCTCACCTAATAAATACTTTGCCTAAAATGTGAGCTGTAGACAATGCACAGACAAAACAGAGATCAGGCCTTAAATTAAATACTTTTCTTAATACCGAGCATTCATACTATATGAAATTAAAATGGCTATGTACCCATCCCTATATATTTTGTATTTGTCCTTTAAATTATTGTTGCATTTCCTAAATATTTAATAGTTTATCAGTTTGTCTCTATTAACTCTTTCGACATTTGATTTCCTCAGTCTTCATCCTCTTTGAACATTTTCAACACACATAAAAGAGGAGTATTCCATGTCTTTACCCATGTAAGCAGTCAGCTTCCCATGTCCCAGTCATATATATATTTCCACCACAAGGACGAAAAATAATGACACTCTCGTATTTTAAAGTAAACACGGGAGAGTAATACAAAAATAAATTATTGAAATGAAACCATTCGGGGATCAAAGCACCCCACATTATCCTACTACAATTGAGCTCTATCAGACATCAGTGAGCATTCAATCAAATTTCATCCATTCCCCAAGCCTTGCGAATGGTGGAGGCAGCATCTAACAGAATGTGCTAGGCAATTATTTAACAATGGAATTATGAATCTTTTCAGAATACATCAAACAAAAGTCAAAGCAACACGAAACAATCCCTCACACATCTCTATACTCTTCCATGAGTTGAATATTAATGAAAATGTTCAGCACTCACTCGCGTAATACAGGAGGCAGCCATTTTCCCTTATCGGAAATAAAGTCTTTTTACCAAACTGGCTCACATGAAACAGCCTTCATTTAAATTTTAACAATTCAAAAAGAAAACAATTATTTACAACAGAATATGACCCTCCTGCTTGGAGAACCAATTCTTTCTCAAAACATATCCATAATTGTATCCTTTATGCTTAAACAGAATTTCTTCTGAAACTGACTTTCACCCTTTGTGGGAAGAAAAAAGAACATTTTACACAGTATTCCTTTATTCTAGTGTAAATTATTTACAACATATATCGAATGATTTAACATGAAATTTAAACAAAATATACTGGGAAATGGGAACAATGGAAAATAATGAATTTGGAATAAAACAAACCTTCCACACACAACACTACAACACTACTTATTCGAAGTGCCAACACGGACGAGCCCACTCCTTTGCCTACATCCTATGTACGACGAAAAACAGATCTATAATTTCGAATACAAATTAAACAAGGAATCTATCCTAATGTGGCAACAAAAATGGTTATTGTAGTGCTATTAATTTAATTAAATTCCAGGTTTACTCACCAAAAAGACCAGTGATATGAAACATTCAGTCGAACACATAGGCAAATGAAGCCTCACGAAGAAGTCCTTCCAACTCTTGTTTGACAAGGCAAAGACAAAAAGACAAAGTCCCAGGTTTTCCAACGACCTCTAGGAGCAGCAATATAGATATTTCCCTCTTGGTTATTTTATTGATTTTTTCCCCCTCAACTTCAATGGAGCCCACTGGCAAACATTATCATGAAACTTGAGTTCTCAGGAACGAGGTCCCGCTACACGAAACCCAGTTTATCCCAAAGAATAAACTTAACTTTTCAATGAACTCAGAGGGAACGCGGTCCCATCACATACAGCAAATTACCTACATACGTCTGCCCCCAAACACTGCTCCAAGTCGTCTGCTTCTCTCTCCTATTCACAATCAGGGGAAGATCACTTTACTCACTGCAGAATCGACAGGTAACGGAAAACACGGGACACACGTGCTGCACCTGTGAGACGAGACAAACCTGGATCGAACTGAACGATAATTGAAAAAAACTATGAAAAGAGAAAATTAAGCCTTGCACACACTTCCGCACTCTAGATTTCTCCGAGCAGAGACAGTTGGCAAATAAAAAAACACGTCACACCGTGACATAATGTTACGTTCAGCGACAAAAAATACTTCCGATATTGTGTTGCAGAAGGGATTAATAATTCTAAATCAATCTGAAAAGCAGTTAACACTCTCACAAAAAGCAAAGACGATAAAATGTCGACCTTTATTTAGCCAATTCAATTGATGATTTAAACCAGCATATTTCTGATATATCTCCCTCAATCCTAACACATGCTCAGTCTTCCTTGAATGATCTTCAGTCACTGAAAGATTTTTTTAATAAATGTAATCAGACAGGCACACATGGTCCTGATGATTTAGATGGTAAGATTCTTAAGTTATGTACTCCCATCATTGCAAACTGCAAAACTTATTTGAATGATCTCTGCATTGTCAAAAGCTATTTTCTGGATATTCTTAAGTAAGCCAAAATAATTCCTTTCTAAAAATCTTTTTTTCTTTCTATCCTTCATTAGAAGGTTTTAGTAGCTAACGAGCAATTCAAATTCCAGACACAAACATTTGATACTCCCCAAGCATCCTTTCCTGATCCTCTCCTTGTTTTCTCTCTATACACATGATCTTCCCTTAAACATTTCGGAAGGCATTTGTAAACTTTTAGTGGATGATTCGTCGATTCGTTTGAGCCATTCGGATTTGAAGAGACAACGAGACTGCTTTCACGGCAGTGAGAAAGAGACCATCCATCTTCGAAAAATAAAAATAAACGCTTTATCAGACTGCCAGGTCACAAATGGTCGTCTGCCAAGCAAGACCATTTCGTGCATCTCACTTCAAGACTTAAAACTGAGCGTCGACAGTTTAAGGTCTGTATGACAGATGAGCACACCTCCAAGAAGTTTCTTGATGGCCTAAAGGATGTACAAAGCCCCTCCTCCAATGCCATGTTACCAGTAGCTCAGACGACAACCCCCCAGCAGGCAATCTAAGAGATGCCTCAGTGTCTGGTTTTAACATCTCTGAACTATACCAAAATTTGAAGGAAAGTCACAAAGCCTTCGAGCAGCTTCAAGTGGGTAAAGTGCGAGGCCTCAATGAGATCTTCAATGAGGAATGAGAGATAATGGAGAATCAACATGATCTTCATGATCTGACAAACCTAAGAATAATGTCATTAGCAAAAAGAATCTCTACATCCTCTTCGTAAATCTGACAATTGATTTTGACACCGTTAATCTTCAGGGCCTATGAACAATCTTGTCCAAGCGTAGATTTAGGTCAAGTTAGGTCAATACCATGAAATCACTCCATAACAGCATAATTTGGCAGGGATGTGGAAAACTGCTCCGTGTCTAACCCTTTTCCAGTCCCCTATGGTGTAAAACAAGGACGAATTATGGGACACATACACCCTGAATCATGTTCCCCCCCCCCCCCCCCCCCCCCGTTCTTTCCTCATTCTTAACTTAACATAGACCCTGGGAATCCAGCCAAGTTCCAGATTCCCACACCTAGAACAGACCCGTGTAAATCAAACTTTTCCTACTCTGGTAGTGTGGTTTGGAATTCACTTCCACTGCATTTCCGATGCTCTCAAAATGCAGAATCCTTCAGGGAAAAACCTAATTACGCATTTCACAGCAGATCATTACTATTAGAGACAAAATGCAAATACTAGGGCACACCTCTTGTTTCAGTACATATTAAAACTGCTACACCGCTCCCTATCTACCGATTTTTTAACCGGAGAATGATGAATGAGAGATCTGCATACTCTTGGCTTTCGTAATGATTTTAATTACGTCATGATGAATGAGTGTTGTGACCACTGATTTTATTGGTGCATTGTCACTAACTGATTAATGTCCTAATGCTATCGATTACTTGAAGCACTATAACTACATGGTGATAAATGTGCGTCCTGAATATTGTTGATTTAATTGGTGTGTTTTTGCTCTTTATTAAAAGTTTATGGTAATGTACAGCACATGATATCTTAGAAAAAGAAAAGGAAAATATGATAATTCTCTCTCTCTGTTACACCCATTCTCTTTCTCTCTCATTTTTCTCTCTCTTTCTCCCCCCCCTCCCCCCCCCCCCCCTCTCTCTCTCATCACGCGTGCACACACACACACACACACACACACACACACACACACACACACACACACACACACACATGCTTGCCTGTGTTGTCATAGACATTACCATCATTCTTGATTCACCTGCAATTATATCTATCTATCTATCTATCTATCTATCTATCTATCTATCTATCTATCTATCTATCTATCTATCTGTCTATAGGGGGAGATAAGCATTCATATCTGCAGTGGTAAATAATTCTGCCTAACTAACAGTATGTGTTTGAGTGGGTGAATGGGGAATAACACAATAATATATATCTCCCCCTACTTTTTCAATCTAAGACATAAGAGCAAGCTTCGTTTATAATTCAGTATTTTCTGCAGTCATTGCACCGCCAAGCTGCTCTGAAAATTGCTGGAACGGTGCTCAGTTACTTACTCTTGGAATTTATGAGTTTATGTTGTTCAGTCCCTTGCGGATTCATTCCAAGAGCTGGCCCTCAGCACTTGTGTCTGAAGATGTTATCTTTTTATAGTTCTACTTTTCACAAGAAAATGTAGCTCATTTTGTTGTTTCATTATTTTCTTTTGCTTCTTAGGTGGGACCTTTGGTTGGTTTTTTTTTTTAACTCAACAAACATGCCATAGTATTTGCACACCAGCCTTTTTCTGGGATAGCATTCTGCTTAAAACCTCAGAGGCAGAGGAGCTAAGTTAGGACTTTCCGAGGTCACTGAGGAGAAACAATCAGGTTTCCAAATACCGGTATCTGAACAGGGGTAATGATATGTTAGTGAGTTTCCTCCCTTTTGGAGATGGTCTCTCCTTTGGATATTATAAGCTAGCTGAAGGCTCATTTTAAAAAGCATTTATTATTCCCTATTCACCCACTCAAGCGCATACGGTTAGTTAGGCAGAATTATTTACCACTGCAGATATGAATGCTTTTTCTCCCCCCCCCCCCCACCCCTTATTTCTTCAATCTAAGACATAAGAGCAAGCTTTGTTTTATATATATATATATATATATATATATAGAGAGAGAGAGAGAGAGAGAGAGAGAGAGAGAGAGAGAGAGAGTGGAAGTATGTACGTATGTATGCATATTTGCATGTACATGTATGGGAATATGAATGTTTGTTTGCAACGTTTTGGTCTAATGCAATGAACATAGCAGTCTTATTCTCAACAACTCCGAATAAAAAATAAACGACTGTGATAGAGACACAAATGCTGATGCTATCATTGTATATTTTTCTTTAATGGAAAAAAAGATATACTCTCAAGCAATGTTTGTGTTCCCAGTAAGAATGAACCACGCTTTTATCAAGCATTCACAAACAATTTTAAAGAATATGAGAATCATAAGATTATTTATTATTTAATTGTAATGAATATGTACAAATCAGAAACCTAGATGCAAGACAAAAGCTTTATATAATGACTGAAGTACTTGGGTAATCTGTTATTAGAAGGGAAAACAATTTAGATTGTAAACGCTATACTTGGAAAAAAAATCGACACATTCATAACAGTGACTCGACTATATTGTATCACCAGACTCCTTGTTATGGTACCTCGAACATGTTTATATTCTATCAGGATATTGTTCAAACCATTCCATAGTAACTTTAGTTCTGAAGTATGGTAGAAAACGGAAAAGTAAACAAGGTTTAGAAATTCAACTTTTCATACTGAGGGATAAACGTTACACAGAAGAAATTAGTGAAGAAAATTTGAAAGTTATTTCTCATAATCATCAATAACTTTTATTGATTGTCACGTTGGTCTAGGGGTCCAAAAGGGAAGGCTGTCTCGAACACTCGCGAACGCGCCAAAAAAAGACCACCAAAGATTTTCAATGATCATTGATAGGATTGCTCAATCCTCATGCTCCAAGTCTTCCAGGAATTTCATAATACGTCTTCTAAAACAAAATCTGTCCCCCACACTTCAATAGACACAGCACAACTCTCACACACATCCCTCCCAAGGATGTGTGATAACCAACTATTTCAGATCATCCTATGTCACTTGTATGGCTCTCTCCTAACAACTCAGGAGGAAAACACCCCATCAGGGTCCCGTACACCCGGATCCAATCGCCCAGTTCACGGTGCCCGACTCAGATAGTCGGCACCCATGTTGTCAGCACCTCAGATACTTCTGAACTCGAAAGAATGAGACTGTAGCTCCATTGCCCAACCCATGAGTCTTCGGCTAACAGGCCTCATGTGAAGCAGATACTGCAATGGATGATGATCGCTCTCGACCACAAAGTGGCGCCCATACAGATATGGGTAGAATTTCCTGATGCCCCACACTGCTGCGTAGCACTCTTGCTCGATGGTGTGGTATCGGCGCTCGGCGTCCGTCAGTTTCCTACTGGCATATGCGATGGGTTGGAGCCCTTGTCCTTGGTCTTGTAGGAGGACAGCGCCCAGCCCAATGCCGAATGCATCTGTTCTAAGGACGTAGGGTAGCTGGTCGTTCGGAAGCAGCAGCACTGGTTTCTGACACAGTTTGGCCTTGAGATTGTCAAAGGCTCTCTTGCAGTCTGGATCCCATTTCATCTTGTCGGGCTCCTTTCCTTTAGTCTTTTCTGTCAATGGCCGTGCTAGATCCGAGTACCCACCGATAAATCTACGGTAGTAACCGGCCAACCCCAAGAAAGCGCGAAGCTGTTTTTTGTCTCTGGCTGTTCTGCTTGGTGGATCTTCTGCACTTTATCCTCCTCCAGAGTAATCCATCCCGCAGAGATCACGTGACCCAGGAAGGAGGTTTCCTCATACCCTATGAAACACTTGGTGGGTCTTGCGGACATGCCTACCTCTCTCATGCGAGTGAACAGCAGGCACAAAGTTTCCAGGTGCGTATCCCATTCTGCTGTGGCACACAAGATATCGTCCATGAAGTTATGTATTACGTCATTGTTGAGGGGTTGAAGGACGCGTCTCATGACCCTGCTAAAAACTGCGCCTGCAGTCTTCAATCCAATGGCATCACTTTCCATTGAAACTGACCCTCTGATGTGGTGAATGCTGTGTACTGACAGTCGGCTGCCCTCATGAGTATTTGCCAGTAACCCTTGGAGAGGTCCAGCTTCGAGAAGTACCTGGCGTTTCCTAGTCGAGCAAAAAGCTGCTCCACATTGGGAAGGGGTTCCGCGTCGAATTTCAGCACTTTGTTGAGACGGCGGTAGTCCACACAAAAACGGAGTTTGTCATTTTTCTTTTTTACTAGTACAATGGGTGCTGAGTAAGCTGAAGACGCAGGTTCAATCACCCCCATCCTCAACATGTCGCCAACTTCGGACCGGATCTGGTCCCTCTGTGAGTACGGCAAGGGGTACTGCTTGACCCTGACCAGTTCCGAGCTTGTCAGCTCTAGCTCACATTCCCCAACTCGACACTGTAGGGGAAGGTCAGTGAGGAGGACAGCCGTCTCCTCACAGAGTGCTCCGATGTCAGTGCAAAGCCCTGGCCAGTAGAAAGCTTGCCTGATCCGTTCAAGGGTCCTCTTTGCGCCTCTCTACGTGCCATCTCTTTTCTTTCTTCCTCCTCTCTACGCATCCTCTCCAAATGTAATAGCAAGGACATGACGTCCTGAGGGGAGCTGCACATGGAGGGGGGGGGGGGTGACGGGGTGTGAGTCCCGCCCTGTGGACGGGGTAACACCTGGGGTAACCAACCCGGGAGGGGTCGCCTGCCCTTTGTGCATCATCAAACGCAGCCATTCAGGGGATCGATCTAGTCGGGTAGAAGCAATAGGGGTGCCACTAGCCCCTGCCGCGGTATTCGTCATGGTAGTTGTGGCCTGAGCAGCAGTAGAGGCGCGACTCATACTTCTTGTAAAAGGCCTTTCTCCCGATGCCATTCTGTCCTGTCAACTTGAAGTTAATGACTGCGGCGGAAAAAATGAATTGCACGCAGCATGCTGGTGAACTTACTGGTCTTGTAGATATAAATTGTTTCCTCTTTGAGCGAAAGAAAGGGGGAAACCTAACAAGCGCAAACAACGACCACGTGGAAGAGGGGGCGGCACGCACGGGCGTGACGCCCTATCGGAGCAGCAACGTTTCCCTATGTCCCCCTCCCAAAAGTTCCCCCAGACAGGAAAAGGGGACCCGCCAGCCAACCCGGGGGTCCTAAAACTGTCACGTTGGTCTAGGGGTCCAAAAGGGAAGGCTGTCTTGAACACTCGCGAAGCGCCTACAACAGACCACCAAAGATTTCACATTCACACTCCTTTATTTAAGCATACGACAAATGAGAAAACGAACGGGAATGGGGTTAGGGTAAGCTAACTAATCTAGAAAGAAAAAGGATTCCCAAACTACACCCCCCCTCCTTACCACCTAAACCCGATAAGGCAAAGGGCAGGGGGGATACAGTGGGAAGAGGGAAGGGGCCAAAATCTTCAAGCTAAAGCATGACAAACGATGAAGAAGAGAACAAAACGACAGGAGAGGATGGTCCAGACAAGAAGACAAGACAACAACATGCGCTCGCCTCTTAACCCACACAACGATTTCTTAACAATGTCCACGTCCCGGGGTGGAGGGTCCGGTTGGAAAAGATCCCACGATGTCCGTTTGAATGTCTGAGTCAGCAGAGGGGTGGAGTGAAACGATGGTGGCCCCTCCTCTGTGTCGACGATCCGCCCTGGAAACACAGCTGTAGAACACCATAACTGCTTGGACTCGTCATGTTTTCTTTTCCCTAAAGTAGAGATCAGTGAGTGAGAGGCCAATCGTTCACAGAAACTCACACTCATCTACCCACAGATTCACACAAGACGATGATAGCCAAGGAACCCTCTTTCATTTGCTATAGAGGGGGAAGAAGCCAGAAGAGTAAAGAAAGTAAAGAATATAGGACAGGTACGATAGCCACACACAAAGGCACTCTCACACTTTACCTCCCTGTCCAGGAAAAACAAGTGGAAAGGAGGAAACATGGGGGGACTCAACGGTGCCACGCCCTCAAGATTTTAGAAAATACCCTTTCCGCCTGCACCTAAAGAAAAACACAATGTACGCAATACTATAACATCCAAAGGAAATGATCATTCCCACGCAAAAACCGGCTGGAATCTAATGAATTAATGTCTTCCCACTATTTACATATGGAATGGTCATAGTCGCGTCGATATCGACTACTGCAACGCCTTCTTAACCATACCTCAACAGCTGGTGAAATAAGGAGTTCTGGTGGCCACGGCAACCTCGACCTCACGGGCTGTTTCCCACGCTGACGGCCGCGACGACGGCCCTGAGGGGGGGGGGGGGGGGGGGGGGGGGGGGGGGGGGGGGGGGCGGGAAAGAACGGTGACGCCTCTAGCTGGAAGACGGACCGGCCAAGGACGACGTCAACAGGATAGCTTCGTCGCTGACGCTGGCCACCAGATGTGCTACCAAGACTGCAGGGAACGGCGGCGGCAGTGACGGCACGAGCTGGAGGTGATGGGGAGTTCTTCTCGGTCCAACCCCCTCCCCCTCCCCCCCCCCCCCCCAATCCCCGATCGCTGGATAGTGGTTGATCGCCTACCGTCACGTGGGCTGGGTTCTAGTGAGCTGAACTGACTCTGTAGCACGTGCTCCGCTTGGAATGCGGGACACTCACTGTACCGCCACAAGAAAAGGAGGGAAGGAAGAGGAAAAAAAAAGAAGTCAAAACGTGCCACGGTTCTGTCAACCTGTGACATTGATCATTATGATAAAACGATAATAGGTAAAACCTCTAAACCTGATTTAGAGTTAAAAGTTTCATATAACCTTTTTCTATTCTAAACTTCCTGCTAATGAAAATTCGCGTCTATCCTACTTTGAAAATGAAGGAAAGCAGAGAACGCGAAATCTAACTTATAAAAGATATAGAAACGCTGGAAAAGGTTTAACATAAAACTGAAAATAATAGAATACGTCTCAAGGAAATGAGTCAAGAACGCAAGCACTTTGAGCCAAGAGAATGAAAGGGCATTGTTGAGATCAAGGAAAAGATGAATTGCAGGTTATGGACAAATCTGAAAATAGTTTCAAATGTAGAGAAAATTAATTATTTTAGCAAACAGATGACAGATAACTAGAGATGGAAATGTATCGTTGAAAAATAGAAATGTATACTGTGAAAAAGTACAAAGTTTTGGGAAAACTGGTACAAAGACAGAGAGGTGGAGGAATGTGAGATCGATAATCTCATTAAAAAAAAGTTAAACTATCACAGGATCACAGAAAGACTAGCAGTTATTAGAATTTGAACTATCACAGAAAGAGTAGCAGTTATTAGGAGAAATTACATTTGATGTAGCCGGTTATGCTCTAAACAATCAAAAATGAAAAAGGGCCTGAAACAGATGGGCTCACATCTGAATTCTTTAAATTAGTTTGGAGACAGATAGGACCTTTCATCGTGGGATCTTTAAATGAGGCGTATAAAGCTCGCGAACTATTAAAAGACAATAAAAGAGGGAGCTATTATTTGTATTCCCAAAGGTAATGAATCAACAGAGCACATTCAGTGGAGCTATCATTTGGGTTCCTAAAGGTAATAAATCAACTGAGTGCATTCAGAATTTGCGCCCTATCTCTCAGGATCATCATGCATTTCAAACAGACTTAGGAAAGCCCCGCCAATAAAAATTAGTAAAGATCAAAGTTGTTTCCTGTCTAACAGAGGTATTGGTGACAATATCAGACCAGTATGTTACCTAATCAACAGCTTAGATGTTAAAAAAAATCTTTCGGGTTTACTGTTATGTATTGACTTCAAAAGGGCCTTTGATTCTTTAAGTTGGAAATTTATGTTAAAGAGTTCAGAGCGTATGGTTTGGGAGAGAGGGTCTGTCGCCAGATTAAAACATTTCATGAAACATAGTATCATCTATCATTGTTAATGACAGCATTGCTCGATGGTTTCCCATAGAAAGAGGATGCAGACAAGGAAACCCAGCTTCTTTTTTTCTATATTCGTTTATCTGCAGTGCGGAGAGTTTAGCTACTAAAAGCTTTTAGGTGATAAAATTAGAAAGACTGATTTAAAGTATCTGCATTGCTGCCATTAAACACATTTTTTTTTTTCAGTTTGCTCACGACACTCCGTTATTCGACACCAGAAGCAGAACATCATTTGCACAAACCGTACGTGTGTTTGGCGTGGTGCCGAGATTGCATATAGATAGTAGTAAAACACAAGCAATATGGCTGAGGAGCGAAGGAAGATCAAATATGATATAATGTCCTCAAATGAAAAAGATATGAAATCCTTCTAAATTACCTGGTATGTAGTTTACTCATGATTTACAAGACTCTGAAATAATTACTTACAGCGACAAAATATAATTGTAGGTTACTCCGATGGTAGAGTGGTTGTTTTGAAATCTCCTGTCTTCTCTAAATTAATCCACTTATGTATTTTGTTATATTCCAGATCTGCTCCACTACTCAATAACAAACACCCGAAAAAGCTTTTCCAGTTTGTCTTTGGAAAGCTGGACAAGATCAGTGGAATGACTTACACTAAACTATATGAACCAGTGGGGTTTGAATACACCCGATATAAGAAAATACATAGATGCTTTTAAAACATCTTTGTTCAGAACATTTCAAACTACAAGACATAATCGAAGCATGTCCGCAACTTGAAGCTAGAACATTATAGATCAGCTTTTGTGTCTACGTGTAACAACACAAATTTGTTTTGGGTGCGTACATTTAAAGTGCACAATCACTCTTCGTGTGAAATCTGAAAATTCAACCGAGCTGCTCGCTGAACCCATTTTTTTAATGCAAACATAAGAATTCGTAATTGTCAGATTAATGGCCTGATGTCCTCATTTAAGAAATATGTTAGGAATTCTGAAATAAAACCAAATCTGAATAATTCCTGTGACCTGGACATACCCAGTGCATTATGACTAATTTATAGTATACATAAAGGACCAAACTGTTCAATGTGTTTTTGACACAAACCTATAATCACCTTAGCTGTTGTCTACAATGGCCACAAAAACTGAACATCAATATTCAATGGAAAAATGTATTTTGAAAAGTTCGTAGAATCAGCAATGTCAGATGAAAATGGCTTCAGATTAGAACCTTCAATAGAATTCTCGCAACAAATGTTGTTGTAAAAGCTACGAGTGTATGTCTAACAATATACTGCTTACCATATAAGGGCGAGAGAGACTCGACTGATTTTGTTTTTTGAGTTGCAAACATGTTAGATGCTTTTGGAATTCCTATGGAAAGAATGTTCAATGAAAAAAAAGTAATCGAGGTTATTTGTATTTGTTTCTGTCCGTCTTTGTATTTGTCTGGCATTATTCAAGTTTAAAAGGCTGTGCCAGTCTTGAATAAAAGTTAATTTATATTTATTCATTTCTCCAGTTCTTGTTGCTGTGTAGATGTGTTCGGTATGGGGTATATGGGCAAGCTTGGAGCATCCTTTTTGGGGCATGTTACCTTTTTTGTTCTGTGCGATCTGTGCTGTCATGTCTGCTATTCGACTGGGTGTCGTAAGCAGCATTCCTTTGGAGTTATGTTTTCTTGTGGGAGCAAGAGTTACCCTACTTGTTAATTGTTTATTCCTTACTGTTCCCTGCCTCATTTCATATTTACTTTCATTGTAATGCTTGCGAACTTTGTAACTAAAAGTGTAACACAGAAGGGAAATGTTTGCCTTCCAGAAACGGTTGTATGCAAATATACAATTGAACAGTATGATGCAAATATGAACATTAGCCTGTCCACCTTTACTACAGACTTGAGTTATTACAACCCAGTGTATTGCAAGTCTCTATACATTATATAAATTGTTCTCGTTTCCTTCAAAGCGCAGTGGAAGCGCATTAAAAATTACCCAGAGTACCACTCTTTCAGCTGGATATGCATGCTTCATGCTCATATGTGCAAGCAATCTGTATGGTTATTTACTTTTATATTGTTGTGTGCTTTTCGTGTGGTCTTTTCACAGTACTTCACGTGTGTGTGTGTGTGTGTTGTGTGTGTGCGCGCGCGCGCGCGCGCGCGTGTGTGTGTGTATTTGTACACGCGCGTGCCTGCTTGCGTGCATGCCTGTGTGTGTGTGTGTGTGTGTGTGCGCGCGTGCACGCGCGCGTGCGTGCGTACGCATGCGAGCGTGCGTGCGAGCATGCATGCGTGCGTGCGTGAGTGCGTATGTGTGCGTCTGTGTGTGTGTGTGTGTGTGTGTGTGCGTGCGTGCGTGCGTTAGGAGAATGGAGTTTTTAGGAAGATCCTGATAGGCATGAGGCAACAGAATTTGTTTCGGTGAGGAAGAAAGGGACACGGTGTTTGGATATCAGCACATGAAAATGCATCTTGAGTAAATGAGAAGAGTTTTTTCCTTGGAGATAGGTGCAAGAGTGCTTGCGATGGTTGCGGTAGGTGGTGCACGTTTGTTTAAAATTTACGTTTGTGGGTGTTTTCAAATTGTTATCGCATTGTCGCAAGGTGCTGAGCAAACCGTTTATATACGTCATAATGGTACGTTGGGCTGGCACACCACAGACACTCTCATCACAGATTAAGATTTGTCAGTACAAGGAATGCTTAATTGATGGAGGACGTGGAAACGCACATCCAGAGAGAGAGAGAGAGAGAGAGAGAGAGAGAGAGGCGGACTGACGGACTGACATACAGACAGACAGGCGGACGGACGGACTGGCATGCAGAAAGACACACTGACAGACACACTGACAGAAAATTTTGTTCGTGATATTAAAGTTGACTGCCTGGAGTCATGTAACGGCTAAAGAAAGATGACTAAAACCCCAAACACACAAACGCACATACATTCACGTACGTACACACACGCATGTACAGACATTCCCAGTCAAGCTCGTGCACGCGCGCGCGCACACACACACACACACACACACACACACACACACACACACACACACACACACACACACAGAGAGAGAGAGAGAGAGAGAGAGAGAGAGAGAGAGAGAGAGAGAGAGAGGAGGGGCAAGTGAAGCAGTGAACCCGTGAATTTAAAAGATAAATACATTAGAGGCCGTCTTGTGCCAGAATATGGCATCGTTTGTGCAGGAATCAAGGCTGAAGTCGCACCAGAACCGATTAACAACAACGAAAACAAAAACACAACATACCATTGCTCAGAAAACACTTTATTTTAAAATCTCAAAGGCTCTCTTAAAAACAAAGTTCAAAACAATTGCACGTGTGAGTAAACGCTGGCACCAGTTCATACGGGCTAGTGGCCCATACGAACACGTCAAGCTGGTTGTGTTTGGATTTGATTGATCGAGTTCGTTTCTGGTGAATGTTAGCAACTTCACTGACATTTCAAATGTGCTTCCATGCCTTTCGCATGTGTCGGTTACCATGGTAACGACAAGAAATCAGTAGAAGGGAAGGAAAATTGAGAGGAGGGGAGCAGCAGTTGAACAACAAGAAAGTGAAGAAGAACTTCAGTCAAATAACATCTACTATTGCTGTTACTACCACCACTGCCACCACCACCACCACCACCATTACCACCACTATCACTGCTAGTACTTTTATTGTTGCAGCAGCAGCAGCTGCTGCTGCTGCTGCTGCTGCTGCAACTACTTCAACCTCTGCTCCTGCTCCTGCTTTAACTGCTGTATTGCTGGTTCAAGTAATTCTCCATTAATAAATGTTAGAACACCCAAACTATACTCACCAACAGTAAAGAATGTCATTGCCTTATGATGATCGCCTTATGACATGCTATCAAGTGAAATGAAATGAGAGTGAACAAATCTGGCAGTCTCAATTCACAAGTTTGTAATCAGTCACGTTGCCTCGATAAATCTTCCAAGCCTCCGATGTTTATGTATGTGCAATAAATCATTGAAACTATAAATCACGCTACCTTATCTCTGAAATTATTCTGAGCAAAGCGTATGAAAATTTATGATTGAGCATGACTTCTCTCTGTCTCTGTCTCCGTCTCTCTCTCTATCTGTCTGTCTGTCTGTCTGTCTGTCTGTCTGTCTGTCTCTCTCTCTCTCTCTCTCTCTCTCTCTCTCTCTCTCTCTCTCTCTCTCTCTCTCTCTCTCTCTCCCTCTCAACAGATGGGCGAAGACATACAACAAGAGAGAGAGAGAGAGAGAGAGAGAGAGAGAGAGAGAGGAGAGAGAGAGAGAGAGAGAGAGAGAGAGAGAGAGATCAAACATGTTCATGAAGTAAGTCATTTGGTGGTTCAGGCTTGATACAATATAGATTGAAGCAATGGAGATTTTTCCGTGAGAGAAAAAAAAAGTGAATATTTCAATATTAAATCGAACTATCCAAAAGAATTTAGTATTGCTATAGTTTTGGTACACATTTCCACCAGAACGTCGACAGTTGGTATATTTTTGTTCATAAGAACAAAGAACGTACAAAAGTGTTGTGTGGAAAATACTGCAAGCATTTTGTTAACCAAAGCAAACAGCAGAAGAAATACAGACTAACTGATCATCTCCTGTCGATATCTGTTCATTGAGCCATTTGAAGGGACTGCTTTGTGTTTCCTCATTTTTTCCTCCGACCTCTCAAAGGAAGGCTATGACACAACGTAACACGTTACAATGCAACAGCACACTCTATGCAAAATTTAACAATGCAGCGGTATGGTCGATGTATATGACAAATATTACAATTAATGTGAATAACGCGGGCTCTACAGAGCATGCAATGATCGCTACATTTTTCGCTCAGACTGCTGCTTTCTTCAAGTTACATTATTCAGTAAATACTAAACGTAATAAAATTGCGAAAGTTACATTTTTTCTGCTGATGTTATAAATGAGATCATTTCCATCTAGAGCAAAAGCAGAATTCCTGGCCACCAAACAAATGATACAAACAAATTACTAAGCAGGCACATTGCGTTTTGACCTGTTGAACGTCTTTAGGTGAGATAAAGAATGGTGACAACAAAGAAAACTCAAACAGTTTACTCTTCTTTTGCACTTCAATGTTAAAATGTGATTTTAGGAGAACAACTCAAATGGGGAAATGGAACTAAAGAGGGACTCAGGCCAAAGAGGGCGAGGGTAAGATGGGGCGAAACAATCATACTGATGAAGATGATGATGATGATGATGATGACGATGACAAGGAAGCCAGGAAGCAATAAAATGCAGCCACAATGATTTACGATCATCTGCTCATTGAAGGCAAAAGGTTTATTCTTAGTGGTAATGATAACACAGTTGAATTGCCACAGGGACTCGGCCGGCCTAAGATTAATTCTGAACACAGTGTAGTGTGCCTCCCCTTCAATGTAGGTAGAAATTCGAGGGCAGTAAGTGTAAGGTTAACACCAGCTGTGGGGACAGAGTTGGCTGAACTCAGAGCAGTAAGTGTAAGGTTAACACCAGCTGTGGGGACAGAGTTGGCTGAACTCGATTTAGCACATGAAAGAGCAGTCAGGAACGCTGACACTGTGTTCACCTTCCCGTATGACAGGCAGGTCGTCATCTGACTGCATTGCCGTTGTCAGTGCAACTGCACCCTTGACTAATTGTTTTTGCATGCAAACATTACAAATATGTGTTTGTGCGGTGAGGTTCCGAGTACTTGCTGTCGAGATGATAGCTTTTGTAATATGTCAATCAATCGTAGAAAAATATTTGTTCTTGCATTGGAATGCTATAGCGGTTTACTTTCTGAGATTTCTGACCATCATTTTATCAACTATGTGTCGTCTTTTGATTTTGCTTGCTTTGTAGAAACTTTTCTTGAAGAATTTCAGTCCACAGTTATTCCTGAACACACTGTCTTTGTCAAATTTGCTCTCAGATTTACAGAGCGAGGAAGAAGATCAGGTGATGTAATATGTTTGATTTGAAATAAACTTTTGACATACGTGAAGAAACTCAATGTCAATGCAAACTTTGATAATGTTTGGATGTTTATCATCGATAAAAAGTTGTCCCATTTGCCAAACAATGTCCCGTATGTGTGTTGCTATGTTCCTCCAATAGGATCACCATACTACGCATTTTTTTTATATTGACAACGGAATCAGTCAAATTGCAGACAGTTTGGTTGATGATAGATCAGTTTCAGTATGTGGTGATTTCAATGGAAGAACAGCTGATGTTTCAGTGGATATTACTGATGCATTTGCAGTTTTATGGTTTGATAAATTGCATCAAGTTAAAATCAAGCGATGCTCAATAGATAAGGTTATGAATGTGTATGGGAAATGTTTGTTGAAACACTGCATGGCTTTGGGGTTATTCCTTTTCAATGGTGTGTGCAATGGGAATAAAGAGGGGCCATGTAAATACATTTCTGGCAGCAGCGTGAACGATCGTTTTGTTGCGCCATGCAAACTTTTTGATATTGTAAATTCTTCCTGTACATTTTGTGTAAGTGAATGGATCGAATCTGATCACATGCCTTTGGAGTTCAGCATAAATATAAAAGATATATCTGAACATGGAAATCCTAATAAGAGAGAATATCTGGAAAGATGCGTGTGGAAAAAATGAGCATGCAATTGATTTTGCGTAATGCATTTGATAGATATGATGTCCATGAGCGATTGCTGAATGCGTCAGACATGTTAGATGTGAATGCAAATGTCGCACTCGAAATATTTAATGATGCTGTAAAGTGTGCTGCAGATTCTATGAAACACAAAATTTCCGTCGGTTAAAGAAGACAACAGAATGAATGGTTTGATATATAATGTAAAAACTACAACACAAAATGAAAGAATTTATTTGATAGTACAAAAATGTCATATAATGATTCATTGTTTCAAAAGTAATTAAAATTTATCAATAAATAGGAGAGGTTTGAGGAAAATGTTAAATTTGTACTTTAAAAAGCAGACGTAGAGTCAGAATATCACAATGCATGAATGGCATGATCACTTTAAGAATGTTTTGGAGAAAGATGTTACTGTTAATTATATCGTTTATGCTGGTCAGTTATCAGAAGATTACGAGTACACCGAGTATCTAGATCGGTCCATCACAAAACAAAAAGTTAAAAACTGGAAAAGCTGCAGGACTTAATGGATTTATGGGTGAATTATTTAATCATTTAGAGCACAATGCTATTAATTTTCTTGTGAAATTATTCAATGTTTTGCTAGATAAGGGGATCTGTCCTGCAAGCTGGACAGAGTCGATAATTCTTCCATTGTATAAAAAGGGAATTGTAAATAATCCAGACAATTACAGGGGCATTTCATAATGCAATACAGCTAGTAAATTGTATGGTTTTATAACGAATAAAAGACCAGCAAAGTGGGTCGAACTGAACAATATCGCAGGTAAGTATCAAGCAGGCTTGAAATAGGATTATAGCACAATAGACCATATGTTTACTCTGCTGACGGCTTTTCAGGTACGGTTTGCTAATAACAGAAAATTATGTATTGCATTTTTTTATTTTGAGAAAGCCTTTTAGTTGATTTCAAGAAAACTGTTAGGGCCAATTCTTACTGAGAATGGCATAAAGGGTAAGCTTTATAATTCTGTGAGAAGTATGTATGAAAACGTAGAAGTCAAAATAAAGAGTGGGGATGGGTTCAGTGACTTTATTATGTGTATGCAAGAGGTTAAAACAAGGAGATGTTTGTAGTCCTGGTTTTTTTTCTCCATTATTCAAGGATGAATTTGCTCCCGAAATTATTGAAAAGGGTTGGCATTGTGTTACTGTTAAATTTGGTAGAGTTATTCATTTTTCTGTTTGCCAACCATATTGTGTTGTTATCTGAAACTGTTATCGGTTTACAAACTCAGCTGAAAAGTTTATACTCTGCTGCACAAAGGCTTGAGTTTAAAGTAGATATGAAGAAAACAAGTGTTTTAGTTTTCCGTAAAGGTGATTGTTCGGCTGCATGTGAGAGATGGGTTTAAGGTACAACAAAAATATCAATTGTAAACGCATATAAGTATTTGAGGGTATATTTCTCCACAAAACTCAGCTTTACTCTTGCATGTCAGGACCTTGTGAACAGTGACAATCGCGTCGTTATGAGTGAGTTAAATTTTGGTACAAGTTTGAAAATAGTTCAGCTGAGTCATTTTTCAAGTTGTTTGCTTAACAAGTTCAGCTGATAGTCCAGTATGGAGATAAGATTTGTACGTTTGAAACAGGTCATGAAATTTAAAAAAAAACTGGACTGTTTTGCCATGAAACGATTTTCATGTGTGGACAGACGTATCCCGAATGATTTCGTCCATTGTGAACTTGGAAGATTACCCATTTACATCAATTCACATTTCAAAAGCATGAAATACTAGCTCAAGGCGATTCAAGTGCATGGTGATAGACTACCTCCACAAACATACAAAACACTGTTTGACTTAGATGCATGAGGTACAGTTACTTGGGCAAAGAATATTCGAAAATGTGTATGCAGCTATCGTTTTTCGCTTGTATGGCTAAATAAAGGTGTAGGTTTGTGTCCCAAGTTTCTTTTGGCTTGTTTTAAGCAACGCATGATAGACTGTAGATGGCAAGACTGGGATTGTCATATGTAAACAAGCGTCAGATTCTCTATGTACAGACAATTTAAAATGAATGATTGAGCAGAACCATACACTGGAATAGGTTCGAAAGGATCTATGAAATATGAGTTAACAAAGTTTAGATTAGGTGTCTCTGACATAACAGTGCATAGTCAAAGGTATAAGAAAGATAACAGCTCTCTGCTGTGCCCTATGTGTGGATCCGGTGTAGAGGGTGAAGTTCACATTGTTTTGTGTTGCCCAGCTCTTTATGATTTCTGAGCAAAATGTATTTTTCCTGCCAAGTTTTATAGCAGGCCATCATTATTTGGTTTAGTCTTTTTTTGTCGTCGAGAACTGAAGGTGTTATGAATCATTTTTCTATATAGCTGTATTAGTCGTTTAAACAGTGGACTGCTATGATTCGATGCTATCGTAATTCATATAAACACCAGGCGCTAGGCATATTTTAATATTGATTTTGTACACCAAAGTGCGTGAAAAGCTTTCTTTTAGTTTTGCATGTTTCCCATTCAAATGGGGCTTTGGCCGTTTTGAATTGAATATTGTTATCGTTATCGTTACTACTACTACTACTACTACTATACTACTACTACTACTACTACTACTACTACTACTACTACTACCACTGCTGCTGCTATTACTGCTGCTACTACTACTACTGCTACTACTACTACTACTTTTGCTGCTCTTACTACTACTACTCCTGCCACTTCGGACTGAAATGAAACAACAAAAACAACTATATCACTCATACATTTTTATACAGCATTCCCGCATCCACTTTTGAGTGGCATGACAATTTCTTTTATATGATTGACCCGACAGATATAAACAAATATGACATCCTTTTACTTGGGGACTTTATCACTGATATGCTTAAACAACCACATGCCTGAATCTCCACCAAACAGTTGCTAGGATTAACACAGTCTGTATCATCTCCAAGCAGGGTGATGGCAACATGTGCTACCAATATTGATCATGTTCACTCAAATAACTCTAACACACTTGAAGAAGTTAATGTTACAAAACTGATCATTGTATCATATATCGTGCATGGAAATCTAAAATACCTGAACTGAAAAAGAAGGGACCCACTTGCATATTATGTAGATCCTATACACACTTTAAACATTGCACCTTTCCATTCCTTGTATCAAACAAGTGATCCTGACATTGCCTTTCAGACTTGGCATGATAGTTTCCCTCAGGCTCTAGATAAAGTTGTAACCACACGACAAAAGAGGGTAAAGTATTCTGTCATACCATCTTGCAAAAAGAGATCATACAAAAGAGATCAATAAAGCAACAAATGGGGAAGACAAACTGAAACAAGGAAAACGTTTTAAAGAATTCAGAGCTCGATGTAATGGTCGGAAACGTTTGATGAAAAGAAACGTTGAACAAGTCACTTTAATAGGCTTATTGAGAGACATCTATCATACAGTGCCATCAACACTGTAACCAGTGGTTCAAAGAAATGTTTCTCCATTATACCTGAAACTGTCAAGGCATACAAGTTCAATAGCTATTTTCTCTCAGTTGTCAATACAGCTGTCCCCTCTCAAAACAAGTGCGGTAGAATACACTGTTCAGAGACGTTTCTATCGCTTTGTACACAAAAGGCAAATGGAGTACAGCCATTCACTATCCACCACTGCATGCACATGAAGTTGGAAAACTAATTATCTTCTTTAAAAGCGATTTGAATTCAAGTGAGAGAAGGACAAATGTGACAGCTTCTGACTTATTCACGGCAAGGTGGAACGCACCAAAACTGGGGAACATTGAAATTATGTACTTTTTGCAACTATCATAATACCATCTGTGAATACATTCATTACGGGAATGCTTTGTGGTGATCGGCGGTCTCTGCCCATAGCATATGCAGTTCATAGCTTTTTAACAGTTCCTTGTGGATGTGAGCATAGTGATGGTATGATTGGATACATAGCGATGTCCACCAAGAGTTTAGTCAGCAGGCTTTGTACTTGTAATTATATCAAACCCTTAGAAGAGTGTATGACCTGAACGGTTTCATGCTCTATTTTATTCATGGATGAACTTACACCATCCCAGGCATACAATCCCCCTGTTTCCATGACTTTACCTGATTTTGCTAGATGTGATCCGCTAGGTAAGGATAGTTAAGGTGGTGCTATGAAGATCGATTTCAGACTGAAAATTACGCAAGGCTTTACACCATACTTCTTTTCATAACATCCAAGCGTCAGCCAGACAACTGATACAGATACAGACACCTGCATTTTGATCTGAAACTCCAAATTGGGAAAGGCAACGATTAAATGAGTGAAACTCAACTCTGTGGTTCCAGTCTCTGTATCTGAGTCCATGTCATGCTCAACAGCTCTGAATAGGAGCCACCGGAGGCCTAAGAATTCAACAAATGCTGACAGGACTCGGGCCCACGACATCCTAGCCTGCAATGTACCTTGCACCACGGTGGCCTGACTGAAATTTGTGTTCAGCATTTTTAGCGCCAAACTGCCAATAAAAGGTGACTTTTTTTTCGCACGGTTCAGCTATGCTTCTGATGGATATTGAATTTCATTATTATATGGATATTTAATGTGTTCATGGTAGAAACTTAGTTTTGCACAATACAAATATCAGTTAGACTATAAACGCTAAAATTCTGCCGTAAAGGAGGGTACAGTCCAATGAATTGAAATTGCCCCTATTTAAAACTCCTCTCTTTCTCATATCTGTGTGAAGGAGGAAGTTGGTCATATTCCGGTGTTCTGACCACGCCGTCATAGGTGATACAGTAGACGGGGAGTGCGTATGTGCGCGCGCGCGCGCGCGTGTGCGTGTGTGTGTGTGTGTGTGTGTGTGTGTGTATGTGTGTGTGTGTGTGTGTGTGTGTGTGTGTGTGTGTGTGTGTGTGGTGTGTGTGTGTTTATTGCGTGTGTGCGTGCGTGCGTGCGTGCGTGCGTTCGTGCGTGCGTGTCGTTAAAGTTGTAGTTGTAGTAGCAGCAGTAGTAGTAGTAGTGGAAGTAATAGAAGTAGTAGTAGTAGTAGTAATAGTAATAATTGGAATAGTTGTTGTGTAGTAGAAGTAGCAGCAGTAGAAATAGTAGTAGCGGTTGTGGTGGTGGTGTGGTGGTGTAGTAGTAGTTAGTAGCAGTAGTAGTAGTAATAGTAGTAGTAGTAGTAGTAGTAGTAGTACTAGTAGTAGTAGTAGTAGTAGTAGTAGTAGTGTGCACACACATAGACACACACACACACACACACGCACGCACACACACACACACACACACACACACACACACACACACACACACACACACACACACACCACACACACACACACACACACACACATTTCCATGGTAAAGACAACAGATATAGGTCGCGCATCAATTCACACTGATTGTAAGCCGCCAGTGCTTTCAATTCAGATGTTTGTCCGTCAACATCTTAGACATTTTGAGACACTGCATTATAAGACCTGCTTCAACAACAGTCTGCTATTCATACAGGCTGCTACACTCATTCTAAACTTTGATCAGTGTGTCACGTTTCTCAAGACGAGGCAATTAGTTTTCTTTCAAAAGTACACAGACCAGTTAATGTACTGCTGTTTTCTACATTCAGAATTCAGAGATGTTCACCTATCTGTCTGTGCTGGCATACCCTCACTGCAACGAAGCTGGAACGCTACATACATTAATACCACTCCTAATCTACAGAAAGTCATTGATATTTGCCCAGGCGTGGAACATCATCTGAGTCAAAATAGCACGAACGTCACAATCATACAATCCAACCCGTCATTCTGCTTCAGCCGCTATTCCACTATGATACCTCTTTTTAGTGAATCATATGGGCATTACAGCCGTGTCTTACCTCTCTGTATACTGCATGTGCAAGTACCCCATAGTAGGCACGTGCGTGCTTGTATCCAACGACTAGCGTATGATTGTGATTCCAGGCACTGGGCAACTGAAATATTTTCAAGCAGAGGTAATCCTTACTTTTTTGTAGCTTGCTATTCTCACGATCTAGAGCAAAGTTTTGTTTACACAGCCGGAAACGAGATGTTGATAGTAAACAACAACAGTCCTCTGATTGACGTTTATATTGAGTCAATAGAATATCCGAAATTTATCGTGAAACATATATCAAAACACACAATATGTGTGATTACACCATATTTATCACCTATCATTCCTGTACAAATTCATTTTACAGACATTCGAAGGGTAGCCATGATGTATGTTATAAGTTTTCCACAGATCCCTATGCACAGGGTTCACACATATACGTGACTTTCACTTTTTCAAACCCAAACACAACTATCAAAAGTGATAAAAAATTATGTATAAACTGCCGTAATTCATGTGTCACTATTAACGCTTCACGTCTTCAAATAACGCATGGTCAAAGTCTTGAGGGCCACGACGGTCTGAAAGTGTTGATATCTGTGCTCCCTATGAAGTTGCCAGTGAAGTTGCCCAGTGGTTTATTCAACTGCTCTGTTCCATACTATTCTGATGTTCAGCATCACTTGCACTGTAATCATCGGACAGAATGTGAAGACGGAAGGGATGAAACAGAGGACTGTCCCTTCAGCAGTGCTGATTGCAAGGGGCTGGTGGCTTCACGGAACAAGTGTTTCAGATTAATCATTCCTCCAATAAGTTCAATGTTCATTCGGTTTTCTGAGAATGAGTGCCAAAACTTGGACGGCAAATTTGCGACTGTAAAAACAAGGAAGGAAAGGGTAGATTTTCAGCAAGTGGTTTCAAATTATATTTCCTTTCGAGCAGTAATAGGACTTAGGTCAGGCTGGTGTTCAACGGATTGTTCAATGCCGTTTTCATATAGTAAATTTCGTGCTTGGTTTGACAATACTATAATCTATAACATGAACCACTTTTATTTAGTTCGGCAATTTGTCCCTTTACGAAGATTTGAAGGCCCACATTTTGTGGGACATAAGGGTCTTGAATTCAGGAGTCCAACGTATCCTGGTCTAATAATATGTGAACACAGATTACAGTCACGCGGCGTCTCTTATTCACCAGTGCTGTTGCCTCATTCAAGGTCCTCTACATCTGTCTTCATTAGCACACAGCAGCATTTGGCGGTTTGTTCTGCTGGTTCTTTTACACATACATTTCTCTTGTGTGACGGAATGAAGAGTCACGGCAAGAAGTCAACAGAATCAGAATTGTTAAATGTTAGTTCTGCACAGCCTGCTGACCTGCTTCTTGAAGGAAGGCGATTCTCCTACGTCCCATTCACCTGTGATGACGACAAGACGACGGTGCATCACACTTCACTGTGTGACTTCAGACAGGATTGTCCGGACAGAAGTGATGAGTCATTCTGTGAATTTTCATGTGACAGTTTTCTGTGTTCAAACGGTCAGTGTGTGTCGTTCAGTCAATGTTGCAATCAATACACTGACTGTGTAGATTATTCTGATGAAGAGAAGTGTCCTGGTGATGCTACCTTCCATCCTCCGATCAAAGAGGAAGACATGAAACAACAGTTTTACGTGGACCTGGATGGGACAGGTTACTTCACCCAACAGCTGATCACAGCTGAACACTTCTGTCCTCATAGTCATTACCGTTGTACGTCTGAATGGCTGTACTGCCTGCCTATCTACACTAGATGTAATGGATTCTTTGACTGTGTAAACGGAGAGGACGAACATGAGTGTGAGACAATGACGTGCTCTGGTTTCTATCGATGCCGAGCTTCCAAAATCTGTGTGCATGGAGACCATCTATGTGATGGTTGGGGTCAGTGCCCACAGCGTGACGATGAACTGATGTGTGATAGGAGCTGTCCCGAAGGATGCCAATGTCAAGGGCATGCTTTCCTATGTTCAGAACCATTCCTTTCTGGCCGCTTTCCTCATTTGCGATATGTGGATGCAACAGGTTCAAAGATGTCACTGACTGATTTCAATGCAAATGAATATCTGGCTGCTTTGATTTTAGCTCATTGTTCTATTGATAATATTTCACACACTGAATTTGTACACCTCATGTATGTTGATCTTGCTTCTAACAATGTCAGAACGTTCGACATAGGTGTTTTCCTTGAACTACCCAATTTGAGAAGTCTTTACATAGGAAACAACCCCCTCAGCTCAATAACAAGCAAAACAACAAAGCACATTGTTTATTCATTATATGAACTGGACACGTCCCGAACACTTATCAATATTCTTTATTATAATCTGTCTCTGTATTTTCCTCGTATGAAACTGTTGAATTCTTCGTTTTGTGCTGTTGTAACAATTGGTCCGACAGGGTTGAAAAATATGCCGCAAATCCAGGAACTGGATTTGAGGGGGAATGCACTTAGCAACTTTCCTTTTGATCTGCTGTCAAGGTCAGATAATTTGCGACATATTTTTTCATGGAACTACAGAATATGTTGTACGAGTTTGCTCCCGAAACACTCATACGAAGTCAGATGCTATGCTCCTACAACTGCAGTCTTATCGTGCTCAACGCTGATACCAACTGACCTGTACCGGGTTTTCTTTTGGCTGACCTGTCTTTCTGCTGTAATAGGAAGTGTGGCCTCCTGTATGGCTTCTTCCAGAGTCAAGAACATGACTGGCAGTAATTTTATAATAGCTATTGCTCAGGTGCAGTTTGCTGATCTGTGTATGGGATGTCACGTCGGCGTTATCGTGGTAGCGGACCTCATATCTCGTGGGGAATACATGCAGCTTGAAAAAGCATGGACCAGCAGTGCAATCTGCAGACTGGTTGGCTTTCTTTACTTGCTATCCAGTACAGTGTCGCCAATAATTATCTGGTTCGTGACCTATCACATGGTGGTCTCTCATTTCCTTGACAATGTATGGAGATTAAACAATTGTTTCACAGCTGTGGTTTGTGCAGTAGTGTGGATAATTGGAATCCTGTTGGCATCAATCCCCTTTCTCCCTGGACTGTCACACTGGGGCCTCCATGGCCAGACAGGTTTGTGTCGTCTGGCTCACGATGATCAAAATCACTACAGTCAAACGTTCACATGGTTTACAGTTATTGTTGCAGTCAATTTTGTTTTGTGCTCAATGATCGGAGCTGGCCAGTGTCTTATCTTCTGGCGAACACCAAAATACAGGATAGTACTTAGCCCCACTCACAGATTAATGTATTCTTCAGTCCACGTGATGAGGAAAATAGCTATCGTGGATACACTTTGCTGGTTTGCATTCGGAGTGACTGTGATGATGAGTTTATGTGGTGCAGAGGATTTCGGTGAGGTCCATGGCACCATGGTTGTATTCATGTCACCATCCATCTCTGCTGTCAACCCGCTGCTGTACATATGGTCAGTCAATGCCCAGTGGCATCGCCAAGAACATGAAATCAAATTACTACAAGTGTTAAAATCTCGTGCGAAGAAAACAAGAAAATAGATCGATGACTTTCATTGTAGTACAGTATATTGTCGCAGACTGTCTCTGTGCATGTAACCTAACAGTATGTTGTTTGTTCCCCACACGTCTGCACGCATTCTCCTCTAGGATGAATCATTTCGGGGACAGCTCAGCATTGTGTTTAATCTGGTGCACCCGACCAGTCACTACGTTCGTGCCACTGGAGTGTAATAGATGTCTAGAGTTTAAGATATGTATAGATACTGATGTACACTGAGATGCAAATGTTGATCTATGCTGATGCGGGGACACTGATATACGCTCACCAGCACAGGTCTGCTCGTGGACCGTGCAGCCGGAGCTAGCCGCCCAGCTGCCCCTACCAGGCAGCTCACTGTGAGTTGTGGTCCACATGAACACCGAGTAGTGTCCTGCAGTCCAGCGGTTCCTTCCGTATATTCCCAGTCATTCTGAGTTTCACACGAACTCTGAAGCAGGCCACACGAGAAAAGTCAGCACATAAGAACAGTCAGCAGTCAAATGTTTTCAGCTTTCACTATCCTATCATTACAAACTGTCTGGACGAGAGTCTGTTTGTGGCGATAAAGCAATCTGGCGAGGAAGGGGAGATAATACAATGAAACAGCAAGTCGCAACACGAATTTTACAGCACTGATTCCAAATGTAATGTAAACTGATCAACCTTTTCAATCAAACTTCTCACATACGTACCAGCAGGAGAATTATCTTAAGAGGGTTACCACCCAGGGGTCTAGGAACTAAGTATCCTATAATGGGAAAATGGGCACAAACAGAAACGCTTCTGAAAAGCTTCACAGCAACTATTGAAAGTTTACGTTCAATTCGCAAGGGAGCTGTCAATTGCACTGCTCAAATTAGATTACGTTCATAGAGTACCAAATAGACTTTTCACAGAATAAAAGACTTCCAAAGAGAAAGAAAGAAAAGGTAATTATGCCTCAAATGTCTTCAAATAATCTCAAAGCTCCTCCTCTTAAGAGGAGTCACACAGGATGAGGTAATATAGGAGAAAAACTACCAAAATCTTTGGACAGGATTCCTTTACAGTCAAAGATTAACTTCTTAAGTACACTTCCAGTTTTCAGCTGATCAAATAAACTTCAGAATAGAAGAAACAGGGAACCTGTCACTGGACGTTCAGCCCCAATTGGGCCACAGTCCTGGCTGAAGAATGCAGTAACAAATTCTTTTTTCTCTCTGTCCACACACAACCATCTCTTTTTCAATTCACAGTCTTAGGGGAGGACGCTGCAGGTGCTTTTCAAGGTTAAGGGTTGAGGTCTGATTTACAGCTCCAAGTCCACTCGTCACATACACACTGCTGCTCCTCATCGACTGCGCATTAACAATTCTGTAGCGAAACGGTGAGTCACAAGTTCAATTCTCCAGCCAGTACAGGTCAGCTGTCCATACAGAAGTTGCAGGTGGGCAGATGGGGCTCCTCTCACAGAGCAGAGAGGAACCAAAGAAACCATGCCTGTCGTGTGCCACTGGACACCAAAGACAAGACAGACAAAAAAAACATAGTCTCTGTTTATCATGATAGACAATACTTACTTTTTTCCTATCTTCAAACGCTCGGATATGACAATGAGTTGATTAAAGATATTATAATAGAATCATTTTCCTTGTGATAAATGATCTTTACAGTTAGAAAAAGAAAAGAACAAAAATACAACACAACGAGCATTTGAAATTAGAAAATAATACAACAGGTCATTCCCCATACACCAACAACTCAACGTGACCTGCCTGACTGGTAAAAGGTGACAGCAGGGGAGCATGGGTATCTGCCCGTCATGCACCTCGCACACAGCTGTGCCAGAGCTGAGAGTCGGCAATTGGGGTGTGTGTCCCAGTGAACACTTCTCATAGGTCATAAAGCTCACAGCTCGGTTGGTATGATTTAAAGAAGAAACAAAGACAAGAAAAACAAATCAGCCAAAAAGGGTAGACAACCAATGCCGGACTATGTAAACAATCAGGTTTGAAGTCTTAGTTGTACAGTTTACTTCTTTTGTAGTAACTATGTGGCTTGTACTGTTTTGTTTGAAATCCTCCCAACAACTCCCATCTGACCTTCATCCTTCCCCCTCCCTTTTATCATGTTCTCCATATCCATCTGCCATCCTGTTATACCCCAATTGGCTCATATAAGGTCCTCTGAATATGGCTGCACGTACACGCGACAGCTTTTGTTAATTTGTTCTTCAGCTTTTTGTTGAACGTACGTTATGTCATGTGATGCCAAGAAATGCAGCATTAACTCAACGGATCCCATACGCTACGAATTGATTAGCGAGGTTTCTATACATCCTGAAGAGTGCTTAAGCAATAAAAAGGCGATTTCCCGACACAAAATTTAGGAGCAACATTGACAAGGTAACAATGCATCACACACACACACACACACACACACACACACACACACACACACACACACACACACATGCATACACGCGCATGCATTCGTGCACACACACACACACCACACACACACACACACACACACACACACACACACACACACACACGCACAAACACACGTACACACACACACACACACACACACACACACACACACACACACACACACACACACACACACACACACAGCATGCAAGCACATGTGTACGCACGTGCGCCCACAGATTCACACTCTCAAACTTGACAATCACTCTTTTTTTTCCCCTTCTCCATCCACCTCGCCATCCAGTGGCATTGTTCTTAAGCTGCAAAATTGATTCTCCAATTTTCGACTACCTGCAGGTGTGTGCCTCACAGCAGTCTACTGGGAGCGCCCAATGTCTGTTAAAGTGAGGCAAACTGTCACATGGCACACTGAACCACAGTTGCTACCATGGTGATGATTAGTGCTGCCTGTTCTGATCCATCGTATGCAGGGCACCACCTACCAAGCCCCTACAGGCGACAGTAACAGCTTAGTTGAGGAGCTAGCGTGAGCAAGCGTTCCTGATGACCCCACGTTGTCAATCCAACAAGTCTCCACGAACCTGCCACCACTCTGGCCAACTCACCACAGCCATGGACTTGAAGAGGACATCAAGTCAGATATCATCACGATAGCCGGGCATGAAGTGCAACAGACTATGAAACTTCAGGTAATGACTGGTGAGAATGAAAACGATGAATATGATGCTTTAGGAATCCATTCTGGTCAAAGACCACATTACAGGTTTGAACTCTAACCTTCCTGTCATAAAGTTTATCAGCTTGAGAGATACGGACACATCAAAGATTAGAAAATTTGAGCAACACCCAGTGACACATCCTTTAAAAGCAGATGAAACTCAGCTGTGTAAATTCAGCCACCCCATCACCCCATCTGAACTCATAACTCAACTTACTCTGGTTTGGAACCAAATCCTACTGATAACTCCTTCTGATTGGAGTCAAACTCATGACTTCTGAGCCCCTAAAAATCATGATGCCAATTGCTGTACCATAAGGAATGGTCATCTGATAGCTCTCTGGTTTAATGTTGTGCTGGGTAGTATGAAGTCATTGTTCCAGAACTTAAAAGTTTGAATTGGAGATGTCGATAAATACATTTAGAATTATCTACTGCTCTCGCTCTTGGCCATGGGAATTTAAACGACAAGATATAAGTTGGGAGGAGCGATCTTAACATTTGGAACGTCATATTTACGATGCCATTTCTAAACCATGATTGTACCTGGGTAAAAAACAAAACCAAACATAAGAAAAGTAGTTCAGGACTCAGAATCAAAAACTTACTTGGAGAATATTTCGACAGGGTCACCCTGTCTTCATCAGCTCACTGTTGCTGTAGTGGCAGCGAGGCCTGGCGCAGTGTTCCAGTCACAAAGAACTGATCCAGCTTCGTGTGAGGTCCAGATGAGTAACGTGAACCATGGTGCCAGCTCCGTTACCAGGTCTCTCAACACACGTAGAAAGATTTCATCTGGGCAGCATGTTTTGGTGGAGTTAGATCACGCAACAGTTTCCAGACATTTGAAATCAGTATTCTGATATCTTTTCAGGAGCTGGTTTAGGTCAAGAGGCGGCATGGGATATCTCTAGGCACCTCTTGGAGGTGAAGGCATATTAGAATGTTTTGTTCAGCATCTCTCCCTTCTTTTACATGTCAGTTTCCACGCGATGTTCAGTTGCTAGACTACGTGTTTTAACTCTGATTTGTATTTAACCAGGAAAAGGGTCCTGTTGTTAGGACTATGCATAGACTCCAGTTCACAGTTAGAACAACCTAAGGATTCTCTGCTGCTTTGGGTTCTTGTAGATGTCTACGCATATATCTTGTAAAGACGATTCTATTGTCTTGCGGATTTTGTCCCCCTTAAATGAGCATATAAGTCTTACAGTGTTGACATCAGTTAAACCGATTTAGAAAATTGGAACAAGTATGTCTTTGAATTGATGTAACATTCCCACCCACATGTAAGTTTTACATGGAGGATTGCCTGCCAGAATGGCATATCGGCGTTCTTTTTTTCTTTGGGATATCCCATTTTGGTTGGTAACTCTCATACTATAGACTAGTAGCCGTGTAATCTTATTTCTGATCTCTCTCTCTCTCTCTCTCTCTCTCTCTCTCTCTCTCTCTCTCTCTCTCTCTCTCTCTCTCTCTGTTCGTCTTTCCGTCTGTCTCTATCTCTTCATCTCTCTATCTCTGTCTCAGTCTATGTCTCTCTCTCTGTTCCTCTGTCGATCTCACTCTCTGTTTGTCTGTGTTTTGTCTGTCTGTCTGACTGTCTGTCTCCCCTCTCTCTCTCTCTCTCTCTCTCTCTCTCTCTCTCTCTCTCTCTCTCTCTTGTACAATTTGCTGCTTCTATAGACAGTGAGATCCCATCTTGTACAGCTCTATTATTATCAGCTAATTTACAAAAACGGATAGATCAAAATAACTTTACTGGTGAATATCAAGCTGGCTTCAAAATGAACCATTCCACTGTATATCTCACGTTCACCCTTTTAGCTCTTGTTCAAAAACAGTTTTCACATAATCATAAGCTAAATGTAACTTTTATTTTATTTATTTATTTATCTGTCATCTGTTTTTGAGAAAGCGTTCGACTGTTTCTAGAAAATTACATTGGCCAATACTGAAAAAAATGGCATCTATGGCAAATATAAAAAAAAAGTATGTACAATAATGATAAAGCAATAGTGAGATCTGGTCGGGGACTTACTTATAATATTTTTTTTACACGGGGTGTAAAACAAGAGGCTGCTTGTAGCCCTGTTCATTTTTCATTACTTATAAACGAATTAGTTTTAGAAATTATATTAAAAGGAAGACACTATTTGCCTGATTACAGTGAACTCCGGATTTAGTGAACGCCGTATGTACTGATAAATCGGCTGTACTGAAGCAAGTTTTAGGTCCCGGTCCCAACTGTTCATATTCTTTGTTAATTTTAGCCGGTTGTAGTGATATTTTCAAATCCGGATGTATCAATATCTCCTGTTGTAGTGACGTCATTTTCAAGTCCCGGGCAAGCCGGGCTCCGGTTGTAGTGATATTTTTTTAAGAGTAATTTCCTTCTCCCCAAATGGCGAAACGCAATGTGCTTTCTTTAAAACGCAAAATCGATTTATTGAAAGACATTAAAACAAACAAGATGCGAAACATATAAACGTACTCCCAGTTTTCCAAACCGCTTATAAATCGGCCAAGTGCTTTGTGAGATAAGAAATAAAGGCAAAATAACGGTTTTAACGGTTATTTAACCGATGTACACTTTTGAAACTGGTATTTTAGTCCTCACTGTGCTAAAGCCAGTGTACATACCAAATTTCATCCAAATCGGAAAATATGTCAAGAATAACGGTTTTTAACGGTCAGATTTTGAAACACTACATGGAAGTGCCCTTTGTGTGTGATGACCTTTCTATATACAAAATTGCATTAAAATCCACCAATATATAAAAAAAAATAACGGTTTATCGGTTATATAACCGATATACACTTTTGAAACTGGTATTTTAGTCCTCACTGGGCTAAAGCCTGTGGACATACCAAATTTCATCCAAATCGGACAATATGTCAAGAATAACGGTTTTTAACGGCCAGATTTTGAAAACACTACATGGAAGTGCCATTTGTGTGTGATAACCTTTCTATATACAAAATTTCATTAAAACCCACCAATATATAAAAGATAACGGCAAAATAACGGTTTAACGGTTATATAACCGATATGCACTTTTGAAACCGGTATTTTAGTCCTCACTGGGCTAAAGCCTGTGTACACATCAAATTTCATCCAAATCGGACAATATGTCAAGAATAACGGTTTTTAACGGTCAAATTTTAAAACACTATATAGAAGTGCCATTTGTGTGTGATAACCTTTCTATATACCAAATTTCATTAAAATCTACCTATATATATAAGAAATAACGGCAGAATAACGGTTTTTAACGGTTGTTTAATCCATTTTCAGCATTACATCACTTACATATGGACAGAGGATCCGATTTGTCATAAGATCATCCAAACCGCTTATAAATTGGCCAAGTACTTTCTGAGATATTCCATAAAAAGAAAAACCGTTACAGGCCGTTACAACCGTTAGTAACGGCTATAACGGCGCAAACTAAAACATCAGGCATCATCCGTGACCCATAATGAACATACCTGCTAATTTTCATAAAGGTCGGCCAAGTACTTTCTGAGATATTCCATAAAGAAGAAAAACTGTTACAGGCCGTTACAGCCGTTAGTAACGGTTATAACGAAAAACTAAAACATCGGGCATTATTCGTGACCCATAATGAACATACCTACACATTTTCAGAAAGATCGGTTAAGTACTTTCTGAGATATTCCATAAAGAAGAAAAAGCGTTACAGGCCGTTACAGTCGTTAGTAACGGCTGTAACGGTAAACTAAAACGTCGGGCATCATCCTTGACCCATAATGAACTTACCTGCAAATTTTCAGAAAGATCGACCCAGTAGTTTTGTCTGGAGCGAGTGGAACACATTTTGACCACGGACACAGACAGACAGACAGACAGACACACACACACACATACAGACAGCATTTCTTCGTTCCCATTCTAAAGTACTCCCTGTTCTTTAATAACTGGGAGTACAAAAAACAGAAACAGGTGGATGTCGCTTCTCAGTACAATGTTTCTCGGGCAACAGTCAGCTCCATTATGAAAAATAGTGAAAAGTTGAAAGAAAAATTCTATGGCGACTACGCCTGGGATCGAACCCCAACCCCAGCGTTAAAACCATGGTAAAACTGACATCGGACGCACCAACAAACAAACAAGCATGAGAAAGACAATACGCCACCTAATCTTTTGATCTTAGAGCATAAAGGAAGAGAGGAAAAAATAGAGATTTTGGAAACAAAATTCATTTCTTTCATGTTTCCTTTTATCACGATTTTGCTACGTCATCGTATGGTTAGTCAGCGTCACAGAAGAACACTCGCAAGCCTGACAAAGACAGCAAAAAACGTCACAAAACGAAATGAATCTAGTTTCCAAAATCTCCTTATTACTGCCTTGTTGATTTACCCAATGTGCCGGATGTAGCGATAAAACCTTGAAAAATATTACTACAACCGATGTGCCCGACGTAGTGATAAGACCTCGAAAAACATCATTACAACCGGAGTAGCGATGTATATAGTGATAATCCGGATGTAGTGATAGGAATTTTGGTCCCCAGGGACTTCACTACATCCGGAGTTCACTGTATATTGAATTATTTGCTTTGTTGCTTGCTGATAATATTGTTTTTATTAGATTCCAACTGGCCTCCAGACTCAGTTAAACAATTTGTGCCAGGCAGCTTCTAAACTTCAGCTAAAAGTAAATATGAAAAAGAGCAATTTGTGGTTTTCAGAAAAAGGAGGATATTTGGCAACAAGTGAAAGACAGTTTTTAATGGACAGAGGATGGCTGTTGTAAATTGTCAGAAATACCTTGGTATCTATTTCCCTACACGCTTGAGCTTTACAGTCCCTTGTCAGGATCCGGCATGCAGAGCGAAATATGCCTTATTGTGTATCTTGAAAAACAAATACATGTTGAATAATAGTTCCTTGATAGTGTTTCTTAAACTCTTTGATGCCCAGGTCCAACCAGTTGCTCAGTATGGTGCTGAGATCTGGGGCCTAGATAAATCTGCTGTTTATGCAGAAAGAGTTCATTTACTTGCTCTTAAGAAATTTTTAGGGGTTCACATGAAGACAGCTAATGAATGTGTGTATGGGGAAAGAAACCACTCTCCAGTCTATATCAATTCATCTGTGCAGTGTAACAGATACTGGCTGGAGATTGTACAGATGAATGGTGACAGATTACCATTTAAAGCACATAACATGTTGCTGGGATTGGAATCCCGTGGTAAAAGATCGTGGGTTGCAAGTGTTTGAGATTTTCTGTTTCATAATGGATTTGGGTTTGTTTGGATGAATCAAAGGGTTGGAAATGAATATGCGTGTTTTAGCAACTTCAGCAAGATGGATTGATAATCAATGGCAAAATTGGCATGAAAACATTCAGAATAGTAAGCAATATTCATTTTAGAGAACTTTTTAGACATCTGGGGTGTGTGAAAAATGTTTTTCATTTAATATTGACAGGCATATTAGAAACTTTGGATTCTCTCTTGAGGGCACATAAGACCGTATGGCGAAAGCTTGGCTGTGTCTGGAGTGGCACTGTCTTCATCTGTCCGTGGGCAGGGGTGGTTGGGTCTGTGGGGGTGTTCTCGACAGCTGGAGGGTGGTGTTTTTCGCCGGTGGGCTCTGCAGTCATGAAATACGGGCTGGTACACCATGGGGATGCTACTTTAAGGCTGTTATGAGTTGCATCCTGCAGTCTGATTTACCTCTGTTCAGGAGCAGTTATGTCCCTTGATATCTTAAAGGAGTGTCCTGCGCGTGCCTGTACCCATCGTCAACAACGCACAGGCCTCCAAGGGTGGTACAGGACTGCTCTAAGGGCAGGTGAAGACAGTGCTTCTCTGGGTCCTCCCCAGCACCTTCGGGTGTTTCTTTTTCTTCTTTGCCTTAACTAGGCTGACCCTGGAGAAAGGTCCAGTGAGGGTGAGGAAAGACCACTGACCACAGGGAAAGTCCTGTTGACAGTGGGAAAGACTACAACTTTGGATTCTCCCTTGAGGGCACATAAGACCGTATGGCGAAAGCCTGGCTGTGTCTGGAGTGGCACTGTCTTCATCTGTCGGTGGGCAGGGGTGGTTGGGTCTGTGGGGTGTGCTCGACAGCTGGAGGGTGGTGTTTTTCGCCGGTGGGCTCTGCAGTCATGAAATACGGGCTGGTACACCCATGGGGATGCTACTTTAAGGCTGTTATGAGTTGCATCCTGTAGTCTGATTTACCTCTGTTCAGGAGCAGTTATGTCCCTTGATATCTTAATGGAGTGCCCTGTGCGTGCCTGTACCCATCGTCAACAACGCACAGGCCTTCAAGGGTGGTACAGGACTGCTCTAAAGGCAGGTGAAGACAGTGCTTCTCTGGGTCCTCCCAGCACCTTCGTGTGTTTCTTTTTCTTCTTTGCCTTAACTAGGCTGACCCTGGAGAAAGGTCCAGTGATGGTGAGGAAAGACCCACTGACCACAGGGAAAGTCCTGTTGACAGTGGGAAAGACTACAACTTTGGATTCTCCCTTGAGGGCACATAAGACCGTATGGCGAAAGCCTGGCTGTGTCTGGAGTGTCTGACTGTGTCTGTCGGTGGGGGTGGTTGGGTCTGTGGGATGTGCTCGACAGCTGGAGGGTGGTGTTTTTCGCCGGTGGGCTCTGCAGTCATGAAATACGGGCTGGTACACCCATGGGGATGCTTCTTTAAGGCTGTTATGAGTTGCATCCTGTAGTCTGATTTACCTATGTTCAGGAGCAGTTATGTCCCTTGATATCTTAATGGACTGTCCTGCGCATGCCTGTACCCATCGTCAACACAGCACAGGCCTCCAAGGGTGGTACAGGACTGCTCTAAGGGCAGGTGAAGACAGTGCTTCTCTGGGTCCTCCCCAGCACCTTCGGGTGTTTCTTTTTCTTCTACAGGCATATTAGAAATTATCTGACAAAATTTAGATTAGGAATATCCGATATCAAAGCGTACTAGTACCGATATGCAAATGCTAGTAGCGTTAGTATGGTATGTCCTTCACGCAAAAACGCAAATGAAAACCAAATGCATTTCCTACTTGTCATCCTGCACCCTCATTGGAAGGCACCATGGCCTATATTGATTAAAATCTTTTGTTCTCTCTCCCTCCCTCTCTCTCTCTCTCTCTCTCTCTCTCTCTCTCTCTCTCTCTCTAACTGTGCATAACTGTGCATGTCTGTGCATGTCTGTGCATGTCTGTCTGTCTGTCTGTCTGTCTGTGCATGTCTGTGCATGTCTGTCTGTGCATGTCTGTGCATGTCTGTCAGTGCATGTCTGTGCATATCTGTCTGTGCATGTCTGTGCATGTCTGTCTGTCTGTCTGTGCATGTCTGTCTGTCTGTCTGTGCATGTCTGTCTGTCCGTCCGTCTGTCTGTCTGTGCGTCTGTCTGTCTGTCTGTCTGTCCGTCCGTCCGTCCGTCCGTCCGTCCATCCGCCCGTCCGTCCGTCCGTCTCTCTCTCTCTCTCTCTCTCTCTCTCTCTCTCTCTCTCTCTCTCTCTCTCTCTCTCTCTCTCTCTCTCTCTCTCTCTGCTATTGTGTAATGGTGTGCAGGCAACAAAAACTCATGGTAAAAAAGTTACGGAGAAGATTGAAAACTATTTTCCTGTAGTTTTCTATGGTCCGTACATGACATGTGACTGGAGAAAAAGAAGACATCAGTGTTGAGGCAGAATGCAAGGAACTTTGGCAAGTGAATGACACTGTCATTTCATGCGACAGCAGAACTATATAGGTGAATCAACAATTTAATATTGCCCAGAGTAGTGTTTTTCAAATAGAAGCTGGTATCACCATAACTTGAGATACGTGTGGAATAGAACAGGGCGTGGTATTTGAAGTCAGAGTAGGTGTTCCTTGCAAAGAATCTTGAAAACAGCTGGCTTGACCAACGAACAGACATTCAATAAATTTTGTAAGAGACAACGTAGTATAAGTTTAAGTCAGAAAGATCTGGACGGAAATGTAAATCAAACATTTCAGTGACTCTTCCAAACATTGTATAAGACGTAAAAAATCGGAGTTACTAGCACTGAGTGGCTTACCTACTGTGTACATTTGTTTTTAAAGACTGGCAACCATTATCAATTTTCTCTGACGTCTCAATGTAGTTTCCTTTCTGAGAGCAACAGGATAGTTATAAATGGAATATTAAGTTAGACATACATTAGGAGGTTATATCTGAATTAATCAAAAGAGGGTTCTGGAGGAAAGAGAACTGTCATGACTCCCTATTAGAGCTTGTCGTGATAAGCAGTCATAATGACTGTCCCTGTGAGGGGTAAATACAGTGGCTACACAGCTCTAAAATCCGCTAGCAACGCTGTGCGCACCAGTACTCTATGTAGCTTTTAATTCCTTTACAAACGCCTCGTAATATTTCAATTTAACTACGGCCTTCTAGCGAGGGCTAGCTTAATATTCTAATTGGTAATTAGTTTTGTGTAGCCTTGTGCTAAAAGCTTGTTTCTGCTGAAAGTCATTCAAATTTTAAAAATACTTATCGACTGAACATGACTCAATAATTGAAACAAATATTTAAAGCTCGCTTCCATCTATTCAAATTGTAGTGATCTTATTCTGCAAACGTTACTTGGCCAAAACATGGGATTGTCTCTTTGGCTTTGCTTGATTGTTTTCTGATCATTTGTACTGTCGTCTCTCTTTCATGGTCCATATTATTAGATCTTCTATGCTTTCGCCTTTGCCTGTGACCACCACATGGCTTCTGTTTCTCCATTGCGTATTTCCCTGATCTTGGGTTCATCATTCACTACACTCACAGCATCCTGAACTATTCCTTATCTGCCAGATTTCACCTTGGGTTGGATTGAGAAAGGAGGAATTGCACAGCCATGTATTGCTGTGTTGACTTTCAGACTAAGCCAGTCAGTTAAATATTCCTTTGAGGATAATTTCGTTGAAAAGCCGTGAAAAACGTATTAAGCATTAATTGTATATTTACGATATGTGCTGAGAGCCAGCTGAATCATCACAAGCGGGACTGATCCACACACAATGGACTGAGTGGGCCACACCGCGACCAGGTTTCTTTTCCTCTGCCCAAACTCTCCACGTCGCTTCCCCAATCAAAGCGATGGGTACTACGCAGCCAGACATTTCTGGGATGTCTGCTTTTCAGACTGGCATATCCAAGTGCTAATTCTGAGGCATTCAGTCAGTCTTGCTGCATGACATAGAAGAAGAGTTTCCCTGAACGCTCAGAATGAAATCGGTCTGAACTGACTGACGTCCCTTGAGTTCTCTCCTCTAATAATGTACATTGCATCCGCTAGTTAAGCCTAGATGCTGATCTTCACCTTCCTCCATGCTGAACGTATCACTTCGTGAACCACTGAAGGACACTAGGACATCCCGTTTACCACGGATATGAGTATCCATGCTGATCGTTTCATTCTGTGAACCACTGAAGGACACTAGGACATCCCTTACAGCACGGATAGAGTATATGGTTGGGTCCAGGCCATGATTTGGGTCTGCCTTTTTTCTGTTTACCACTTCCTTTACCTCCTCGAGTGTTTCGACTTGCCATTGATTTGTTTTCATTTAATACCGACAGGCCACACTAACCCTGGATCTCAGGCAGTGTTCCATTCCAAGGGCCAGGATATTATTTGGTGCCTCTCAATTATTTCTTGGTCCTCTGTGAGTGTCCCTGCCCTGGATTGTTTGAATAGCTTCCTGGAGAACTGGAACTTTACCTGGGAGAAGTAGTCCCTGATTTTTGTTGTTTTACTCTCGCTCTTCCATGCTTATTCTCTTTTGTTAATGGTAGACATTTTATTTATACCCCAGCAGTGTTATCTGATCACGAGGCGGAGGGAGAAGTTTTCACCTCTGGAGGTACGAATATTGCAGCAGTAACCAGACACACATTTGTTATCTAGAGTATAGGAATTCTGATGTAAAAAAAAGGAAACAAAAAAAAGTTCATGTTTGAGGTTCTAAAAAATGCTTCCGTCTATTCAAATTGGTCGACAGCTGAGCAAACATATGATAACAATCATCGACTGCGTTTGATTTGTTTCATGTCTAACAAATTTAAACTATTGTCCATTTGAAAGCAATCTAGGTCATCTTATTATGCCTCGCTGTTACTATGGTAATGAAACAATATGAAATAAATGCACTAAAATTTTATCAAAACCTCCAGATGCATCACAACATTATCTTTTAAAAAGTTTCAATTTTTCGTATATACCCAGAGTGCAAATGCACACACTAAAGACACGAATCAGCATTTCCTCAGGATGAGGATGACTGCTTGATCTTGAACATCTGTTACAAACGATATACAGAGTGACAGAAAGTGACAGAAAGAAGTATATTCACATGTAACATCAGTATGGTTTATACGAATAAAAAATTCTTTAGCATTCTGGTAAAGCATCAACAATAAATAACAAACAAAGAAACCTTTCACGTTCATGGGGAAAAGGCGACATGCACTGCTTGGAGTGTCCTTGGAAGTTTCCTTCTTTGGCTCTAAAACACCACTTAACCTACTATCATTACATGCACACAATGACGTCAAATGCTGGAATGTTCTTATGACGTAAAATGTGTGACATGTTGATATGCTGTCCAAACGTCAGCTCAAATGATTAGCCACCTGTGTTTGCTGTTGTCCCAATCGTCATTTATCACTGAAAGTTGCACAAACCATAGCGTCTGCTGTACGGCATCACTGGTGTAGGCCTAAAAAGGACAGGAAAAAAAGACTGTATAAGAGGAGGTGCGTTTGGAGAACAGGAGTGCGAGAGGTGAAAGCTTTGAAGCAGGGACACAGAGGTGGGGCAGTAGGAGGGAAGGGTGGATATAGAAGAAAAGTCTATGAAAGGAATCGGGCCTTGCAATAACACCAAATAAGAAGCCGCACACGTAGACTTAAAAATCTGATTAGTTTGACAGTCTGAAACTCTGAATCTGAAAACACGCATATTTAAGCGTTGAACGTCCTCATGCAGTCCACGTTAATGCTCACTGCAGCTCTAGATAACACTGTCAAGGAAAAGGAAGGAGCAGCTGGGTTTTGGTGAATGACACTGTCACGTAGAATCTAACACAGAATGAGCTAGGTTTACCTGGTATTGGCAAATGACTTGTGGGCCTAACTCCGTGTGCCTGTAGATGACATCTCCAAAGCAAACTAGAATTATCTATATCCAGAATCAAGTTAACAAAATGCTGGACCTGAGGTACACTAGCTGCTAGCTACAAGCATATATCAGTGGTCGTCAACATCTGTACAGCTGTTTACATGAGTATGCCTGCCTCAGAGCATATCAGTATTTCTGCATCAATGTGCGTCTGTGGTTTTACATCAGAAAATTATGTGTCTTTCGATTCTGAGTGTTAGTACAGTGAATGAGACTAGACGTGGATATACCTACAGAACAGTTTTCATTTTGTGTTGTATTTTCAACAAACCAAATGCAGACATAGAACTGACTTGCTGACCCTCCCAGAAATGGTGTGTGGGTACCTAAAGAGGGAACATAAGCAATAATTATATGCAGACATGGGTACCAGTTTACCATTGTACTGAACTTGTTTGCTTTGGTTGTTTATTGGTTAATTGAATGGCTGAGTGAGCGATTATTTCATTTGGTTGTTTCTCTTGTTTGTGTGTGCTCCAGATGGTTGAAGAATACAACATCAATAAAAGGATAAAAATAGTCAGAAGAAGAAGCAAAAGAAGAAGAAGAAGAAGAAGAAGAAGAAGAAGAAGAAGAAGAAGAAGAAGAAGAAGAAGAAGAAGAAGAAGAAGCAAAAGAAGAAGAAGAAGAAGAAGAAGAAGAAGAAGAAGAAGAAGAAGAAGAAGAAGAAGAAGAGAAGCAAAAGAAGAAGAAGAAGAAGAAGAAGAAGAAGACAAATAAACAAACACACAAAGAAAATGAACGGAAATGAAGTGGATAAGTTAAAACCACAATTAGTTTCATGTTCACCACTGACATCACCATCATCATCATCATCTCATCATCATCATCATCATCATCATCATCATCACCATCATTACCATCGTTCTCATAATTATTGCTATTGTTGTTCTTGTTGTTGTTGTAGGTATTATCATTGTCGTTGTTTTCTTCTTCTTCTTCTTCTTCTTCTGCTTCTTCTTCTTCTTGTTATTAGTATCATCGTTATTATTATTGTTGCTGTTGGTGGTGGTGGTGCTTTTTGTTGTTACTATTATTATTATTATTATTATTATTTTCATTATTATTATTATTATTATTATTATTATTATTATTATTATTATTATTATTTATCATTATTATTATTTTATTATTATTATCATCATCATCATCATCATCATCATCATCATCATCATCATCATCATCATCATCATCACTATTATCATTGCTGCTGTTGTTGTTGTTGTCGTTGACGTCATCGTCGTCGTCGTTGTATTGTTATTAATCAGTAAGAACTATATCATCTTCCGAACAAGTATTTACCACACACACACACACACACACACACACACACACACACACACACACACACACACACACACACACACACCACACACACACACACATAAAAGCAAAGCATGGCCGTGCCTTAGCCGGTTGTCCGGGTCCTCGGAAGCGTGCATAAGAGACCCAGACGGAGCCGGCTGAGTCACACAATTTTCTTTGACACGTCATGTGAAAATGGCGCTCACGAGAATGCAAAAAACAAAACAAACAAAAAAAAGCAACAACAACAACAACAACAACAAAACAAAAAAAGAAACAGTGAGCACACAACACGTCGTTTTTCTGTGCACTCGATTTCATATGCAAATTAGCTGAAAAACTACCGTCCAGTCTCAAATCTTCCCTTTGTTTCCAAACTCATAGAGGTGTTCTCTCACAGCTCCTATCCCATCTGGAGATTAACTGTCTTCAAAATCCCTTTCAGTCTGCCTATCGTGCTGGTCACAGTACCGAAACTGCTCTTCTTCGTGTTGTAAATGATCTTGTCGCTGCTGATGAACAAAAGATCTCTATCCTTGCTCTACTCGATCTATCCGCTGCTTTCGACACAATTGATCACTCCATTCTTGTGCAACGCTGCAGCACTATTTTGGCGTTACAGGAACAGCCCTTCAATTGGTTCAAGTCATACCTGTCAGATAGACAACCAGTCAGTCGTTGTCAACAAGTCAGATCTCGTCTAGCAAGTGGAATCTGGGTTCCACAGGCTCCGTCCTATGGACCTAGTATCTTGTAATATACACGCATCCTCTCTCTCAGATCCTTAAAACTCACTCCTGTCCTCACCATGTTTGCCAGAACGACAACCAGCTAAGACGCTCGGGAATGCCTCTGATCTCGACCAAATGAAGGGCGAATTGTCTGAATGTGTGTCCTGTCGTTCGGACTGGATGGCTGAAACAAACTTCAGCTAAACCATGACAAAACTGAAGCCTACTGTTCAGCTTACCAGGAGCAAAAAAAAACCCGCTCTTTCTGTAATTCTTCCCTTCTGATCTGCAGTACTGTTTTTCCCTTCTCAGAAAGGTTAAAAACTGGTGTCTTTTTCGACAGTGATCTTGATATGAAGGCACAGGGTGAACCATGTCTGTAAATATGCTTTCTGAAATTAGCGTATAGGTGCTATCCGACATCTCCTTACACTGAAGCAACCAAAGCTCTCACCACTCTCTCGTGCTTCGCGTCTCGATTACTGTAATTCTCTACTAGAGGCCTTCCCGATACCTCACCAAAAACTTCAGCACGTTCAAACTATGCAGCTAGGACTAATCCTCAAAGCTCCCTTCAAAGAGCACCCTCATATTATTACGCAGACTTCACTGGTTGCGATCAAAGCCAGGGTGACATATAAAATCGCATGCCTCTGTTCAGTGCTGTTAAATCGGGAACTCCACATTGTCTGACTTCTAAACTCATACTGCCCAGCTAGAATCCTTCGCTCGTCTTCTGGCTCGTTGCTCCTGTTCCTCCCAGAATTCAAACGCAAAAGAAGGGGGGATCGTTCCTTCTCCTTCCTGGCTCTAAACGTGGAATTCTCTTCCACACGACATCAGGCACTGTGACTCTTTACCAGTTTTTAAAACGAAACTAAAAACTCATCTTTTTACTGTCTATTTCGGCTGATAATTCAAAGTCCCGGTCATACACAGATGTCAGTTTGTGTGAGTGCGTGTGTGCGAAGGTGCGCGTGAGTGGTTGTGCGTGTATACTTTCCCGTATGTGCTGTGCATATCTGCTTCCCCGTGCCTGAGTATGCGGTTTGTGTGCGTGTGTGCGTGTGCGTGTGCTTGCGTGTGTGTGTGTGTGTGTGTGTGTTGTGTGTGTGTGTGTGTGTGTGTGTGTGTGTGTGTGTGTGTGTGTGTGTGTGTGTGTGTGTGTGGCGTGCGTGTGCGTGTGTGTGGTGTGTGTGTGCGTGCGCGCGTGTGTGTGTGCGTGCGTGCGTGCGTGCGTGTTTTCGTTAGTCCTTGTATTGTAAAGCGCTTAGAGCTAATCTAGGATTTGCGCTATAGAAATATTCATTATTATTTATTATTATATGTACATATATATATATATATATATTTATATATATATATATATATATATATATAGATCAATGTGATTAAAATACCCAAAACGATTTTTAGAGTGCTCAACCCCTTGGGGAGCAAGGGGTTGAGCACTCATCTATATATATGAAGAAAAGAAACACCCGAAGGTGCTGGGGAGGACCCAGAGAAGCACTGTCTTCACCTGCCCTTAGAGCAGTCCTGTATCACCCTTGGTGGCCTGTGCTGTGTTGACGATGGGTACAGGCACGCGCAGGACAGTCCATTAAGATATCAAGGGACATAACTGCTCCTGAACAGAGGTAAATCAGACTACAGGATGCACCTCATAACAGCCTTAAGTAGCATCCCCATGGGTGTACCAGCCCGTATTTCATGACTGCAGAGCCCACCGGCGAAAAACACCACCCTCCAGCTGCCGAGCACACCCCACAGACCCAACCACCCCTGCCACCGACAGATGAAGACAGTGCCACTCCAGACACAGCCTTCGCCATACGGTCTTATGTGCCCTCAAGAGAGAATCCAAAGTTGTAGTCTTTCCACCGTCAACAGGACTTTCCCTGTGGTCAGTGGGTCTTTCCTCACCGTCACTGTGTGTGTGTGTGTGTGTGTGTGTGTGTGTGTGTAGATGAATGTAGTGTATACAAGTTGGTTATACATGTGTTGCACAGAATTTGCTTTCCAATTCTTATCATCCAGATAATTTTCACACATTTATTATTGGTTTGATTTTATAACATCGATTCTAGGCGCCAAAAGAGTGAATGCAACGATTTTGTTCATGTAATATGTGCTGTGTGTTAGAATTAGTAACATTGAATTATTGAATTATTACAGTTAAAACCGTGAATGGAAGTGACATTACTGAAAATGTAACACACAACACACACACACACACACACACCACACACACACACACACACACACACACACACACACACACCAGATATAATCATACGCAAATTTGGCTATGATAGAGAGCTAAGTAAGTAAGTGTGTCAAATTAAGAAATTGATAAGGAAATTAACCATAAAAGTGGAAATACATACAATTTACAATCTTAATTGTAAGAATATTGTAATTTATGCTGCGGATGTATCTACACACTCACTTATACAACCAGACATACACATACATATGCTAATACATACACACCACCACCACGACCACCCCACATCCACACAAACACACATCTGATCAAGTCAGCATACAGTAACAGTTTATAGTGTAAAAGTGTATATATATCATTTATTCAATAACTCTTTGGGCTTGTGGATAAAGCTGCTTCTTCTTCTATGTGTTTTGCTTTTGGAAAACAAAATATAGCAATTCGTAATATACTGAAAGTGGATTTACGGTGATTATTCACAGTCTTTCTTACCTTTATCTCACACAACGTTCAATGCAGTTCAGTTAGATTTACCTGTGTTACACTCACCATCCTGTGGCACACAATTGCCAATTTGTTTATAAATTCTTATTTCTAAACGTAAAAGAAACTTCAAAATAGACTGAAAAAACAGTAATTAAAAAGTTTCAAGGACTTGTAAATCAATGTGGATGTTCTTAGTTTTTTTGTAGAAAATATATCCGTGATTGGCACTTTCTATCAAAATGAATCGTATTGGATCTAAAGTTGAAGATTTGTTTGTAACTCTGTTCATTTGGTGGAGAGAAAAAAAAGGACTGCAAAAATAATTCATTATAAGGTGAACAAAGTTTTCCAATTTGTGCGTATGACTGGTATACTACATTGAAAAGTAAAATAAAATTACATCCTGCTTGGCTGGAAAAACTTCGGGTTCCTTTTTACTCCTATGATATATCCTTGCCAAATCTGTACAGACGTGCGCTAGTTAAAGAGGTGGAACGTAATGCATCATTTCTGGACATATCGTCCATATACATTTCACACATCAAAAATGTGCTTTTTGACTGATTTACCTAACGAGCTGACTTTAACAACGGAAATATATTCGGCACCCTGCCTGTATGTGTATGACTCTCGGACAGTGTGTGAATTTACCATGACTGAGACGATGACAAACTATCATAATTCAAAGGAAACGTAGTTATTCAACGCTACATTTCTGCCATCACCAGGACAGCAACAAATGAGAGAATGCCCTGATGGTCATGTGACACGTACATTCATTTCCTGTGTTCTGACAACTACAAATTGTGTGGTCAACAACAGACCTCACCTTGTACTTCTAGCAGATCGTTACATACAGACGTGTCTGAATCACCTGATTACTGCGACTCTTCCATTGCCACGTTTATATGTCATGATGATTCACAACATTTATCATACACCTTGGTATGTGATTACATGAATGATTGTCATGATAAGAGTGATGAATCCTTTTGTGAATATCGTCCTGCTCCAATATGTTGACATGTGACAATGGCGAGTGTCTGCCATTGCCCAAAATGTGTGATATTCTATCTCACGGCTGGGATGAATCAGACGAACACACATGCCGCGTCAGAAAGCATATGATGCATTATCACCAAGCAGTTCCATCTCCTGCTCTCGTCAAGTTTGATGACATCTCACGGTTCGTCTCCACCGCAATGAAGTCCAATGAGTCTTGTCCTGACAGTCACTATCGTGTCCGTGACTCCACGACTGTCTGCCTGTCTACACACGGTGCAATGGACAATACGACTGTACTGACCACCCGGATGAAGAGGGGTGTGGAGATATGAATGTCCAGGCCTTTTTAAATGCAGACTTTCAGCAATATGTTTACACAGTGACCATGTGTGTGATGGCTGGCCTCATTGCCCACTACGTGACGATGAATTTCATGCAGCATGACATGTCCCATGGATTGTCGTTGTCAGGGTTATACCTTTCTCTGTCCTCGGCCTTCTCTGCTGCTCTCTTTCTTCACCTCCGCTATTTGGATGCCACAGGGTCAGGGTTGACGCTGCATGACGTGAGCAGCAACACTTCCTTATAGGTGTGGTCTTGCGCAGTGTTCTTTGACCTTCCCGCCCAAAATTCATCTGGTGAATTTGAAGTTGCTCGATGTCAGTGATAACCAACTGAAGCATGTCAACTGACGTCAGTTGTTGTTCTTAATAATCTACAAGTGCTGTCCATATCTAAACAATCCTCTGTCCTCTCTCCACTCCGATATTTCCTCTGTTAATCAGCACAGTGCCCTCACAGTGTTACATCTGGCCCACAGCAAGCTGACTGTGCTGGACACCACAGTTTCTCTCACTGTTTCCTCAGATAAAGAAAATGGAATTTGTCTTCCACTTCTATTCATACAATCAGCCCAGTGAAATTTCAATTCACACCACAGCTAAACGAACTCTACATGGATAACAGCCCTGTTAAAATATTTCCACCTGACTTTTTTCAAGATCTGTCCAGTTTATGTTTTATGTCCACGCAAAACTATAAAATGTGCTGCAGTGAAATACTTCCCCATAACTTTGATAGTTCAGCTTGCATTGCTCCTAAAGATGAAATTTCCTCCTGTAAAGACCTGTTGCAATCATGGACGTACCGAGCCTTTCTGTGGTTGCTGGCAAGCCTGTCTTTGACAGGCAACTTCTGCTGTTGCTGTGTGCGTTTGTTGGTCAAAAGTATGGCGGCCTCGAGTGGTTTTAGTGTGTTTGTCACCAACCTCAGCATGGCCGACTTTCTGATGGGTGTGTACATTTCGGTTATTGGGGTGGCTAATGAACGATTCCGTGGACGATACCTTCACCACGATGACAGGTGGAGACACAGCACGACTTCTAAGGTGGCACACGCACACGCACAAGCACACACACACACACACACACACACACACACACACACACACACACACACACACACACACACACACACACACACACACAAACACACACACACACACACACACACACACACACACACACACACACACACACACACACACACCATCACCATGCATCATTCATAAATCCACAAAATGATTACCATTGTCTCCGAATTTTGCAAGGATTTCACATAGTGTCCCTTGGATCTATACAACACTGGGTTTTATCTTCGACATCGTGAGTGGTACTTCTGACGGTAGTAACAATACATAAAGATAATATTCTTCTGACAGTGGTAACAATATGTAGGCCTCCGTCAGTCGTAGCTGAGCATGGACAGAGTATATCTGACCTAATATTTAGCTATCTGGGCTGTCTGGTCGACCCGAGCAGCGTCGCCTGTGGCTGTAGAGACCGAGGCGAGAGTGGCAGTCTCTGTCGCAGCAGTCACATCTGTATGATTACGCTGGTTGTTGGCTGTCATCCCTTTCAGCGGTTTGCTTTTCTGCTGCAGCAGCTGTCAGTTTGTCTTCGCCCATCTGCAGCTGTTTCTTGAGAGTGCTTCTCCAGCTGTTGCGGTCTGCTTCCCAGAACTGTGAGTTGATCTCAAGCGCCTTCATGTCTCTTTTGCAAACTTCTGTGTATCTTAGCTGTGGGTGGCCAATGCTTCTCTACCCTGCTGCAAGTTCTCCATAGTGGACGTCTCTTGGGATGTGACCAACCTCCGCGGCGAACGTGGCCCAGCCAACGCAGCCGACGCTGTCTCAGCAGGGTATACATGGTAGAGAGACCAGCGTGAGACTTCGATGTTGGTCACCCTGTCTTGCCAGGAGATGCCGAGTATACGCCGAAGGCTTCTGAGGTGGAAGGAATTGAGCCTTTTCTCCTGGCAAGCATGCATGGTCCATGTCTCACTGCCATACAGCAAGGCGCTGAGAATGCAGGCGTTATACACAGCCATCTCTGTCTTTGTTGTCAGCTTGGGATTTGTCCACACTTTGTGTGAGGCGAGCAAGTGCTGTGGCTGCCTTCCCGATCTTCTTGTCGATCTCAGTGTCACAGGAGAGGTTATCGGTGATGGTGGACCCAAGGTAAGTGAACTGATGGATGGCATCAAGCTCATAGTCATCAATGGTAACAGCTGGTGGTGACGGCGTGTCTTGACTAGGGACATTTGTCTTCTTTAGGGTGATAGTCAGGCCAAAGTCTCTGCAGGCCTGGGAGAAGCGGTCCATCAGCGACTGCAATTCCCACTGGGTGTGGGTCGCAACAGTGGCATCATCGGCAAACAGCATATCTCTAATGAGGGCTTCGCGGACCTTTGTCCTTTCTCTTAGGCGGGCAAAACTGAAAAGCCTGCCCTCTGATCTGGTCCGCAGGTAAATCCTCTCTTGTGCTGTGCTGAATGCAAGCTTTAGGAGAAGAGCAAAGAAGATTCCAAAGAGGGTGGGGGCAAGGACGCAGCCTTGTTTGACACCGCTACATCTGTTGAAGGGCTGGGAGAGACTGCCATTAAACTGCACAGTCTCTTTCATGTTGGAGTGGAAGGACTCAATTAAGCTGTGCAGTTTGGGGGTGCAGCCGATCTTTTGGAGAGCCCTGAAAAGACCATCACTGCTGACTAGGTCGAAGGCTTTGGTGAGGTCGATGAATGCGATATACAGGAGTACTGCGCAAAGGGTGCAGGAGGGTAGTCTTGCAGTGTTTGATAAGGTCTGGGGGAATGCCATCATTACCTGGTGCCTTGATTGATGCCAGGCTGTCAATGGCCTTGCTGAGTTTGTCTACCATCGGCTCTACGTCAAGTTCTTCCATGACTGGCATGCACTTGATGGCATCAAGGGCTGAGGAGGTCACTGTGTTCTCTCTGGAGTAGAGGTCAGAGTAGTGCTCCACCCACCTGTCCATCTGCTGGCAGGGGTCATTGATTACTTCCCCAGTGGGAGATTTGAGGGGAGCCGTCTTGCTCTGCGTAGGTCCCAGTGCCTTCTTGATGCCGTCATACATCCTTCTGATGTTGCCTCTTTCAGCGGCTTTCTGCACTCCTCGCTGAGCTCTGTCCAGTACTGGTTGGCGCAGCGCCTGGCATTAAGCTTAACCTTGCTCCTGGCAGCCCTGATGATCTGCAGCTTCTTCTCGTTTGGTGACCGCTTGTATCGAACGAGTGCGGCGCGCTTGGCCTGAACAACACGTGTCATCTCTAACGATTTGGCCTCAAACCAGTCGTGAGATTTCGAAGTTTTCTACCCAAAGGTGGATCTGATAGCGCGGTGTATGGTGTCTTGTAAAGTTTCCCATCTCTCTGTTTTAAAGTCTCTGGGCTGCAATGCATCATATTCTCTCTCATAGGCCTCTGCGAATTGTTCCAAAAGATCTTGTTGAGACATCTTACTGACGTCGATACGAAAGCTCCTTGTTTCTTTGAGCACTGGGACTTCTTTGGTTGCAGCCTGATCCTGCAGCAAATCAGGGAGTGATCCGTGTTGCAGTCTGCGCTGTGGTAAGAGCAAGTGTGGAGAAGGTTTTTGACAGTGGACCGTCTTACCAAGATCAGATCCAGTTGGTGCCAATCCTTTGAGCGCAGGTGTCTCCAGGAGACTTTGTGTTGAGGCTTCGTCTTGAAGAGGGAGTTATTGATTCCCCACACCAAAGGAGCCAAGACAGGAGGGCCACGAGTCGTCTGCACCCACTCTGGCATTGAAGTAGCCCACGAGAGCAAGGTGTTCTGTGCTGGGGATGTTCCTTGTGGTAGATGGAAGATTCTATAGAACTCATCCTTGGCATCCGGAGTGGCGGGCAGCATCAGAGCATATACGCTGACAAGAGTGACAAGGCCTTCAGTGGTGTTGAGGCGGAGAGTCAGGAGTCGCTCTGAGCCGCCGCTGCCTGCTTCTATCATACTCAGCAGGCTGTTCCTCTACTGCAACACCTGCTCAATACTCTCTTGGGGCATCTGAGCTCTTTCCTTGCCGGACGAAGGTGTAGTCCCTCTCCTTCAGGGTGCCTGTGTCAGCCAGCCTTGTTTCCTGCAGGGTGGCGATGTCTACATTCAATATCTGAGTCCGTTGTTTATGCCAGCTGTTTTTCTAGTGTCGCTGATATCTTGAAGGTCTTAAGAAAGCCCAGGCATCATTGTCAGGACATTCCAACATCCCAGTTTTAGCACCTTTCTTGAAGTTTTCTTGTTGCCTGGCGCGGTACTCTACGACCTGCTTGTCGGATGTTGTAATCTCCATGCACCCAATGAAGAAGGCAGGGCGTGATGGGGCGTCACCTTATTGGCTGGGGGCTGCCCAGCTTAAGCGGGCAATAGCTGTCCAGTGAGACGCAAAGATCTCTCCCTTCGTCGGAAGCAGCCCCTGGCGTCGCGCTTAACGCCAGTTGAGTGCTGACTTAAAACCGCCATCTGTTGCTTCCATGTTGTGTCGACGCAAGCAGCGAAGCTGGAGTGTCCTCTCCAGGTCGTAGGTGCAAGTGAGCATTTGTGGATGGATGGACGGATATAAGCCTGACATTGTAATATGGAGGACAGGCTGTTGCCCATGCAGCTTGTCCCCTCTCTCCACCTCGCTGACGGATCCAAAGGAACAGCAGGACTGTCACAGTTTTTTGCCAACGCGACGGTCGCAGGAGCTGCCGAAGGGTGACAAAGTTTGCCGTCCAATCGCCTTAAGGCTCCACTCTGGATTACAATTGAACATGCCGTCTTCAGAGTGTCGATTGATACTGAGAGGCCTGCTATCGAAATGCTCATCAAGAACATCGTTTACAGATGTCTTGTGAAATGTTAGAAATTCTGCTACTGAGGACACCATTTAACATAACATGAACATCCGTAGATAACAATAAATCAACAAGACATCGTCAAGTAAATTAATCCCATTATCAATATCAAAATGGACATAAAGAAGTTAACCCTCTGCAAGTTCATAGGAATAAATGTATAAAAACATCGTTATCTGCTCCAAATAATTGTTTTATCAATCAAGAACACACAAAAGTTTGAATGACTAACGTCGATGAATTTAACAAAGGGAGACAATGCTTTTCTAAATATACAAATCACGCCGCCCGATCGCCTCCCTTGTTTAGAAAATTCAATTGCAGATTTACAAAATACTTCATAACCAATTAACATATCAGCACGACATTCGTCCAATAAATATTTCAGTTAAACATATAAAATCAAACTCATAAATGAACGACATAAAATCACAGTCAGTTAGTTTAGAAAATAAGCCATTGACATTCAACGATAAGAAAGAAAAAGATTTGTTTACATTTGTATACGCTGTGCCATTGACTTTTTTTTGCACGTGTTTTTCACGGTTTATCCGGACTAATCTTTCTGACCCACAAAAAAAAAAAAAACCGGTTCGCCATTGACACTGCCAAAGAGACAGGCGATTTTGCCGGTGTAGCGTTTTTGTGAGTACCTTCTCTTGTCACACTGGGGGGAGGCCATGTCTTAATTCTCTCCCACAAAGACATTACTTCCTTTTAATTTTATCTTTGCTCTTAAGATTTTCGTTTTGTCTTTGTGAAATGAACATCAAGTGATGATGGGTGAATCAGGTTTGCCATTTAATTTATGTACCCGTTCGAACTCAATGCCCCGTGTCAAATCTTACTTATTAGTTAATAGATCATGTATTTTACCTTCACATTGTTTGCTATCTTCGTTTTGATCTCTCGGGATGCCATAGAAAATCAGATTATTTCGCTTTGATCTTTCCCCTAAATCATCAGCCTTGAGAGAGAGAGAGAGAGAGAGAGGAGAGAGAGGAGAGAGAGAGAGAGAGAGAGAGAGAGAGAGAGAGAGAGAGAGAGAGAGAACGAAAGAAGTTTATTGCTATTAAGCTTACAGCACATTTAGCAAATCGGCGCGATTGAAAAAGAAAACGCAACACGACACGATCTCATTGTCATGGAAACCACAGCAATGTTGGGTTTTTGTTGTTGTTGTTGTGGTTGTTGTTTGGTGTTGTTTTCATATTACATGGCAAAGTTGTGAATGACAAAGTGTTCCTGATATGCATACACAAGCCGTTCAGCAAAGGACCGTCACCCCAGGTAGAATTGGACCAGCTCGTGGAGAGCGTACAATCACCGTACAGCACGTGCTTGAATCTCAGCGTGTTGTGTGTTGCTGGCACGTCTTCCTTTTCGCAGGTGGGCTAGTTTGACACGTTCCTCAGATGACATGTTCCTGTGTTCTTGTTTAATGTACCAGAACACACAGTCGTCCTCCGTATTCGACACGCAGGAATATTCTAAGACAATGTCATCTGACTCGCACAACAACACATCGACACCATCTGACTAACTGCAGCACAACCTTTCTGAACGCTATGTTCCTGTGCTTATCTCGGAGACGTCTCTGTACCTGCAGAGAACGTATAAATGCCAATCCTGACTCACTTGCTCAACCACCGAGTTTTTGGGCGAAAGTGGCCTAAAAGCCGCCTTTTCCTGTGGCGGAAGAGAGAGAGAGAGAATCACCGGCACCCCTGACAAAACCCGTTAAGGTCAAGTTGCCCTCAGAACAGACAGACAGACAGAGAAGAGAGAGACAGAGAGAGACAGACAGACAGACAGTTTTCGGGCGAAAGTGCTCTAGAATCAGCATATTACTGTTCTCTGACAAGTAAGACGTTAATAACCAAAAAATAACGATTATCTACAAACAAACATACTGTGCAGGGTTATCCGTTTTTAATACTAATTTACTAAACTTTTCAGATTTTAGTTTTTGCTTAATCCTGTGTTTTTCCTGGTCATTTTCAATAACATCATTTTCGCGCAAACATTCTTCAAATGAGTCTCTGTCTTTCATGTGAAATAACACTACAGTCTTTAACTGTTCTCTAAAGTCTTTTAAAACTGAGTTATATTTTTGGCATAAAATCCACACACTTATTCCAGCATGTCTTCCACTGAAAGCAAGTTTTGATAAAGTGTTTCTCTTTTTAACTATGTCTCTTTCTGCTGAACAGTCATCTATAATAAATAGTGTCTGAGTTCCTTCAAACAGTCTATAAAACTGTTCTAAACAATACTCAGTTTATTGCTGGGTTGATATACTAAATTTATGTCATCATCCTGTCCTTTATAATACTTCATATCTTGATATGCTTTGTTCATTTAAGTGTTGGACAGAGAAACCTTAAAATTTGATTAAATATTATAACGATAAACTGTTTGTAACAGGTCGTGGATAAATATTGTTTTTCCACAAACCAGTATGCCCAAAAAATAAATGAGCAATGAGGAGTTTTTGTCATAAAGTTTAAACTGCTCCATAGTTGTTTAGCAGAATTTAATCTAATCCAGTTATTATTTTTTATTCATTCTCTCTGGCTAAATACTTGTTCAGTTTAATAATACCCCTACGAGGCCTATAGTGTAAGTTTAATCCCAATTCAGTTCTGTAAGATTCGTTTATATTAAGTCAACATTGATTTTGTGATTGATGTTATGATCTTAATATCCTCGCCATTGTGAAGAACGACGATGGTTAGCAGTTAAGACGTTTTACGTCTAAGTTTTGCCAGCTAATATTTAATTACTTTTATAGGTTCATCACTTCGCCACAAACCCCCATCCCCTCTCCACATCTTTAATGGACAGAAAATTTCAAATTCATTGTGATCGTGGTCTCCTAATTTTTGCTTGGAAAGAACTGTAATTTGTGTAGAAGCTTTTTTTACAACGTTTCTTTTCGGTGGAGGATGTACTGCTTCTTTCCCATAACGGCGGTTTTTTCCAATTCTTTCCGGACTATTGTCGTCCGGCATAGTCTTACATGTAAAGGGCCAGAGTTGAATGCTTTTTGAAACCTTTTTTGACGGCCTAAAATATGTAATGGGCTTATGATTCAAATTTTATTTCCCATTCTAAATATGGTTCAAGTGCCATTTGAGGTACAGGTTTTTCGACTATTTTATTTTCATACTGGACCAACATTATTTGCTTCTAGATTGCGCAGCTGTTCTTGTGTAGGAAACTTTTTGACTCGTCGCCACCCTCTTTGCGTTTATAAATCACCATCTTTAGTGTACTCAAAACCATACAAAGCGCCTATCCTACGTTCTGTTCAAAGTCCGCAACGTATGCAAGAGTCTTTTAATTCTAAAGTTTTTACACCTCAAGGTGCTTATGTAACTCCGGGATTCATCTGGCCCGCCGCGACTTTTTTTAGTAAAAACTTTTTTATTTTATTTCCAAAACAATGTTGCAGGTTATACATTTACGACTGTCCCTGTTTTGTCATTTGTTTTTTTTATTAAATGATCGACCCTTCACAATCTAATCTTTTAACTGTAATTAGGGAATTGTATAATTTTCATAATAGCAATATGCAGCTTTCCCTGACGGAAGAGCCTCAAAACAGTGAGGGACTTCCTTCATATTAGTTTTCTTCAGTGCTTTGCTGGTCCAATGAACATAGAGTAATGTATGTAAATGCAAGATTGAGCGGAAATTTCCCCCTCAAACGTTAGTTTCACTATGGCGAAACACTAAAACTATGAGTGGGTAGATTGCTAGTTGTAAAGCTAGCAATTTTGCTAGCTCTCTATCAAAATCGTATTTTGCTTCTTCAGTTTGAATGTTTATTTTGTTTTTAGATTTGCATTGTTAAGTTTAAGAGATTGTCTAAGTTACTCATTGCTTCTGTTAGTGAGCAAAACCCGTAATAAACTCAGTATTGATAAATGTTTTTTTAACAGTCGTTTTGTTCTCATTTTTATTTTGTAATTTATTTGTCACCCTGGCTTTAGGTAGATATTATCCATACAACTTTGTAACAATATTTCATGGTAGTGCGACCATTTTGCTCCGAATTTGTTTTCAAACAGCTTCCCCCCCCGCCCCCACTTCTAAAATCGAAGGACGGTCTTGGGTATGTTATTGTTTCTAACATTTTTTTAAACAGAATAATTATGAGTGCTTTAAAATATACTGATGCAAATTATTCTGTTGGTCCGCACTACAATCTTAAAAATATAGCAACCTGATACTCTTGACATTGCTGTGACCTCAAACTGCCTCTTATTCAATAAAAAGTGTGAGTACTAAATTGAAGAGCTATCTTTACCCCCTATTGAAAACGAGCACAACCAGGAAAGCGTGGTTTAGTATCTGACGTTGCAGTTTTATCAGAACATGTTAAACTTGCTGTGTACTTGTGCATCAACTGGGTGTGGAGTGTCGTATGCTAATCCTTTTAACTCATCTGATCCTTTGGTGAGGGTCAGTGTACGATTTCATTTTTATTACACCTTCGACGTATTTTGACTGAACTGCATGCAGCATTCGAATGACTAATCTGGTTTTATCCTGTCAGCAACAGAATTATAGACATGACGGCTTTTGAAAGGATCTGTAACGAATTCAATATTAACTTCAAGCCTGACTTTAGACCAAAAATTGGATCTTTGATATTGGGCATAGGCCACCCCTTATTTTCGGGGCACGAACAGAATGTATAAATATGTCTTGAAACCTACTTTCAAAATTGTTCAGACCTGGTCCATAGGAGCCTGAGCATTTAAAACAGGCATGGAAAACATTTATCTTAGACACTCCTAAGGGCCATAACTAGAGCGGGATATTAGAAGACATAAACGACCTCTATTCGTATCTTACGTTTGGTGTTTGTTGGTTTCGCATGCACAGGGCAAGTTCGAGCATAAACTGATCTTTCTATGGCTTTGTTGCACAATACAATACTTAGCAATATTTAGGAGGACGCCCATTTATTCTACAGTTGATTTTTTTTTTAAACCTTCAAGTTCAAAGGGTATACCAACATGTTTTTACAATACGCAAGATCGTAAGTTGACTGTGCTGTTGGCACTGTTTATACATGCTGCCTTCTGACCTCAGACTCAAGATAGGGTTACATAATAACTATAATAATGATATCGCTATAGGCAGGCAATGAACAGAAGGTGGGAAAACGACACAATTTCTGAGGCCTGTAATATTTCAAACAATAAAAGTTCGCCCCAAGATTTAGTCTCTCTAATTCCCGAAGACAAACCCACCTAAGTCAGTGAAGAATCAGCAAAGCTCGCGGACTCTTGTTCGCGATGACTTGTAATATGAAATGACAGCGCTTGTTCTTGGATTATTGGACATAGATTACTTGGTCTTTATTATTACTAATTGTAAACCCATCTATTACGAGAACTTATGTCCCCATAAGTGCACACGGCCAAAAGCCATAATACTTTGCTTGCAGTAGACAAAAGCAGCTGACAATACTCCCCTTATTCCTTGGTAAAGCGTTCACGGCTTTACATGCTAATTCGTTTTAATAATTTCGCAGGATGATAAAGATGTTTTTTTACCCATGATTTATAGGTGGAGGAGGATGGGCCGTGTTTGGGCTGGCGGAAGGCACTGACTTTGACCACCGCGCCTGTAATAGCCAACACCGTGTTACTTATTGCAAATCCTAAGGCTGTTATACGCTTACTAATGTGACTCCTTGCTCTCTAATCAGTGTTGGATCGTTCTCTAGAGTTGTGTCTTCATATAAAATTTTTAGGATAGTTTCTATTATTCTATTCACTTGAGTTAGTTATTGGTCTCGGTTAAGTGTTAGCATTCTAGTCTTGCTGATCTCTCTGTTCATGTTCTTTTAGTCTTTGGGTTATTCTTTCTTTAATATCAGGCCCCTCGATGCGGTCGTCAGCCTCAACGAGTTTTCTACTTTTTCTCTTTTATATGCCCATCTAGTTACACATAGTTTTGCTAAATTGTTTGTTTATTTCGCCTTGATGGTTCTTAATGGCTGCATCAAGGGCCTCTATTTCTCGCCATGGGTGAGCGGAGTTCGTGTTATTGTCCTTAACGCTGTTTACTCTGAAAAACTGGTTCTGCCTTATATTCATTTTTTAATTAAAATGCCTGATTGATTTAATTCTTTAGTTCCATTTTTGCATTTGGTTATCTGTCGGAGTTATTGCAGTGTGTTTTGAAGTTTAGCAATGCCATCCGACACTTAATTTGGGCCTAACAAGGCAAGGCGATTTTGATTCTACTTTCTCTCTGAGCCTATTTCTTATTGATCCACGGCTAAAAACTTTGATGGGTCTTTTTTAGTTGTAAGCTGTAAAAGTTGTCCTTGGTCGCTCCTCACAAACAAAGGTCTTCTTTGTACTTCAAAATCATTTAGGGGTCTTAAATTCGGGAGGTCTTGGTACCTAACTTTGGTATAATTATCTGGATTTATTTTGTTATTTTAATACCGAGTGTTGGTTATTGTACTACGATTTCTGCTATTTCATCATGCAATGAGAGACCCGATGCGTTGCCCCGCTCCCAAGGGAATCAATCATTGTAGTCTCCACGTTTAATAAACTTCATAATCTTCTTCGCCTTCAATTCCTGCCTTGTTTTTATATTTTTAACTTTTTATTTTTGCTTCTTAAAATTGTCACAAGCCACATGGCTAGATCTTAACAAGTCATAGAGACTGAAAGAACACCCACCTTGGCGTGAAGGGAAATAAAGCGGGAATTGTACTGTTCCAAATATCTTATATTCTTTGATGCGGATCAAATTCTTACTGTACAATTTTCCTGGAACTAGGAGCAAATGTCGTGATTGTGCAAGCGATGAGCGTCTTACTTTCTATTAATTGCGCATTGTTTCAAACAACAGACCCATAAAAGGAAAGTTGTCTAAGAACCTTGGGGAGGGTCTAGCGGTAAGATTATTTTCTTATAGCTTGGTGGGGCTAAGTAATCTTGTCTTTTCACTATGCTGACATTTTTTTAACCTATTCTGTTCTATGGAGTTCCGGGTATGTATAGGGTAGATCTTGCGTTTAAAGGGAAATCGGCAATGAGAAGCACTAAAACTTGATTAGGCGCTTCTGAACTCGCCTCAGGTGCTGAAAGCAGCAAAAGGCTTGTGCTCGTACATAGTTATGCGTATGAGTAATCGCTTGTCCATTCCCTTAGTTTTTGGAGTTGTTAAAAGGAATGCGCCATAATTTCTAGGAGCATTAAAAGGACAGACTGTCATATGAACTAACTTTTATCGAATACTAAGTGTGATTAGATCAAACAGACAGACGAAGCAAAGTACAGCATTTTCTGACATATGTTAGGAGTTTGACGTTGTTAGCAACACTAATTTAGCAAATGGATGATTGGACATCAATATCAGTCAAAATTAGCAATTTTTTACGAATGAGTGATTCATCATACTACATTATAGAGCAGGGACAGACACTATATGGAATTTTAGTAGTTTTAGCCGTCTCAGCATGATCGATTAGGTATTTTATTGCTGTGTGTGAGATGAAGAACAATTCAAATGAGGAAGTGAAAAGTTTTTTATCCAATAAAATAACGAAAGTTCAATGTTCGATTGAGGCAGTACTATCAAATTCTATGCTAGCGGGCTTAAACCTTATCTGCATTTTGCTGAAAATAAGAAATCTGTTTGGAGGTGGGAGGTGTAGAATTCGACCAGTGGACCTTGTCGTCTTACAGTTCTACACATTCCACAGCGTAAGTCTTGATGATTAGTTAACAACTAAAATACGGTTTTATGGATTGAATATGGTCTACGGAGGGAATAATCAGTTACATGGACAGAGGTGAGAAACTGTGAGAGTCGTAATAAACTGTCAATTGATATAGAGAAGAAGCAGATAACCGCTTATTGTAAATTTGTTTTTAATATATGATGGCAGTGATTATTGAAGTTAACAGATTAATAGATATACAATTCTATATTTATTTTTATTTTATAAAATGCATGTTGTTCAAGTTTATCCAAAATGCTGCCTACAGCGCCGCCAAAGAGAGATTGTAGTTACCCTAACATAAAAACCTTTAGATTAACAATACATTACGCAATGCAGCCAAGTACTAGAGCAATACCTTTCAAAATTAAAGCAAAAACCAAACGAAGGTATTCTGGCTGCCTTAATGCTAGATTACTTATGTTAATACTGGAGCATGTATAATAGTGCTCTATCAGCTGGAACGTGTGTTGGTCTCTTAGAAACGGGAATGGGCGCACGCAAGCTTTATCCTCTAGGTGGTTTGTCTTTAGCTCTCGGTCTGTGTTCATTAGCTGTAAGTGCGGTGGCTAAAAAAATTAATAACTAAACTCCAAAGAAACAGCTATGGTTCAACTAATAACGGCCTTAACTTTAAGTTGTTTTTAACTGACTATAAATAAAGCGCTTGTTGACTCTAACTTCACAGGATGAAGTATTTAATCGTTTACAGGCCGATTTGATGACTACAAAAAGACAAAAGTTTGATTTCTAAGAAAGGCGAGGACAAGTTTTTCTCAACAGCCAGACCGTGCAGATAAAAAGGAATGCTTAAAAAAAAATGTAAACGAGACATTAAACTCTGTTCTAAACAGCTCACAGTCCAGGTAACAACACCGAAGGGTGGTATATACTTTAGTTTATGAAGTCCAAGCGCAAAAGGACCGTTGATAATGATTCTGTTTAATGATTTTTTTTAATTTATAATAAATATTTTGGTTAGTTAAGAAGGCTCTACATTGGTCTAAGATTTAATGAAGGGCAAGACGATTTTTTGATGGAATGCTTAGTGTGTGCGTTTATCAAGAGCAGAATGTTATTGATCTAGAAGTCATTGATCCAGCAAACGTGCGGGCAAGCGTTGTAAATGCTATTTCTAAAAGTTCCAAGTAAACTTCTAATTGACCCGCCAGTTAAAGTAATGTTAGCTGTTTTAATCGACTATGTATCAATAAATGAAGAAAATCTAGAAGTTGGGTCTCACTAAACAACAGTATGTTTCTTTCTCACATAACGCCTTAACACCCGGTTTGGGCAGGATTGTTCAACAGACGAATGCTTACACAGTTTTGTCGATGCGTGAAAGAAGCAAAATGAGAAGGCTCTGGTTGGTCAGAGGGCGAAGTCTTAGAGATCAGATTATTAAAACAGCTAAGTATGCGCCGATTGTTGGTGAGGCTTACATGCCACTAACTCCAGCAATTGTTCAAAAGAGCAGTTCTTAACCTAAAGAGTTACAGACAACAAAATGTTTTATGTGGTGTTTTCTTGCAAGGCTGCATCACGCCGCAAAAACGCAGGAGAGAGTGTCTAACTATCACCCGTTCATCAAATGATCTTAACTTTAGTGGGTGTCCTTTCCTGTTAGTGTAGACCCAAATTGATCGGTTTGAAGAACAAAAACAAAACATTAACTGTTAATGTATACACATGGGTTGAGGTAGGAATAACCAAAATTTGGTGACAATTAAAGTGTCCTAAGAACAGTCCAACGATGGCGAGACAGACAAAAATCATGTTGACTTATTCTCATGCTTTCACAGCGGGGCTATCGCATCTACAACATTGATTCGAAACTAAGTGCTAATCTAATGCAGCATGCTTAAAGTAATGGGCATAAAACAAGAATTCTGCAGGAAAATGGGTTTACAGAATGCCATCTGTTCAAGCCGACAAGCGAAAAAATAAGAAACATTGTATCGGCCAGTTGACTGTAATACAGAACTAATTACGCCCCCCATGGATTCTAAAGTTTAGTTTATGACGGGAAAAAACTGCAACATTCTCATTTGTGTTTTACGCAGACTTCGAATCACTCATTGTTCCTTATGAAGGAGGCCAGCGCCACAAATAACTTGAAAATAAGTCCTTATTGAGTAATAATCAGATTTGTTCATTTGCCTTCATTGTTGTCAGTCGGATGGCGCCATACAGCACCAGACTGAATTATTCTTGAGGCCCAACTTGCAGAGCTTGAGATTTTTTACAGCGCATGCAGCAAGTGGCGCATTTGACTGTTCTTATAATCTGATTCTTATCTGAAAATCATAATGCGCCTGAATGGAACTAACATCTGTATGACTCAGCCAAGCATTGTTGGATTTGTGGTTTAGGCCTATCATCAGACGCCAGAGAATCCAAAGTAAGAGACCATTATCAACATTAGCGCGAAATGTTCAGTGGAGCGGCGCATTAACAAATGCAATCTTCAACTTAAGTTTGATCTAAGAATGGAAGCTGCACTGTATTCTTTCATAAATGCGAGGTTACGACTCCCACCTTTTAATGAAAGCAGTGGACGTTGCCTTCAGGGGTTAGCATGCATTGCACAGTCATCAGAAAAGTACATGTGTTCACTTTAAATAACATGTCTTTTTATGACTCTATGCATCACTTGTTGGGTTCATTAGATGTCATGGCCATGTCTTAAAGTCCTCGCCATTAAAGGATGAATTATTTTGACCCAACTCTTGTAGAATGGGCGTTTTCCCCTTATGTGTCTTGATAGTTGGGAAAGGTTTGAGAAGATACACTTCCACCAAAAGGCGCTCTTTTCTTGGTTTAGAGGAAGGAATCAGCGACTCCGAATTACCAACTGGCTCAAGATGCGTGGCAGAAGTTAGAGTGTTAACATCGATGGAGACTATCAGGATTCTTACTTGTGGCTGATGTATGTTTGTTGGCGGAGCGTCTTTGAAAATTTTTAAGGAAGACCTGCATGATACATCTATAGCCTGGATCCTGAGCATTTTATTTCTGCGCCGGGATGGTTGGGATGCTTCTTTAAAGTTTTAATGGGTACAGATTATTTATTGTCTGACCTTCCAATGTTTCAAGATGATTGTAAAACGGATTGCGTGGAGGAATTAGTATGGCGTGCCATCATTATTGTATTAGAAACAAACACAATACTTGGGATCAACTATGATCCATGCTATATGGTTCTAACTTTTCATTGTATTTAGACGCATAACAATCTGTTTGGTTGGGCATTGGCGCAATCATTACATTTCGTAACTTTAAAATGTACACAGGTACGATTAATATTCAAAAGCTTTTAAAGTGGTTGTGATCAGTTTAACGCCTGATCAGCAAGCGCGGTTTCATTCTAGAAGTTGACTCTTGAATATCCTCATGAACTCCATGACCTGAATAATGACTATCCATTAGCAGCAGAAAGTCTAATGAGGGATCAAGAGAGCCTACCTTAACTTGTGACCAATTCTTGGGGCAAAAAAAATTATGTTTGTAATTAAGACTTCTACAATTTTATTAAGACATGGTTTAAAGTTATCAGTGTCCATAGCATAAATGCTTTTGACCATGAACAGTTCATGCGAAACCATACTTCATGAAGAACATAATCTCAGTAACTAAATCCTCCAGATGCTTCAGAAAAAAAAGTATTTTTTAAGCTGATGAACAACAAGCTGTTTGGAGACTATGGAGATCCGCACAAGCGAAAGATGTCGATTTGTCACCAAAGAGATCGATAGCAATTAAGATGACTTCAAAACCAAAGTATCAGGACTTAGAAGATTTCATGATCACCTTTTTGCATAATGATGAAAAAAATAAGAAAGTTCAATTTAGGAACAATAAATGTTATTTATTGGGTTTTTTCTGTTTTAGAATATCAAGTTATTGATGTTAGTGTTTCTTTATGACTTCTTTAAGCCTTGTTTTCCTGAGTCAGAGTACTTTACACAGTACAGATAGTTGGGTTATAGATATTCCTACTGAAGACTCTTTTATGACATGGAAATGAAGTAGCTAAAGACATGCGGGATGGTATGACAGTACAGATTATCTAAAGACTCGCCTTTACATTCAATTACTACAAGAAGGTTTTTAGGAAAGATTGATGGTATGATTTTAGGAAAGGTGATCAGGATAGTGTGGGGGGTTAAGATAGAAAATGTACAGTATTTCGAGGCCAGGTGTAAAATCATTTAATGAAAGGCAATGGGAATTATTCTAGCAGAGTTGTGCAGTACATTCATATCTCATGACAACTAAAAGAAGCATTGTTTGGCCAATAAGACTTTTCATCATGACATCGTAAAAAATACGATCTAATCTACATGAGTCAACACCAACGGTTTGTTACATAGAAGTCATTAGATAGGAACACACAAAAGTGTGTTTGTTAATTCAGAGTTATCATATGAAATTCGGCACTGTAGAACCGTAAATTAATTAAAGCGGAACTGTTGTCTGGCGGTATTATCTGCAGTTCTTCATTTCACAAAAGATCTTTTGAGGAGCTGGTTGTTTTGTCGCGGTGCCAGTTTCTCTCGTTAAATAATACACGGGGCGGATTCATTTTTACAATTATTTTTATTTCATATGGGATCAACCACTCCAAACTGGATCTTGTTGCCCTGATGCGAGTGTCCCCTGCTGCTTCCCACGGTAATAAAGGTACATTACTTTCAAACCAAAATGGGTTATTGTTTGCCGGATGAAAAGACTCTCTTCAACAGCATTTATTGTTTTTCTTTGATTGCTTGTAATGGTTTAGGCCTTTAATTCTTCATTATTCAATTCGCGAGCAAAACTGAGGGAGTTCTTCTAACCCATTCATGTTTGTTGAGAGAATTGTCAATACAGCTATCTGTGATACTGGTAGGAGAAAAGTCTTTCGGCTAAATGTTGGTTAAAGTTTTCAAAAAAAAATCTAAAGCCTGTGATCTGTGAACTCTGATTGCCTTCTTTTAATAGAACTCTGTGTTTTATACAATAATTTGATTCCTGGCCTTTAATTCTTTCATCATCGACTTGAATCATGCGAGGGTAGTAAGCGGGCCTCGCTGGTAATTATCAGCTGTTATGGCACATCTGAAACAGCAGAGAAGCACTCTTTTGTGTTAATGTTCTGCTTCTTTGTATCTTGAAGCCATGTCAATGGACGTGAGGTGCGGTACTTAATTCTTTTTGTCTATCCTATCAGAGGGTAAATATAAAAGGTACATAGATGGGTGTCGTTAGGTATGGTGTTCACAAAGTGTGGTCTATCTGTAGTCGTCTAGGGGAAGGTATTAAATTTTGCCAAATTCTTGTTTAGTTAACATTCCTTGCTGTTTGTTCAATGAACTCCTGCCGCTTGGCTTAGCTTTTTAATTGCTGTGATGCCCTTCCAATTTCCTTTGGGCGAATAAATAGATTTTGTTCATTTTTTATTCAGCCAATATTATGTGCAACAAAATTATCAACGGTCATTACTACGACAATAAACCGATATTCTGCATTCTTTTGTTTTTATGATGGATGATAATTGTAACTGATTTTTGGTGGGGGCAATCAATGTTCGATGGTTTGCATGTTACTAGATAATATTGTTTTATTGCTTGAATAACATTTTTAATGTGTTTGTAAGCTGCATGCCCCTTCTTTAAGTGTGTCATTAATAAAATCTTAACTGATCATGTCTCTGCCTTTCCATTGGGCGTCTTGTGCAGTGATTGTTGCTCCATAGCTTTGTTATGTCTTTTTCTCTCGCCGTTCATTCCAGTTTACTAATATGCGAATTTACTTCCGCTAAAAGCAAGCGCATTCACCAAAGGCCGCCTATCTTTATTGCGAGTGAAGCATTTTTTATAAATGTATTTTTTTCTTAAATATTTATATTGTCTGGAATTATTTCCTGCTTAAACTAGAAATTTCTTTCGTTGAAACCGAAGCTTGCAATGATTGCAATCAGCTTGTGAACTCCCTCAAAGTCTTGTTTGCCAAGATTCTGCTGGTTTAATTCTTAACAGGGCTTTTACCAAGCTTTGAGTTGCCTACACTTAGTCCTCCATTAACAGCAGCATGGGATACAGGTTAGCAAACAGTTTTATCGGTGCTCATTTTTATAAAAATAATAAATAATTATAATTATAAAAAACATGAACAGTGATGATCTACTACAGCTACAAGGCGGCTTAAACTGCCTGAAACTTTTGAATGACCAAGTTGCATGATCAGCTATTAGCCCAAAAGGAGAAGAGGCTGTATCTTTGGCTGCATGTGGAGAAAACAATACAGTTCCTCGGAAACTGAATTCTGATTGAACAAATTCAACAGATGTACGCGACAAACATTTTAAAGTATCTTAACCGGTATTGTAGCGAAGCTTAGGGTCTAGAATGGTGAAAAGTATGGGGCAAAAACGGTTCTTTGTTTGTACACTAAAAATAGTCAGTAGATTCTGCTACCATTGATCGATACAAGATTTTATGTTGGATTTAACGCATGGATCCGTTTTAACAAAGTCATTAGTGAACGTCTCTAGGATGTGATCTTTACTACAGATTTGGAACATTGTTATCGCCATTAATCATGGGATTTAATAACTTTTAATAATATAGATTTATTTCCCTCAAAATAACGATATGGAAATCAGCAGAATCAAAAAACACTGAATCAGGTGGGGAAAGTAAACCAAGCCAGAAAATCAGCTAGAAACACTGAAATCAGGTGGAGACCATTTAATAATCCTGGCGTGTTGAAGCAGGAAATAAAATGAGCAGAGTGGAACAGACAAAAAAAATTAATGTTACAGATTTTGACTCATCATGAAAACATATCTCGCCAAACGCCAGAACAAGTTGATTCAATGCCAGCTATAAAACTCCATGTGATACACAAGGGCGCCAAAGTTCTTAATGGTATAGATTGAACTTAAAAACTGTTGCTTTTTTGGCGCCCTTGCTGCTGTGGGCAGTTTTTATGATTATAAAATATATAACCAATGGCAACAAAAACAAAGATGTAAAACAACCTGTACCGTTAAATACAGTAAAGACAACTGCACGCCAAAACCGTCAACAGCAAAGATCATTTTGACCCATTTATAATGCAATAATATTTTAAAATTTTTTTAATAAAAATAGATCATTGGCGTTTTATAAAATGATAAAGTCAATAATAAAGACAGGGAGTCTATAAAGGCATTTCCATAGACCAGAATGTAATCAATGCGGTTGCTTCGGTTGTAAAAAACTTCCTTAAGAATCTATGGCAGAGAACGCTGAGCAAGACATCCTCAACATTGACGCGTTTTTTGAGGCCGTGTGTGTACTATATTAGTAATCTACTATTTAAGATAAAAACATAGCTTGTATTTTTTTTTGATAATTATAAGATAAACTTATAAGAAACTTGGTTGTACTTAAAGGTGACTTAATCAAAGAAACATATCAAGAACTTGATCAAAAAACTTATTAAGAACTTTAATTAAGAACTTGATAGAACCTTTTTAATATAACTTGGCGGTGGGTTTTTCGGGCGGGCTGGGGTGTGGGGTGAAGGATGGGTGGGGTGTTGGAGTGGGGTAGGGGGGTCTGTGCATTCGTGGGGTAGGACAAAACAAACAACAAACACAATCACCCAATGACAGTCCAGGGAGTGGGGCAGGAGGTCGTGCGTGCGTGGGGTAGGCCAAAACACACAAACACCAACAAACTAAAAGATGTGGATACTCACCAGGCTTTGTGTCCCGTGCGCAACATCATCAACACCTAAAGTGATCACATAGGGGTAGTTTGGCCTAGTTTGCCGCTGAGCTTTGTGGTGTGGCCAGCGCTTTGTAGTCCATGCGATCACATAGGGTCGTTTGGCCTAGTTTGCCACTGAGCTTTGGCAGGTTGCTGACGTCATTGGCGGCAAGCGATAACTAGGGTTGTTTGGCCTTGGTTTGCTTGCTCTCTTTTCTCAACCAGGATTGCAACTGGCTTTGCATGAGAGTTTACAGCAAATTTCTGCTGTTATAGCCGCTGCTTTATGGGGCTCTAATCGCAGTAGTAGTACATCCGTCATTGTTTTTGGTGCATTTATATGAAGATGTGCTGGCCAAACACTACTCTCTCCATACTGGTAGATGTACTATGTCTGCCTATTCCCTATCTAGTTTGTTTGCAAGAACATTCGAATAATCGTTTTTATTCTGTTGCCATAAGTTTTAAATAATGGTTTGGCGTTTGACTACTCAGTTCATTTTACTGATTCCTAGCTGTGGAATTTAGGATAGTTATAAATACCTCAGTATGTTGAATGAGTTTTCCTAGCTACGAATCAGACTTGTTCACCTGCGCTTAAGAAATTAACGCATTGTTTGTTGCGTTTTTTGTTTTTTAAACTTGACTTGGGCTGTTCAAGCAAACGCCCAAATTCAACGCTGGATGGATTGTTTTGCTTTGGCCAGCTTTCAACAATGCAGGCGCCATTTATTTAATAGGTACCATCTCATCGATAGTCAAACACTTATTAAATGGCTATATTTTGTTCTGCTTTATTGCCTTCAAACGTTTTCATTTCTTGAACCAACAAACCTTTAAGCTGTCGTCCATTTCAAAGAAGTCGGTTCCCTTTTTTCTTTTTATGTTCCTTCTAGGAATGCAATACTTCTTTTCGGTTTCATCGGTAACGAACTTGCTTCACCCCGTCTTTTTTTTCAACAAATATCTGACTTGCAAGTATGGTATATAAATTGTGGTGTTCATGGCGAGTGCTGCTCTTCAGTGAAACGGGTAGCCATTTTTAGAATAACACACCAAACACAGTACACAGGGCAATAAAAAACGCCCCTATCTCGTCCGGGAGACAGTAGAAGTAGAAGAATGATTGAAACCGGTGTTGGTTACAATCATCGTGAGCAGCTGTGAGAGCGCCGCCACGCGGCTGAGGAAGCTTCGAGAAAAGTGATGAATATATTGTAATGCGCAGGCCCGGCGTGAAGGAGTGGGGTGAGGGAGGTGAGGCGGGGCGGCAGTATTGATTCTTGGCCTCTCAGTTTGTCAGCAAGCGTTGAGGCGCGCATGAGAGCGTGTATGAGGTCGTCTGTGCCCATGTGTGTTTGTGAGTGTGGGTGTGTGTGGTGTGTCTGTCAACATCACGAAACTAGTGAACAAGCTCCCAGATATGGTTTTGTTGTTGTTGTTGTTGTTGTTCGTTGTTGTTTTAGGTCAGTTTACCAGGCCCATGTTGAATCCTTGTCGTCCGTCGTCTGCCATGTTGATACTGCTTTCTCCTGAGTCTGTCCCGTGTTGAAGAGTTCTACTGTGTTGCCTGGTGTCAGTATCGTGGTTCCAACACCTTCGGCCCTTGCGCTTCGCTCAGTCTGTGCTGTCAGTGCCTACAAGTCCGGTTTACCCTGCGCTGTGTGTTGTGTGTGTGTGTGTTCTGATCGCCTCTTGTCTGTCTGTCTCTCTCTGTCTCTCTATTCTCTGTCTGATCTGTTGTCTGTCTGTCTGTTCTCTATGTTGCGCGCGGTTGTTGAGCGTGTGTTTGTGTGTATGTGTGTGTGTTCGTGTGTGAGTGGTGTGTGCATACGCCGTATGCCTATGGCTCCAAACTAGCTTTCTCGTGTTTAACTAGAAATATTATTTAAACCCACAAGCAATTCCTTCACCACTCGGAGGGCAACTTGACCTTAAGGGCTTTAGCTAGCATCTCTCTGTGCTGACGAACTCCCCGCTGTATTTAATCATACTGCGAGATTAAGCGGATAGCCTAGTTGCACCCCACCGTTGGTATATGGGCGGTTCAGTCACGGCATCTGCTTTTCCATACGTTACTTATGGGGCGTGTTCAGTCTCGGCTACTTTCCCTACGCTACTCTCCTGAAAAACTTTAGTACTAAATTAGTAGTAAAATGGATAACTGCACAGTATGTTTGTTGTAGATAATCGTTTTTTTTTGGGTTATTAACGTCTTACTTGTCAGAGAACAGTAATATGCTGATTCTAGAGCACTTTCGCCGAAAACTGTCTGTCTGTCTGTCTCTCTCTTCTCTGTCTGTCTGTCTGTTCTGAGGGCAACTTGACCTTAACGGGTTTTGTCAGGGGTGCCGGTGATTCTCTCTCTCTCTCTTCCGCCACAGGAAAAGGCGGCTTTTAGGCCACTTTCGCCCAAAAACTCGGTGGTTGAGCAAGTGAGTCAGGATTGGCATTTATACGTTCTCTCCTGCCGATCTGTCAAAGTGGCAACATAGTCTTTCACAATCCCCGTGTCAAAGCCTGCCGCTGTTCTTTCTATACTGTCTTCAAGGCCTCGATTGCTGACAGGGTGCTGGAATTCCTGATGTATGTCGCCACAGTCCGACTGATCCGAATGCAAAAGTCCGAGATCGTCTTGTACATGCCAAGTGTCAGACTCGCTGTCGTTGTGTTTAGACATGACGTGTTGTTCTTCAACATCTTGTGTAGCACAGTGTGTTCCGTGATCTTCTACTTCTGTCTCGAACAAAGCCAGTTCATTCCTGAGAGAGAGAGAGAGAGAGAGAGAGAGAGAGGGGAGAGAGAGAGAGAGAGGAGAGAGAGAGATTATTGCTGAAACTTATGACGAAAAATTATATCTTGGACTGTTATATAGCGAAGAATTTCATTGCTGAAGAAAACTCTGTGGAGAAAGCTTGGATTGTATAACATGAGGCCCTGTGTGTGTGTGTGTGTGGGGGGGGGGGGGGGGGGGGGAACACTACCGACTTGTTTTAATCTTTGTTTGAAAAAAAAAGTGTGCATATGTATAGGTAGGTAGGTACGTAGGTAGATGAGAGAGAGAGAGAGAGAGAGAGAGAGAGAGAGAGAGAGAGAGAGAGAGAGAGAGAGAGAGAGAGAGAGCCAGACAGACAGTCAGACAGACAAACGAACGGACGGGCAAATGGACAGAGAGATAGATAAATAGATCGATAGAGATAGATGCATAGATAGATAGATACAGACATACATAGATACATACAAACATACATAGATACATAGATAGATGCATACATAGACATGTAATGGACCTTGGGGTGGATCAGGCTGGGAAGGAGGAGCTGCTCACTCGCCCAAGGTCCATTACAGGTAGTGCTGTGAGCAAGATTCCGTCAGGAGCGGGGGGGGGGGGGGGGGGGGGGGGGGGGCGCAGTCAGTGAGGCAAGCACAGAATACAGTGCAGCTACAATCCACCTAGTCAGTGAGGCAAGCACAGAATACAGTGCAGCTACAATCCACCTAGTCACTGAGGCAAGCAGAGAATACAGTGCAGCTACCATCCACCCAGTCAGTGAGGCAAGCACAGAATACAGTGCAGCTACCATCCACCCAGTCAGTGAGGCAAGCAGAAAATACAGTGCAGCTACCATCCCCCCAGTCAGTGAGGCACAGAATACAGTGCAGCTACCATCCACCCAGTCAGTGAGGCAAGCAGGGAATACAGTGCAGCTACCATCCCCCCAGTCAGTGAGGCAAGCACAGAATACAGTGCAGCTACCATCCCCCCAGTCAGTGAGGCAAGCAGAGAATACAGTGCAGCTACCATCCACCCAGTCAGCGAGACACAGAATACAGTGCAGCTACCATCCACCCAGTCAGTGAGGCAAGCACAGAATACAGTGCAGCTACCATCCACCAGTCAGTGAGGCAGAGAATACAGTGCAGAGACCATCCACCAGTCAGTGAAACAAGCAGAGAATACAGTGCAGCTACCATCCACCCAGTCAGTGAGGCAAGCACAGAATACAGTGCAGCTACCATCCACCCAGTCAGTGAGGCAAGCACAGAATACAGTGCAGCTACCATCCACCCAGTCAGTGAGGCAGAGAATACAGTGCAGCGACCATCCACCCAGTCAGTGAGGCATGCACAGAATACAGTGCAGCTACCATCCACCCAGTCAGTGAGGCAAGCAGAGAATACAGTGCAGCTACCATCCACGCAGTCAGTGAGGCAAGCACAGAATACAGTGCAGCTACCATCCACCCAGTCAGTGAGGCAAGCACAGAATACAGGTGCAGCAACCATCCACCCAGTCAGTGAGGCAAGCAGAGAATACAGTGCAGCTACCATCCACCCAGTCAGCGAGACACAGAATACAGTGCAGCTACCATCCACCCAGTCAGTGAGGCAGAGAATACAGTGCAGCGACCATCCACCCAGTCAGTGAGGCAAGCACAGAATACAGTGCAGCTACCATCCACCCAGTCAGTGAGGCAAGCAGAGAATACAGTGCAGCTACCATCCACCCAGTCAGCGAGACACAGAATACAGTGCAGCTACCATCCACCCAGTCAGTGAGGCAAGCACAGAATACAGTGCAGCTACCATCCACCCAGTCAGTGAGGCAAGCACAGAATACAGTGCAGCTACCATCCACCCAGTCAGTGAGGCAAGCACAGAATACAGTGCAGCTACCATCCACCCAGTCAGTGAGGCAAGCACAGAATACAGTGCAGCGACCATCCACCCAGTCAGTGAGGCAAGCAGAGAATACAGTGCAGCTGCCATCCACCCAGTCAGCGAGACACAGAATACAGTGCAGCTACCATCCACCCAGTCAGTGAGGCAAGCAGAGAATACAGTGCAGCTACCATCCACCAGTCAGTGAGCCAGAGAATACAGTGCAGCGACCATCCACCCAGTCAGTGAGGCAAGCACAGAATACAGTGCAGCTACCATCCACCCAGTCAGTGAGGCAAGCAGAGAATACAGTGCAGCTACCATCCACCCAGTCAGCGAGACACAGAATACAGTGCAGCTACCATCCACCCAGTCAGTGAGGCAAGCACAGAATACAGTGCAGCAACCATCCACCCAGTCAGTGAGGCAAGCAGAGAATACAGTGCAGCTACCATCCACCCAGTCAGCGAGACACAGAATACAGTGCAGCTACCATCCACCCAGTCAGTGAGGCAGAGAATACAGTGCAGCGACCATCCACCCAGTCAGTGAGGCAAGCACAGAATACAGTGCAGCTACCATCCACCCAGTCAGTGAGGCAAGCAGAGAATACAGTGCAGCTACCATCCACCCAGTCAGCGAGACACAGAATACAGTGCAGCTACCATCCACCCAGTCAGTGAGGCAAGCACAGAATACAGTGCAGCTACCATCCACCCAGTCAGTGAGGCAAGCACAGAATACAGTGCAGCTACCATCCACCCAGTCAGTGAGGCAAGCACAGAATACAGTGCAGCTACCATCCACCCAGTCAGTGAGGCAAGCACAGAATACAGTGCAGCGACCATCCACCCAGTCAGTGAGGCAAGCAGAGAATACAGTGCAGCTGCCATCCACCCAGTCAGCGAGACACAGAATACAGTGCAGCTACCATCCACCCAGTCAGTGAGGCAAGCAGAGAATACAGTGCAGCTACCATCCACCCAGTCAGTGAGCCAGAGAATACAGTGCAGCGACCATCCACCCAGTCAGTGAGGCAAGCACAGAATACAGTGCAGCTACCATCCACCCAGTCAGTGAGGCAAGCAGAGAATACAGTGCAGCTACCATCCACCCAGTCAGCGAGACACAGAATACAGTGCAGCTACCATCCACCCAGTCAGTGAGGCAAGCACAGAATACAGTGCAGCGACCATCCACCCAGTCAGTGAGGCATGCAGAGAATACAGTGCAGCTACCATCCACCTAGTCAGTGAGGCAAGAACAGAATACAGTGCAGCTACCATCCACCCAGTCAGTGAAGCAAGCACAGAATACAGTGCAGCTACCATCCACCCAGTCAGTGAGGCAAGCAGAGAATACAGTGCAGCTACCATCCACCCAGTCAGTGAGGCAAGCACAGAATACAGTGCAGCAACCATCCCCCCAGTCAGTGAGGCAAGCACAGGATACAATGCAGCTACCATCCACCCAGTCAGTGAGGCAAGCACAGAATACAGTGCAGCTACCATCCACCCAGTCAGTGAGGCAAGCACAGAATACAGTGCAGCTACCATCCATCCAGTCAGTGACGCAAGCAGGGAATACAGTGCAGCTACCATCCACCCAGTCAGTGAGGCAAGCACAGAATACAGTGCAGCTACCATCCATCCAGTCAGTGAGGCAAGCAGGAAATACAGTGCAGCTACCATCCACCCAGTCAGTGAGGCAAGCACAGAATACAGTGCAGCTACCATCCATCCAGTCAGTGAGGCAAGCAGGGAATACAGTGCAGCTACCATCCACCAGTCAGTGAGGCAGAGAATACAGTGCAGCTACCATCCACCAGTCAGTGAGGCAGAGAATACAGTGCAGTTACATCCACCCAGTCAGTGAGGCAAGCACAGAATACAGTGCAGCTACCATCCACCCAGTCAGTGAGGCAAGCACAGAATACAGTGCAGCTACCATCCACCCAGTCAGTGAGGCAAGCACAGAATACAGTGCAGCTACCATCCACCCAGTCAGCGAGGCAAGCACAGAATACAGTGCAGCTACCATCCACCCAGTCAGTGAGGCAAGCACAGGATACAATGCAGCTACCATCCACCCAGTCAGTGAGGCACAGATTACTGTGCAGCTACCATCCACCCAGTCAGTGAGGCACAGAATACAATGCAACTACCATCCACCAGTCAGTGAGGCAAAGAATACAGTGCAGCTACCATCCTCCCAGTCAGTGAGGCAAGCACAGAATACAGTGCAGCTACCATCCACCCAGTCAGTGAGGCAGAGAATACAGTGCAGCTACCATCCACCCAGTCAGTGAGGCAGAGAATACAGTGCAGCTACCATCCACCCAGTCAGTGAGGCAAGCAGAGAATACAGTACAGCTACCATCCACCCAGTCAGTGAGGCAAGCACAGAATACAGTGCAGCTACTATCCACCAGTCAGTGAGGCAAGCACAGAATACAGTGCAGAAAAATCTCACATGGCTCTGATGGGAATCAAATCTACGACCTCCCAGTCGGGAGCCCGCGACGCTAACCACTTCACTAT
>CM031621.1:62055008-62070008 GCA_018398815.1 Conus ventricosus
CATTAACAATTTACATCTAAAAGCATGAGATCACGTCGAAGATCATTGAGGAGCGGGCAACACGAACTAAATGGATTTCTTCTTCTGGTTATTGTTACATATGGAACAAATTCATTCTACAACTCTACATTTTTGTTGTTTTATCGAAATGAATGCGACTGAACCTGAGTTTAACAAGCGCTTGCTTTACAAGTCTATTTGTGTCAATTGCAAAATACAGTTCCTGGGTGTGATTTGTTTTGAATTATCTGTACATTGTAAATCTTTCACTTGAACAAATGCGACTGTCCAATCCTGCCAGTAACAATCTATCAGTCTTTGTCTAAAACAACTTATGAGATGGTCAACTGATTCAACACCTTGATTTTCCCACACATATCCAATCCAAATCTAAATAAAAACTAATCGAATGTGGGGGTGAACACAGCTTACCGGTGCGAGCGGACGCTAATTTTCGTTAGCTCTGACAAAAATTAGATTTTGCGTTGATTGGACGCACCATGACCGGTAATTAGTTGTGAAATCAACTGCTGCGACCTCACACAGTAAGTTGGCACTTTAAATCAGACCATGAGATAAAAATCAACGTATTATATAGTTCATTTTCAAACTGGAACCGATTGAACGTAAACGCCCAGCTAAATCACAGTCTGGATCGAGTACCTCCGATTCTTCTCTTCTTGATTCGTCCAACGCAACGAATGAAACCGTGCAGTCCAAAAGTGCCAAGAAAAAAGTAAAAAACTACTGCGCAACCAAAGATCTCTCGCGATTCACGTTCGAGCCACGATCGGACAAAGAAGCGATCATGGAAAGAAGCTGCGACCATTGAACACATCGACTCCCCTGACGCTGTTTTCGCTACCGGTCCGGATAACGACTCCCGCCCGTCCCCGTCTCACGGCGGTACAAATGAAGACATTATGCTGAAAACTGTGCGCTAACGGCTCCGTCATCGCGAAACTATCCCAGACAGTAGAAGAGCTGAGAGCAGCAATCTTCGACCTCAAAAAACGAAAACGACAGCTTGAAGCAGGACCTAAGTGAGGCGAAGAAGAGGGAAGAAGAACTACGGAGCAGGTGAGGGAGGCGAAATTCGCAGCCGAGGTGGCAGACCGCAAGGCGGAGGAGGTGTCGGCCTACGTCAGGAGGAACAACCTGAGGGTCTTCGGTGTGGCGGAGGAGACGAGCGGGAGCAGGGAGGAGGCGGCGGAGCAGTGTGAAAGGAGGGTGTTGGCGCTGTTCCGCGACAAGCTGCAGGTGAAGGTGGACAGAGGGGACATTGAGGCTGTGCACAGACTGGGTGGTAGGAAAACACGTCCAGAGGGGGGGAAAGAGAGGGCTCCCCGGGGAATCATAGTTCGATTTATTTCAAGAAAGATCCGTGATTCTGTATTGTATGCCCGATCAAATCTGAAAGGCACAAGAACTGTGATTGTGGAAGATCTGACCCCTCGCGCTTACGCCTTGCTGTGCACCGTCAGAGACGATACATCAGTGTGTAAACAGGCGTGGACCAAGAACGGCAAGGTAGTCATTAAGACGGTGACCAACAAAATTGTTGCCAAACACTCGCTGGCTGACCTTGCAGAGCATAGACGCGCGTGTTACCGGAGCACAGGGGGCCGTGTCGTCTGCTACGGACAGTAAGTGATTCCCCTCACGACAGCGGACAATCGAAAAGTTAAGTTGTGTGGAATTGTACTGCACTTTAAACGTTTCATGTCTGAAGATTTGGTCGATATTGTGCGTTTTGTGTGTATCTGTAAGTTGCAACATTGTCATAACATTATTTACTTGGCAATCGTCCCCTTAAACAGCATGGCGTGTCTCACGTGACTGGATGTGTTTGCCGTGTGCTTTTTGAACGAATTTCTTTTCTCTTTGTTGCAGTTGGTTATTGTAAATATACGACCCTGAAAACATCAAATGAACAATCAGTGGCGATCTATTTTCTTCGCAATCGAGTTTTCGTTTCGTTTATCTATTATTTTTGTTCAATTTTGTGTGTGTATTATTGGTAGCTGCGAAGATATCACGTGTCCGACATAAGGGTTCGAGTCAAAATGAAAGCGGATCGTGTGAATGTTTGGATGGCTATATTCTTCTTCTTCCTAAAATACTGGTTCGCTCAAAAACGAGTAGGTCACAGCGCGCATGTTAAAAAGTAAAATAAAATAACATAAAATAGTGCGACTCGGACTGTTGGCCCCTGGAGAAATTTGGCAACAAGGGGTCGCACTCGATATTCAAGAAGTTAAAAGCAATGACCAAATTCAGGCCAGCTAACAGTAAAATATCTGGGGAAGTTAAAATAGAAAATCGTCAATATGCAGATATTGTTTCCAATGTGTGATAGGCATCGTGTTCTCTGCCTCATGGAACTTATATTCATTGTAAGGGTGTGGGATAGCAGCGGATGACCCAGTTGTGTTCAATGGAGGTGGATGGGTTTATGTTGTTGTTGTTGTTGTTTTTTTTCTTTTCAAGGGGGTAAGTGTTGATTTTTTCTTTTCGTCTGTTTCTGAAAGCTCATCAGTGTGCATCAAAATGGCAAGTCAATGTTCAAGTGGATTAGTTACAGAGTCATGTGCACAAGGAAACTTATATCTATGTGCGTGTGTTTGTGTACTGGCTGGTTCATGCTTTCTTTTTTTGTGCTGTCTGTGTGCAAGAAAGAATCAGAAGGGACTAAATATTGGTTGGTTGACCTTATGAATTATTCATATGACACAATCCCAGTTTGTAGGTTGATGGCTGGAAAATTGTTGATGGCTGGAAGTTTGCTTACAAATCCATTTTATTATTTTATTACTGCTTTGTCAATGGTAATTTTTGCTTATATGCAAGAAGCTAGGTCTTCCTGTGTGGGAGACATGAAGAATGTTTACCCATGGCAAGTAGAATATATTTTGGGGAGGTGCCCTGTGCTGCGGGCAAAAACAATGTCTCTGTTCAAATAATGAACAGTTGCAGCTGAGGGACAGAGCTGGTAAACAGGTTGTATTAGCTACATGGTATAGTGTTATATGTTCTCACAGCAAAATGGACAGTACTAAATCACATTGGGGTAATTATGCAAGCCATGATTACAATGATTATTCAAATGCATGCTGTTGTAAAGTACATTCCTTTTTGCCTGCTTATTGTGACATTGAACTGGATTCCTGTTTGTTGCTTCTATTCCTCCTGTGGCACTTGATGGTCTTTTATGTAATGTTTTTGACTATAAGGAAAACCATGGATTCAGTTGGTAACAAGGCAAACTTGTTAACAATTTCATCTTTGAACTGTCAAGGTCTAGGGAATTATCAGAAAAGAAGAGATGTATTTCATTATTTAAGAAAAAAACAATACTCTATTTATTTGCCTACAAGATACTCATTTTGAAACAGATACAGAAATGTATATAAGAGCGGAATGGGGGTATGATTGTTTTTTTCTCCTCATACAGATCTAATGCTCGAGGAATAGCAATACTATTTAATAATAATTTCGAATCAAAATAAATAAGGTGGAAACAGGACATGCGGGGTAACTTTATCATCATATTATTTACAACAAATGAAAAGGAACTGTTGCTAGTAAGTGTATATGGACCAAACAAAGACGACCCAGCATTCTATGAGGAACTCACAATATACGATTAAAAAGTACAAAAATAATAACATTATTGTGGTAGGGGATTTTAATATAGTACTAGAACAGGAAACTGATTGTTACAATTATAAACATGTAAATAACCCCAAAGCTAAAAAGCAGTTGAGGATTATGATGCAGATTTGTCATTAGCAGATATATGGAGAGAAAACAACCGGATTGTAGGAAATTACACATGGCGTAGACCTACTCCCTTGCAACAAAGTAGGCTAGACTTCTTCCTTCTGTCAGAATATTTAATCTGGAATTTTGAGATACTGACATTTTACCAGGCTATAGATCTGACCATTCACTAATTACACTAAAGCTTCAATTCGGAAAGGAGATTAAACACAAAACTCTTTGGAAATTTAATTCATCTCTATTAAAAGATAAAGGGATATGTAGACGGAATCAATAATCTAATAAAAGAAATAACAGAGGAATACACAGATTAAAGATGAGGGGAATGTATTAATGCTGACAATAGCCAAGATGAAAACCAGTCGAAAAGCCCAGACCCTAAACTAACAGTGTCTGATCGGGTCTTTCTTGACTTCTTGCTAATGAAGATAAGAGTAAAATCCATCCAGTATGCACAATTAAAAAAAGAGAATCACAATGTAAAGAAAACAGCCTTATGCAAACTATTAAAGATATTGAGAGTAAAGAACTTAAATCAGAGGAGGATTTGAAGACAATTGAAGAGAGTAATAGAGAATTAATATTACTAAGAGAAAAGGTTATGAATGGTGTACTACTAAGATCAAAAGCAAAATGGGTTGCAGATGGGGAAAAAGGTTAGTAAATATTTCTGCAGTTTAGAAAAGCGTAACTTCATTAGTAAACAAATTGTAAACTATTGGATGGACAAGGTAATACACTGGATAAACCAGAAGACATAAAAGTTACAGTACAACACTTTTATGAAGATCTATACCGAAAAAGACCAACTGTGAAATGCAATATTGAAGATTTGGTGAATAAGATACCGAAATTAACAGAAGAATAGACTAAATCATTACAAGGTGAAATAACAATAGAAGAAGCAGGGATTGCATTGAAAAATATGAAGAATGGAAAAAGCCCTGGATCGGATGGGTTTGGAGCTGAGTTTTTCAAATGTTTTTGGAAACAAATTGGTGTGTTTGTAACCGAGCTTTAATGAAAGTTTCAGAGAAGGTGAACTATCAAACACCAGAAGAAGGTATTATAATTTGAATACCCAAAGAAGGAAAACCAAAAGAATATGTAAAAAAACTGGAGACCTATTTCACTTTTAAACCTTATATACAAAATTAGCTCGACTTGTATTGCATATAGAATTAAAAAGTTCCCCCATCATGATTAGTGAAGACCAGACAGGATTTGTCCCAAATAGATACATAGGTAGTAACATTAGGTTAATTTATGACATAATACACCATCTTAACATAAAATAATATCCCAGGGATGCTAATTAATTTAGATTTCGAAAAGGCGTTCGACTCGTTAGATTGGGATTTTATGCACAAAGTGCTAGAGGCTGTAGGTCTAGGTAAAGATATATGTAAATGGATAGAAGTATTCTACAAAAACATTAAGTCTACTGTTATCGTAAATGGCCAAACATCATCATGGTTCACAATAGAAAGGGGTTGTAGGCAAGGAGATCCAGTCTCACATATATCTTCGTATTATGTGCAGAAATATTATCCATAATGATCAAAGAAGAAAATAGTATTGAAGGTATACAAATCGGGGAGAAACAACACAAGATATCACAATTTGCTGATGACACTCAACTGATGAACACAGGGAATAAGGAATCATTTGAAAAATCTATCGAGATTTCTGATAGGTTTGGGAAAACATCAGGTTTATTCTTAAACAAGAGAAGACACAAGTAATTTGGCTTGGAAGACAAAAGCATAGTGAAAAAAGATATATGGAACATTTAAAGATGATCTGGAATCCAAAAGAATTCAAAATATTAGGAATTTGGTTTACTCAGGACTTAACACACATGGAAAAAAGAAAACTACAAAGATAGAATAATAGAAGTGAAGGCACTATTTAAAATTTGGCTTAAGAGAATCATTACCCCTTAGGAAGAATTGCTGTCTTGAAATCATTAATTCTGTCAAAACTAACTTACTATGGTTGATGCTTCCAAATCCACCTGACACATTTGTTAAAGAATTACAAGACTTATGCTACTGGTTTGTATGGAATAAAAAACAAGATAGAATTAGTCGAAAACAGTTATTAAAGATGTACAGGATGGTGGGTTGAATCTACCTGACATAAATGCTCTCATCACTGCATTAAAATTAACATGGATAAAAAGACTGAGACAAACAACACACAGATGGAGAGACATGTTGATTTTTTCATACCCAATTATTGAGAATATTGAAAAATACTCTCCAAATCATCTGTGCAACACCACTCAAGACAATGTTTTACTGGAAACATGTATTCATGTCATATAAGCAGTTCTACTACAAATAAAACCAGAAAATGCTAGAGAGCTACTTGCAGAACCAATTCTTTACAATGAACATATCAAAATAGGAAATAAACTGTTTAAAACACAAAACCTGGAACACAGAAATGTATTTAGAGTATCTGATTTTTTCAAGCAATGGAGATTTCACTATCCCATGAGGAATTCAGGACAAAGTATAACATTAAAAATAGATTTTCTATCTTATGGTGGATGCATATTATCATTAAAAAATACATCAGAGAACAAGGGTTTGAGAATGAGATAAAAGATAACATTGAAGCAGAAGTCAACACAGCTCTAAAGAAAATATATTCTGTAGATAAAGGTTCCAAAGCTTATTACAGAATTATAGTAAAAGATAACTGGGAACCAAACTGTTGTGCAAAATGGACGGAGAAGCTAAATCGGCAGATACCTTGGAAGAAATGCTTTAGAAAAGTTCATCAGATTAAGGATATTAAGCTAAAATGGATGCAAATAAGAATAGTGCATCGAATAATTGCAACGAATGTAGTTCTGAAGGAAATGGGGATAGTAGAAAGTTATAACTGTAGTTTCTGTGAAGAGGAAAAAGACAGCATTGAGCATATGTTTTGGAGATGCATGCATGTCAATGAATTCTGGAAATCATTGCAAGAATTAATAAAAGGAAAGTGTTTAATAGCAAATAATCTGTCTTTGACTGAAAATATAATAATATTTGGAGCAGATGACAATTCCACAACTGATACAACATTCGATTCTTTATATTCTGATAGCCAAACACTACATTTTTAGCTGTAAATAAACAAATGTAAGCCTTCATTAACAGTATTTCTAAAAATACTAAAGAGAAGATATATTCTTGAAAAATACATAGCAATTGTGCAATTGAATATGCCAAAATTTAACGCTTACTGGATTATTATGAGTATTATTTGATAATTGATAATTAGAATTATAGGATACCTGGATTTAATATGTGCATGTGTATGTGTATCATTAATCAAAAGAAGAGAGAAAGTGGGGGTGTGGGTGGGTGGGGAGGGGAGGGGGTGTAAATGGAGTGAGTGGGTGCGTTGGTTTGCCATTATGTGTTTGTAGTTTTATAAGAACTCAGAGGATTGTGTCTAGGATTTTGTTTGTGTATGTGTTTGTATTTCCAAACAACAGCAGCAACAAAAAAAAAAACTTTCCTCGGCATACATTGAACTCTCTCTCAATTCCATTCAACCGAAAAAAAAAAAGACAACTCAGTTCTAATATGTTTCACGGATCATTTACTACAATATTGTCAAACATGTACAAATATGATTAATAACAAAAAATATGTAGTAATTTGTATCCAGAAATGTACAGCAAAGAGAAAGATCATGTTGATGAAAGAATGAAGAAGAGAGAAAGAAGGAACTGTGGAATGGAAGGCAGAATGAGGAAAGAAATTTAAAAAGTATTTAAAAAAAAAAAAAAACTAATCGAATGTTGGTTGCCCGGTTCTTTTTACCTTTCTCATCCAAATTAAGTAACATCAGGTAAGCTTTGTAGGGAAGTTTGATCCAGTATTTAATTGATCTAGTGTAAGCATTCACATACAATGGGAATATACCAGTATTTCCACAAATCATCGCATTAGCAGTTCTTTCTGTGACACCTATAAAACGTTTTAAATGCAAACAAGTGTACCTTTTCTATGTATTTTATACTTTCGTCAAGACCCAAATTTCTGATCCATATAGAAGTACTGACTGCACTCTAGCATCAAAGAGCTTACAAAAAATTTCAATAGAGTGGATATCACAGTTATATAGTTATGTCAAGATTCCAATTATCGCCTTTTGACCTCGTGCAGCTAAGTCACCACAGGAGGATGAGAGACACAGTTTTGTAGACAAATATAGTCCTAAATATTTGTATGTGTTGACTTCTTTCATTTCAGAACCGCCCAAATGCAATGTTCGTGCGCTTTAAGAAAACCGCCTTTACGAAAAACAGCTATGTTACTTTTGTTCATATTAACTTTTAATTCTAATTCAGTTGATGATGCATACAAATTGTTTAGCTGATTTTGCTACCCCACTTGCGTTTCACATATTAATGTAATATCATCTGCATATAACAATATAAAAGATTCGACAAGAGTAGGTATTAGTAGAGCCCCATGCATTCTGTCATCAATAATGTCACTGTCAACCTCGGGGTATGTCAGTGGAGGAAGGACTAGGCACAGCCCAAACACACTCACAGCTTGCTTACAATCTCATTCATATATCATGCATTCGTCACATCAAACCACTAGTAAAGTCTATAACTTTACTACACATGATCATAGAACGAAACATCAATGCATATGGAATCAAACAAATAAAACATTCTCTCTTTCCGTGAACTTCACAAATCATTTATCTAAATCATCGTTAACTAACCCGGGTATAATAGATTTCTACTTTACCTGGCCAGGTGATCTTAACTATTCACGAATCACTGTCTTTTTCTTTTCCTTTTTTTTTTCACTGTCACTTTCACAAGCACGACACAACTGCTGGCACTGGTGTTGGTTTGCTGGCATGGTCAGGTTAGACTGCTGGCACTGGCGTTGGTCTGTGGTTCTGCTTGACGAAGTGACGCTGCCAGGTATGAGGTCGAACCCCGGTTCAGATGGAACAGTGACTATCAACATCGATCTGTTCTCCTTTCTTTCTTCCTGCATTAACGCATTGCACTCTCTCTCTCTCTTCTAGTCTGCTCTATCAAATGGACATGGTTGCTTTTCTTTTCCTTTCTCTTTTTCTTTTTTTCTCTTCATTAGTTAGCAACTCTCTCTCTCACATCTCTCTTTAGTCCCTCCTCTGCAGTACTATCTATGGTGCTAAATGCTATAACTTGGTTCTCTCCTCTCTCCTCATCTCTCTCTCTGCCCTCTCTCCTGCAGAGCTTACACTCAGAACCTCTCTCTCTCTCTCTCTCTCTCTGTTCGTTCCTCTTTCCTCTCTCTCACTCACGCATTACTTTATGCCTAACTCCGTGTCCAAGGGCGAGTACATTGGTCAGTATTTTTACCACCTCGTACCCGAAGTTTTCCCTCTAATTCCATTGGATATTCAAATCATGACAGTCACGCCTACACGCCTTACTCTCTGTGGTGGTCAATTGGTCATTTAATTGATTAGCTTGATTTCACCCCACCACACACTACCTTCTCCCTCTCCCTTTCCGGCGTCGTCGACCTAATGGTGGGCATTGGTCGTAAATTGGCTAGATCAGTCTGGCCCAGACCTGTTGGGACGTTGGTCAGCCACTCCGACTGTATATGTGGAAGATTAGGATTAGCCTCTCGCTGTGCTCAAATTGGCGACCGGATGAGTCTGATCCGGGCGTCGAGACTCGTTTGACCAGACATTGAGGCGTCAGTCAGCTACTTAGTCCGTCTGGCTGGACAGACTGTCTCGTGGAGCCTCTCCCTATGCTTAATTGGCTGGATCCGACACATGGGGCCGTCCGCCTGACGCCAGAATATTTGAGTTAGAGCTTATGTCCAACCAACTTAGCTGGCGACGGACCACGACTTTGGTTGTGTTTATTTTTGACCGTGACAATTTCCCCTTGCAAAAGACTATGCACCGCATTGTCTCAAAAACAACGGTACAAAAAAAGACAACAACCGAATTTGCTGACACACAGCTACACGTGCAAAGTTTGAAAATTACTTTACAACAAACGGTTTATAAATTTTAAAATATATCATTAGTGATACCACTCCAATGAGTTATCATTGACGTGCGCTCTTGCGTTATTTCAACTCATTTTATAAACAACCTCTGTGCGCACCTATGCAATTCCCTACTGCGGATTTGCCATATCTTCTCTTCACAATTCTTATGAAAAGCACAATATAATATGATCACGATCCATGACACTTCACTGAGGAATCTCCATCCTCACTTATTGCAAATAATGCATCACTACACAAGCGACTGTATGCTCCAGCATAACTACATTCACATGAACAAGTCTCACAAAGAAAATATGAACAAGTCTCACACAAAAATATGAACCATAGCCAACTGGGAATGAACCCATATCCAATCAACATAACTGTAATCAACACATATTATCAACAAAGCACCCGGATATGACTGACTTCTCTGAGTTGCAGCTTGCTAGACTACGCGACTTAAATAGTCAGCTCCGACATTCTGTCGACCTGGAATGTACTGCACTCGATACCTGTAGGGCTGCAGTGACATTGCCCAACGCAGCACCCTACTGTTTTTCAGCTACGCCTTTGTGCTGAGTCTCACGCTGAATATATTTGCGGAGATAATTCGCATGGAAAAGTTTTGGTTTCCCATTCACATCAATTCGGTAGTCCTGATCTACCTTTTCACTGATGGTGAATGGTCCCTTCCAATGCATCAGCAGCTTGTTGTGATCGTGGGAAGCAGTAACAGAACTTGATCTCCCACCTTGAGGGATTGCTTCCTCTGAACGACCCTAGCCTTCTGCAGACTTCCCTTGCAACCTTACGTGTCTCATACCTGTGCCCACCTTTGGAACAGGGCGAGATTGGGCCGATCGGATCAACAGCCACTTCCTGAATGGTGTGTCAATTAAAGGAGGCTGTTTAAGAGGCGCCTTCCTTCTTACCCCTCTTGTGGCTGATCTTTGACACACATCACATGACATGCAGAACCGCTTTATGTCTGCCATTGCCCCTGGCCAATGAAAATCATCAAAGATTCGGTCAGCTGTTTTGCTGGTGCCGAGATGACCCGACATGAGCGACTCGTGACCACTGACATGACAGTGTCACGATAACTTCTGGTACCTCTAACTGAGTGGTCACCTTACCTGTCTTCCCTTGGTGAACACTCGTTACAACAGCCCGCCTTTCACAAGAAATTCTGTCTCACCTCCTCTAACCACCTGTTTCTCTCCACCTCTTGCCAACTCCCAAGACTTCACGAGCGAAGGGTCTTGTTCCTGCGCTGCCCTAAACTCATCAGGCGACACATCTATGCCCGACTTCCTTGCTGGAACGACTAACGGTTTATCAACCTTTTCCTCCTTCTTGCTCCTTGTTTGAACTGCTGCCCTGTAGCAGTCAACAACTCAGGATCCCCTGGATCCTTGCACCTGGAATATTTCCAATGATCAAATCATGAAGGGGTTTCTCCATCACCAGCGCAGACAACTCGCCTGAGAAGTAAGGGGTACGTACTTCTATCTTAGCAACTGGAAACTCCCTCACAGTGCCATCGATTAGAGTACAGGTCTGGATTTGCCCTGTCAAATCCCCTTCATCGACCAGCGTTGTTCGTACTACACCACATGAACAACCAGTGTCTCGTAACACTTTCACCCTCTGCTGGCCAATCCACCCTTCTTCCACCGGTAATGAACCACTCAGCCTAGTGCCCTCCATCCCTGACACTGACTGCTGTCCAGTGCTAGCCATAGGCTGCACTCCACCTCTTCAGATTGGATCCCTTTTGGTTCCACTGCAGGTCGTCTCCCCTGGCGACCCTTATCCACTCTTGCAAGGCTGCTGCCTTCTGGAACCTCATGCGACAATCCCTCGCCACATGTCCCTTCTTGTGACAAATGAAACACCTATTGTCCCTTTGTCCTCCTTTCTGCCCCACCACTGGGTTTGCAGACTGTGCAGAAAACTCCCCTAGTCTCCTTGCACTCTTCTCACCTGTGCCTGGCACCTGTTTCTCCTGCACCTTAGTGCCCAAACGTGCCTCTCTATACACCTCTGCTAACTTCAGCAACTCTCCTGCTGTCTCTGGCTGTCTCTCTTTCAAATGTATAGTTAACTCAGGGCCGCAACCTGACAAAATCTGTTCCTTCATAACCAGCTCTTTCAATTCAGCGAACTCCTTCTTCGTACCACTCAACTCTAGCCATTTATCAAAATAGTGATCTAAACGTGCACCAAACTGAGTGTACATTTCACCTGCTTGCAATCTAGCTGAACGAAATTTCTTTCTGAATCCTTCCTCTGTGAGGTCAAATCCCTTCATCAACGACTCCTTCACGGCACCAAAATCAGATCGTTGTTCTGCCGGTAACGCAGTGAAAATCTGTAATGCCTTACCAGTCAATAGCGCTGACAAGATGACTGCCCACTCTTCTGAAGGCCAACCCTGACTGGTCGCAAAACGTTTCGAAACGACTGATGTATGCATCTTTGTTTGAAAAAAAAGTGTGCATATGTATAGGTAGGTAGGTACGTAGGTAGATGAGAGAGAGAGAGAGGGAGAGAGAGAGAGAGAGAGAGAGAGAGAGAGAGAGAGAGAGAGAGAGAGAGAGAGAGAGAGAGAGAGAGCCAGACAGACAGTCAGACAGACAAACGAACGGACGGGCAAATGGACAGAGAGATAGATAAATAGATCGATAGAGATAGATGCATAGATAGATAGATACAGACATACATAGATACATACAAACATACATAGATACATAGATAGATGCATACATAGACATGTAATGGACCTTGGGGTGGATCAGGCTGGGGAGGAGGAGCTGCTCACTCGCCCCAAGGTCCATTACAGGTAGTGCTGTGAGCAAGATTCCGTCAGGAGCGGGGGGGGGGGGGGGGGGGGGGGGGGGGGGCGCAGTCAGTGAGGCAAGCACAGAATACAGTGCAGCTACAATCCACCTAGTCAGTGAGGCAAGCACAGAATACAGTGCAGCTACAATCCACCTAGTCACTGAGGCAAGCAGAGATACAGTGCAGCTACCATCCACCCAGTCAGTGAGGCAAGCACAGAATACAGTGCAGCTACCATCCACCCAGTCAGTGAGGCAAGCAGAGAATACAGTGCAGCTACCATCCCCCCAGTCAGTGAGGCACAGAATACAGTGCAGCTACATCCACCCAGTCAGTGAGGCAAGCAGGGAATACAGTGCAGCTACCATCCCCCAGTCAGTGAGGCAAGCACAGAATACAGTGCAGCTACCATCCACCAGTCAGTGAGGCAAGCAGAGAATACAGTGCAGCTACCATCCACCAGTCAGCGAGACACAGAATACAGTGCAGCTACCATCCACCCAGTCAGTGAGGCAAGCACAGAATACAGTGCAGCTACCATCCACCCAGTCAGTGAGGCAGAGAATACAGTGCAGAGACCATCCACCCAGTCAGTGAGGCAAGCACAGAATACAGTGCAGCTACCATCCACCCAGTCAGTGAGGCAAGCACAGAATACAGTGCAGCTACCATCCACCCAGTCAGTGAGGCAAGCACAGAATACAGTGCAGCTACCATCCACCCAGTCAGTGAGGCAGAGAATACAGTGCAGCGACCATCCACCCAGTCAGTGAGGCATGCACAGAATACAGTGCAGCTACCATCCACCCAGTCAGTGAGGCAAGCAGAGAATACAGTGCAGCTACCATCCACGCAGTCAGTGAGGCAAGCACAGAATACAGTGCAGCTACCATCCACCCAGTCAGTGAGGCAAGCACAGAATACAGTGCAGCAACCATCCACCCAGTCAGTGAGGCAAGCAGAGAATACAGTGCAGCTACCATCCACCCAGTCAGCGAGACACAGAATACAGTGCAGCTACCATCACCCAGTCAGTGAGGCAGAGAATACAGTGCAGCGACCATCCACCCAGTCAGTGAGGCAAGCACAGAATACAGTGCAGCTACCATCCACCCAGTCAGTGAGGCAAGCAGAGAATACAGTGCAGCTACCATCCACCCAGTCAGCGAGACACAGAATACAGTGCAGCTACCATCCACCCAGTCAGTGAGGCAAGCACAGAATACAGTGCAGCTACCATCCACCCAGTCAGTGAGGCAAGCAGAGAATACAGTGCAGCTACCATCCACCCAGTCAGTGAGGCAAGCACAGAATACAGTGCAGCTACCATCCACCCAGTCAGTGAGGCAAGCACAGAATACAGTGCAGCGACCATCCACCCAGTCAGTGAGGCAAGCAGAGAATACAGTGCAGCTGCCATCCACCCAGTCAGCGAGACACAGAATACAGTGCAGCTACCATCCACCCAGTCAGTGAGGCAAGCAGAGAATACAGTGCAGCTACCATCCACCCAGTCAGTGAGCCAGAGAATACAGTGCAGCGACCATCCACCCAGTCAGTGAGGCAAGCACAGAATACAGTGCAGCTACCATCCACCCAGTCAGTGAGGCAAGCAGAGAATACAGTGCAGCTACCATCCACCCAGTCAGCGAGACACAGAATACAGTGCAGCTACCATCCACCCAGTCAGTGAGGCAAGCACAGAATACAGTGCAGCGACCATCCACCCAGTCAGTGAGGCAAGCAGAGAATACAGTGCAGCTACCATCCACCTAGTCAGTGAGGCAAGAACAGAATACAGTGCAGCTACCATCCACCCAGTCAGTGAAGCAAGCACAGAATACAGTGCAGCTACCATCCACCCAGTCAGTGAGGCAAGCAGAGAATACAGTGCAGCTACCATCCACCCAGTCAGTGAGGCAAGCACAGAATACAGTGCAGCAACCATCCACCCAGTCAGTGAGGCAAGCACAGGATACAATGCAGCTACCATCCACCCAGTCAGTGAGGCAAGCACAGAATACAGTGCAGCTACCATCCACCAGTCAGTGAGGCAAGCACAGAATACAGTGCAGCTACCATCCATCCAGTCAGTGACGCAAGCAGGGAATACAGTGCAGCTACCATCACCCAGTCAGTGAGGCAAGCACAGAATACAGTGCAGCTACCATCCATCCAGTCAGTGAGGCAAGCAGGGAATACAGTGCAGCTACCATCCACCCAGTCAGTGAGGCAAGCACAGAATACAGTGCAGCTACCATCCATCCAGTCAGTGAGGCAAGCAGGGAATACAGTGCAGCTACCATCCACCCAGTCAGTGAGGCAGAGAATACAG
>CM031621.1:62072078-62089578 GCA_018398815.1 Conus ventricosus
GACGAAGTGCCCTCCCAGGTATGAGGTCAAACCCCCCGGGTTCAGATGGAACAGGGGACTATCAACATCGATCTGTTCTCCTTTCTTTCTTCCTGCATTAACGCATTGCACTCTCTCTCTCTCTTCTAGTCTGCTCTATCAAATGGACATGGTTGCTTTTCTTTTCCTTTTCTTTTCTTTCTTTTTCTCTTCATTAGTTAGCAACTCTCTCTCTCCACATCTCTCTTTAGTCCCTCCTCTGCAGACTATCTATGGTGCTAAATGCTATAACTTGGTTCTCTCCTCTCTCCTCATCTCTCTCTCTGCCCCTCTCTCCTGCAGAGCTTACACTCAGAACCTCTCTCTCTCTTCTCTCTCTCTCTGTTCGTTCCTCTTTCCTCTCTCTCACTCACGCATTACTTTATGCCCTAACTCCGTGTCCAAGGGCGAGTACCATTGGTCAGTATTTTTACCACCTCGTACCCGAAGTTATCTCCCTCTAATTCCATTGGATATTCAAATCATGACAGTCACGCCTACACGCCTTACTCTCTGTGGTGGTCAATTGGTCATTTAATTGATTACTTGATTTCACCCCCACCACACACTACCTTCTCCCTCTCCCTCTTCGGCGTCGTCGACCTAATGGTGGGCATTGGTCGTAAATTGGCTAGATCAGTCTGGCCCAGACCTGTTGGGACGTTGGTCAGCCACTCCGACTGTATATGTGGAAGATTAGGATTAGCCTCTCGCTGTGCTCAAATTGGCCGGATGAGTCTGATCCGGGCGTCGAGACTCGTTTGACCAACATTGAGGCGTCAGTCAGCTACTTAGTCCGTCTGGCTGGACAGACTGTCTCCGGGAGCCTCTCCCCTATGCTTAATTGGCTGGATCCGACACATGGGGCCGTCCGCCTGAACGCCCAGAATATTTGAGTTAGAGCTTATGTCCAACCAACTTAGCTGGCGACGGACCACGACTTTGGTTGTGTTTATTTTGACCGTGACAATTTCCCCCCTTGCAAAAGACTATGCACCGCATTGTCTCAAAACAACGGTACAAAAAAAGACAACAACCGAATTGCTGACACACAGCTACACGTGCAAAGTTTGAAAATTACTTTACAACAAACGGTTTTAATAATTATAAAATATATCATTAGTGAATACCACTCCCAATGAGTTATCATTGACGTGCGCTCTTGCGTTATTTCAACTCATTTTATAACAACCTCTGTGCGCACCTATGCAATTCCCCTACCTGCGGATTTGCCATATCTTCTCTTCACAATTCTTATGAAAAGCACAATATAATATGATCACGATCCATGACACTTCACTGAGGAATCTCCATCCTCACTTATTGCAAATAATGCATCACTACACAAGCGACTGTATGCTCCAAGCATAACTACATTCACATGAACAAGTCTCACAAAGAAAATATGAACAAGTCTCACACAAAAATATGAACCATAGCCAACTGGAATGAACCCATATCCAATCAACATAACTGTAATCAACACATATTATCAACAAAGCACCCCGGATATGACTGACTTCCTCTGAGTTGCAGCTTGCTAGACTACGCGACTTAAATAGTCAGCTCCGACATTCTGTCCGACCTGGAATGTACTGCACTCGATACCTGTAGGGCTGCAGTGACATTGCCCAACGCAGCACCCTACTGTTTTTTCAGCTACGCCTTTGTGCTGAGTCTCACGCTGAATATATTTGCGGAGATAATTCGCATGGAAAAGTTTTGGTTTCCCATTCACATCAATTCGGTAGTCCTGATCTACCTTTTCACTGATGGTGAATGGTCCCTTCCAATGCATCAGCAGCTTGTTGTGATCCGTGGGAAGCAGTAACAGAACTTGATCTCCCACCTTGAGGATTGCTTCCTCTGAACGACCCTAGCCTTCTGCAGACCTTCCCTTGCAACCTTACGTGTCTCATACCTGTGCCCACCTTGGAACAGGGCGAGATTGGGCCGATCGGATCAACAGCCACTCTCCTGAATGGTGTGTCAATTAAAGGAGGCTGTTTAAGAGGCGCCTTCCTCTTCACCCCTCTTGTGGCTGATCTTTGACACACATCACATGACATGCAGAACCGCTTTATGTTCTGCCATTGCCCCTGGCCAATGAAAATCATCAAAGATTCGGTCAGCTGATTTTGCTGGTGCCGAGATGACCCACATGAGCGACTCGTGACCCACTGACATGACAGTGTCACGATAACCTTCTGGTACCTCTAACTGAGTGGTCACCTTACCTGTCTTCCCCTTGGTGAACACTCGTTACAACAGCCCGCCTTTCACAAGAAATTCTGTCTCACCTCCTCTAACCACCTGTTTCTCTCCACCTCTTGCCAACTCCCAAAGACTTCACGAGCGAAGGGTCTTGTTTCCTGCGCTGCCCTAAACTCATCAGGCGACACATCTATGCCCGACTTCCTGCTGGAACGACAACGGTTATCAACCTTTTCCTCCTTCTTGCTCCTTGTTTGAACTGCTGCCCCTGTAGCAGTCAACAACTCAGGATCCCCTGGATCCCTTGCACCTGGAATATTTCCAATGATCAAATCATGAAGGGGTTTCTCCATCACCAGCGCAGACAACTCGCCTGAGAAGTAAGGGGTACGTACTTCTATCTTAGCAACTGGAAACTCCCTCACAGTGCATCGATAGAGTACAGGTCTGGATTGCCCTGTCAAATCCCCTTCATCGACCAGCGTTGTTCGTACTACACCACATGAACAACCAGTGTCTCGTAACACTTTCACCCTCTGCTGGCCAATCCACCCTTCTTCCACCGTAATGAACCACTCAGCCTAGTGCCCTCCATCCCTGACACTGACTGCTGTCCAGTGCTAGCCATAGGCTGCACTCCACCCTCTTCAGATTGGATCCCTTTTGGTTCCACTGCAGGTCGTCTCCCCTGGCGACCCTATCCACCTCTTGCAAGGCTGCTGCCTTCTGGAACCTCATGCGACAATCCCTCGCCACATGTCCCTTCTTGTGACAATGAAACACCTATTGTCCCTTTGTCCTCCTTTCTGCCCCACCACTGGGTTTGCAGACTGTGCAAGAAAACTCCCCTAGTCTCCTTGCACTCTTCTCACCTGTGCCTGGCACCTTTTCTCCTGCACCTTAGTGCCCAAACTGCCTCTTTATACACCTCTGCTAACTTCAGCAACTCTCCTGCTGTCTCTGCTGTCTCTCTTTCAAATGTATAGTTAACTCAGGGCCGCAACCTGACAAAATCTGTTCCTTAATAACCAGCTCTTTCAATTCAGCGAACTCCTTCTTCGTACCACTCAACTCTAGCCATTTATCAAAATAGTGATCTAAACGTGCACCAAACTGAGTGTACATTTCACCTGCTTGCAATCTAGCTGAACGAAATTTCTTTCTGAATCCTTCCTCTGTGAGGTCAAATCCCTTCATCAACGACTCCTTCACGGCACCAAAATCAGATCGTTGTTCTGCCGGTAACGCAGTGAAAATCTGTAATGCCTTACCAGTCAATAGCGCTGACAAGATGACTGCCCACTCTTCTGAAGGCCAACCCTGACTGGTCGCAAACGTTTCGAACGACTGATGTATGCATCAATAAATGGGCCAGAATATCCTGGCAGGCTCGCCAATAAATTGTCAACCTCGGGGTATGTCAGTGAGGAAGGACTAGCGCACAGCCCAAACACACTCACAGCTTGCTTACAATCTCATTCATATATCATGCATTCGCACATCAAACCACTAGTAAAGTCTATAACTTTACTACACATGATCATAGAACGAAACATCAATGCATATGGAATCAAACAAAATAAAACATTCTCTCTTTCCGTGAACTCACAAAATCATTTATCTAAATCATCGTTAACTAACCCGGGTAAAATAGATTTCTACTTTACCTGGCCAGGTGATCTTAACTATTCACGAATCACTGTCTTTTTCTTTTCCTTTTTTATTTCACTGTCACTTTCACAAGCACGACACAACTGCTGGCACTGGTGTTGTTTGCTGCACTGGTCAGGTTAGACTGCTGGCACTGTCTGTGGTTCTGCTTGACGAAGTGACGCTGCCAGGTATGAGGTCGAACCCCCGGTTCAGATGGAACAGTGACTATCAACATCGATCTGTTCTCCTTTCTTTCTTCCTGCATTAACGCATGCACTCTCTCTCTCTCTTCTAGTCTGCTCTATCAAATGGACATGGTTGCTTTTCTTTTCCTTTTCTTTCTTTCTTTTTCTCTTCATTAGTTAGCAACTCTCTCTCTCCACATCTCTCTTTAGTCCCTCCCTGCAGACTATCTATGGTGCTAAATGCTATAACTTGGTTCTCTCCTCTCTCCTCATCTCTCTCTCTGCCCCTCTCTCCTGCAGAGCTTACACTCAGAACCTCTCTCTCTCTCTCTCTCTCTCTGTTCGTTCCTCTTTCCTCTCTCTCACTCACGCATTACTTTATGCCCTAACTCCGTGTCCAAGGGCGAGTACCATTGGTCAGTATTTTTACCACCTCGTACCCGAAGTTATCTCCCTCTAATTCCATTGGATATTCAAATCATGACAGTCACGCCTACACGCCTTACTCTCTGTGGTGGTCAATTGGTCATTTAATTGATTAGCTTGATTTCACCCCACCACACACTACCTTCTCCCTCTCCCTTTCCGGCGTCGTCGACCTAATGGTGGGCATTGGTCGTAAATTGGCTAGATCAGTCTGGCCCAGACCTGTTGGGACGTTGGTCAGCCACTCCGACTGTCTACGTGGAAGATTAGGATTAGCCTCTCGCTGTGCTCAAATTGGCCGGATGAGTCTGATCCGGGCGTCGAGACTCGTTTGACCAGACATCGAGGCGTCGGTCAGCTACTTAGTCCGTCTGGCTGGACAGACTGTCTCCGTGGAGCCTCTCCCCTATGCTTAATTGGCTGGATCCGACACATGGGGCCGTCCGCCTGACGCCCAGAATATTTGAGTTAGAGCTTATGTCCAACCAACTTAGCTGGCGACGGACCACGACTTTGGTTGTGTTTATTTTTGACTGTGACAGTCACCTCCTAACTCATGAATAAACAATGAAAATAAGACAGGACTGCAAACATCTCCTTGCTTTACTCCACGCAGGCAGTTCATGTAATCTGTCAGAGATGAACAATTTCTAACCTGCGTCTTTAAGTTAGTATACATGCTTTTCACACAATCAAATAATTTACCTCGAAGTTCGTTTTCTGTAGGATAGGCCATAAAATTTCCTTGAAATAGAATCGAATGCTTTCTCGAAGTCAATGACTGCAACATATGATTTACGATTTTGAGACAATTGTTTCTGAATAACGGCAAAAAGTGTAAAAATATGATGTATCGTTGAGTAGTCTTTTCTAAAACGAGCTTGATGTTCACCTATCATATTATGCATATGAATCCAAACTTGTAATCTATGATTTATGATATGGCTATAAAGTTTTCCGCTAATGTCTGTAAGTAAGATACCTCTATAATTGTTGGGGTTGCCTAAACTGCCGTTCTTATGTAATGGCTGTGTTAAAGATTCTGACCAGTTTTCTGGATAAGTACCTTTATCAAACAGTTCGTTAAACAATTTTTCAAAAAAGTTTATGGCGACATCTGACGCGCATCTTCTGTGTATTCCAGAGTCATTTGATAGCTTACTTCACCAATATCCTCAATACAATCCTCGATCTACAAAAGATAAACGAAAATGGTTAAACCATTCATCTGTAGATATATCGTTCAATGACTGCGTACGTTTCGGTGCAAGTTGGTTCACCTTCTCCCAAAATTCTTCTTGGTTATCAATCATATCCAAGAGTTCGTAAAACACTCGAGTTATATTTTGTTAGAGAGAGAGAGAGAGGAGAGAGAGAGAGAGAGAGAGAGAGAGAGAGAGAGAGAGAGAGAGGAGAGAGAGAGGCTGTAACGCAGATGCCGTGTACCTCATACAATATACTGAGTAACTGTCACCGTATCAGAGTAAATAGTATCAAACATTTACGACCATGAGAATCAGCTACACACCCAGCTACCAACGATTCATATGCATCCTATACCACCCCACCCCCATCCCCACCTCCTCTCTTCCACCCTCTGACCATCACCCCCTTTACCAGCTTTTTCTCCCCTACTTTCCTTCCAAAACACATCTGACACAAACCCCTTACTCTTACTGCATTGTCTGCAAACCTTTGAATAAAATCATTTTTTTTAAAAAAAATGCATAAAACAAAACGAAATTAAATACAATAAAACAAAATAGAATAGAATAAAATATAATGAAATGAAATAAAAAGTAAAGTCAGATGTTTGAAACAGCCTTTTTTCTTAGTTCAAAAACTAAGCCTTTAAGCCTTTTGTGTGCTTTTCAAAACACAGGATCAAGAAAGAAAGATGGCGGTGTGTGGGGGTGTGGGGGTGTGTGGGTGGGTGTGCAGCAACGACATACGATGTGAAGGGAAGGAGGGAAGGGGGAGAATAAGGGGAGGCAGAACGGGGTACTGGGGGGGGGGGGGGGGGGGGGGGGGGATTCTAGCACACAGACGCCTTAAAGCACGTGACTGTTGGGTGTTCACCTTTGCAAGGCATTAGGTAGGACGAGTCAGTTTACAAAACAGCCAGGGGTAAACAACAGGACGGAGCCCACTGTTAAGAGAGAGAGAGAGAGAGAGAGAGAGAGAGAGAGAGAGAGAGAGAGAGAGAAGAAGAAGAAGAGAAGAGAGAGAGAGAGAGAGAGAGAGAGAGAGAGAGAGAGAGAGAGAGAGAGAGAGAGAGAGAGGCCAGCCAATGGGGCTGTGTGGGTGGAATTGCAACTGGAGGGTGAAAAGCTGGGACAGGGGTGGGATGGGGGAGAAGAGGGATGGGGGTTTTCAGAAGGATGCGAAGTGGGACATCCAAACACGGGAATTAGGGTACAGAATGCAAGTCGTTCAACTAGATGAGATGGCTTGCCTGATCCCTGATATCAAACGTGATAAATACTGTATTGCGTTTTTATATAGCGCCTATCTTCGGTCACAGACCAAGCTCTAAGCGCTTTACAATAAACACACTACCTGACTCACTCAACGGGCTGCCTACCCAGGTAGAGCCGGCCGAAGAGCAGCCTACTGGCGCTTATTCAGTCGTTTCCCGTACCATTCAAATATCAGTTACTCATTTTCATTTTATCTCATTTATTCCTCCAGTTTCTCACATAGGATGCATGCGATGTTTATACGTGTCCTCCATTTCCACGGGTACACGATGGTACACGATAACATTAAGTGACAATTTTTGTGGCTTGGTAAGAAATACCAGGTGGCTATCTTCAATCTACTCACAAAATACTTGACAATGGTAATGTCTGTAGAGTTGTCTATATCTCAATGTGATTGTCTTGCTTTTGTTCGAATCATTCGGAGTCATTGTTGCTGAATGATAGGGTTTGTAAAATCATGTCTCTAATCCCCTTGATTATACATTTCTCGTTGCTGAAGTTAATAAATACCAAGCTTGAAATCTCTCTCTCTCTCTCTCTCTCTCTCTCTCTCTCTCTCTCTCTCTCTCTCTCTCTCTCTCTCTCTCCAGACTGGAGATCTAGAGCAAGGACAGAATTACTGCACCGCCAAACTACAGTAAAAACAAACTACAAAACAAACACATGATGATGATGATGATGATGATGATGATGATGATGATGATGATGGTGTCGACGTCGACACGACAACAACGACAACAACAGCAACAACAGCAACAACAACAACAATATTTTCTACAATAGTAGTCGTGCATAATCATATAACAATAGGACCCACAGTTACCAGCCACCGTGGCGAAGTGGTCAGCGTCGCGGACTCCCGGCTGGGAGATCGTGGGTTCGATTCCCATCAGACTCTATGGGATTTGATTTTTCTGCCCCGGCCGGCTCCTACCCAGAGTTGAGGATGCCACGGGCTCAGTCAGGAAGACTGGGACCACACAGTCGAGTTTCATCCACTTAATGGATGTGTCTCTGAGAGTGTTGCTCAAATTTCCTGGCCAACACTGCATGTGTCTTTATCTCTCGGGCCTGGTTGACGCCGGGATATATTATGAAAGGAAGCGTAGAGTACAGCCCCGTCATGCAGTCTCAGACCAATATGGAAATCCGTAGTATCATCTTCATCATCCTCATTCTCATCGATCAGCATAAAAAAAGTATCAAATTCTGTGGCCCTTCATGCCCTGCTCTCATGGGGACCTCAATTTTGATGTCCTCTCCACGTCTGAGGCTTTGGTTTGATTCCGTCGGGGTCACCAGTATCGACGAGTCCATGGGGGCTGTCGTTGGACAGACGTGGTGGCACCCTCCGGTGGCGACTAAGCAATTATTGTCGTCAGTAGGGGGCTTAAATGGTGGTGTCCTGCGTATGTTGGATCAGAACAGGTGCCGCTGAACACCACCGGATTGTCTCGGCAGCAGTGCAGTGTCTCCTCTGGTGGGTTGCATCTTGACGACTTGACAATGACTGCTCTCTGTGGATTGCCGGTGCCGGGGCTGCGGCGGGACTGACCGGGCTGTGGCTGTGGACGGGGTGTCGGAATGAGCGGCGTGGATGCACTGCCACTGAGGTGGCACAGAAGATGGGACAGCAAAAAACAAAGAAAACAAACAAAAAAAAATTGCAGTTATAATGAAGTAAATGTAAAATTAATAATAACACTACAGAGGGAAGAGAGCTGAGAGGGTAGTTATAATAATATGGTCATAGCAGCAACAACAACAGCGACACTACTACTACTGCTACTGCTACTACTGCTACTGCTGCTGCTGCTCCTGCTATGCTACTCTACTACTATACTACTACTACTACTACTACTACTACTACTACTACTTCTATAAGAAGAAGAAGAGGAGGAGGGAGAAGAAAGAAAGAAAGAAAGAAAAGAAAGAAAAAAAGAAAGAAAGAAAGAAGAAAAGAAAGAAAGAAGTAGAAGGAGGAAGAAAGAAGAAGAAAGAGGTTTAGAGAGGAGGTATGGAGAATAGGAAAGATGGTGTGATTGAGTATACTAGATAAGCCAATAGTTAGAAAAGTAACCAGAAGAAGAAGAATGACGACGACGACGACAACAACGACAACAACAACAAGGAAAAGAACAAGGGAAAAAGAAGTACGAGACAAAGGAGAAGAGGGGGATTTAAAATAAAGAAGAGAAGGAAGCGAAAAAAAAGATGAAGATGTAGGGAAAAGTTGCTTATATAGATAGATAGACAGATGTGTAATCAAAATCATTAAAGTAATCACCATTATAAGCATTTAATGGGAAGATAGTACGATAAAATTCAAAGAAATTTACCAAAGCATAGACATTTTCAAAATACAAATAGAATGTAGTTCATTAGAGAGTATAAACGATGAAATTTTCGCTGATAATAACAACGAACATAGTCATCATTACTTTTTCATCATCATCATCATCATCATATCATCATCATCATCATCATCATCATCATCATCAAATACAAACGATAATAACAATGACAATGATAATGATGATGATTAATAATAATAAATAATAATACAATGATGATAACAATAGTAATGACATTGACAGTGATGATGATAGCAATAAAAATAATGATAATGATAATAACAATAACAATAATGATTAATGATACTGATAATAATGATGATGAAGATGATGATGATGACGACGATATGATGATGATGATGATGACGATGATGATGATGACGATGATGATGATGACGATGATGATGATGACGATGATGATGATGATGACGACGATGATGATGACGACGACGGAACGATGATGATGATGTTGATGATGATGATGATGATGATGATGATGATGATGATGATGATGTTGATGATGATGACGACGACGACGATGATGATGATGATGATGATGATGATGATGATGATGATGATGATGATGATGACGATGATGATGATGATGATGATGATGATGATGATGATGATGACACTGGGACTGTTTGAAGTTGACAGGAATGGTAGAAGAAAAAGCAGAAGACACGTGGAGCGCTCTCAGTATCATGTTCAGGCGGTTGGATCGACTTGCAATTGTGTGTGTGTGTGTGTGGGGGGGGGGGGGGGGGGGGGGGCAGGGGGGGGAGATGGAGGAAAGGGGGAGGGGAGGGGAGGCAGAGCAGAAAAGAGGGTTCTAAACCACAGACGCCGTTAAGCATGTGACTGTTCAATGTTTGCATTTGCGACGCGTTAGGTGGGACTCTCTCTCTCTCTCTCTCTCTCTCTCTCTCTCTCTCTCTCTCTCTCTCTCTCTCTCTCTCTCTCTCTCTCTCTCTCTGTATGTGTGTGTGTGTGTGTGTGTGTGTGTGTGTGTGTGTGTGTGTGTGTGTGTGGTGTGTGTGTGTGTGAAGGCTACATATTTTTTATTGCATTGATTTTTTTCCTATTCTTATTCTTATTCTTATGTTTGCCGATGATATTATTCTAGTTTCTGATTCGATCACAGGCTTGCAAACTCAATTTAATGTGTTGCATGAGATGACAAAAAGGCTGGGTTTAATCGTGAATTTAGATAAGTCAAATATTGTCATCTTCAGAAATGGCGGCTATGTCTCTGAACATGAGGTATGGTATTGTGGACGGAATAAAGTTTCAGTTGTTAATATGTATAAATATCTTGGTGTCATTATGTCGACTAGGCTGTCATTTACTCACTGTTTGAACGATTTAGCCAATCGAGCGAAAAAAGGGGTCATTAACATTTTTAAGTTGCTTTGGTCATTAGGAGAAAAATCTCCAGTCATATTCTTTAAACTTTTTGATGCTCAGATCCAGCCTATGCTTAGTTATGGAGCCCAAGTTTGGGGCATCATAGGAAATCTTGATATAGTAGAAAAAGTGCACTTGTTCTCACTAAAAAGATTTCTAAATGTCAGCATAAGAACTCCTAATGTGATGATTTACGGTGAGTTAGGACGTTTTCCATTATATGTAAACTTGCACCTCAAAAGTGTTAGATACTGGTTAAGAATTTTGAAGATGCCATTTCATCGTTTGCCTCACAAGTCGTATAGAATGCTACTACATTTTCATAATAACAATAAGAATACATGGGCATCGGCAATTTGTTTCTTCTTGTACAAATATGGATATGGAGAGGTTTGGGAGAATCAGGGGGTTGAGGATGAGAAGGCATTTTTGAGAGCATTAAAATATAGTGTTATTAATGATTACAAGATGCAATGGTCTCATGACATGGAACAAAGTGATCGTTTCTTGTTGTATCGAACGTTCAAGAGTGAATTGATTCTATCTCCCTATTTGAATGTACTCAATCATTTGCGAGCAAGAATCAGTTTGATTAGGTTACGGTTAGGTGTCTCACAGCTGAACGTGCACAAGCTACGTTTCCGTAGAAATATAACGGAAAACGATATGTCATGTCCATTCTGTGTTTCGCAGGTGGAGACCAAAGTTCACTTTGTTTTACATTGTCCGCGGTATCAGGATTTAAGAGAAAAGTATATTCCTATAAATACTACAACCAACCTTCGCAGTTCAAACTTACAATGCTTCTGGCGTCTGAGAATAAATCGCAAATAGTTCGACTCGCTATCTATCTTGAAAAAGCTTTCAAACTGCGCGGTAGTTCACTCGAATGAGTAATGAAGTGGAAATGTGCATTGTACAGGTGTGTTTGTATGTATTATTAACAGAATGTATAAATTGTGTTTTCTACACCTATACAAATTCATTCTGTTTGTAACCACTCCCAATGACATGGGTCTATGGCCTATTCATTAAAATTTTCAGAGTTTCAAAATTTTCTCTCTCTCTCTCTCTCTCTCTCTCTCTCTCTCTCTCTCTCTCTCTTCTCTCTCTCTCTCTTGTGTGTGTGTGTGTGTGTGTGTGTGTGTGTGTGTGAAGGCTACATATTTTTTATTGCATTGATTTTTTTATGTATTCTTTCTTTCTTTCTGCGTACGCAGGCTGATACTCCTGCGGACACCGCCTGTACAGACAGGCAGTGTAGTTTTATGCGTATGACCGTTTTTTATCCCGCCATTAAGGCAGCCATTACTCCATCTTCGGGGAAGGCGCATGCTATGTGTAACGTGTCATCCATACCAACGGCCAAACTGGCCTTCTCTTCCGAAAGTTGGTGATGGGATTTTACGTGTGTTGCAAGATGTTGTGCGTGCGTTCACACGCGGAACCTCGGTTTATAGTCTCATTCGAAGGACTGTCTGGGGAATGAGTCAGAACCAATGTTAACTCCGAGGGAAAAATCCCCCTGTACCGAAATTCGAACCCGCAACCCCAGGATCACGAGTCCGGCGCTCTACCAACTGAGCTATTCCGGCCCCCTTTTATGTATGTATTTGTTCCTTTTTTTTTCATTTGATCACACACACACACACACACACACACACACACACACACACACACACACACACACACACACACACACACACACACACACACACACACACATGCGCGCGCACACACACACACACACATAAGAGAAAGGAAAAGAAAATTAAAAGGAGCCGGTGAGGGGGGGGGGGGGGGAGAGGGAGGATGATGATGAGGTTTGCAGTACCGTGTAAATACTGCTGGATTGCCGCATCTGTCATTCGACCTGCCGACACCACAGCTTCACCCAGCGTCTCCGAAGGCTCTCTCTTTCAGGCTCTACAGCTCAGACAATTTCTCTCCTTCGTTTCGCAGATGAATTCTAGTCTGTCGTCAAAATCCAAAACAAAAACTTGTATGTTTGGAGTCTGAAAGTGGAAACCTTATTTGCCCAGTAGGCCAACGCCTGAAACAGAAGAGTATTTCAAGAGCGTGTAACTGGCTAAGACAGCTTGTCACTCGGCAGTACCTAGACTTTAACTTGAAACCGTTACAAAGAACTTCGATTTATTTAAACACAGAAAAAAAAGCTGGTGGTCTGTCTTTTGTTGGAGAAAAAAAAAGTGACTCAGATCTTGTTGCCTGCCGTCGCCACTGACAATGAAGCGTCTGATCTTGTTGACTGTTGCTGCTCTTCTCTTGTCTCTGGTAAGTCTGGTTTTACTTCTTTCTTTCTGACGGAAGTGTCTGTTTGTCTGGAACCCGTTTCGGTTCTTTCCATCTCTGACTCTGCACTTTGACCTCAGGATAATGCTTATTGTTAAATTCAATTTGCATTTACACATTGTTTTTGTATTCATGTTTATTCATTCTATTTATGGATTGATATTTGTATTTATTTTCTTTGCATTTAACGATATGAAACATGAGCACAGTAGAAAAGAGAAGGTTCTGTGCGTGGCGCATTTCATTTATGGGTTGTTGTTTGTATTTCTTTGTTTTTTTTTGCATTTAACGATATGAAATATGAGCGTACTAGAAAATAGAAGGTACTATACATCAAAAGTCAAGGTGAGAACAATGATCTTGATATCCTGAAGAGAGAGAGAGGAGAGAGAGAGAGAGAGAGAGAGAGAGAGAGAGAGAGAGAGAGAGAGAGAGAGAGAGAGTCATTAATGGTATTTTACTCCAACTTTTTTTTTTTTTTTTTTTTTTGCTGTCCCAACCTCCCAGCGGTAGATAGGTACCTTATAACATGACAGCCCGCAGGAAAATGGAATATTTACTCTCTCTCTCTCTCTCTCTCTCTCTCTCTCTCTCTCTCTCTCTCTCTCTCTCTCTCTCTCTCTCTCTCTTTCTCTCTCTCTCCATACATTAAATACCTACAGCATGTGTGATAACATAAGCAAACACATGAGTAAGAACGCTTCTCTTTTTAGTTTACTGCGAATTTACGCAGGACATTCGGGCCCCTCAGCAAATCAGCACTGTTCTGTCTAATTTTGAGAACAAAGCATTAGATATTGCAATGAGAAAGTGGACAATACTTTATTGAAAACAAAAAAAACAAAAAAAACCCTCACAACCAAGGGTCATAAGCGAAATATGAAAAAAAAACAACAACAACAAAGCAACATGTAGAACAACGACGACTAAATATACTGCATGAAATAAACAAATGAATTTTGGGGGGAAATACGTCTTGTCCCGCTGTTGCAAAGAGCAGAAATGAAAATTGCACACAGTGATATATTCTCCAGATGGTTATCAGCACAGAAATTTTGCAACAACGTTCATGGTGTGAAGTGATTTGATCAGTTACACAATGAACAAATACGTTTACATCACTCATCTTCCAAATCCATGCACTGAACCAGCGAGCCATTCACAGTCTCCAGAACTGACAGTGTACCATGTTCCAACCACTTCGCCTCTGTATTTGTGTTGTTAATCTATATTTATGCATAGAAACACGCACACAAGCAACAGCAACAACACATTATAATATCCAAATGTGTGGTGTGAATGTGGAATCCAAAGTGATTGTGGAATCAATGTGCGGAATCAAATATGACCAAACGTGATGTGTTCACCGATACACCCTTTACACATCAAAGCAGGGGTAAGCGCATACCCATACCACACGTGCGCACATTACATGCGAGCGCGTGGCATGCACTCATGTACACACGCTTGTGCGCTAACACCCTCTTTCGGTGTCGAAATACTGCTTGCTGAAGTGTGTACTATGAACGAAAGGGATGACAAATGCAACAAGCTTCAGAACTCAAACGACGTTAAACAACAGTGGACAATCAGTCAGCATGCCTGTTCAAAGTGTATTTGCCATGTTTATACGCAACCATTTCCTGCAGAAGCAGCTGTCAACCAAAATGTTTATTTTGTAAAGAAACACAGACGTTTTCATGATTTTTATGTTATTCTTTAATCTGTCTCTGAATGTCTTACAAATCTTTATTTTGAAACTTATCTCTGATTTCTTTGAGTGACACACGTTATGTCTCAACACTCCAGGTGAACGTTCGGAAATTTTTTGGGGTTTTTTCTGTCCCATCTTCTGTGCCACCTCAATGGCAGTGCATCCACGCCGCTCATTCCGACATCCCGTCCACAGCCACAGCCCGGTCAGTCCCGCCGCAGCCCCGGCACCGGCAATCCACAGAGAGCAGTCAATGTCAAGTCGTCAAGATGCAACCTACCAGAGGAGACACTGCACTGCTGCCGAGTCACTTCGGTGGTGTTCAGCGGCACCTGTTCTGATCCAACATTTGCAGGACACCACCTACTGAGCCCCCTACTGACGACAATAATTGCTTAGGCCCAGCGCACACTAGCGTCAAGCGTCAAGCGCTGCTCCGAGCATCACTTGTAGCACTGACGTCTGCTTCGCAGCGCGCGTCGTAGCTTGCATCTAGTATCTCTCACACACAGCGCCAGTCGCCTTGCATCTTGTTGCCTGAACTTCCATATTTGGAAGGAGCAAGGGGGGGTACTCCAAACTCAAACCTGACCTTGTAAACAAAATGGCTGGTTACGACAGAAGGGCTGCAGCCGATGATGATATACTTGCTGGTCTTGCTGTTATTGCTGCAGCTGTAGAAATATCACAAGAAGAAGAAGAAGAAAGACGCCCCAAGCGTTCTACCTGGGTACGCGGCTGGCTACAAAGAAGGCATGAGTTTGGAGGTTATCACCAGCTGTTGTCTGAACTCGTTCAAGAAGATCCAAAAGAAACGAAGCGCTTTCTTCGGATGAGCAACGAGAATTTTCAGTTTATTCTAAAAAAAGTGACCCCATTGATCCAGAAACAAGATACCCGCATGAGGAGGGCCATTCCACCGGGTGAACGTTTGGCGATAACTCTGCGTTTTCTTGGCTCTGGTAAGTTACTACCGAGTCACTTCGGTGGTGTTCAGTGGCGCCTGTTCTGATCTAACATACGCAGGACACCACCTACTAAGCCCCCTACTGACGACAATAATTGCTTAGTCGCGGAGCCGGCGCGAGTGAGCTCTCCCTCCGGAGACGCCACCACGTCCGTCCAACGACAGCCCCCATGGACTCGCCGACACCGGTGACCCCGACGGAACTAAACCAAGGCCACAGACGTGGAGAGGACATCGAAACTGAGGTCACCATGAGAGCAGGGCATAAAGGGCCACAGAATTTGATACTTTTTTTTTCCATGCTCATCGATGAGAATGAGGATGATTAAGATGATGCTACGGATTCCATTCCGGTCTGAGACTGCATAACATGCTGTACTCTATGCTTCCTTTCATAATATATCCCGGCGTCAACCAGGCCCGAGAGATTCAGACACCTGCAGTGTTGGTCAGGAAATTTGAGCAACACTCTCAGAGGCGAATCCATTAAGTGGATGAAACTCAACTGTGTGGTCCCAATCTTCCCAACTGAGCTCGTAGCAAACTCAACTCTGGGTAGGAGCCGGTCGGAGCGGAAAAATCCCACATGACTCTGATGGGAATCGAACCCACGACCTCCCAGCCGGGAGTCCGCGGCGCTAACCACTTCGACACGGCGGTAGGTGAAAATAGTTTACAGGGCCTGGGCGCAGTAAAAGCACACGGGTACTGAGTGAAGTAACGGTGAAAGTAACTTCAGTGCAACGGTTACATTCTGATAATATACGAGAAGTCGCAGGAAAGAAAGGAATGGGAGAGCTACGAGAGTGAATGGGGAAGACGGTGATGGAGTGCGAGAAGGAACGGGTGGAAGGGGCATGTGGAATAAAGTTGGTGGCGGCTGAGAATGCGTGATCAAAATACAATTCATTGCGATCAAAAAAAATATCCTCTTTTTGTTCTTTCATTCAGAATCAGAAAAAAAAAAAACCCAGAGGAACTAGACAACAGCCATCAGCCTTTTTACATTCCCGTCTGTTGGCATGATTTGGTTCGAGCACCTATGGCAACCAATCATACGCTCGACGTTTCATGACGTCTTACTTATTATGTTAATTCGTCATCCTTTTTTTTTTTCAGCTGTTCCTCTGGTCAATTAGATTTGTGACAGTGTTCATTTTTTTTTGTTGCGCTTCTTTAATGTTAGCAGGGTTTTCTTTTTCTTTATACAAAGTGTAGTTCTGGTGCAGAATGGATATTTTCTTGTGTTAGAATGAGGCTGGAATAGCTCAGCACTTGGTGGACAGCCGGACTCGTGGTCTTGGTGATCCTGGGGTTGCGGGTACGAATCTCCGCCGGGCCGTATCGGTTAAAAGGGGGTTTTCCCCTCGGAGTTAACATTGGTTTTGACTCCATTTCCCAAATCTCCCAAACAGTCCTTCGAACAAAACTATAAACCGAGGTTCCGTGTGTGAACGCACGCATAACATCTTGCACACACGTAAAATCCCATCACCAACTTTCGGAAGAGAAAGAGAGTTTGGCCGTTGGTATGGATGACACGTTACATATAGCATGCACCTTCTCCGAAGCTGGAGTATGGCTGCCTTAAAGGCGGGATATAAAAAGAACGGTCATACACACAAAACTCCACTCCTTTCGTAGAGTAGATGGGATTAATCCTTGCCTGTCGATACAGGGAGTGTCCGCAGCAATATCAGCCTGCGTACGCAGGCGGAGGGGGGGGGGGGGGGGGGGGGGCGATAAACAACATGTCTGCAACAATC
>CM031621.1:62093943-62101443 GCA_018398815.1 Conus ventricosus
TGCCTCTGTCTCGTATCTTGGAAACAGATGGGCAGACGAGGGGGGTCGTTTGACCGCTCTTCGGGGTCACCCACGGGTAGCTGGTAAGCATCAGTTTCGTGGTTTGTTTGTTTGGTTTGTTGTTGTTAGCTGGCTTATTCTTCTCTTTTGCGCAATTTTCTTTTTTTGCAAAATTGTAAAAAAATATTGTTTGAGACCTTTTCTCTGGTTAATTCAGTCTTTAACCTGGCCATCCTAAATTATATCCAAAATTCTTTCTCCTGTTTATGCATCTCGTGATGCGGTAGTCGGTGGGGATGGGAGAGAACCTGGTGATTCAGGGTTGGTACTTGCTTGGTCTCGCTCGTCCGCCCCTGTCACATTCGCCGGACTCTTATCCTTCGGCCACCGTCTGTCTGTGTGTGCAAGAAGAACGAGTTTTATTTTGCGAGCGTGCGTACGCATGATTTGTCGTTCGGATGCGTGGTTGGAGATTTGTGTTATTTTGAAATGTGGCTATAAAATGTGACAATTATGCCATTGAATTATTATTTGCAAATGTGGTGGCAGTTATAAAGCGATGGTCGCTGTGTTGGTTTATTTCCTAAGAAAGGAAATTGTTAAACGTGAGTGAGAGAAGGGTGAAGATAATTCATATTTGTTTTATAGCCTGTTGATTTAATGCAGTCTTTTACCTGCTTCGTGTGAGAAGACTTTAATGAACATTCCTGAGTTGATTGGTGTGCTGTGTTACGCTCAGGTCTGTGTTGAGCTGGCGTTGTTGGTGTGTTTAGTAGACCTCCCTCGCCCATCATGCGAGTGGCTGTTAGGATTTAACAGCATGGGTCAGACTGTACTGACGGCGGGTTCCAGTACCCTTCTTCCTTCCCTCCCTTTCTTTTCTCCTCCCAGCTACGTTTTCCCCCCTCCCGGGGGGCTTCACCCGGAGTCTGGACTGGTTGGTGCCACGCTCTGGTTGGGGCCACGCTCTGGTTGGGACGCGGACTGGTTGGTGCCACGCGCTGGTTGAGGCCACGCTCTGGTCGGGACCGCGGACTGGTAGAAAAGCCCGCCGGCTTGACTGGCCGGCCCTGATCCCGTCCAGGACCTCCAGTAACAACGCCACGTTTCCCCCCCCCAGGACGCGCTCTTCACTGTCTGCTTGTGCGTGTCAAGGGTGTCGGCCTTGAACGACTCTTTTCAAGAACCGACCCGGTTCGGAGCACCTAGTGCGACAGGGTGCTCCCAGTAGACTTGAGAGAGGCAGGGGTGTGGAGACACTCCATGGTGTGGAAAGGGATGGATGCTGGAAATGTTTATTTATAATTGAGTATATGTCATATGTGTTGAAATGCTGCGATTTGATTGTGTACGTCGTATGGTGAAATGTTTATTTATAATTGTGCATGTTGTGTGTGTTGGAATGCTTGATTGTGATTGTGCATGTTGTGTGTGTTGGAATGCTTATTTATGGCTGTATGTTGGTGTGAATAAATGGGGTGTTGTATCGTAATCTTTATTGTGTGGTCTCTTGCGGGGCGTGTGAGGTCAGTCACTCCCTTCACTCCACTTAGACCGATCCTGTCAGGGCAGACCTCCAGGGGTCGGTCGTGACATTTGTGGGGGCTCGTCCGGGATGTGAAGGGCTCTGACTGTCTCTCTCGTTTCGCGGAGTACCTGTTTAGTTCTGTCTGTTTTGTATACGTTTAGTTAGTTTGTCGTGTTTGTTTGTGGGTGGTTGGCTGGGTGACTCTAGCGTGAAGGGAGTCTTTTTGTGGCCTGAGGGAACATCCGGTGTGACTGGGGAGTCGAGGTGAGACCAGGGGGAGTCGACCGCGACCAGACCTCCTCCTTCCGCCGGGTGCCTTACGCAGGTACGACCGTAAGTCTTGCCTTTCTGTTGCCGCTCAGTCTGCCATTCCTGTTTTGTAGTTAGCCAGTTTTTTTTTGTTTTTTTTTTTACCGGGTTATTGAGTACAGGGGGTTGTATCGGACGTTAGTGTCTTTTTTTTTCCTCTCTCCGGATTCCGTTTGCCAGTTTGTTTGTTTTTTTCGGTGAGCCCCACGCACTGTTGCTCGTGCTGTGGAGCGCGGTGTTGCCAGAGTGGGAGCAGCCGGAACTTGTCCGCACACACGCACACACACACATACACACATATACACACCCCCCTAAAATATTTGTTTTTCAATTGGAATCGTCTTTTCCCCCGTATTTGAAAACCGTAGGATATTGTTGTCATGGCGACGTCCGGTGCTGGTGGTATGGCGACTCGTGCGTCGAAGAAGAAGGGTCTTCAGAATGTAGTCCCTACTATTAGTACCAGCACTTCGACTACAGTGACTTCCACTTATTCCAGTGCTGTAGCCGATAGTCCAGTGAGTACTTTCACTACTTCTTCACTAAGGGATCTTCCTGTCGAGACCCCGACTGGCACTTCCGCTCGGAAGCGTCAGAGCATAGCGAAGCAACTGTGGGCTTCTGTTGAGTCGCAGAAACCAAAGCCCTCTCTTCTCCATGCTTCCCCTCGTAAGGAGTATGCCCCGGGAGACTTTCCTCATGGTAAGGTCGAGACCCAAGGGACGGGTCAGACGGGTCATCCTCCTGTGTCGGGAGTGGTGAACCCGCCCAGGACATCGCCTCCGTCCTTATGTTCCTGGAGCGGCAGCGTAGAGAAGAGGCTGCTAGGCAGGAAACTCTGCGTAGTGAAGAGGCTGCTAGGCAGGAAACTCTGCGTAAGGAAGAGGCTGCTAGGCAGGAAACTCTGCGTAAGGAAGAGGTTGCTAGGCAGGAAACTTTGCGTAGGGAAGAGGCTGCCCTGCGGAGGGAAGAGCTGGATAGGATGGAGGCTCTGCGCAGAGAGGAGACTGACAGACAGGAGATTCTGCATAGGGAGGAGGCTATTCTGCGCAGAGAGGAGGCTGCTCAGCGTAGGGAAGAAGCTGCCAGACAGGAGGCTCAGCGTAGGGAAGAGGCTGCCCTCCGTAGGGAAGAACTGGATAGGATGGAGGCTCTGTGTAGGGAAGAGATGGAACAACTTCTTTCGCGGGCTCCCGCATCTGTAAATCAGGGGGTTAATCACCAGGCAGGTGATAGAGTTAGAGGCCCAAAGTTAAAGCTTCCAGAGTTCAGACCCAGTGAGGACATTGATATGTTCTTAGAGCATTTTGACAAAGTTGCTAGTTCATACCAATTGTCTGAGGAACAAAAGGCTATGCACCTGTTTTCTGGATTGTCTGGTACTGCAAGGGAGTGTGTGCTCACTCTAATGAAGGCGCGTCTTATGCAGACATGCAGTTGGCTCTGCGTAAGCGTTTCCACCTTACCCCAGAGACGTACAGGAGGAAGTTCAGGTCCATGAAGAAGAATAACGACGAGACCTTCGTGCAGTTTGGTGATAGGCTGCGCAAAACGCTAGGGTACTGGCGTCAGTTGGCTAAGTTGGAGCTGGAGGATCTGATCCTCATTGAACAGCTCACCAACACTGTGTCCCCAGAGTTGAGGATCCGGATAGGCGAGACAGCACCTCAGGATTTCGCGGCTGCAATTCATACTGCTGAGGTGTTTGCTGAAGCTCGCATGGCTTATGGGCATCGCCCAGATACGGAGAGGAAGCCCTCCACAGGATTTAGTGGCAATAAGGCGCCGACGACTGCTAGCGAGTCGAACAAGGCAGGCAGTTCATCGGGGACCTCAGCACCCCGATTTTGTTTTCTTTGTGGTCGTCCCGGCCACATTAGGAAAGATTGCCCTAAAGCCTCTGGTAGTCATGGGGCTAGTCCTTTCCAGCATCCTCGCGCCTCGGCTAACGTGGGGTCCATCCAAGCTTCTGGTGGTACAGAGTGTCCAGTGTTTCTTTCTGTTGTTGGTTCATCCTTGGTCGACACCATCAGGGATTCGGGAGCATCAACACTCTTTGTGGATAAGGATTTAGTTTCCCCTAAGGCCCGGCGGGGCGCCAGTTACGATGTGTGCGGGTTGGAGGCTGGTTTTACCTCCACCCGTCCTTCAGTACTCGTTTCTATCTCCACCCCCTACTTCTGTGGCGAAGTATGGGCCATCGCGGTGGAGCGACCTCTGTATTCCCTTATCATAGGGAATACTATCACCTTCGCAGACGGACGCAGTCAGTCCGTGTCTACGGATCTGCCTGTACAGGCGTGTGTGGGAGCTACCACACGCGCCAAAGCTAAGAAGCAGGAACAGAAATTGCGTCCCGTTCTTCAGCCGATCTCTGACGAGGTCCTTGCGAGTGCCGATCCTGCTTCCATTGTTCGTCTTCAGGCCAGGGACTCTGATGTCCAACGCCTGCGACAACTGGTGGGTCGTCCCGCTCAGTCTGCCCAACACGCCAAGGTGAGCTTCAAGCTCCACAAGGGGATCCTCTTTAGGGTTGTCACTCTGGCAGATCGTGTGGCCAAGCAGCTTGTCGTTCCCCAAAGCTTGAGAGAATCTGTTCTCGGCAGGCCCATGATTCACCCATGGCAGGTCATATGGGCTCAAAACGGACTCTCGAGCGGGTGAGACAAGATTTCTTCTGGCCGGGGATGAATTCTCAGGTTAGGCAGTACTGCCGCAGTTGCGATGTCTGCCAATGGACAACGCCTAAGGGTCGCTTGAAGCGTGTTCCCTAGGGTCAGTGCCACTGGTTGGGGAGCCATTCAGCAAGGTCGGTGTCGACCTGGTGGGACCCATTAATCCACCATCCAATCGCGGTCACCGCTACATTTCGGTAGCGGTAGACTATGCGACTCGATGCCCAGAGGCTGCCCCGCTTAGGACTATCGATACCCCTACTATTGCTGAAGCTCTCCGGCAGATTTGGACGCGCACTGGCGTGCCCAAGAAGAAGTACGGCCGGAAGTTTGTACTGGAGAGCGATCATCATCCTCTCCAGTGCCTGGACCGGATCCGGACCGTCAGACGTCGACTCATGAGTTAGGCAGTGGAACTGCAGAGTCATGCGTTCACTTTTCGCCATATCAAGGGTTCCTGTAATACGGATGCCGACTATCTTAGCCGAGCTCCGTAGTCAGCACATTGGAAAATCAGTCAGAGGGACACTTCCCCTCAACCAGGGTCATATCCCCTTTTGGTCTCTGTATCAGGTGTAGTGACAGTTTTCACTTCAGTGATGTTAACGGTAGTGAATCACCAATGGTTCGGATTGTTACTTTCATGGTTGGAAGGTTCGCTTTAGTTGTTTGATAAATGTAGTATTATGTATTTCTCGGTGTGATTCTATCGTAGAATGTTTGTATTGGATTTATCGTACTCTGTCGATCACAGAGGGTTGGGTTCGGTCCCATTGTTGTGAATTTGCACATGCGTCAAGGTTCAAAGGAGCACTGTATCTCAGAGAAACAGATGCTTTTAGAAGGGGGGTTTGTCACGAGTTTGTCACGAGGCCTACGACGTTTGACCCAACTGGGGTGGCGGAATTATTCATTTGTTTATTATCGTTGTTGTTGTCACGTGTCCGTCCCTTAGTGTGGCTTGTGGTGTGGTTGCACCTTTGGTGTGGTTTAGCTCAGGTTAGGTTTACTTTCTCTCTCTCTCTCTCTAATTCCACTGCCCGTGCATTCATCCTGCAGGTTCACGGGTGGTGGTATCTTTTTCTCGAACTTGCTGTCTATCGGCCTCTCGCCTGTCTTTTTACCTGTCGCACGTGCTTCATTTCTTTTAGTTTGAAGTATGCTCACTCTGTGACGTGGCGTGGCATGTTGGCCGCCATCGCTGAGGGAGGTTAGCTCTTCACTCGAGCGGAAGATGTCTCTGGGAGCGCCTGCTCCGGTCTTGGTTCTTCACCGTTTCGTCGAAGGTACAGTCGGTATCTTCAATTCCTACAGTCAGCCTGTAGGAGAGGGACATCACTTCTTTTTTCCGCACCTGTGCCTCTGTCCTCTCGACTGGACAGAGGGCAGAGAGAGTCGTTTGACCCGCCTCTTCGGGGTCACCCACGGGTAGCTGGTAAGCATCAGTTTCGTGGTTTGTTTGTTTTGGTTTGTTGTTGTTAGCTGGCTTATTCTTCTCTTTTGCGCAATTTTCTTTTGTTTGGAAAATTGTAAAAGAAATATTGTTTGAGACCTTTTCTCTGGTTAATTCAGTCTTTAACCTGGCCATCCTAAATTATATCCAAAATTCTTTCTCCTGTTTATGCATCTCGTGATGCGGTAGTCGGTGGGGATGGGAGAGAACCTGGTGATTCAGGGTTGGTACTTGCTTGGTCTCGCTCGTCCGCCCCTGTCACATTCGCCGGACTCTTATCCTTCGGCCACCGTCTGTCTGTGTGTGCAAGAAGAACGAGTTTTATTTTGCGAGCGTGCGTACGCATGATTTGTCGTTCGGATGCGTGGTTGGAGATTTGTGTTATTTTGAAATGTGGCTATAAAATGTGACAATTATGCCATTGAATTATTATTTGCAAATGTGGTGGCAGTTATAAAGCGATGGTCGCTGTGTTGGTTTATTTCCTAAGAAAGGAAATTGTTAAACGTGAGTGAGAGAAGGGTGAAGATAATTCATATTTGTTTTATAGCCTGTTGATTTAATGCAGTCTTTTACCTGCTTCGTGTGAGAAGACTTTAATGAACATTCCTGAGTTGATTGGTGTGCTGTGTTACGCTCAGGTCTGTGTTGAGCTGGCGTTGTTGGTGTGTTTAGTAGACCTCCCCTCGCCCATCATGCGAGTGGCTGTTAGGATTTAACAGCATGGGTCAGACTGTACTGACGGCGGGGTTCCAGTACCCTTCTTCCTTCCCTCCCTTTCTTTTCTCCTCCCAGCTACGTTTTCCCCCCTCCCGGGGGGCTTCACCCGGAGTCTGGACTGGTTGGTACCACGCTCTGGTTGGGGCCACGCTCTGGTTGGGACCGCGGACTGGTTGGTGCCACGCGCTGGTTGAGGCCACGCTCTGGTCGGGACCGCGGACTGGTAGAAAAGCCCGCCGGCTTGACTGGCCGGCCCTGATCCCCGTCCAGGACCTCCAGTAACAACGCCACGTTTCCCCCCCCCCCAGGACGCGCTCTTCACTGTCTGCTTGTGCGTGTCAAGGGTGTCGGCCTTGAACGACTCTTTTCAAGAACCGACCCGGTTCGGAGCACCTAGTGCGACAGGGTGCTCCCAGTAGACTTGAGAGAGGCAGGGGTGTGGAGACACTCCATGGTGTGGAAAGGGATGGATGCTGGAAATGTTTATTTATAATTGAGTATATGTCATATGTGTTGAAATGCTGCGATTATGATTGTGTACGTCGTATGGTGAAATGTTTATTTATAATTGTGCATGTTGTGTGTGTTGGAATGCTTGATTGTGATTGTGCATGTTGTGTGTGTTGGAATGCTTATTTATGGCTGTATGTTGGTGTGAATAAATGGGGTGTTGTATCGTAATCTTTATTGTGTGGTCTCTTGCGTGTGAGGTCAGTCACTCCCTTCACTCCCACTTAGACCGATCCTGTCAGGGCAGACCTCCAGGGGTCGGTCGTGACAAAAACAAAAACAAACAAACAAACAAAAACAAATAT
>CM031621.1:62108943-62151443 GCA_018398815.1 Conus ventricosus
ATGATTTGAAGTATAATTCAGCTTGATTTATTTTGTGTGTTGTCTATTCCATATTATCAAAGATTTCTGTCAGGTCGACCGAGAAACTCCGAGGCACTTCGACGACACAATGGAATGGCAAATGAAATGGCTTTGTTTGACGCGCTTATGATTTTTCTCCGCAGTCTCATCTGCTGCATGTATTTCATGTCGCATATTATCTTCATATTTATGAAAGAAAATCTTGTGGTTGATTTATGTTTGTAAAATTAATGTGTAATTGATGTGATCGTGACTCACCAATTAATAACGACTTACTTGAATCTGGATCGAAGGACATGAAATTTTCGTAAGAAGTAACAAACTTTAGACTTTTACAAAGAATGAAAGAGGCGGAACTATCTTTCACATTATAAGAACGATCGTACACGTCAATAGTTAAATGTTTACGATAGGCTTGCTCACTCCAATTATGTTAATTCGATGATTTCAGAAGGTGATCATCAAAACAAGAAATTATGGTCTTACATAAGGAGTAAGAGACAGGACAACATTGGGATTCCAGACCTGAGAAACAACCAAATAACCTAATACAGGACCCTGAAGGGAAAGCAAATTTTACTAAACAAGCAGTTTTGTTCAGTTTTCTCAAATCCCAACCTTTAATTAACGTTAGACTAAAGGATGATGATAAACTCCCTGAAATGCAAAACATCAAAGTAAACAAAGCAGGAGTATTTAAGTTACTGACCAACATCAATGAAAACAAAGCTACTGGTCCCGGGGGCGTTCCTGGGAAGCTCTTAAAATTATGTGCCAATGAATTGAGTGAGGTATACCAACTACTTACCAAGCTTCACTGGACCAGGGAGTAATACCTGATGAGTGGCGAGATGTGAGCATTGTTCCCTTATTCAAAAAGGGTGACAAAACAAAAGCAGAGAACTATAGACCTGTATCTCTTACATCCATATCAGCTAAACTACTTGAACACATAATATATAGTAGCATAATGGACCATCTTGACATATATGACTTCTTAAATAACGCCCAGCATGGTTTTAGACAGCGAAGGAGTTGTGAGACTCAACTTATAACAACTCTCAATGATTTTAATAACTGTCTTAACAACAGACAGCAAATAGATGCAATTTTATTAGACTTTTCTAAAGCCTTTGATAAGGTTGACCATGAGGGCCTGCTGCTTAAATTAGAAACACATCGGCATTGGCGGTTCTTTGCTAAAATGGGCTAGATCATTCCTCGTTGGGAGAACGCAGAAAGTTGTTGTGGAAGGGTCGTCATCCATTGTAAACCAGTCTTGTCAGGTGTACCACAGGGAACTGTTCTGGGGCCCTTGTTTTTCTTAATTTATATAAATGACATAAGTAGAAATCTCTCTCCTGGAACTACTATAAGGCTTTTTGCAGATGACAGCTTAGTATAGAACAATCAGAAGCAAGAATGATACACGCATTCTACAAGAAGATCTAAACGCTTTCAGAGCTTCAGATTGTTGGCGCGCCCGCGCCATTGGCGCATATTTTATCAGAATGACGCGTAACAGTCAGTGTGTATGCGCCAGCCTGGCGCGTCATAAAAATCGCCAACTTGTCTCGATCCTCGGTCTGTCGGTACCAAGCCACACCAGGTCCAAGCACATGTGGCCACACAACGGAGTATAGCCTAGTACCCAAACTGGCACCTTGCTGCCTTGCCTAGCATCGCTGTGTGTGATTGGCTGACAGCCAAGCACAACAACCAATCAGCGAACATCTATCAGTTTTACCTTGCAAAGGCGAAATCGTCTGGGTCCAGAAATCGTCTGACTTTTCAACACGTGTGGAATCGAGTCATCGTTCTGCTAAAGACAAGATGCCACCGAAGAAAAAGCCCAAACAAAGTGAAAACCAGCAGCAGCTAACTTTGTCAGCAATGTTTTCAAAGGATAAAACGAGTGTAAGTGTTTAGTTTTTATCTCTTGGCTGAAAATTGAAGCCATCATTGTTTTTCTCTCCCTTCTAGTCTCTCTCAGCTAGCCGGCACGTGTATTTCCCCCACTCCCCTTTGGGCTTTCCACTCCTCCCTCCCGCACTCCATTGTCTTTCTCTCCTTTCCCTTGTATCTTATCTCAGCAAGGCGGCATGTGTATCCCCCCCTCCCTCCCCTCGCCCCACCCCACCCCCCTCCTCCAGCGTTTAGTGGGTCAGTCATCCAGCAAACTGCCACCGCTAAAAATAGCTAAGTGCCATGAACACATCGCGAGGAAGATGGGGTGGGAAAAAGGGAAGAGAGAGAGAGACCGAGCGGAGAAGAAGAAAAAAGAGGGAGGGGGGTGTTGGACAGTACACACACATACAGACACACACACACACACACACACACACACACACACACACACACACACACACACACACACACACACACACAGAAGAGACCATGGATGAGTGGAGACTTCTGAAGAGAACAGTCCTGAGTGAGCAGTTCCCTAGAGACGACTTTGTGACTCTGTGGCAGGCCATCTGCAAGTTCTACCCTGAGGACTTTCCAAACCTTAAAAAGCTGACAGCCTGTGCTCTGACCTTGCCTGTCCACACAGCAGATTGTGAAAGGTCCTTCTCAGTGCAGAACTACATTCACACCCAGAGGAGAAGTGCCCTCACAAACACACATTGTGACCAGCTGATGAGGGTGTGCATTGATGGACCTAGCTTCCAGGACATGCCCTTTATGAGTGCAGTGCAGGTGTGGGCGGAAAAAACGCAGGCGGTACCTGTTCAAGGACTAGGTGAACATACCTTTGATTGTCAATGACCCATCTTTTTCAAAATTGACCCATCATTTTGCATGGCCATGGGTCATTGGGCCCATGATGTCTGAAAACAATCTGAAGCTCTGCGCTTTACAAGAGTGGGAAAGAACTTGGAAAATGGAATTTCATCCCCAAAATGCCAAGTGTTGCGTATATGTAACAAACGCTCACCAATTAGATCAGATTATTCTATCCATAATACTATTCTTAAAGAAACTAATGCTGCAAAATATTTAGGCGTGATTATAGATAGTCGTCTCAAATGGAAAGAACACTACAATTTAGTATGTAAGAAAGCAAATAACATCTTAGCTTTCTTATACAGGAATATCAATGACTGCCCCCAAAAGGTTAAAGACGACTGCTACAAAACACTGGTTAGACCAGTACTGGAATATGGTTGCTCAGTTTGGGATCCTTACCATCTAAAGGACATTGATAACCTCGAAAAGATTCAGAAGAGAGCAGCACGGTTCGTAACAGGGAACCACATCAGAGAAAAGGGGAATACTAGGAAGAACATGAGGAAATTAGAATGGAAACCCTTAGAAGAGAGAAGAGCTTTTATCAAACTTAACATCTTCTTCAAAGGCAGACCTAAAGTAATTGATATTCCAATGGAACAACTAGTATTGAATGAAAGTAGCACCAGGAGTGGCGGTCAATGTTATACCATACCTGCATCAAATATTGACAGCCACTTACATTCTTTTTATCCCATTTCTGTACGGCTGTGGAACTCGCTGCCGGGTGCCATCAAGATTGCCACAAATGCAATCTCATTTAAAAAAACAAATTGATACGACAGTTTTGAGATCTGCATATTGACGATTTTCTATTTTTACTTCCCCAGATATTTTACTGTTACCTGGGCCTGAATTTGGCCATTGCTTTTAACTTCTTGAATATCGAGTGCGACCCCTTGTTGCCAAATTTGCTCCAGGGGCCAACAGTCTGAGTCGCACTATTTTATGTTATTTTATTTTACTTTTTAACATGCGCGCTGGTGACCTACTCGTTTTGAGTGAACCAGTATTTTAGGAAGAAGAAGAAGAAAAATATCCGAAGAGGGCTTTAGCAAAAAAGAAAAAAGAGAATATGGGCTGATCTAGAGCTCTTTCCATTGCTAATGTCTTCTTCTTCTTCCAATATGGCAATATGATTTATAACCTAGGAACGTTCCAGCAACGTACAAGTCCTGATCCGGATCCGTTGACTGTTCTAGCCTACGGACAGTCTTCTTCCTAAAATACTGGTTCACTCAAAAACGAGTAGGTCACCAGCGCGCATGTTAAAAAGTAAAATAAAATAGTGCGACTCAGTCTGTTGGCCCCTGGAGGAAATTTGGCAGCAAGGGGTCGCACTCGATATTCAAGAAGTTAAAAGCAATGGCCAGATTCAGGCCCAGGTAACCATAAAATATCTGGGAAGTTAAAATAGAAAATCGTCAATATGCAGATCTCAAAACTGTCGTATCAATTTGCTTTTTAAATGAGACTGCATTTGTGGCAATCTTGATGGCACCCGGCAGTGAGTTCCACAGCGGTACAGAACTAGGATAAAATGAATGTAAGTGGCTGTCAGTATTTGATGCAGGTATGGTATAACATTGACCGCCACTCCTGGTGCTACTTTTATTCAATACAAGTTGTTCCATTGGAATATCAATTAGTTTAGTTCATTGGAATATCAATTAGTTTAGCTCTGCCTTTGAAGAAGATATTAAGTTTGATAAAAGCTCTTCTCTCTTCTAAGGGTTTCCATTCAAATTTCCTCATGTTCTTCCTAGTATTCCCCTTTTCTCTGATATGGTTCCCTGTCTCACAACTCCTTCGCTGTCTAAAACCATGCTGGGCAATATTTAAGAAGTCATATTTGTCAAGATGATCCATTATGCTACTATATATTATGTGTTCAAGTAGTTTTGCTGATATGGATTAAGAGATACAGGTCTATAGTTCTCTGCTTTGTTTTGTCACCCTTTTTGAATAAAGAACAATGCTCGCATCTCGCCACTCATCGGGTATTACTCCCTGGTCCAGTGAAGCTTGGTAAAGTAGTTGGGATACCTCACTCAATTCATTGGCACATAATTTTAAGAGCTTGCAGGAACGCCATCAGGAGCAGTAGCTTGTTTTCATTGATGTTGGTCAGTAACTTAAATACTCCTGCTCTGCTTTGTTTACTTTGATGTTTTGCATTTCAGGGTTTATCATCATCCTTTGTCTTAACGTTATTAAAGGCTTGGGATTTGAGAAAACCGAACAAAACTGCTTGTTTAGTAAATTTGCTTTCCTTTCAGGGTCCTGTATTAGGTTATTCTGGTTGTTTCTCAGTCTGGAATCCCAATGTTGTCTTGTCTCTTACTCCTTATGTAAGACCATAATTTCTTGTTTCCCTCCGGGGTTGCAACCTTGCCGTGGTCGGAGGGCTTGCGTGGTCCAGTGATCCTTTAGGCTATGCTGACGGGGCATCAATACTTGGGAGATAGGCTGGTTTTTTCACACTGCTTGTAGGCCTGAGAGGTGAAGATGCTGTATGGCCTAAGCGAAACGTGGTAAGAAGTTGATGCCCCTGGTAGGCTTCCCATGTCAGATAGGCTAAGGGTGAGGATCCTGACTAAAAGTAACCCCCTTTTCTCCTTTTCTTGTTTTCTGCCTCCCTTATTTGGCCCTTTTCTATCTTCGTCTCCCTTCAAGTCTTCTTTTCAACACTCCTTTTCTCTCTGTGGTCTCCTTAAGATCCGCCGCGTTTACCGTGCGTGCGACCTGTGTCGGAGGGGGATGAGATCCTGGTGATTGAGAGGGCCAGCGCTCTCAACACATCACTTTGGCTGGGACCTCTCCTAGACAGGAAGTACACTTTGGCCCGGGTGTACTAATCGGCTCCCCTTTTTGGGGCTGGGTCAAGACAGACAGTTCCCCTGCTGGCCAAGTAAACCCCTGCAGTGCTCAGCTCTCTGTCCCCGGGAGTTGAGCATGATCAGGGGGATAGGGTTGGTGGTTCTCTGTTTGTCGTATATCTCTCCCAAAGCCTGGAAGGGTCAAGACATTGGTTTCTTGGCCCTGGCTCCTTAGTTGGACTCCAAGGTGGGTGGGTAAGGGAGGGATGAATTACAATAAATTAAATATGACTTCTTTAAAAAATATCCCCCCAAAAGGAAGAGGAAGGCAGTCTCCCCTGTTTCAGGGATTTCGAAGTGACAGCGATTCAGATACTGAGGTACGACAGAGGACAGGTTTCTGGGCTTCCTGGCTCGTGGTGGAAGGGACGGAGCAGGAAAGACCCCTTTCAGCTCTGAGCCCTTTTGCTGTCCAAAAGGGCTTTCAAGGCTTAGCAGGTGACCCTCAGTCCATCAAAAGGTTGCGAAATGGCTCATTCCTCATTCAATGTAGATCAAAAAAACAGTCTGAACAGCTGCTGAAGGCAACAAAATTTGTGGATAGGGAGATCAGGGTGACTCCCCATAAACAGTTAAATTCATCCAAAGGTGTGATTCGCTGCAGAGATCTAATGGGTGTCTCAGAGGCAGAAATAAAAACGGAACTGGCGTCCCAGGGTGTGTCCGAGGTGCACAGGGTGACAGTCAAGAAAGGTGCAGAGAGAGTGGCCACCAACACCACTCTTTCTGACCTTCTGCAACCCTGTGTTGCCTCCGGTCATCAAGGTTGGCTACCTGAACGTCCGCGTTCAGCTGTATGTCCCGTCCCCATTGAGATGCTTCCGGTGCCAGAGGTTTGGACATGTCAGAGACCGCTGTTCTGGGCAGGAGGTGTGCGGTGTGTGCTGCAAGGCAACCCATGATGGGCCGTGCAAGGATCCGGCACGTTGTGCTAACTGCGGTGGCGACCATCCCTCCTCTTCACGAAACTGCCCTCTTTGGATACAGGAATCCACTATCCAACGAATTAAAACTGAAAAGAAAATCTCCTTTTTTGAGGCCCGGAAACAGGTTGTGGGCAGTCAGACGCCCACAGCATCTTCATATGCTTCGGCCGTAAAGAATGTATCCACTCGGTCAGTCTGCTGCCAGACTGATGAATTTATCTTTTCCAAGACACTGCAAGGAACAACTGTCAGCTCTGGTGGAAGCAGGTCCACCACCTCCCAAACCAAAGTGAATGCCCCTGTGGAGGCAAAAACTCCGCCACCCCTCAGACTGCCCAGCAGTCTACAACATCTGCTGCTGGCAGATGAAAAAACCAGCCCCCGACCTCGAACTCCTCTGTCCAGTGCCCGTGCGGGCAAGGGAGTTCAACCCAGTGTGGAGATGGTGGAGTTGAGGAAGAAACCTCCACCGTCTCCCAAACCCAGGCCTCCTTCACCAGTTGGCAAGTCTGCCAGCAGGTCTGAAGGCCACAGTCCAGTGAAATTAAGCAACAAATTTACACCTTTGGAGGCAGATGCTGATGAGGAGATGACCTGATCTCTCTCCTTTTCGCCCTCTGCACCATGGATAGTACAGTATTCCATTGGAATATCCGTGGTCTAAATTCCAACTTCGAGGAGCTGCAGCTTCTGTGTCAATCTAAAAAACCTTCCGTCGTAGCCTCTCAAGAAACTCAACTTCAAAGCCAGAAGACCTTTACTCTTCTGGCTTTAAATATTCTTTCAAAACCTGCACAACCATCCACGTTGGGACTGTCGGGCGGTGTTGCCCTTTCATACACAAAACTCTGCTGTATAGTCCTGTCGCTCTGTCTACCTCCCTTCAGAGCTGCGAGAGTCACTCTCCACAAAACTGTGACAGTCTGTTCTCTTTATCTCCCACCTTCTGTCCCGGTTTGTCGTCAGACCTTGTCAGTCTGATAGGAGAACTCCCTCACCTTTTTTGCTGTTGGTGACTTTAACGGTCACAATCCTCTTTGGGTAGTGCCGGTAACTCACCCAGAGGTCTGCTGATTGAGGGATGTCCTTTCAGACTTGATTTGTGTTGTCTGAACGACGGATCTGCAACTTACCTCCACTCTTCCACAGGTTCACTTTCGTGTTTAGATTTGTCGTCTGTGACCCCTCGCTGGTCCTGGACTATGAGTGGTCTGTCCATGACGATCTGCACGGAAGTGACCATTTCCCTGTCCTTCTACAACTGTATTAACTGAACACGTCTCTGTCTCTCAGCATCTAAATTATAAGAAAGCAAACTGGATCTATTTGCAGCCACTGTTTCTAAGGAGTTCCAGGACACTGATTTTCTTCAGAGTCCGGACCCAGCAGAATCTCTGACTAATACTATGATTAAATGTGCTAAAGCCTGTATTCCAGTGTCTTCCGACAAACTTCAAATGCCAAAAACACCCTGTTTGATCAGATTGCCAACAAATTTCCAAAGTCCGAAAACGGGCTCAGCGTCAGGTATACCATCGACCTTCGGGTCCCAACGCTCGAGCCCATCAAAAACTCCGTGCTAAATCAAGACACACTTTTAAAATCAGTAAACGTCGGTCCTGGAGAAGCTTCTGCTCCAGGCTGACATCAAAAACTTCTAAGAAAAAAGTGTGGAACATCATTAAGAAAAATCAAAGGGAAGAACAACCTGTCCCACTGTGAACCATCTCAAGTTTTCGGATTCTTTAATAACAGAGAAGAAAGCAGTTGCTACTCTGCTGCTTCAACCATTGAAAAGAATTCCTCCTCTTCTAATAAATCAGTCACTTTTGTCAAAAACAAAGCCCTAAAAGAAAAATCACCCTGCAACTTTTCATCCGACAACATGGAAGACTACAATCTTCCTTTCACATTAAACGAGCTGAAATCTGCCTTACTCTTCTGCAGCGATTCCTCTCCAGGTATAGATGACATTCATTATCAACTATTGAAACATCTTCCGCAAGAAGGTCTGAACATCCTGTTAGAGGTATACAACCACGTGTGGACTACAGGTTGCTTTCCACCCTCTTGGCGGAAAGCCCTCATTATTCCCATCCCCAAACCTGAAAAGATCTTTCTAATCCATCTAACTACCGTCCCATAGCTTTGACCAGCTGTGTCTGTAAATTGATGGAAAAAATGGTCAATGCTAGGCTCATGTGGAAACTCGAAACCGATGGCCTTTTGGCGAAAGAACAGTGTGGTTTCCGCAAACATCGTAGTACAGTTGACCATTTGATTCGTCTGGAATCTACACTTAGGAACGCTTTTTTAAACAGACAGCATGCAGTGGCAATTTCTTCGACTTGGAGAAGGCCTACGATACCACCTGGAAGTCGGGGATACTTCATGATCTCCACGATCTGGGTTTTCGAGGTCATCTTCCGCTTTTTATTCAAAATTTTTTGGCAGAACGACAGTTTTCAGGTCCGGTTGGCACCACTCTCTCTGATGTCCACGAGCAGGAGTTGGGTGTTCCACAGGGAGCATACTGTCTCCTGCCCTCTTTAGTATTAAAATCAACAATATTGTGAAATCAGTTCAGCAGGGTTCAGACTGCTCATTGTTTGTGGATGATTTCGCTGTCTACGCAACTGGAAGCCTGTACCCGAGTGTCCAGCGTAGGCTCCAGCTTTGCGTAGATAAAACCCATCGATGGGCGGATGAAAACGGTTTTCACACCTTTTCTCCAACAAAGACGCAATGTATTCACTTCCATAATTTCCGTCATTTTTCCCAGATCCTGAACTTCAAGTAGGGAAATCTCCCATTCCAGCTGTTACAGAGGCCAAATTTCTGGGGTCATTTTTGACCAAAACTCAACTTTCTCAGCCACATCAAAAACCTCAAAACTTCTTGCAGAAAGCTCTGAATATTCTGCGGGTCGTAGCGCACACCGACTGGGGCGCTGATAAGAAAACTTTGCTGAAACTCTACAGAGCCCTGGTCCGTTCCAAACTGGACTATGGTTGTGCTGTCTACGGCTCCGCAAGACCCTCTTTACCTCAAACTTTTGGACCCTATCCACCATCAAGGGCTTCGTCTCTGTCTTGGAGCGTTCCGCACCACCCCTGTGTACAGCCTGTACGCAGAGGCGGGCGAACCTTCGTTGTCCAACCGCAGGCTGAAACTGTCTTTAAATTATTATATCCGACTGTTCTCAGAACTGCAGAATCCTGCCTATGACTGTGTCTTTGACCCTCCGTTCCAAAGTAAGTTTGAAAACAACCCTAAATGTATTCCGCCGTTTGGTCTTCGTATGCAACCTCACTGCGGAATGCAGGTCTAGACCTGGGAGTAGTTTCCGATTTTTCCAAGTTTCCGGATCAACCTCCGTGGACCTTTTTCACACCAGAGATTCGTTTCGATCTTGCAGCTTTTCGCAAAGAGTCTACCAGCTCTCTGGCGTACAAGGCATTGTATGCCGAGCTCTGTTCGAAATTCCCATCCTATCAAAAAGTTTTCACTGACAGTTCCAAGTCTGAGGATGGAGTGGCCTGTGCAGCCTACTGCCCTGGGCCCTTCTCAGATACTGTTGGAACATATACATTCAGATGCTTCTGTCTATTCTGCTGAACTTACTGCTCTGGTTCTGGCTTTGGAGATAATCTCACATTCTTCAAAGAGGGACTTTCTGTTCTGTCGGATTCGCTGTCAGCTTTGGGCCATAGCTGGCCGCAACCTTCAGCATCCAGAACTTTTATTTTTTTGGAACTTTTTAGCAAGTTGAAGGCGGACGGTTACAACATTACTCTTGCTTGGGTTCCTGGCCATGTTGGCATCGGCGGGAACGAAATGGTTGATCGTTTAGCCAAGAACGCCACAAAGAGAGAAACTGTCCAACACTTATATTCCCTGCTCAGATGTGAAACCGAAAATTAACGATTATGTGAGAGACCTCTGGCAGGAGGATTGGAACACACAGACGAATAACAAACTCTTTCAGATCCGTCCAAACCTTCAGGAGTTCCTCCCATCCACGTCGGGAGGTCGTAAAGAGGAAACGGTTCTGTGCCGGCTGCACACCGGCCATTCGTATTTTACCCATGCTTACCTTTTAAAGAGTGAAGAAGCTCCGTGGTGCATTCCATGTCATGCGCCACTCACAATGAAACATGTTCTTTTAGAGTGTTGGGACTTGCACGATGTGAGACACAAACATTTTACAGCGGAGTCCATGAAGATCCTGTTCAGGGATGTCCGCCTGATGTGATCCTTGAGTTTTTGAGAGAGATTAACATTTTTCATCTGATTTAAGATTTTACGGCAGAAAGATTTTTAACAAAGTTTCTGGTGCGTTTCTAGACGATGTCATTTAACGAGATGTATGAAAGGTTGGGTTTTTTTTTTTTTTTTTTTTTTTTTTATATGACTGGTGAGTTGATTTTAACGTGGTGACAGCCCTGATATGGCCCTTTGCGGTCGGCTGGGCTATAAGCAACATTATCTCATTATCTCTTTCTGAAATCATCGAATTAACATAATTGTAGTGCACTATAAGTCGCTTGAAACTGCCATTGGGTAGTTCCATATATGGCAAGTGTCATGAGAGTTATCTTCTCCAGGCAAAAATGATTGTTTCTAGTTTTGACTCCTGAAAAGTAGAATGTAGGCAAGTGCGCCAATGCCCATCATGGTGTCAGTTTAGAATAATGTCATCGCTGGGAAGTCCAGTTGATTAGAATAGAATGCATTACAAACAAATCATGGATTAAGATGGAGAAGGTGATTTTCAGTGCATCTAATATCATATCAAATAAAAGCACAATTTTTTTAAAGGTGTATGTCACTACTCGCTACAGTCAGTGCGGTACGGTAGTTTGAGACTTTACCCAAAATGCAAGGATTTGGCAATGAAAGGACCAGAAGTGTGTGGGCTACATCACTGATCACTCAGAAGGAAAGGAATGAAAATCATTGTAACAGTCAGAGTGTGCGAGCCACTAATCACGACACACAAAACATTTGGGAGAACCAGCCTGAACAATACAATTACCAATCCTCTGATCTCCACTGGCATTTTACCCTGAGCCTGCACTGAAAACTGACAAAAGACATTTAAGCATCCTGAACTGTCTGTTTTGCAATTAGGTCTAGAATAACGGCCTGAATTGACGTCATGCCCCTCAGTAGGAGAAAAATATGATGAAAGTTGATTTCGTTGAAGAAAACCGCAGTCGGTCACTTTCCTTAAACAATTGACCAGTTATCATGCCAACTCATATATGACAAAGAGGCATCTGCTGTTGGGATGTTATACTGGCTAGGATTTTAAAAAAGAAAAAAAAGGAACAAGGTCTGTTTAGAAAACATGTGAGCTAGAAATTACCGGCTTCCTGGCAAGTCCATTTTCAAACTGTCTTGTGCTAGATAGGAGTGCATAAGAGAGGAATGTTGCTTTTTGTGCAAAGACAGCGCAAATGTGTTAAGAGATGAATGTTGCTTTTTGTGCAAAGACAGCGCAAATGTCTTAAGAGAGGAATGTTGCTTTTTGTGCAAAGACAGCGCAAATGTCTTAAGAGAGGAATGTTGCTTTTTGTGCAAAGACAGCGCAGATGTCATAAGAGAGGAATGTTGCTTTTTGTGCAAAGATGGTGCAAATGTCATAAGAGAGGAATGTTGCTTTTTGTGCAAAGACAGCGCAAATGTCACTGATGTGTTGTCAGTGACTTTCCCAAAATGAGTGAAATTTTTTTTTTTTTTAAACAATGACAGGCATTCTCTCAAGTAAGAAGTGTTGGAGAAAAAATATCTTTATGTTAAATTTCACTGCAGACACAATGAAAAAGATAGATGTATTGTAATCTAAACAGTGTAATAATGTGTTGGTTTTTTTTCCCTCCAAATTTGTTGAGTTTGAGAAGATTAACCTTTTTTTTTTAAGCCATGAATGAAATTTAGCGGAGTTAACAAGTTACAAAGGCAGCAGTGTAATGAAACTGTAACCAATCTTCAGATAGCATAGGTAGCAGATCAGATTTCAGCCTCGATGCTTAACAAGACATTATGCTGCAGGCATGGTCAGTGTGAACATCCAATCAGGCTAAATTTAGACCAGTTTGGGACACGCTATGCGACCCAGTCAGACGCCCAAACGTGACTTAAAATTAAGTGGGGGTAAAGCAGCACAATCTATACAGTAGGGTAAAGCTACAAAGTATATTATGTGACATTCTTTATGTCCTTGTGAGCTCCCCTTTTCCACCCCCTCCCTCCTTTTCACTTCTCAGCAAGAGCGCCAAGACAGAGAGAAAGCCTCATCTGCTGAAAAGTGAAGAAGAGTCGGCTGACGAAGTAAGAGGGGAGGGGGATGAGGGAAGGGAAGGGGAGACCTATTAATTGGATTTTGTTGATATCCGTGCAGTTTATGGCTTAAATTGTAAGTCACTAAGTGTCTAAAGTGGGTAGAGTAAGGGGGAGATATAGGACTAATTTGTGTTATAAAGTGTGTGTTTTTCTGACGTCCAGAAACAAATTTGAGTGAATGCTGTGAATCTCTTCTATCAGTAGCCAGAAACTTCATCTGTCACAAGTGACCCAATCTTTCTGAATTAATAGATGATTAATTTGAATCTTGGGTTTTTTTTTTAATGAAATGTTGATGTGAAGTTATGAACACACAAGAAATGTCAAATTGTCTTTTTGTGTTCCATAACCACCATAGATTATGTTCTCTCTCTCTCTCTTTTTTTAATCTATTCATTTTTTTTGTTTTGTTTATTTGTTTTTGATAATTTATCAAGAAGAGAATGATTTATGCAGATTTGAATTATGAGGATGTGTCTATGCAGGTAACTTGCACAAAAAATGTCTACACATCATGAAATTATAATCAATGATCAACATTTGAGATAAGAATTTAATCACCCCCCCCCCCCCCCCCCCCCCCCCCCCCCCCCCGAAAAAAAAAAAATCCTGTTGTAACCGTTATTCAACAAGTAAATAAGAAGTGATTAATTAAGCAACTGTGTGTTCATAACTAATTCACAAGTATTTTTTGGTTTCACTTTCTCACTTCTCTTTAGACAACATGTCCGTCAGCTACGTTGAAAACAAGCAAGCACTAGAGTGGAACAGTTGAACCCATATGAAAGCTTCTGTCCAAGGGGTTTTTTATTTTATTTTTTTAGTTTATACATGGATGAAAAATGTGTTCATAACGTGTGTTCACAATAAAATTCAGCATTGAATATTGTCATAAGACTGGTATTAAGATGAAGAAAAATATGCCTTTTCAATTGGTGGAAACAATGTAACTCAGTTGCTTAAAGTTAAGTTTTATCGTTACAGTTCATCGTTACTCAAAGTTGAAGATCGCATGTGAATTTCACATGAAAAGTGACATGCACACACTGGGTATCTCAGGTAGTTGCATGTCGGTTCTAGTACTTATTCATTTCCATTCATAATGAATGTCAATTTATGAATTTCATACTTAAACTGCAGTCATTAGCTTGATCAGAATAAAGCTAGTGCACTTACTTCAACTAAGGATACCAGTTTCTGCTTCAGGATGTCTAGGTGTCATTACATCCAGAAACCACCACTTCCTTTCAGTCTATGGCCAAGCGCACAACAGGAAACAGTTATCAGGTTTTCGCACTGGCTCATCAGTCATCTTAACATTGTCAGCTCGCTTTATGTAATTTCGCCTTTTTCTTCTCTTTTCTTTTTTTTTTTTTTTTGGGGGAGGGGGGGGGGTTGACTTTGCACTCTTAACTAGTTGTTGTACCAGGCCATGCAGTCTCACGTTTTGTGTGACACCGTTTTTTGCTTCTGCTGTAGTTTATGTAGGTAGAACTTTTTGAACATTATATTCAATAGATATCATTTCTGGTAGTTATCTTATACGTGGCTGCATCCTCTTTTCTTTAAACCGTATGTAAAATGATAAGTTTTAAACTTCATCGTGCCCAGAATGGTAGATGTTGATAATGCTGGTTCTTGTTTAAAATATGACAAAAGCTGGAGGGTAGTTGGGTTTTTTGTTTGTTTGTTTTCTGACGGTTTCTCAGTTGTGGTCTACCGACTGAAAAAGCAGAGGTCTGTTTTCAAACTGATTGGGAAAAAAAATGTGTGTTTCATTTTGCAGAACTGTCGAAGAGTGGCACAGAGGGGTTCTCAGCAGGTCTGATTGATGATGACGATGTCTACAAGTGGGAGGTGCTCATCTATGGTCCCCCAGAAACCTTGTTGTGAGTATACTTATGTATCCTACAACCTCCCCATATATGTCCCTGAAGGAAATTATCTTGTATGTGCGTTTGTTTGGGAAGATTTGCATCTGATATTGTGACTGTGTATGACTGAATATCGTTTTGCAGGTTTGCCGTTCAAATAAAATGATTGAGTTTTCCTACCCTGTCATTTTTTTCCCCCTTCTTTTTGACCAGAACTTATGTTGATTGTGTAAAGTATACAGACAGTATAAACAGAGGTATCATGAGCATATCACAGCTGGGAAGCTAAGTAAATGAAAGGCACATGCAGATTGGCTGTGGCTATTGAATGAATTATCCTTACAGACAGGAAATACAGAACTGTTTGATTGTGCTCGGTGCTGAGGTTGACAGTTTCCCAAATTGCCAGTGTCTCCTAAAAAACGTATCGGGTAAAGTCAGTCCACAGTTGCAGTCACCTGGTTTGCAGTCTGAAAACTTCTCTGAGTAGTAGAGAGATTCCATACCTGACCTGGTACACCACAGATTCTAACTCACACAATACAGCACGAACGCTCCTCACGTGTGAAACCGGCCCATGAAAAGCTAAACAGCATACAGAACAGTTTCATCCTTCATCATCACCAAACACCATTCCTCCATGATGACTAATCACACATGATTTGCTCTGCTTTTCTTTTCGGTTTGCGCATGCTGGTTTTACCAGCCAGGCAGGTGCATAGACCTTCAATTGGCCCTTCGCAAGTGAAAAAGTTCTGTTGTTTTCAGTTTGTGTGCCTGCATTTCTGATCCAAAGGATTGGGCTGCCTTTAAAAGATTGTCAGGCCTATTCATGTTTCCATATTGGGCTGCCTTTAAAAGATTGTCACTATATAATGTCAGGCCTATTCATGTTTCCATATTGGGCTGCCTTTAAAAGATTGTCAGGCCTATTCATGTTTCCATATTGGGCTGCCTTTAAAAGATTGTCAGGCCTATTCATGTTTCCATATTGGGCTTAGTAACTAACCTGGATTGCTCCTTGGTCTGGGTAATTGGGTTTTTCAGCCCTGGTGGTGGTGGTGTTTCAAGTGAAGGAAATGCCCATGCAAAACTGCATTTGCATTTCTTTTTGTGATTTCACTTCTAAAATACACCTTGACTGAAACACATAACAAACAACCCTTTCTTGCAAAGTCACTTGGTAGTGTTTTATACATTTTACTTGTCTCACCTGTATGTGAAAAGTTGATTTTAACGTGGTGACAGCCCTGATGTGGCCCTTTGCGGTCAGCTGGGCTATAAGCAACATTATCTTATCTTATCTTATCTGTATGTGAAAATGTGGCCTCATGGATACTGCGCTAGCCTCGAAATCTCCAGGTCTGTTCAAATTTTGGGAGTTGGATGGGACTGGCTTCAATCTGCCTTTTCCTCAAGATCTTTTTTTTCTGTCCCATTCTCCGTGCCATTTCAGTGGCATTATCCCTTTGCTGCTCATATCAGTTCACTGTCCACAGCCACGCCCCAGCTTGTCCTGCTGCGGCCTCAGTAGTGGCAGTCCACAGGGGGCAGCCATGTCAGGTCATCATGAGGCAGTCTACCAGAGAAGACACTGCACTGCTGCCATGTCACTTTTGTGGTTTTCAGAGGTTCCTGTCCTGATCCAACATCTGCAGGACACCATCTGCTAAGCCCCTTACAAAAATAGCTCAGTCATAGAGCCTGTGTTAGTTAGTAGCCCCCTCCAGAGTGCACCACCATATCTGTGTAGCAGCAGTCACCATGAACTTTACAATACGAGAGACCTCAACGCAAATTTGCCAATGACAGAGACATGGAGAGGAAATTGGAACTGAGATCACTATGTGGACAAGTCCTGAAGAGTTACAAAATCAGATGCTTTTGTTATGTGCTGGTTGATGAGGATGATGAGTATAATTGATGCTATTTCATTTCAATGTGAGATTGCCTGTTACTGTGTTAGGGCTTTACTCTTTGCTTATTTTCAAATATATCCCAGCGTCAACCCAGCCAAAAACACATACATCTGTTGGCAAACTCGACCTTGGGTTTGGGGCAGAATGATCCACAAATGAATGGCTCTGTGGGAATGCAACCCATGACCTTCCGGACAGGAATCTGCATAGCTAATCCCAGCACCACAGCGCCTTGTTTTCTCCACTGGATTTTAAAAGATGATCAGAGTGCTAGTGAGTAGTCTTCCAGGCCAGGTGATAAACCAAAGTCCCATTTACAGCATTAATAACTCATTAATAGAAATGAAAACTAAAACATTGGCAGGCATGCAAAAAAAAAACAACAGAAAAAAAGGGGGGGGGGGGGGGGGGGGGGGGGGATGGGAGGGGGGGAGTACACTTTGATGTGCATCTGTCTTGGGAAGAGTAGCCCCGATTTCACACACAGAAATCTGTTGTGATTATGAATTTAGACAATAGAACACTTCATTTATCTCTTCAGATTCGGTATAATCATGAATTTAGGCACTAGAACACTTCATATATGCCTTTGAAATTGAATTCCCTTTGAAACGTATATACGGCTGTGACAACACTCCATTCGGTGGATTTGGTTCTTGGTTGATCTCTTCAGCTGGGCTTGTGTCATTCTCTCTGCCTGCAGTTCACAATCCATGCGTTGTTGCCATGTCTGTCAGATTGCCCCACTTGTCTTTCTATATGTGGGTTTCAGGTGTGTGCCTGTCCTGGATGTCGGTAGGATTCTGTCTTAGTGTGCCACTAGTCATCCCGTTTGGAGTTGTATTATCTGGCTGTCAAAAAAAAAAAAGAAAGAAAAAAAATGCAATGGGTGGCTTAGCAGATGTACTGATTGCAGTGTGATGGATGCAAGAATGAAGCGAGTTGTAACCGAAATTGACAATGAAAATTGTCAGTGCAAAGATGGAGATTTTAGCACTTGAGAGTGACCTGTTTGTGTATTGTTCAAAAAGTGTGACATGTGTTTGTGCAAATGCTTGTTAAGTCCCTGTATATGATGAGATCCTTGACAGATCCTTGGCTTTCTGTACTGAAGTTTGGGGGGACCAATCCTGAAGCAGGTTTAAACAGGGGCATTTTCATGTTTAAGATGATGTCTTGAAATTGGATTATTGTGTTTTGATGATGCATGTTGTTACTTTGTCTCTGTGTATGTCTGCGTGCACATGTGTTTGTGTCTGTTGTTAAAAATTGTCCATGTTTTGTAGAACCTGGTTGTTGGTGGTGGTGTGTGTATATCATAATGTGTTTGTGTGTCTGTGTTGATAGTATGTGTTACTCCACTGTGTCTTAAGAAAAAAAATTTTCCAAGTAGTTACATCATTACTTATATGTTACTCTGTGTGTATGAGTGTGTGTTTTTTGGCTGGCAATGTATACTAGTGATTATGTGCATTTTCAGTGAGGGAGGCTATTTCAAGGCTCACCTAATCTTCCCGAAAGAATATCCAAACAGGCCACCGAAGATGAAGTTTGTCTCTGAAATGTGGCATCCAAACAGTAAGTATCTCTGTCACTCTCATTATGTATGCTGTTTACATGTAGCCTACAAAAATTTAAAAAAAAAAGAAAAAAAAAAAAGAAGGAAATAAGGAAGGAAATAAAAAGCTGTCAGTTTCACTGGCATTAGCAGAGACTTTTCTTATCTCGGTAATTGTCGAGTTAGACATTCAGACCCATATATCGGGAATTTGCTTGTGGGAATATTCCTCACCAGCACAATAGTTACCTGAAAACTGCCGTATTTCGAAAACTTCTTTACTCTTTGTTGCTTCAGAAACGTTCCTTCATTTGAAATGCCTGAGGTTTCTCCTTTGCAGATGATCTGCGTGAGATAACTCAGTGAATGGTAGAATTTACAGTTTTAAGACGAGTGGCATTTGTTGTAAAAATGTAAGCAAAGACAAACTGGCTGGCATGTACTGGCAGTACACCACACATCATTGTTGTTGAGAGGGTTTGCTGCTGCTTTTTTTTTTTGTTTTTTTTTTTTTTTTTGGATAATGTGAATTAAGCTTCCTGCTCTGCATCACCTATCGGCTATACTCCACTCTACCACTGACCCCCACAATTCTCCCATCAAGAGCAAACTTATTTTTTCTGTTCATACAAGTTCTTTAGGAAGCTTTGAGACTGAAGATATTCTGCTGTATGAGGACAGCAGCTATCAGACCTGCCTACCCTTCCGTAATCGTCCGTAATCTTACGGAAATTAACCCCCCCATTACGGAGGTACGATTTTCCGTACGAAATTACGGAAAAGAAAATTGAAAAACTACGCAAATTCCAGACTCGAAAAATTGTCGACTGCTAGACCTTTCCGAGACCACAGAGTAACTTCCCTTGACTCAAGCCGAAACCACAGATGGTTCGGAACTTGCGATTGGTCAATGTGGTGCTGTGGGCCAACACGACGCGCCATCACATCTGTGCGCGCCATTCGAAGCCTTTTGTTCAGCCATTGTAAGACAAAGTTTCAACCGATTTTTTGCCGGCGATTGTGAAAATGGCGGAGAAATCTTCTAAACATTTGCATGAAACCGACGACGAGGGTTCGAAAACCACTGTGCCACAACGGAAGAAGGCGAAGAAGCAAGTGTTCCGAAGTAAATACACGCGGACTTGGCCTTGTCTTTGCAATCCAAAAAACATGGACCTGGATTTGTATACTGCTCGGTGTGCAATTCAGACTTCTCCATCGGACATGGGGGAGCAAATGACTGCAAGCGCCATATCTCGGGGAAAATGCACAAAGAGACAGCTGCGAGTGCCTCCAGTCAGAAGATCACATCGTTGTTTACGAAATCCAGCGAGAGCAGCCGTCAGACCCACACACGGAACCTCACTGACCAAAGGTCTACCCTGCACCAGGACACCATTGAGGCACTCCTTGTTCTCAAATCCCAGCCTGCAGAGAACACAGATCTTGAGCCAGAGGAACTGGACCATCTCAAGAGTGCCTACTCCAAGCAGCAGGCACAATACAAGGCTTAGTGCAACACACACACACACACACACACACACACATACACACACACACACACACTTTTTTTTTTTTTTTTTTTTTTGGGGTGGGGGGGGGGGGGGGGGTTGTACATTAGGTTCTTCATCAGTGGTGTCATCTGTGGTGACTGCTGTGTAAGTTACAAACTGTCAAGTATATCACCTTTGAATTGACCTGAAACTCCTGTCCTGAGTCCGTCATCAGCCATCATCCCAAGGTATTTTAATTCTGCTTTGTTGTTTTTGTTCCTTTTTTACTGTTTATATTTTTTGTTAAAATGTTAAAAATGTAGTTGGAGTTTTGTGCACATTTGTTCAAAAACGCCGTGTATTACGCGTCCGTGGAATTACTGAAGGAAAATGCAAAATTACTGAAAATCTCTGTGGTTAGTACTGATGAGCATAACATGAGGTAGGCAGGTCTGAGCTATTGTGAAAATGGCAGTATAGGTCAGAACGCTTACTAACATGGTCATTGACTGTTTACTTTTTTGGCATCAATGTTTTTGACTAAATTGGAGAGGGGAGAGTCAGGATGATTGCAAGTGGTGGAGGAGTAGGGAGTTTGATTTTATTTTTTCCCTTTAAAATTTCCCCTTTTTTTAAAAAATAAATTCTGTACGTTACAATGTCACACCGTTTCATGTAGGTGTGAACATATGTATGTGTGTGTATGTATTGTTATGTCTGGGTTTGCATCTCCACTGCTACGGAATACATCTTTATATTTCAGACTTTATTTTCAAAAGTTCAAGAGAGTGCGTTCGAGTTTTTTGTGCTGGAGTGTAGGGTATGTGAGTTTGTGTGTGTGAAAAGTCAATTGTTTAGTAGTTTCAGCCATTATTGCTGTAGTTGTTACTGTTTAAGAACTGTAGCCTTTTTTGTTCGCCAAGAGGATGGTTTCTGAAACTGATTGAATTTCTCAATTTGTAGCATGAGGTATGATCTTGCTTGTAATGCAGCTTCAGACATGAGTTATAATACCATAGAAGGGACTGGCAGTTGTCTGGGCCTGTGTTTCTGTAATACATTAAGTTCTGGATTTAGTTTCAGATTAGCTACTTAGTAATGATCCAGCTTACAGGGCCAGTGTGCCTGAGAACTCAGCATTTTCTAGAATAAGATAGCCTGGAAATGGTTCGGAGGCTGGGTCTGGTTTTAGGATTCACATGTTTGATGTTGGGACTATAGTATTCCAATGAACATGAAAAAAAAAATGGAAAAAAAGAAAGAAAGCCAACCATGAGTTACAATGTCAAATTCATCATTGAGCGCCCATATACGTTTTGACTACCCAACACTATAAACAGAGATTCCTTTATCAGGATTACTATTGATGATGGAAAGTTCCAAGAACTGGAGATGTCTATCAAAACTGAAAGGGATTTGTGAAAATGTGGTCGTTTCTTGACTCTCATAGTGAAAAAATAAATGTTTGGAACTGTAATTTTAACTGGGAAAGCAATGATCCTGCTTTTTTTTTGCTTTTTTTTTTGTAATTGTAATTTTAACTGGGAAAGCAGTGATCCTGCATTTTTTTTTTTAAATTCTAGAATTAAAAGTGAAGACAAAAAATGCTTTGCTTAAGAACAATACACTGTCAGTCTTAAACACCCCTTGTCTGTAACTTTACATTCAGTAGAGTTAAGCTGCTGACACACTAGCCTTTTCGTCCATACAGTTGAGACGAAACGTTTGAACCTGTGCAGTCTGACCAGTCAGTGTCAAACAGACGGAGTGCTTCACGATAGTTTTAAAACCTTCGAGTTTGATCCCACATGCCGCTTCAAAGGACTGTACAATTGAATACGAAGCCTTTTCTCGAATATGTAGATTCTTATAATTTTTTGAGTTGACGTTCCAAAGCACATCATGGCCTTGGTACGATTCAATCAAATGTTTGGTCTCTGAAACGGACAGTCTGAAAACGGACAGTCTGACCGCCTTGCTGGACGACGCCATTTTTCCTTGTGCCATGGGGGTTGGCTCAATACTGAGCGTTGATTGGTTGGAGGATACTAACTGTCCGTTTCGAATAGGTCACGCTGTATCTCGAACGGTCGGGTTCAACTGGATGCCGAAGTCCGTTTGAGATGTACGTTTACTATGACAGACGCTACATTTGGGATCGGGTTCGACCGGTACTTCCGAAGCGTACAGGCAGGGAGGCTCTTGTGTCAGCCACTTTATACTCCTTGGATGGGGGGGGGGGGGGGGTGACCTAATGAAAGTGGAGCTCTTTTCGCTACAAAGAGCAATATGAGCAGGATGACTTGCAGTGTCCTAGCTTAGAACTAGAAGACCTCTCTGTGTCAGTCTCATTGATCTGTGTTCCAGTGAAGGGAAAGTATTCTGTCTTTGAGAGCGCTGGTCAGGGACATCAAACATAGAGCAGTGCCTCTAAAGTGTGTCTGTATTCGTTTCTACATCCTTCCTCTCCTTTCCATCCTCTGCCTCACTCATTCTTGCTCTCTTGTTTTCTCCTTCATTTTCTCCATACAAGTGAAGTGTGTGGATGTTTGTGTGTATGTGTTTGGGGGGGTGGGGATAGGAAGGACAGTGGAACGGAGTTGGGGGAACACATTGTTTACTCTTGCTGACGCTTTCATAATTAGTGTAGTTTTGTTGCAAAGAAATTGGATCAGGTGTCCACAGATATGGAACTGACATGCTGGGCTGGTACATCTGACTGGTTTGTTGTTTGTTGTTGTTTTTTTAACTCTGTGTTATATGTTTTTAATCCAAACAGTCGACCTGGAAGGCAACGTGTGCATCTCCATCTTGCACGAACCAGGCGACGACAAGTACGGCTATGAGAAGGCCAGCGAGCGCTGGCTGCCCATACACACAGTGGAAACCATTCTGGTCAGCGTTATATCCATGCTGGCTGACCCCAATGATGAGTCTCCAGCCAACGTGGATGCTGCTGTGAGTAGACTCTGTCCGCTGTCTCTTGACTGTTCTGTGCCTGGAAGGCTCCTCCCGTAGGTCTTAGAGAAAAAAAAAGGAATGCATGGATGTATTCATTTCTCACATCACTTTGCAGTGATTGCTTGTTTCTTTTTGGTAGTGATGGTAATAAGTGCATATGAATGTAAGAGAAAATTCAGGAATAGCAGGAGTATTAACTAACAGAAATCTGTCTGTCCATGTTTCCCCCCCTTTTTTTTTCTTTTTTTTTTGAGGAAAAAAAAAGAGGGTTTATGGGTCAGGAGATTTTGTCATGGGGGAAGTGGAGGGGAGGATGACTAATTCTGAGGTATGCTTCAGATAATGTGCATCCTTTTGTCTGACTGTGCTGTTTTGACTTTTTTCATCATTTTGTGTGTTATAGTCAGGATAATGACGTGTGTGCAATTTCATGGTATTGGGGAACATCAGTGACTGTCAAAGGTGGGAACTTTAAAGTCATGCAACTTCAGTATTGGTGGATAAGATGAAGTGAGGATGGTGTGTTTAAAAGCTGTTATCCTGTGTGTTATAGAGATGTCACTGTTAATTTTCTGGGTCAGTCATGAAAAATGAAAATAGTCCAACAGCAAGCATACATCACCTCAGGGTTTGTACATTCCTTAAAAGTCCTTAATTTTGGGGGCCCTCTTTTCAAGGACCTGAAATTTCTTTAAGATCAGACTCTTGCTCAAAGGTCCTTAAAAAGTGCTTAGATTTTGTCACTGCCAGTGATTTTGAATAAAGTCTCTGTAAAATCATGAGTCTATTGAAAAAAGAAATCTGGAATTGAATTTTTTTTTAAGTAACAGTATAAGAAGTCTGAATCGAAGTTGACCGACCGTCTCGCCAATAAGTCATCTACTACAGGTAAAAACACTGGATTTACCGGCCTTCATGAAGCCTACGTACATGATGGAATGATCCGGCGTCTTAAAATTGAGAAGCCAACATGCCGGGGAAGTGTCCGTTTGATATCGTTTGGCTGGAAAAAGAAGAGTACAAAGAATGGTTGCAGGCAGACCCAGGTGGAGACAAAAACAAGGCCTGTTGTTGCATACGCAAAAAAGTCCTCGACAGTGGATGATTTAATTGATGCAAGTATATCATGATTATTTTTCTTTTTAAAAAAAGCCCTTGAAAAGTCCTTGAATTCTTTTTGTCAGGAAATCTGTATGAAACCTGCACCAGCAATAGAAGCCGTCCAAGTTCGGTGGTCTTCAAATGATTTTTTTGTTACTGTTTGGGGGGGGGGGGGGGGGGGGGGGGGGGGGTTCATGGTCAGTTTAGAACGTTGATCACTGTCTCATACAAGACCTCAGGTTTTGAAAATATTGACCATTATCATGGGTGCCACTCTTCCGTCTGGGTGACTGAAATCCGTTTTCTCAGCAAGGCCCCAGACGGAAATTCCATTTTTCAAGTTTCGTTATTTTAAAAAAAGAAGTTTTTTTTTAAAAACAGTTGAATCGGCGGTATTATGACCGAAGCAGCACTGTAGCAGACGACGAGAAATGAGGAAGCGCTCTCTATCGTTGAAGACAACACAGGTCCAGCGATCTTTGTTAGCCTACGTTGCGCCAGTGTGCTGGCCCCTGGGCGACCCCTGCCTCATTTTCAGTTTTTTCAGATTTTCGAAGTGTCACCCTTGCATTACAACTTTGACAATTACAGATGTCCCCAAAAACCCGTAAAGTGCCAATGCCTTTGAGGTTGTTGACTTCTTTATTACTTTACTGTTGGTGGTGTTGTTTACTAGTGTATGGTCAGTCGAGTTGACTTCTTTACTGCTTTACAGTTGTTTGTGTTATTTGTTAGTGGTATGGTCAGTCGGATTAACAAGCCTTGATATACATGATTGCTACTGAAGGATTTTTAACGAATCATATTTCTTGTACTGCATTGTGATTGCAGAAAATGTGGAGGGAACAGCCAGAAGAATTTAAAAAACGGGTGTCACGGTGTGTTCGACGAAGTCAGGATGGCTTATAATGCATGCAGTATCACAGGATTATCAATGGTGAGTGCTTGCACATTTCGCAAGGTTCATTTCCTCTTGAATCTCGTTTGAACTTTGAAAACTTCTGTCAGGTGCTTTGAATTACCATTAACTTTGAAGAAATTTCGTGTCCTGGGGAAAAGCACTTGGAGAAGTGCTTGGATGGTCATGACTCGCTGACTGCTGCTAAAGGAGGATCGTGAATATCTTCGATTCGGTAGAGTTCCATTTGCATAATGAAGGCATTCACCTCTCCCTGTTGGTCTGATTGGCTCTCTGCTTGCCTCCAGTGTTACAGGTTGACTGTCTGTTTGCCACGCTTTGCTAGTGATAGTGTTAAATTGTCAAGCTAGAAGCATGCTTGCAGTGCTTCACATTCAGGCATAGATGATATGAAGGGAAGTGGATCAACCTCGCTAAACAGCGAACAGCAAGCAGGCAACCTAGCCAGTGGAACAGTTTTCTCACAGAGTGCAGTGACTTGGTTGCCTAGAAGTGATTAGTGATCTGAGTGATTCCGCAAAAGCAGATGGTGAGAAACAGAAGTGAGAATCTTATTTTCTCCCCTCTTGATCTCTGTTTCTTTGTAGGTGTTTTGAGGGAGGTTTAAGAAAAAAACAACACCAAATCACTAACTGCTATAAAAATAAAAAGATCATAGGAATTCATTTTTTTGTCTGAGGTGCTTTTAGTGAATTGAAAACAGTGTGTATGTCTCTGACTGTTTTTAGATTTTATAGATCATGTACCACACACAGCACTTACCCGAGATGTACACATGAACAGCTTGACAGATGCTAAAATTCTAAGAAAGAGAGCTCTTCTGTGACCACAACATTTGCTCCCGTTCCAGAAAGGACACAGCTCCGGGTGGGCGCCAAAATCATTGTGTTTTGTTTATACAGCAGTTTTTTTTTGTTTTGTTTTTTATCGATTTTGACTGGTATTTTATTCTGCTGCATGGAAGATCACAATAACCCTTTTTCAGCCAGAGCAAATTTGTCCCAAAATCCATTGGCTGAGCTGAGAGTTCAAATGACCTATCAGGGCTTTGAGTTGGCCGTTTTCCAGTGTGCTGGCCTGTTTCAAATACCTGTCATTAAAGGTTTCTGTAGTGATTAGCACATTTACTGGATGGCCATGTGTTATGTGTGACAGGAATCGGAAATGAAGTTTCTACCAAGTGACGCCAAAAAAATTCAGTTTTTCAAACAGAACAGGAGCAAGGGGCCCTGACTTGAAAGTCAAAACTGGCGGTGAAAATAACACTACCCAGACCTGCTTACCCAGCAACATGCCTTGAAACAGAAAATAAAGAATGTCTAAAGAACATGAGTTTGTGCCAAAGTAAGCTGATGAATCAGGTTTGTGTTAGAAAGAACCTACTTTTACTGTAGTTTTTAATGTAATATCAGGTGATTCCCACCCAGCCCCACTCCCCGCCTCCTCCCCATGTTTACATAAATTTGGGATTTTTTTTAATGCGCTCTTTGTAGAAAATATGCTCATTTTTGTTCAACAGTACACCAATAGCAGTTGTAGGATGAACAGGTCTGCTGTCCGGTAAACAATTACCATTTTCTGTGAAGTGGTGATTTATCTGTGCAGACACAAGCTGAAAAAAAATTGTAAGTAAAGTCTTTTCTCTGCATTAGGAAAACATACTTTCGAAATCCAAGTTCAAAGGTTTCATGAACGGTGTTGGATAAGGAACAGATTTAATGTTTTTCTGTTTGTTTGTTGTTGTTGTTTTTTTTCTTAAAACACCAGTCACTGTCTGCACATATTTCAGCTTCACAGACTACGGAACTAATGTCAAACAGCAAAAAATAAAGATTTTTTGATTGATTTGAAAAGAAAAAAAAGTTATGATATATTATTGACACAAAAGAATTTGGTTAACAGCAACATAGTCGCTCCTCTGAAATAAGTCTCTCAGTGGCACTGCTATTTGTTTTATCGACATTTTTGTTCAAAATTTTAAACCAGACACTGAAAATAGAATAAGTGCAGTATCTTGAATCAAAGAAAATTTGAATGAAGAGAGGTTGTTAAAGTTTACGTGTATTTTTTTTTTTTTTTTTTTTTTTTAGCCTGTAACAGCATTCATGTAAAATAAAAAAAAAATAGACAAATTCCATAAATTGATCTACTAGATTCAGCACCACCAGCCTTAGCCATGATTAAAAAGTCAGTCAAGTCATCACTGTTCCCCAAACAAATGCAGACAATTGGGTCAGTCTCCAGAGTTGTGCCCCACTTACCCCTTACTTAATTAATATTTGTTTAAAAATCTCAGAAATGTTAGTTAACAAATTTGAGTTACACACACATTCAATTACACACTGAATATGCAGCACAAACAGTTTACAGACCTAGCGCTGCATTAAAAATGTGTTTGATGCTAAAACCTTCTGATTTTGATCAGAAAATGGCGACCTGGAGTGTGACATCGTTTTGATGTCTTCACAAATAGTCATTAAATGTGTACAAAAGAAACGTGCAAATGATTAAGAAAGTGGTTTACATCATTGCTTTTTAATTGTTTTTAACTGTGTTTGACATAAACATATCAGTCGACTTGGCTTCTATTAGATATTAGCACACAAAAAAATCACTGTCCAACGTAACTTTCGTTACCGGTGTTAACTCGCGCGTTCTGGACGACGAATGTACTAAACGCGGATGAATATGGCACTACTTTTATGGGTACAGATTGGAGGAAGAATCCCATGTTGTGATAGTTATGAACTTTTTAAAAATTGAAACTGATTGGACTTCAAAATCGGATTTGAATAAACTGATCGAACATCGTTTCTGAAATTCTATGTTACGTTGGACCAAACAAATCAATCGTGTGTGAAAAAAAAATCAAACAATTTGGAACTATTTTGTTCTATTCATGCACACAAATGTGGCGGAAGCATCTATACGCGTATTTCGGCCATGTGTCCATTGTGAATCAAACAGGCGGCCGGTTCGAAGTTGTGGTTACCGAAATCCCAAACAGTTAATCTGGACCACGTTGTTGCAGAGGTGCACTTGCACCTTTGTTTTTTTCCTTCTACATCTGTTGTTCATATGCATTGAATTATTTAAACACCTCATTGAAGATTAAGCTTAATATTAGTTATGTTTTGTGAGTCTTCTTTGCTTGTTTAGGGTGATTGCGGTCTCATGATTTCGGTTTCCTTGTTACATTGGACAACAGTTGAAAGCGCTTAAATATTTACAAAATATCAACTGTTTAGCCGTTCTATTTTTGTATCATGAATGTCTTATTATTTAGCAACAGTAAAGTCAGAGATCTGTCCAATTTCCCAAACATAAAAGCTGTTGTAGATTCTGATAGATTTTTTTTGTTTCTGCGTTACATTGGACCATAAAAAACCGTGGTTTCCTGGTTACATTGGACATGAACAGTTGAAAGCGCTTAAATATTTACAAAATATCAACTGTTTAGCTTTTTTATTTTTGTATCATGAATGTCTTATCATTTAGCAACTGTAAAGTCAGAGATCTGTCCAATTTCCCAAACATAAAAGCTGTTGTAGATTCTGATAGATTTTTTTTTTGTTTCTGCGTTACATTGGACCATAAAAACCGTGGTTTCCTGGTTACATTGGACATGAACAGTTGAAAGCGCTTAAATATTTACAAAATATCAAACTGTTTAGCCTTTCTATTTTTGTATCATGAATGTCTTATCATTTAGCAACAGTAAAATCAGAGATTTGTCCCGTTTCCCAAATAAAAAAGCTGTTGTAGGTTCTGATAGTATTTTTGGTTCCTGTGTTACATTGGACTTTAAAAAAATGTAATAGGGCAGAAATATTTCAAAGTGGAGAAATCAGTTTCTCTCTGCAAGTTTTAACAAAGTCCAAGGTCACTGCTGCCCAAAATAGGGAAAGTTGGCTGAAAATTGGTTTTAGAGTAAACGCATGGAGAAAAAAAACCCCACATTTTTGGTATCGTTTTTGACACAATTCAGCATATAAATCATTCGTCAAAATTATGTGTTGAAACAGTTGTGTTGCATTTACTTGGGTGCTCATTACTGTTTTCATGATGAATAAAGGTCTGTAGTGCTCTCACATTCTTTGTTTTGTTTCAATTTGTGAAGTGTTTACTTACCGTGTTACATTGGACACACAAGTGTGTGAGTGATTTTAACATGAGTACAATCAAAGACAAACATCCATGCTGTTAAATATTTAATAAAACTTGATTATTTAGACCTCAAACTATGCAAAAAGTGTAAAAAGCATGTACTCTTGGGATTTTTTATTTTTGTGGTCTGTGTCACATTATTGGTACACAACTCTGGAGACTGACCCAATTATCACATTTCTGTCTAAAATGTCCATTCGAACTCTGTGATATCACTGTTATCAGTGGTTTCAAATAAATCTGTCAAACTCAAACTAAGTGCACGTTAGAATTTTTTTTAAACCTACGTTTGGCCACATTTCACCTGTTTTGGCCACATTTCACCTGTAAGAAATAGTGCCAAATATCAGCAATAGAATTAGATTTTAATTCCTTTTTAACTTAAAACTTGAGATGAAGTGACAGCGGAATATTTTTCAAGTGATATTTATGCACCTGAATTCAGCACCTGTTATATGGTGTCGTTTGCAGACAACTTGTCTGACTGGTTAAAGCACACTGTTCATTTAGATTAGAATAATGTTTATCTGTTAAAAATTATTGACTTGATTGTAATCAACTACAACAAAAAATAGTCCATTCATTTCAGTTTATTTTACTTGACTTTTTTGTTGTTGTTGTTGTTACTGTTATGTTAAATAACAATGATACTGTTCAAGAGGCAGCACAATGTGAAGAAACGCACATGACAATGATTTCCCAACATTTCCCTGAATTCCAAGAACATCTCAGAGTTTCAAGGACAGTTATAGATAAACAAGGAAAAAGTTGAGTTTTTAAAGACATATACCCATTTTCACCCATGATACTTCCTCGGAAATGTGAGTGAGACTGGAGCAGCATTTGGAGTTATTTCCCAAGAGGGTTAAGAGTTAAAGCTCACAAGAAAAACTTTTTTCTTGGAGTTCTGATGGAAAGAGACAAGAGTATTCCAAGTGCCACTGATTGTTTTTAAAGAATGATTATAAGAATGAGGATTTTGATATGTTTCAAGAGAAGAATGTATGTGTTATCATATTTGCCAAAGTGGACTTATTTGGTGCCATGTTTAGTCAGCATTTGAATGCTGTTTTAGCCAACAGTTATGATGCAGATGCTGTTCATCCTACCACCGGGGCTAAAATTTAAAAAAAAAAACAAACAAAAACAAAAACTTGTATGCACATTGAATCCCATTTTAGATTTCCACCTTTCAAAAGAACTGGTGGATATGGATAATACAAACATTAACAAAAAGCACTCTAGAGCGGCTGATTCTTCAAAGTTTTGTTGGCTGTCTTAACTCTTTCATCCTACAACCCGGTTTTCCGGTTTGCAGAAATCCTACCCTTCCCTCCTGTAGCCCGGAAAAACCGGGCAGCACAAAATCCCTTCTTTCCTTCCTGCAGCCCGGAAAACAGGTTCTCGCAGTAAGCGCTTTGAAATTTGCGCGAGTCGCGTCATAGGTACACGTCATGACCAGGTCGCTCGCGTGGCAGTGTTTATGAATGGAATGGATGCCAGGCGGCCCCTACAGCGTGGAAAAGTGGTCACCGTTCTATTCTGGCCAGTTTGCTACTGCATACGTGGCAGTTCTCACTTTACTCTTTTTTTTTTCTTCTCTAAATCCAGGGATGAAGGGAATACTCGTATTATAAGAATCTAGGAACAAGAAGAAGTAATGGTTCATAGAAAAGTAGGAATGAAAGAGTTTAACAAGTAAAATTAGAATGCCAGTGATGGTGAGCCATCACAGTTAAACAGTAATGATTCCTTGCATAACACAAGGCCATTGCTGGAGTGTAGTTGTGTATATTTGAAAGTAGGTTTAGCTCAGTTGTAGATTAGCAGCAAGATTTGGGGAGAAAGCCCCGTTTTTAGAGCCCCCATCTCCCCTTTTTCCTTACCTGTTGTTCTTTTCATGGAGAAGAATCTCTGTTCATCACATTGAACATTTTTTCGTACAGAAGAAAGAAGCATGCAGGGTATGGGGCTCTGCACTGAGGTTTTCCAATCTTTCTTTGCTGCTGTTGCTTTTGGTTTCAAAGCAGTGAATGTTCATTTTCATGCCTGTCTGTGTGTACCGTGTTCCATACTGTTGTGTAGCAGAACGGATGAGTGTGTTGGTGTAGCATTGTGTGTGGATCAAGAATTTCTTCACATTTTTGTTTTAATGATAGGACCCTGAGATTTCTCACTGAAGGATCCTCATATTTTTTTTACAGAGGGTCCCAAGGACCCATGGTTTTACTTGCTGTGAGAAACACAGCCCCAGCATCTTGTGTTCCAACAACTTGTGTCCAGTGAACTCCTTTGTGTTATGTTTGCTGACAATTTACATTGTCAGTATGTGACAGTGCTCAGTGCTCTGGTGGATTGCTAAGTACAACGGAAGTAAGCTGCCTCCGTATGCCCCGATTATACTTGTCAAAGGGGCAGAAACCCTTCAGTTTTAGACCCAAAAAAAGGGCTTTGCCCCTTGACCCCACCAGACAGCCTGAAGCAGACCCCAAGGCACCCTGCCTTCCTGCTTTTCATTGTCTTCTGGTTTCCAGACCTGTTCACCTCCCGATTTTTGCGGAAGATTCTCCCGATTTTAAAGGTCATTTTACAATCTCCCGCGACGGGCTTGAATCTCCCGATGTTCATTTATGCGATCTCCCAGATTTTTGCCAGTACTGTTTCGGTGATTTCTGATGCACACATTTTGTCACAACTGGCTTGTTTTGGAGAGGAGGTGGCTGCATTCAGTTGTCACGCTTTTCCCATTCTGCCGCACGCAGGCAGAGTAGGTTACCTCTGTGTCGCACACAGTGATTCAACCCTGAACTGGCCAGAAGTGTGCACACTGAACGCGATTGTTATCCGGGCACTGCCGAGAGAAAAAAATGGCTTCAGGTAGAGCGTGAGCAAGCTCCTCGAGTCAACACGAGACGGATGACGAGGACTCGGAGGTCATTCTGACAGCCCCCATCAAGAAGAAAAAAAAAAACGTGCAGAAATTTAAAAAGAATACGATAAGGACTTTCCGTGCGTAACTTCGTCCAGTCGAGGTGCTGATTTTGCGTTCTGCACGACCTGCCGATCACACCTTTCGATTGGGCATGGAGGAAGGAACGATATCAAGAGGCACATCGGCACGGAGGCTCACAAGGCGAGTGAGATAAGCGGAGGACCCAAGATATCGAACTTCTTCAAACCAGTGAAGCCAAAGGATAACAGTGGAACACTGGAGTCGGAGGTCACAAAGGCTGAGGCAACTTTGTGCTGCGTCATCGCTGAGTCAAACCTATCTTTGTCAATGGCTGACAAACTCACTCGGACGATGAAGTTCAAGTTTCTGTCAAAAGAAGATCTCCAAGAGCTGAGAAGTGCCTACTATCGTAGTCACACACAGTAGACCAAGGTCAACAATGTCCAACTGTACATGCAATATACTGTACATAGTGAGGTCCATTTTCCCTTTGTAAATATTCAGTTTAGAACTGTTTCAGTGGAAGTTGTTCCTAACATTTGGATGCATGTCAAAACACATGACAAGTTACTTGTAGGCCTGTTCATAACCAGCAAATATCTTCAATACAGTTCAATGACTGCTTTCCAGAGCATCTTATTTTGAGTGAGTTTTGTTTCTTTGTGTACTTATATTTGCAATTATATATTTGCAATTATTATCAAGCTGATCTAGTTTAGTTATGCATGTCATTGTGCTTTGAGCAGATAATGTCGGTCATGCAATTTTGCCGATTTTACATTTCCAGTAATTCTACTGATTTTGGACACTAATCTACTGGTTTTTGCTACCAAATCTTCTGCAGAAGAAATTGGGGGGAAGAAAAGAATCGAAATGTAATATTTTGGTACGTTACTCTGAGACTTTGAATACTAAATAGATGATCTGATAGTACAAACGGTTATAAAACAGTTCTATGCACATCAGATAAACGGTCCTATTCATACAATAATTATGGTCATCATAAACACAGACAAACTTGTAGAAGTAAAGACCCTATTGCGTCAGTCTCTGCCTGGCGCATGCGCATGGTGCTGCAAGGAGGAGAAGTGTTGCAGGCCAGCATGTCCCCATCCCTTCCCTGCCCTTACCACTCCGCTTCATTGCATGTTTTTGTCCATAGGTTTTGGTGGTGGTGGTGTGATGGCTTTGTGTATGGTTTTCCTCAAACTGATCTTTTTCTGTTGCAGATGTTTTGACGCAGCAGCAGCAGCTATGTTTGCCACACTTCAAAAGACAGCGCACTTTACTGCAACACCTGACACCCCATCCCACCCGTCCCCCTTTTTTTTTTTTTTTCCTCTCTTTTCCTCCCTTCCCCCTTTTTTCTTCACTCTGGATAGTTCTTTTACCAACAACCATATTCATGCTTCATGGATTTTGGCACAGCACATGACTCTTCTTATCTCCACTGCTCAAACTTGTGTGTGTGTGTGTGTGTGTGTGTGTGTATTTCTGAATATGGGGCAGGAAATCTTATTGCCACTGAAACTCTATTCAAGATGAAAATGTAATAATGACGTCATCATCTCCCTCCATAATCCTCATTCTCCAACCCCATCTCTCTCCCCACCACCCTTTTCTTTTAACTCCACTTGTCAGGAGATACATTTCAAAACGAAAACAGGCCAAAAGCTGATTAGTTTTCTGCTCCCCTCCCCCTCCCCCCTCCCCCTCCGCCCACCACATCTTTCCCCTGGCACTAGTTCTGTGGCTGGAAATACAACTTGAATGTGGATCATCATCTTTCTGCAAACAGCTGGGGAATTCTCAAAACAGAATTTGGTGGTCAAGCAGGTATGCATAGTTTGCTTACATTGTGCCTGAAGTCGGCTAGAAATTTCTATAAAAATATCTTGTTGCCAAATGGGTATTATGCATTTGTGTTTATTGTTTTTCTGCATGTGCACTCTGATGGCAGACCAGTGTGCCCCTTTCCTTCAAGTGTTCTCTCACACACACACTCACACACACACACACACACATATGCACGTGCACACACACACACACACACACACACACACACAAGCATTTTCACATGCCCACACTCAAACGCCAAATCACCTTTGATCCAGACAGGAGTTTGAGCAAGAGCAGAAAAGGATGAAGTCATCTGATAGAATGATTGAGGAGTTTTGAGATGAAGAGAAGCGTTGGTCAGTTTGCAAGAGTCAAGCAAGTGCAACCTTACTCACCACACAAAACGAAGACCTAATCAGGGAAAAAGATTTGGCATTAACCCGCTTTGTTCCTGGCCACTGCCTGTGAACTTTCTTTTTTTTTTCTTTCTTTTTTTTTTCTTTTTTTTTTTTTTGATGAACTTCACTGCAGTTTCAAAGACAATATTTACTTGCTTCCCTGGACTCGGGAATGTTTGTTATGGTATTTACTTGCTGGAATTTTGTAGTGTACACCTTCTGTGTTGGATGTTTCTGGATATTCATCGTTTCTCGTTTTGTTTTTGTGTGTGTGTGTGTGTGTGTGTGTGTGTGTGTGTGTGTGCGCGTATCTTGCTCATTCAGAGTTCTAGATCACTTGTGGGTTGGTCAGTCTTGTGTGCATGCTATTGCTGTTGCTTGGGTATCTGATAAGCCATTTTTTTTTTTTTTTTTTTGGAATGAAAAAGAAAACAAGAAAGAGGATGGGTAATGCATATTGTAGGCATATTGGAACATCATTTGACAGGTCTTAACTGAAGCAGGTCTTGTCCAGGGCTTGGTGAATTTCAGTTCTTGGGAATATTCTTTCTGTGGGGGTGAAAGGCAAGGGCGGGGAATCTAGTCTGGCATCATATCTAGGGTGTCTTGTCCAGCAAAGTGTTGTTTGTGAATGTCTAAACAGATTTTTATGATGTGTTGTAAGTAGTGATGGTAAAATAACACAACAGGGCTTTTATTTTGCTGGTAGATTTCCCCAGAGTGAATCTGGAGCAAAATACAACATGCACACACACACACACACACACACACACACACACACACACACACACACGCCTGGGGATGCATGCAGACATACACACATGCACACACACACACTCATGTAATATTTTAGTGAAACGGTGTTAATCAGAAGGTGAATATATATATATATATATATATATATATATATATATATATATATATATATATATATATATTATATATATATATATATATATTCACGTTTAGTCTGGGTCTCGCTGTCACCTTCAGTGTATCTTTTTTCTTTTCTTTATACTCGCACTCAAACGCGCGCACACACACACACACACACACACACACACACACACATATATATATACATGTGTACACCCACATGCACACACACACACATACTCCTTAGCTGCTAACCTTCCCAATTTTTTCTGGATTTTCCATATTAATTTTTTAGATATCATTTCTGAAATCCCAACTGTAGAGAAAAAAATGCAAATTTGTTTTAAAGTGGTGTTGGTAAGAAGGGGGGATGGGAGGGGGGGGGGGCATATATGAATAGACTGTAAAGAGACTTCAGAGTAAAGTGGGGCCATTTTTGAATAGACTGTAATGTAAAGAGACTTCAGAGTAAAGTTCCAGTGACATGTGAATGTCAGAAGTTATTTTATGGAGTGGAAAATGGATTTCCATTCTTAAGCCCCACATTTTCTGGCAGTGGGGGGAACGGGGGTGGGGTAGAAATACTTTCAGTCAAACGCCGAACGGCCCTCTCTCTACTTCATTCTACCCCCTTCGTCTTGTAGTTCCCAAATGTGACTCAGAAGGTTGGCAGCTGTCAATCTGTCAAACACATACACACACATGCTCGCACGCGCGTGAGAACGCGCGCACACTCACACAGCACACACACATGCACACACACACACACACACAGCGGACACAAGTAGCGGTGATGGTTTTGGGCAGGCATATGAGTTGTTGCCAGATGGAGCAGGTGAAGGGGAGGTTGTGAGGGGAAATCGGTAGGGACAAGAGATGTTGGATTATGGCAAAAATTAAACTTGGCAGCGAAGTGGGAAAAAACAATTGAATCGCTTGACGTCCTGTGTTTGTCTTCAGTTTATGATTTGCTTTCTCAGTGTGTATACGTTTTAGGTTGTGTGTGTGTGGGAGTGCGAGTGTGTTTGTGTGTGTGCATGAAAGGAGTGCAAGAAATTTCAAATAAAGAAATGTGTATCATGGTTCTTTCCGAATTGGTTCGTTTTCTTTTCAGTCTAAGAAAAAAGAACAGATGTGCATGGTATGAAGAGTGATAGAAAGCAATCTGCAGACTCATAACCAGTTTTGAACAATATGCACGTGTCATTTCCCACAGATGTGGCTGGTCATCGCAAAAGATAAATTGAGGAGTCACTTGCATTCCTGAACTTAAACCTTGCTTTATGCGAAGGTACTAGTCACTTGCATTCCTGAACTTAAACCTTGCTTTATGCGAAGGTACCAAGTCTCGAGGACATGAATACCACTGATGCAAATGAAAAAGTTCCAGTCATCGTGGGATTATTTCCGAACAGAACTTTGGCAGTGGTCAAACGTAAGCATTAAGACGACAATGTCGTCGGACAGGTATGGAAACCTGAGCAGTAAATGTTATTATTTGGCTTCGCCGATGCATGTGTACCTCTATATCGATCATGTCTGCTGGGTTAGCTCTCATCTCCACATACGCACATGCTAGAAAAAAATAGATTAACCGCGTTATCCTCTTGGTTGATTTTGTGCAGTCGTACGCGTGTTTCAGCTTTGCTTATTCATGTGCCATTTATTGTGTTGAGATGGCACTGCATGTTTTGACAACTTAAATATATTGCCTAAGATATTTTATACAGTATATTTTGCTTGAACAAGACCTAAGAGGTCGAAACGCGCCTTTGTGATTCGTTTGTCAACGTTTTTAGGGCGGAGCGCTATCAATCATTTTTCAACTTTGTTTAGATTTCCGCCTGCAGTCGCCTCCCTTTGCAACTAGATTTAAATATGTTGTGCGATTTAGTTGATAGTTGAATTTTGTTTGTGAAAATGTGCAACTGCAAAGGGATGCAAGCCAACAGAATCTGTAGTTGTCTGGCTCTCATCCAAAAAACGGTACTCAGTGGACAATCTCAAGGCATACAGATAGGGAAAGATAACTGGAAAAATCATGTTTCTACTCTGTCAACTCTACTCTGTGTTGCAGAGGTTTGACCAATATTGAGCCAGCCTGACTCGCAGAGTGAAGCCTTGAAGTGCGACTCATGAGTAGGGGCCTACGCTAGAATAAAGGGTATGCTCTCACAATGTTTTGGAGAAGATGAAGTAAGTTTGGTGATCTCTGGAAATGTTTTCACTTTCTACCTAGTAGTAAATACAAGAGAGTGTAAAAACAAGCTGATCTTTTGTTCTTTAAACTTTAAAGATAACTCTGCCGCCAATCGAAAGAAACAAAACAAACAATACGTTTCGACCTCTTTGACGCCTTCTTCAGGCGAGACAAACTCCATTCAAGACGTTGTAAATGAAGAACAATCATAAAAATTAATGTAAGTGTAGAGAAGACAAAAGAGGTCAAAGTGCATCATGTTTGTTGTGTAATTCATGTTTCTTTCATTTGACGGCAGAGTAGTTTTTTTTCAATTTCCACCTGCAGTCGCCTCACTTTGGAACCTTAAATGAGGTTTTAATTTTTTTTTTAATTGTCAAGATTATTTGGGGTCCTGTGTGCATTATATCGGAACAGATGCTGACATACATTACCAAAGTGACTTAGCCTCAGTGCAGCGTCTCCTCTTGGTAGGTTGCCTCATGACGTCTTGATATTAATTGCTTCTGTGGACTGCGGTACTTGGGCTGCAATGGGATCAGCGGATCATCAGCCTTTGTGTGGCTTTCTACGGTGGACTTAGATTGATGGACGTGGAAGTAATGCCACCAGGAGAGAGAGAGAGAGAGAGACGGGGGGTGGGGGTACAACACATGAAAGATGAGACAGGAGGTTGAGGTGGGAGGTTTTTAAAATCTTCCTTTGACAGTGTGTGTGGTTCATTGTATTCTCTTCTGTGGAAAGAATTCACTCGCTTCAAATACCTTTTTTCAATCACACTCACTCCAGATATCTTTTATCAATCACACATATCTTTTTTCAATCACACTCACTCCAAATATATTTTTTCAATCACACACAATGAAAAGAAGACATGACTTGAAACTAAAAATCATAAACAGGAGTTGATATTCTTCATACAGCTGCATATTCATACAACTTTGCTGTGGAAAAACAAATAAATTAATGAATTCCCACAGAAGGATCCTAATCTGTTTAATCTTAATGCTTAACACGTCACCAGCCTGGTCCGCCACTCTGCATGGAGATCTGTCCACAACTCGATAGTAGCATTCTGCGCTACAAACAGCAACAATTCAAGAAAAATAAAAAACAGTTATGGCACGGACTGCAGACGTATCTCGGAGGAGGCAGAAGGAAAAGAGTGGAACCAGCTGCCGTGGCGATGTGGTTAATGTCGCGGACTCCTGGCTGGGAGTTTGTGGGTTCAATTCCCATCAGAGCCATGTGGGATTTTTCTACCCCGACCGACTCCTACCCAGAGTTGAGCTTGCTATAGGTTCAGTTGGGAAGACTGGGACCACACAGTCCAGTTTCATCCACTTATTGGATGCACCACTGAGAGTGTTGCTCAAATTTCCTGACCAACACTGCAGGTGTCTGTATCTCTCGAGCCTGGTAGACACTGAGATATATTGGAAGTAAGCATAGTAAAGTACAACCCTGCCATGCAGTTTCAGACCAGAATGGAAACCTGTAGCATCATCTTCATCACGCTCATTCTCCTCGATTAGCATTCACAACAACAAAAAAAGTGGAAGGATGGAAATATGTTTGATTTTCCACCAGGTTCCAGAACATGTCATATTCATTGAAAAACAAGGGTTTGCATTGGTGTGTTCAAAAAGAATGATTATATTTCAGTCTTCCAATGGTTCTTCAGTTAGAGAGGCATAGGAGGACCACTTGTTCATAAATTGAGGCAAATCATTTAGTGTATTTGATGCATACTGTTAAACTGTTTACCTTTGCTTCAAAAGGAAAACTTAATAACGCGATTATATTGAGGAAGATAAACCTGTATATGTTGAATTCAACCAGCATCAAAATCAAATCAAACACACTATCAGTAGATATACCATCTAATATTACAAGAACAACAACAAATACAACCAAGGTCTTAACTGTAAACAATATCAACATGACAAAGCCATTTTAGACATGATGTGAAATGTGGCCAAAACTTTTGACTTCAACAATTCAACACACAGTGTGTTCTTGAGGGAAGGATGTAGTACAAAATCCTAGTCTGGAACCAACTCGTCTGAACGTCAGGCGTTAACTTAAAAGGGACAGACCAGTTTATTTGACAGATTCATGACTCGCGGGTGATCCATCATCAGAATCCAATTTCCTGAATTTATCAGGAATTCGTGTTTTCAAAGGAAGTGGCGGCAAAGTCAAAGGTAGGAAAAGGTAATGTACTGATGGAAAGAAGCTCGACAAATTAAGGAAGAGAAATGGTGGAAAGAGGCTTCAGAATTAGTCGTTCCGCTTCTTTCTGTCTCGAGATTATCTTCTCTCTCTTGCAGCTACGCAGCCACTGCCTTCTACAAAATCGTTTCACAAAATCGCCTGCCATTCTGTGGGGGTTTTTTGGGGTTTTTTTTCATTGTCATGAAATGTGCAAATTGAGGGTCGTTAATGAAACAAGAGATAATTTCTGAATAATGCCAGAAAAGTGGTTGCAGCAGTGCGCGATTACTGACGCTTTCAGCTCAAAGCCAAACTCTCCTTCCATCTGCTGGCGGCTGACGGTCGTTCATGGAGTCCAGTAGATATACCACCATTAATCCAGTGCTATTCTCTTCTCCATGGGAGAAACTACACCACAGCCTCCCAAACCTGCACCCAAAAGGGTCTTGAATGTATTGTATGATGGGAAGAAACAACTGGACTTTCATATTGCCAAAAATCATGATTGTTACAACAGAAATCTGAGCTTTGTTGGGTCTATATTACACGGAAGAGGTGCTAAATATAAGAAGGGATTAATAAATAGAGCGAATTAAGTTCTAATAAGCTTGCTTATTTGCTTATGGTTTCAAGCATGGGCGAGAGGGGGTTCCAGTGGGCTGTTGTTTTGAAGATTTACAGGACTCTTTAAGAACAGAACTTGATTTTTAATGGATCACTATCGAGCATCCGAATCGTTTCACGTAATGGTGATAAGCATCATCCAACGACCGCAGGCTGACCTGTGAGCCTCTAACTTCGAAGAGAAGCAGGTCACTCGGTGAGTACGGCCACCTGCCTTGAAGAAACACGTTCTGCGAGATGTTGCTGAGCAAGTGGCTAGTTTTCGGGCCGAAATGAGAAGGAAGATGCCGTCATGGTTTACAAAGCCATGGCAACTGGATCTAATAGAGGTGTGTGTGTGTGTGTGTGTGCTTATTCTTTGTCTCAAAGTCAGTATTATCAAATGAAGTTCCAGTTTTCGTTTTTCTTAATCCGATGAAAATAAAGTTTGGGGCGGATTAGAGGATTCCAAAACACAATCTTGGGCATTAAAAATTAATGCGCCAAGACCTTGCATGAAGAATGGACAGTTTGCAGACAAACACGATCAGAATGTTCTAGGAATTTTTGTGTGTGTTTGAAAGTTGATTCCCTTTCTTGTTTACACATGGCAAGTTGTTCCAGACAGATTAAAAATAAAAGAATGGGACTACTTTAGGAAGGGTAGCTGCCACAAAGGGTAGTTCAGATCGCTGTCCACAGTTACAGAGCAGACCCAAAACGCTTTACATATTCTCCACTTTTCCTTGGTTTCTCTCACAGAAGCAGCAGAGGAGGAGGAAAAGTACAAACATTAAATCCTTCACTGACCGCTATGGGAGGTATTCAGTTCTGTATTTTGACAAATAATCTCAAGACCAGCACTGCGAAGACCCATAGAGAATGGGGCAGTTCCTTATTGTGCCTCGGCAGACACAAATGACCAAACACTGATCAACTGAAGTAGACTTTGATTCTCTCAGGAGTACCTGTTTTTACTGTAAACGTATGTGCTCTGATAATTATGTATCAATGAAGCGATGCAAATGTGTAAAGTGGAGAGTCCGCAGATGTGGGTGTGTATGCGTTTGTGCGTGTGGATGTTCGTGTGTGCGTGCGTGTGTGTGGTTGTTGTTTCTGATATGTGATGACTAGTCCATCTTCTGAACATTCGTTTTCCACAAATGAAGGCAAATGCGACCACGTACACACACGCACAGATGCACACACACACACACACACACATGCTCACGTGCATGCACATGCGCACACTTACACATGCACATATAAAGACGTGCACACACGTGCGCGCGCGCACCTGCACGTGTATGCCCACAGACACAAGCACACAAACCTATTCACATACATGTATACACTAACATGTGCAGAAGCCTGCATGCAGAAACATGCTCACACAAACTCACAGATCACACACACACATGTACATTGGCACATACATGCACATTATTATACACCACATTCACTGGCACACACACATGGGCCCATGACCACCCATCAAGCGCGCGCACACGCACACGCACACACACACACACTCATATAATAGCACAGACAATGTAAGTTAGGTCTGACCAGCGCGTTGGGCTAAGGTCAGACATCTGCTAAAACGTATCCATGGGACCCTCTTCTTCAAATTGCTCATCTCAGTCATTAATTCACTTATCCATTAACTGTAAATCCTGTACAGTGTGGTCTCGAACCTTAGCAGATGAAGTGTAGTGTATGACATTAGTCCACACGCAGTGACACCTCTTGATGAAACTGAAAGTTTGGAATAGAACCATTTGTTTATGTCTGTGCATGCAAGGTCGACTCCCGCTTGCGGAAATTGGGTTCAAGAGCTGGATTGGAGGTGGGGTGGGGAGTTGGGGGACTGGTTTCATGCCGTTAATTGCCAGGTTTAATTATCATTCCCATCAAACGGGATGAAAATACTCTGGTTGTGCGTTTGATGAGAAACCCTGACGATTATGATTCATGTATCAGTTACCTATAAAACGACGTAACGCCATGCCGCTCTGTGAGTCCTGCGCTTGGCTTCTGCATTTTATTCATAGCTTGAGTGAAATGCACTGAAACCTGAACAGTCTGTACTTGGCTGTGGTCAACAAAAAATAAGACAACAAATCTGATTTTTACTTTGACTGGAAAATCCCCGTCGAGAACTTTGGGGCTCTCGCGACGATCTCCGATCTGCAGTCTGCCGAGTCTTTGGTTGGTGAATATTATTGTAAGTGTTTTGTGCAACATGAGAAATACCCACCCGATATTCGAAGATTCTTGAAATTACGAGCCTCAGATGAGAGAGAGAGAGAGTTTGTCAAGTCAAAATTATCTTTATCGAGTTATAAAGAATTAGCTTTACAGTCTTTTTTCCATCCTTCCCTTACAAAATATATAAATAGATAAATAAATAGATGTGTTTGTGCGCGCGCGCGCGCGCGTGTGTGTGTGTGTG
>CM031621.1:62156443-62181443 GCA_018398815.1 Conus ventricosus
GTTAAAGCACACGCACGTGGAGACCAGTCTGCGGGCAAAGCCTACGTGCAGAGAGTAGGCCGACCTCAGTGAGCAGCGGACCACACGAACCTGGTGTAAGTGGTTACCTGAAGGGGCAGCCGAGCCAGATGAACAAACCTCTCGCTCAGAAGAGGTGGGTGACATGTGGGAGAAAACTGAAGTCTAACAAAGACCAGTGCTGAGAAAAGTATGCGAGCTACTGTTCCTGTTCTCTCTACTTCTTTGCTCTAACTAAAGAAGTAGGTGGAGCGAGAATAGTAGCCTACCTCTGTCTTTCACGAGCCGAAGTTTCATTGCGTTTGCTGAAGGCAGTCGCCTCTTCTTGTTGGTTTAACCGGGCCTGTATCTCCCCCCCCCCCCCCCCCCCCACCCCCTTGTTAACGGGTTGGCCGTCTCTTCAGCATACTTCAAGGCAATGGTGTCAAATTATCAAGGCTGAGACATACACACACATGGCGCACGGCCTGCGGGCAAAGTCTATGTCCAGGCAGGAGACCGACCTACCCGAACTGCGGAGAACATGAAGCCGGCGTATGTGGTCACCCCAGCGGGTAATCATGCCAACTGAACTACAGACGATGTTTGGAAATCTGCTGGGGAGGTTATCTGAACTTGTGTTCAGCGACAGCGACCCCGCCGTTTTCACAGGACAAATGGCACCGGATGGCATGTCTATGGCAATGCAGGCCCATGACACAGCTCAGTAGTTCAATCAGAGAGAGAATGCCAAAACACAGGTGTGACGCGGTGCACCTGTAATGCTGACAGTCTCGTTATCCTGGCGTGTGCTGCAAATCAACCACTGGACTCTTCAGACTTACCTGCCTGGCCTACAAACGAAGAAAAGGTAACTATTTGCAATGGAAAGACATGCATTATCTCATCCTTTTTCTGGACCCAGTCCGTTTGGTCCCATCAGTCAGCTTGAGTTCAATCAGAGACAGAACACGCAAAAACAAGGACGTGAAACGCTGTGCCCGCAATGCAACCACTGTGTTACAAACAGTCCGGCTCCACTTTCTATCATCGCCATTGACTGATTCAGATCTGCATGCTTTAGGTTCCATGTGATCTTTGTTCACCAAACGATCTTGACCCATACACTGACGAAATGTAACTCTATTTGCGATGGTATGACAGACATTATCTTCTACTGATTTCTTTCTTCTGGAACATGTCTACTCCCTCGCCCGGAAGAGGGTCTCCATCTGTACAAGCAAACTGAATGAAGTATGACAAAAGCGAATAGCAGGAAAACAAGACGAGTTACTCCTCCTTTTCTACCTCTACTTCTTTGCTCTGTCCAGCTGAGCTAACGAAACACTCACGCGGTGTGAGCACGTGACCACGCTTTCATTTAATTAGGACTCGTCGCACTCACAGATTGACATTCGCTGGGGCTGGGAGAAATGAACTTGTTTTGTGGGCCGACCGCACAGTAATGAATCGCAGCAATCAGCCCAGCAGAGTTTCTACCAGAGGACGTACGACATACACTGCATTGACAGCGTAGCTTTCTGGTCAAATTCGTAGCTTTCTGGTCAAATTCAGCTCCGAGGAATCTGAGAGAGGGTTCACAAACCGAACGTACCTTGGGCACCGATTTATTGCTGTCAGCGCACTGCCTGCCTGTGTGACTGGTTAAGGAGTGTCAGCGAGCATAAATCAAATTCCACACACCTGCATGTGGATTCAGCATAATTCAACTGAACAAAAAGACCATAGATGCCCCTTACTAGCTTTCTGCACCGTATCTGCAAAACCTTTCGTTAGTACAATTCCTCAACAATCACTAGGTTTGTCACATACATTCTCTCCTCAAATCCAGAGCATAGATTAAGAAATGGACGGTTAAGTAACACTGGAGATAGATTGAACAGCACTGACAAATTTCGCTTTTGATATGACATGGTGAACTGAAGAACAATGAAAGCAGGTAGAAGAGCTACGCTCCGAACGTTTCCCAGAAACTAGCCCTTATAGCGTCCTGTGTGCCACATCCACCTTGCAATGTCTTTTTCCCTCTTTTTTTTCACCACCGTGTGGTTCTGGTAGTCGCCAAACTGTTTCTGCATTGGCGAACAATTGTTGTGTGGTCCAGTTTCAACCAGATCTGAAGGTCCAGATCTTCATAGGAGACTTATCATCATCAGACTAGCTTGCACACACACACACACACACACACACACACACGCACGCACGCACACACACACACACACACACACACACACACACACACACACACACACACACAACACACACACACACACACAAACAGAAAAGCACACGCACGCACGCACGCGCACACCCCACCACACACACACACACACACACACACACACCACACCACACACACACACACACACACACACACACCACACACACACACACACACCACACACACACACACACACACACACACACACACACACACACACACACACCACACACACACACACACACACACACACACACACACTGACACACACTGACAGGGGAATCAGCAAGCACAGGACACTTGCTTCTTCACGAGCACGTCCTCAGAAGCAGAAATGTCGGGCCGAATCGAGATGGCGATGGGCGACAGCTTGTTGATCCTCACAGTCACGCTGTCCAGCAGAGCCTCGAACACGCGCCGGATGTCGGTCATGTGATCCATGTCCAATTCCATATAAGGAAGTCCTCGGCTCTCGGCATACTTCGAGGCCCGATCGTAGAGGATCCGGCGGGCGGGCGACTTGCTCTTGGTGCCGACCAGAATGCAAGGCATCTCCTCGTCAGTCTTGTAGCGATCGATGTTTTCAATCCTGGTGGGAACATGGAACAGAAAGAGGATGATGATGATGTTAGCTTTGTTTTTTGCCAATAAATAAGCAAATAGATATGGACTTACACATCATTTTCCCCCATAAAATCTTTCCCTTGCTCTTGTCTGGGGATAGGAGTAATTCAGGAAGTTAATATTAAGAATATTCTGATACTTGAACATATTCAGAATACATACACGCAGTTCAGCTGCATGCAGTCCATCTTGAAAACAGGATCAACACTGCTTTTATCAAATATAATTATCATCTTGTAACTATGGTTTTGTGTGTGTGTGTGTGTGTGTGTGTGTGTGTGTGTGTGTGTGTGTGTGTGTGTGTGTGTGTGTGTTGTGTGTGTGTGTGGTGGTGTGTGTGGTGTGTGTGTGTGTGTGTTTACCTGGAGAATGCCTACAACTGCACGTGGAAAACTGATTGTCTCATGGATCTTCATGATCTGGGTTTTCGAGGTTATCTGCCTTTGTTTATTCAAAAAAAAAAATTCTTTAGCTGATCGGCTGTTCAGATTCGTGTTGGTGCCACGCTGCTAGACTGGCACGAGCGGGTGTTGGGTTTATCCCAGGGCAGCATCCTTTCTTCTGCTCTTTCAGCTTTAAAGCCGACTGCAGAGTCAGCTCCGAAAATCGGGGCTCCCAGTTCTGTTTCTTGACGACTTCGCATTTTACGTAGTCTGAGCCATGTGTGCTGCGGCGCTGGCGTACAACAACGACCTCAACTCTGCGTAGCTAAGCTCCGACACAGGGCTGCGGAAGACTGTTTTTTGCTTTGTTTGTTTGTTTGTTTTTTACCCACCCAAACGCAATGTATCCCCTTTTACAACTTTCAAGAATACTTTGGTGACGCCGATATTCGTCTGGATATATACTCAGAGGCATAAAAAACGCGAAAAAATAGAGACAGTGCACGATTGTTCACATTGTGAACAGGACGTAAGCAATGTCGTTGGCACGTGCAACATTAGCAGTACGTGGTGTCTTGGCCGGTTGTAACCTCGTAACAGTGGGTGAATGTTGCCGGGTCAGCGTTTTTGGCACGAGGATTGCATTTGCCATGTGGACTACCTACGCCACGTGCATCAATGTGAATTGCAACTCAATGTGGCCCCCATTGTGGGGCTATAAATTTCCAAACCCCAAAAAGTTCAAATCATCCCTTCCAGAGGCGCCAACATAATGCCGAGACTTTCTCGTCAAGATCGTTGCATAGCAATGGGGCAACTGCAGGCCGGGGTTCCAATGAGGCAGGTCGCTATCGCATTCGGAGTCCACATTTCCACCATCTATCGCCTTCTGGACCGCTTTCAAGCAAGAAACACCACTGATGACAGACCGAGGAGCAGCAGACCGAGGGTCACCACAGCAGCCCAAGACCGCCATCTTCTTCGTCAGCATCGACGGGAGCCTTACCAAACCGCTGCCAACACAGCCAGGAACACCGTCGGCAACCATGGCAGGCCAATCAGCAACAGGACCGTGCGTCGCCGACTGAACACAGTTGGTCTCCAATGCAGGCGTCCAGCCCGGCGACCTATCCTGACACTCCAGCATCGCCAGAACCGTCTGCAGTGGGCACAGATCCACGTGCATTGGCGCCATCGGGACTGGGGCCGAGTCCTCTTCAGTGATGAAAGCCGGTTCTGCGTCGACCCAGGCGATGGCCGCATCCGGATCTGGAGAAGAGCGGGGGAACGCTTCACGGATGCCAACATCACCGAAAGGGACCCATGGGGTGGTGAAAGCATCATGATCTGGGGGGCTATCGGCATAAATCGCCGTATTGGGCCAGTCATCTTCCAGAATGTGGGTCCAGGACGTGGTAACGGGGTCACTGCTGTTCATTACATCGACCAAGTCCTGAGGCCCCACATCCTGCCGCATTTCCAGCGGCATCGACAGAACCTGTTTCAGCAGGACAACGCAAGGCCGCACACTGCCCGTGCTACGCAGAACTTCCTGAGGCAGAACAACATCAATCTGCTGCCTCACCCAGCCCGTTCTCCCGACCTTAACCCAATAGAGCATTTCTGGGATGCCCTTCAGAGGCAGTTGAACCAGCTCAACCCCAGACCCCAGACAGCAGCTCAGCTTGCTGTTGCTGTGGGCCAGGTGTGGTGGCAAGTCCCCAGAGGCAGACCAACACTCTGGTGCGCTCGATGTACCGCAGGTGCATAGCTGTGATCAATGCTCGAGGTGGTCACACCAGATACTGACATTCTGCTGTTAACACAGGGTCAAGGTCAAGTTCATGTGACCTTATTTTCTACCAGAATGAACATTGAAAGGACACTTTTGCGGTGTTCGATTGCTTTTTCTCACTTTCTATTACCAGTTCAAAGGAATCGGTAGCCAAATTACATCAAAATGTCTATACAGTTTGTTTTCGCGTTTTTTATGCCTCTGAGTATATTTACCATTTTAGTTGTGAAAGAAGGCAACTTTCTGGGAGTTACTTTCGATCAACAGTAACCTTGGTAGTCATATCAAGCACTTTAAAAACTTTCTGTCAGAATGCAGCGAACATTCTGCAAGTCATAGGACACATGAATGAGGGTTCTGTTACGGCCATTCTAAGCTGGACTATGGCTGTGTCATCTATGGGTCAGGACTGTATGCTACTAAGTGGCGCATGCTTATCACGTGCTTCGCAGCGATAGCGCCCACAGGTGTGTGGTTGGTATAGGTGTGTAACTGAATGGACGGACAGTGACGCTGGAAAAATTGAAAATAAACGATGAAAAATGAAGGTTATCAAGCAACAAAATCAGCAATAAAAAAAAACGTTATACTTGGTTTAAAATAACCAACAAGATCGACAAATTATTAAAAAAAAATGCTATAATTGGTTTCCGGAATACTTCTTTTATCTATATTCCGAAACTGATTCATGACACTAAAGATGACTATCGGTGATCCAAACTGAAAACAAAACAAAAAACAAAAATATTACTGAGATGTACCGTTTTTTAAACAAGGACAAAATATAAGCGTCGTGAGATGGTCCTGGTTACGCTTATTGGCTTGCTAGTTTCGAATCGAGCAACTGGAAATGTCGTAGTATCATGTCCATTCCCTTCTACTGGTTTCTTTCCTCAGAGTCTGATAGATTATTCGTTGCATAATAAGTGTTTGGTCAGCTTTTATTTCTAAACCCGGGGTTTTGTCTGCCTGTCTTCCTGCTCCTTATAGCACTGATTGTATGTGAAGTTGCACACTTTGATGGGTCGTTAAGGCTTAATGGCAAACGATTTTATTCGCCTTCATTTTCACAATTCGTTGAACCTTGATATATCCCTTGAACTTGATAAATTACTGCCGACCTCAAGAACACACCTTTACAGTTATGTAGATGTTTTTTTCTTGATCATTCCTTTATCTTTTCTTTTCTGTTACTTTTTTGTGCACCCTACTCTCTCAAAACAATGTTTACTACATTTTAACGCTCCAAACATGACATACCTTCGACATCATTTGATCTCTGTACTTCAGAGTTCATCTTGCCGGTCAAAAAGACCTCTAGGGCCATTTAGCTAGTTAGCCCTTTCCGAAAATCTCTGTGTGATTTGTCCTTCTGTTTTAGGGAAAATAGATTTGCTGCCATTTCAAAGCGTTCTGAGGCATCGCTCGGCAGTCACAGGGGATTCGTGCATTTTCTGAATTGTTCAGAAGCAACATAACTTTCCTGCGTACGTGGGACAGTTTTAACACATTGTCAACCTCGGGGTATGTCAGTGGAGGAAGGACTAGCGCACAGCCCAAACACACTCACAGCTTGCTTACAATCTCATTCATATATCATGCATTCATCACATCAAACCACTAGTAAAGTCTATAACTTTACTACACATAATCATAGAAAAACATCAATGCGCATGGAGCCAAACAAAATAAAACATTCTCTCTTTCCTTGAACTTCACAAAACCATTTATCTAAATCATCATAACTAACCCGGGTATAAATAGATTTTCTACTTTACCTGGCCAGGTGATCTTCAACTATTCACGAATCACTGTCTTTTCTTTTCTTTTTTTTTCTTTGTTTCTTTTCACTGTCACTTTCACAAGCACAACACAACTGCTGGCACTGGTCAGGTTGGACTGCTGGCACTGGTCAGGTTAGACTGCTGGCACTGGTCAGGTTAAACTGCTGGCACTGGCGTTGGCCTGTGGTTCTGCTTGACGAAGTGACGCTGCCAGGTATGAGGTCGAACCCCGGTTCAGATTGAACAGTGACTATCAGACATCGATCTGTTCTCCTTTCTTTCTTCCTGCATTAACGCATTGCACTCTCTCTCTCTCTTCTAGTCTGCTCTATCAAATGGACATGGTTGCTTTTCTTTTCTTTTCCTTTTCTCTCTTCTTTTTTTTCTCTTCATCAGTTAGCAACTCTCTCTTCTCCACATCTCTCCTTAGTCCTTCCTCTGCAGACTCTATCTCGTGCTAATGCCTCAACTTGGTTCTCTTCTCTCCTCCTCTCATCTCTCTGCCTTTTCTCTCGAGCAGAGCCTACTCTCAGAACCTCTTCCTCTCTGTCTGTCTTCGTTCCTTCCCTTTCTCCCTCACGCATTCCTATCTTATCCTCATCCCATCTGTCAAAGGGTGAGTACCATTGGTCAGTATTTTCCCGCCTTGTCGAGGTTGCCTCCCCTGCAATTTCATTGGACGTGCAAACCATGACAGTGACATCTACCTGCCTTGCTCTCTGTGGTGGTCAATGGGTCATTTAATTAATTAGCTTGATTTCACCCCACCACACAATACCTTCCCCTTCCTACTTCAACCGGCGACGTCCGACTTAACTATGGTGCTGGTCGCAAATTGGCTGACTCAGTCTGACCCAGGCGCCAAGACCCGTCTGGCCAGACCTATCGAGACGTCTGCCAAGCGACTTAGTCCGTCTGCTGTCTCCTCGCTGTGCTTAATTGGCTGAGGCGACGCATGGAGCCGTCTGCTTGGCGCCAAGATGTTTGCGTTTGGACTTATGTCCAGTTGAACTGGCCGGCGACTGACCACGAATTCGGTTTTTCTATTTTTGTCCGTGACAATTTCCCCCTTGCAAAAGACTATGCTCAGCATTGTCTCAAAACAACGGTACAAAAAAGACAACAACCGAATTTGCTGACAACACAGCTGCACGTGCAGAGTTTTGCAAAATACTTTACAACAAACGGTTCATAAATTATAAGATATATCATTAGTGAATACCACCCCAATGAGTTATCATTGACGCGCGCTTTTGCCTTATTTCAACTCATTTTATGATAACCTCTGTGCGCACCTATGCAATTCCCTTTGTCACACTGTCACTTTTGCACACGCGCATTCATGACAGCATTTACTCCATACGCACACGCAATCTTTCCAATCAACCAAAAGGCGCACTACCGAATGTTTTTTCCTTCTCCCCCTCTCCTTCGGGAAAACACTTTACTAAATCACATCAAACAATTTATAAACAGATTTTATACATGTAGCTCTCTTTCCACTGAGAGGCAAACTAACTCACTCAAGACTTCATAAAGTCACGGCCTTCACACAACATTGGCCCACAAAATCCAGACCAGGAAAATAAATGATTCTTTCACTCCGTGATGCTATGCCTGCATCCGAATTAAGACTCGCTTCATCCTTTCATGATTCCCTGTCTCTCTCAGACATCATCTCGCCCCCTCGATTTCTCCCGTCCTGGAGATATGACTTCCGACTCCTCTCCCTCGACTTTTCCTGTCACTGGAGAGATGAGTTCCAACTCCTCTCCCTCGTCTTCTCCTGTCCCTGGAGAGATGACGAGTTCCCGACTCCTCTCCCTGGAGTCCTTAATTCCTGGGGCTGCCTACCGGTGTGTTCCCCACACCATGGCCATCTTCAACCACCTCACGGGGTGAAAGGTGAAGGGTGAAGGGCGAAGGGTAAAAGGTGAAGGGCTGAAACACGAATAAGGTTCGTGTAAGTAACCTTCTTAATTCAACATATGAATTCTTTCTTTCTCTTTTCTTTAAGTTTTCCCCTGTAGCTTTCCCCAACTATCTATCGCTCACCTGGTAATGACTGGTCAGCAGAGAGGACCAACGTCCTGACAGGTTCGAGTCTCTAGGCCATCTCCTGGGCTAAAACTGATTCTTTCCTCCCTCCTCCTAGTGAGTGCATACTCAGTGTTCAAAACACATGACCAGCACCTTACCAGCCCTTGTTAAACTATCACTCAGTGGTCACTTTCACCCAATGACCACGTTTGTTTCTTTACTGAGTCATACTCACAATTATTTGGGGACGCCCGCTACACTAGTCAAGCCACATAAATATTCTTTCTTTTCAGTTGTGTCATGGGAAATGATTCATATCACTAAACTACATGTGATGGAGCGTCACATGCCTTGATGTGAGGCTACGTCACATGACACCCTTACCTGCGGATTTGCCACATCTTCTCTTCACAACTACTATGAAAAGTACAATTTAATATGATCACGATCCATGACACCTCACTGAGGAATCTCCATCCTCACTTATTGCAAACAGTGCATTACTACACAAGCGACTGTATGCTCCAAACATAACTGCATTTACATGAACAAGTCTCACAAAGAAAATAATGAACCATAGCCAAATGGGAATGAAACCCATATCCACTCAATCTCACTGTAATCAACACATATGATTTACAAAGTAGCTATGCACCCGGATGTGACTGACTTCCTCTGAATTGCAGCTTGCTAGACTACACGGCTTAAATAGTCAGCTCCTACATTCTGTCGACCTGGGATGTACTGAACTTGATACCTGTAGGGCTGCAGTGCCATTGCCCAGCGCAGCACCCTGCTGTTTTTCAGCTACGCCTTTGTGCTGAGTCTCACGCTGAATATATTTGCGGAGCAAATTCGCATGGAAAAGTTTTGGTTTTCCATTCACATCAATCCGGTAGTCCTGATCTACCTTTTCAGTGATGGTGAATGGTCCTTTCCAATGCATCAGCAGCTTGTTGTGATCCGTGGGAAACAGTAACAGGACTTGATCTCCCACCTTGAGGAATTGCTTCCTCACCTTACTGTCGTATTGCTTCTTCTGAACGACCCTAGCCTCCTGCAGGCTTTCCCTTGCAACCTTACAGGTCTCCTCTAGCCTATTGCGTAGGTCCACCACATACTGATAAGTGGTTTTAACCTCTTCTGACTCCTGTTCTCCGGACCATAGCTCTTTGAGAATGCACACTGGTCCCTGACCATCCGCCATACAGCAGCTCGAATGGCGAAAAGCCTGTGCTCTCCTGAGGGGCCTCCCTGTAGGCGAACAATGCCGCTGGAACGTAACGGTCCCAATCTGCCAGTCTTTCCTCACAGAGCTTCTTAAGATGCCTTCAGCACACCATTGAATCTTTCCACCAAGCCCTTGCATTGTGGATGGCATGTGGGTAGTGAGAAGCTGTGTGATCCTAGCAGCCTGTTGACCTCCCTCATCACGCCTGAGGTGAACTGTGACCCCTGTCACTGAGAATTTGTGGACGGCACATCCACGCGAGAAAATTGTCTACCAGCCCTTCAGCGACCTGGTGAATATCTTACGCCTTCAATGCGACTGCTTCTGGATATCTAGGTCGCGGTAGTCACGAGGTCAAACATACTATTCTGCCCACCTTAGGGAACAGGGCGGATTGGGGCCAATCAGATCAATAGCCACCCCTCCTGAATGGTGTGTCAATTAAAGGGGCTGTTTCAGAGGGCCTTCTCTTCACCCCTTTGTGTGCTGACCTTTGACACACGTTCACATGGACATGCAGAAACGCTTTATGTCTGCCATTGCCCTGGCCAATGATAGTCATCAAAGATTCGCGTCAGCTGTTTTGCTGGTGCCCGAGATGACCGCATGAGCGACTCGTGACCCACTGACATGACAGTGTCCACGATTAACATGTAGGTACCTCTAACGGAGTTGTCACCTTACTGTCTTCCCTTGGGTGAGACACTCGTACAACAACCGCCTTTCACCAAGAAAATTCGGTTCACCTCCTCTAACCACCTGTTTCTCTCCACTCTTGCAAACTCCCCAAGACTTTACGAGGGAAGGTTTGTTCTGCGTGCCCTAAACTCTTCAGGCGACACATCTCTGCCTGAACTTCCTTGCTGGAAACGCATAATGGTTTATCAACCTTTTCCTCCTTCTTGCTCCGTGTGTTGAATGCTTGCCCTGTTATAGCAGTCAACAATCAGGATCCCCTGGAATCCTTGCACCTGGAATATTTCCAATGGATCAGATCATAAAGGGGTTTTCCATCACCAGCGAGAAACTCGTGGACGTAAGGGGTAGTACTTCTATCTTAGCAACTGGAACTCCCTCAAGTGCCATCGATTAGAGTACAGGTCGGATTTGCCTGTCAAATCCTTCCCTCGACCAGCGTTGTTCATACTACACCACATGAACAACCGTGTTCACCCTCTGCTGGCCAATCCCCCTTCTTCCACTGGTAATGAACCACTAAGCGCAGTGGCTCCATCTGACATGACTTGCGGACAGTGCTAGCCATTGGCCACACTCCACCCTCTAGATTGGATCCCTTTTTGGTTCTATTCACTGAGGTGTTTCCCTGGCGACTTTATCAACTCTTGCAAGTGCTGCCTTCTGGAACTCATTGGCGGACTTTTCGCCACATGTCCTTCTTGTGACAAATGACAACACTGTTGTTCTTTGTCCTCCTTTCTGCCCCACCACTGGGTTTGCAGACTGTGCAGAACACTCCTCTAGTCTTCTTGCACTCTCTCATGTGCCAGGCACCTGTTTCTCCTGCACCTTCGTGGCCAACCGTGCCTCCTATACACCTTGCTAACTTCAGCAACTTCTCCTGCTGTCTCTGGCTGTCTCTCCTTCAAAATGTATAGTTAAACTTGGACTGCAACCTGACAAATCTGTTCTTTCATAAACAGCTCTTTCAAATCAGCGAACTCCTTCTTTTTTCTTACCGCTCAACTCTAACCACTTCTCGAAATCGTGATCTAACGCGCACAACGAGTGTAGTTTTCACTGCTTATAACCTGCTGAACGAAATTTTCTTCCTGAACCTCCTCTGTGAGGTCAAAGATTCTCTCATCAATGATTCCTTCACAGCACCAAAATCAGATTGGGTGTCTGCTGGTAACCGCAGTGAAAATTGTTAATGCCTTACCCGTCAATAGCGTGACAAATGACTGCCATCTTCTGAAGGCCAACCTGACTAGTAGCACACGTTCAAAAACGACTGAGTACGCATCAATGATTGATCCTTCCGCGAATTTGGCACTTAGGTTGGGGGCATAAACTGCGCAAAGGTCACTGAAATGAACTACCATCATTCAGTGGTTTTGTCTTCTCCACTTCTTAACTTAATTGAATCCTAATCTTTTTGTTGCCTGCGTTCGTAGTCTGAATCTGAGATCTTTGTTTCCTGCGTTTCCCTAGTTTTTTGTTTCTGATTTCTACTGGACACGGCGTCTTTCCGCTCGCTATCTCTTTCCTTCTTTGTTGGGTTTCCCGAATGCTCGCCACTCTTCTCTCGAGTTGCCTAAAATCACGATGTGACGCTCACAAGATGTCTCAATAGGGGTGTTCTTTTCGTCCGCCATTAATATCCTTTTTTTTTTTTTTTTGAAACAAGATTTTATTACTACTTACGACAGCAACTGGTGGTTACGCCACGAGTGAGTCTAATAGACACTCCTATGAATGTTCATATTAGTTTGGGACAACGGAATTGTTTTTATAAGACGCCTGGCGCCTGACCCAACTATGAGAGCGGAATTATAGGCAATCTGTGCGAAATAAGTACTCTGGGGTGAATGCAAGCCCTAGTGTAATATCTTGGAAGCAATTGCCAAGCTTTAGTATTTAACTATCTTGGGAAACATACAGTAAGACACTACATAGTCTTAGGAATTACTATATTGAATCCCACCCAGCTTCCTCTCTGAGAAGTGAACAATATATTAACTGGGCCAGAAGATCCTGGCAGGTCGCCAATCAAATTGTCACTCGGGGATATGTCAGTGGAAGGAAGGACTAGGCACAGCCCAAACACTCTCACAGCTTGCTTACAATCTCATTCATATATCATGCATCGTCACATCAAAAAACCACAGTAAAGTCTCAATAACTTTACTTCCACAGAATCATAGAAAAACATCACTGCGCATGGAGCCAAACAAAATAAAAACATTCCTTCTTTCCTTGAACTTTCACAAAACCATTTATCTCAATCCTCTAAACTAACCGGGTATAAATAGAGTTTCTACTTTACTGGCAGGTGATCTTCACTATTCACGAATCACTGTCTTTCTTTTCTTTTTTTATTCTTTGTTTCTTTTCACTGTCACCTTTCACAAGCACACACAACTGCTGGCACTGGTCAGGTTGGACTGCTGGCTGGTCAGGTTAGATGCTGGCACTGGTCAGGTTAACTGCTGGACACTGGCGTTGGCTGTGGTTCTGCTGACGAAAGTGATGTGCCCGGTATGAGGTCGACCCCGGTTCAGATTGAACAGTGATATCAGGCATCGATTGTTCTCCTTTATTTCTTCCTGCAATTAACGCATGCACTCTTCTCTCTTTCTAGTCTGCTCTATCAAATGGACATGGTTGCTTTTCTGTTCTTCCTTTTCTCTTTCTTTTTTTTCTTCTCGTTAGCAATTCTCTTTCCACATCTCTCCTTAGTCCTTCCTTTCCAGACTCTATCTCGTGCTAATGCTAACTTGGGTCTTTCTCTCCTCCTCTCATCTCTCTGCCTTTTCTCTCGAGCAGAGCCTACCTCTCAGAACTCTTCTCTCTGTCTGTCTTCGTTCCTTCCCTTTCTCCTCATTCATTCCTATCTTATCCTAGCCCATTGTTCAAAGGGTGAGTTACCATTGGTCACGTATTTCGCCTTGTCGCGGTAGTAGCATAACTTGGACGTGCAAACATGACAGTGACATCTACTGCCTTGCTCTCTGTGGTGGTCAATGGGTCATTTAATTAATTTGCTTGATTTCACCCCCCCACACAATACCTTCCCCTTCCTATTCAACCGGCGGGACGTCCGACTTAACTATGGTGCTGGTCGCAATTGGCTGTCTCAGTCTGACCCAGGCGCCGAGACCGTTGGCCAGACCTATCGAGACGTCTGCCAAGCGACGTAGTCCGTCTGCTGTTCATCGCTGTGCTTTAATTGGCTGAGGGAGCATGGAGCCGACTGCTTGGCTGCCAAAGTGTTTGCTGTTTGGACTTATGTTCCAGTTGAACTGGCCGGCGATGACCACGAATTCGGTTTTCTATTTTGTGCGTGGACACACATACCTGACTCAAGAACAATGATCCAGTGACCCCTTTCTGGCATGTAGTGGATGTAAACATACCAATTACATAATCCCCCCCAAACACCCACATCCTCTCCTCTCTCAGACCCACAATCTCAGTTCATTGGCTCTTACTTCTCTCTTTCTCCCTCTTCCTCTACATCGGGGAGAGGAGAGAAGAGAGAGAGTAGAGAGATGAGAGAGAGAGAGATGAGAGGAGGCACAGAGATGAGAGAGAGAGAGAGAATTCGTCCTCATCTTCACCCCGTAGTCCTCTCATTTTCTTCACTTTTTTTATTGTTGTGAATTATCCGCTGAAAATCTTTGGAGTCATTTTCGTAATGCCGAAGGCGATTGTTTGCTTGCAGCAGTCGGTTTTCCACCACGTCGTTCGTTCAGCATATCATTGTTTCTTCAATCGGTGGGGAAGGAGGGGCGGGGGGTAGGGGGGTGGGTGTGGGGCGGGGGGGGGGGGTGGTGCACCTCTCAGGAAGGAGATCCAGTTAAAGGTTACTCAACACAGTTCTAAGCTGGTGTCAGCGCTGCGATTGACCATGGCAGGATTATTATTAAACAATAAAGCCGATTACTCTGACAGTCGGAACAGTTCAACTTCACCGACATGTCACGTGTTGGATCCTCAAGCATAGGCTCAACATTTTCTTTTCTGTTGATTATTCTTACTATATGTTATTCTATTTTATTCTGTTTCATTTCGTTTTATTCATTTTCGTTTCTCAAGGCACTTTCTTTCCATTTCTCCCCCTCCTACTCTACGCTGGTTGCGTTAGAGAAGAGGTCAGGGAGATGGGAAATTGGGGTGGGAGGTGAGGGAGTGAGGCAGGGGTAAGGGTAGGGTGGGGTGGGGTGGGGCGGATGGCTGGGAGGCACTTTTATTTTGTTTTATGCAATGCAATGGTGAGCATACACATAATTGTGGGTGTTTTTCTAATTCTCAGTTGGATACCATTGGCGGAATAACACAACTTGTCAACAGTTACGAACGACTGTCAGCCAGAAGACAAATGTTGACAATAGACGGGGGAAAGGTATGGATTGGTTCAGAAGTTAAAGTGCCATAGACCCCATGTGCTGCCAGTGAAGGATTAATATTAATCTATGCTTCTTCAATATCCATCGCCCCACCCCTCTCACGTTCTCTCTCTCTCTTTTCCCCTCTTTTAGCTTTTTTAAATAAATCAAAAGAGCCCATCGTCAAAATTGACCGGGGGGTTGTTTTGCTTCCCCCCCCCCCCCCCCCCCCCCCCCTATTTTGGGTTGGCCCAAAATTTTCCTGCATATTTCGTTATCTTTTTCCCCCTTCTTTCTTTTTTTTTTTTTTCTTTTAATTTGGGGACAAACAAACGGGACCATTCCATGAGCGAAGTTTTTCACTGGTTTTTTAACCTTTCAAAATAAACTATCGATTTTTGAGTTATTTCGTTTTTTTGGGCACACACACACACACCCACACCACAAAATTATACACACACAAGACACCACACACACACACACACACAAACCACAACACACAACCCCACACACACATCAAATACACACATCAATGTACCCACAGACCAACACATCTATAACAACACACCACACACACACACAAAACCAGAGAGAGAGAGAAGAGGGGAAGAGAAAAGAGAGAAGAGAGGAGAGAGAGAGAGGGGAATGGGGAGGGGAAGGGGAGAGAGGAGAAACCAAAAAACTCCCGAAAAACCCAAAACCAAAACGATCTTGCGAAAGGGGAAGTTTCCGTTCTATTCAGACGCGTTAAAAGACAATCAGTCAAACAGACAAGGGAGGGTTTAAAGCAGAAGGCCCGAGCCAAAAAACAACTCCTTTGTTTTTTTGCTCAAGGTAACGAGAGTTCGCTTGCCACCCTGTGTCAAAAGGTTTTTCGAAGGACTCCTTTTTTGGTGACGTCCCAAAAATTTAAAGACAACCGTGAGCGTCTGAGTAGGGGGGGTAGTCATGCTCCGATTTTCCCCCTTGTCCCGAAAAAACAAAAAACATTATTTTGGGTTTTCCCGGGGCCCTATTAAAAAAAATTATTTAATTCTATTTTTTCATTGTTTTATTTTATTTTCTAAGGGAAAAACATCCTTTTTAAAAAATTTTAAAAGTGACAACAGGCAATAAAGCCGAATAACCTTTGTAAATTTTTTGTTTTTTTTTTCCTTTTTTTCTTCGTTTCCTTTGACTGGGCGACTGATTGGGAAAAGATTTATTTTGATTAATTTTCCTTTGGTGGTTTTTGGGCGAAATTTTACACACGCAAAATAATTTTTGGGTGGTACACAATCACACGGGGGAGAGAGAGGGGGAGAGAGAGGAGAGGGGGAGAGAGAGAGAGAGGGGAGAGAGAGAGAGAGGGGAGAAGAGAAGTGGTATTCAAAATATCCGAACCCATTTGAGAGGGACAAAAACTTACCCATCTGACAGGAAAAATTGAACTGCTTTTATTTAAATACTGTCGAAGACCCAAAAAAATTTTTAATATTTGGGCTCCCTCACACCACACAACACCACACACCCCACACACAAAACACACACACCCACACAACCCCACACACAAGGCCGGGGACGCAAAAAAAAACAGACAGACAAACAGAAATATGGGGACGAGACAGAAAGGCCCCCAGGGGGACAGAAATCCGCGTACTGCATGGACCGGGGGCGCGCACAAAAACCCACACGCGCAAGCCCAGCAACACCCAACAAAACACACACACACACCCACCACAACACCCCACCTCCACACCACAAACACCCCACCTGAAGACAATGACAGACAGGGCCGACAGACAGAGGGCAAGAGGAGAAAGGGGAAAAGGGGGAAGAGAGACAGACAGACAGGGCAGACAGACAGACAGATAGACTAACATGTGACAAACTTTTTTAAAATTTATTTAAGCAAAATTCTCGAGTGCGTCTGACCAAAAACCCTCGAATTTTTACGGGGCAGAAAAAAAACGCCCTTTTGATCGGGGAAACAACCCCTGAACACGCCCGGGTGGTCCTCACTTAAACAAAGTTCCCACGTCATGCCCTGGGGGAAAAGTTAAAAATATGACCAATCTTTTTACCTTCCCCTTCAACTTACACCCCAAAACCATCAAGGGCCCGCAAATTCCCCCACTGCCCCCCCTTTTTTTCTCCCCCCCCCCTCCCCCTCCGGTTTTTGTTGTCAAAGGTGTTTTTTTTTTTTCTTGTCCTACCAAAGAGATTTTAATCGGACAGGTGATTTTGGGCAATACTGATAATCACTTTCCCTTCGTTTTGCAGACGCTTTTAAAAACAAACCCTTTTCCCAAAATAAGTTTCGGGAAAAAAAACTGATTCTCAAATTACAGGGATGAAAGAGACTCCCGGAAAAAGGGGCGGGGAAAAATTTTCGCCAACCCAAAAAACCTAAAAGGAAAACAAAGTGGGCCCTACGTGAGCTTTAACGGGGGTTGTCTGCCCTTTTTGTTGCTTTTTTGTACCGGTTTTAAGCTTCCCGGGTCGAAACAATCGCTTCCCCTCACGTGGCAGTTGTTTTTTCCTTTTCATAAAATTTCTCGGTTCTTTGATCGTTGTTTTGTCTTGCCCTAAGCTTTGTGTGTGTTGTGTGGTGTGTGTGTGTGTGTGTGTTGTGGTGTGTTGTGGTTTGTACTTTCCACACGAAATATGCCGGGCACAATCGTTGTTTTAAAAAAGAGAGGAGAGAGAGAGAGAGAGAGGAGAGAGAGAATGTCTGGCGCAGGCTGTAAATTTCTTGCCAAAAACAGTCGTGAGGGTGCTTCCGTATACTCGGGCCCCTATATACTTCACCACAATGTTCATGCACACTTCTCGTGAACGGGTTACAACGACGTGGGACCGGGTAAAGGCTTACGTCCCCAGGCATTACCCCTGGTCAGCCTACTTCCCCCCATGCCCCCCTTCACTTGACCCCCCCCTCTCCCCCATTCCCCTTTCCCAAAACCCCCACCCTCTGTTCGCCCCGTCAGCCTCCCCCTTTTTTGGGGACTCTTAAGAGATATAGTCAGCGGCAAAGGGTGGGATATTGGGAAAACCCCTGCAAATGGAGTGAAAGCATCCCTTTTTGGCACACAACACTTTTGAACCCCTCTACAATATTAGCAGGGAAAATTTTTTGGCCATCGTTTCTCATTTTAATTTGATGATTAAAAAAGGAAGGCCCCAATTTTTAGAGACCGCGACACCGGAACACATTTTCTCACTTTTTTTTTTGTTTTCTCAACCACTGTTATGAAATTAAAAAGGGCTTACTTAATTTAAAAATGTCTAATACCACAAAAAATCAAAATCCATCACATATTTAGGTATATTCAAGTACTTCATTCACCCATGTTGCCTATAGCCCCCCGCCATTTTAGGCTATCGGGGGCTTGAATGTACTTTGTGAAAACAATACCTTTATAACATTAAAAATAACATTTAAATATGAAAATGTAAACGAGGTTTGAAAAATAGGAAGGGGGAGAGGGAGTTACACAAACACGCCCACCACACACACCACACACAACACCACCACACACACCGAAACAAAACCCACACACACACCCACCAACACCACACCACCACCCCCCAATAACACACAACACACCCCAACACCACCCCACCCACCCCACCTGCACCCATTTTTCCAATAGGGGCATTGCTGGTGTGAAGGGGTTTTCAAAACGTTCCTCGTGAAAGTGTTGTCTGCTCCTTTAAAATTTCTGGATGGTGTAGACAGTGGACACAACGTCTTATTATGGTCTTTGGTATCAAGAGCAAACGATCCCCTGTTTTCTGAAAATGGTTCCCCTTTCCCCTAAAAAACTAGTGAAAAACTCTTCATTGTTTTGAAAAAAGTGTATGAACAGCGGTTGTTGTTCGTGATTGTTTTTTGTGTGGGTTCACTAGCTTGCAGATCTTCCGAAATCATCAAGCATACAGAAATTTCGGGTCCTGCTATCCCAAACCAAGCATTTGGGGTTTTTGGGTTTAAAACCCCACTGCTCCCCCTTCCCCTTTTATGGTGCTTTGCACTGCTCGTGCATTATCCATGGCAATGTTTGAAAACTTGAGTTGCGTTTTCCGACAACAAAGGTCGAGAAAAATTCATGGAAAAATTTCGGGATGGAGTTTTTCCCCGCTGCCCCCTGTCACGAATGTGGAAACAACCACCGTGCATAGTTTGGTGGCCCAATGAAACACCCAGGGATCAGCTTGACAAACGTTCCACGTATTTGCCCAAACTTCCCAGCATAAGTGAATAAATCTTTGCGGGATGGGACTTGAAAGGAAGTACAAGGTCCAGTACTTGAACTGTGGGCTCTTTTTTTTTCTGTCCTGCCATTTTGTATCCCTGGACTGTTCAGCAGGACTGACTTTTTGTATGCTTGGATGCTCGCTGTTGTAAGATATACAACGAGCTGCAGTGACTTGGTGTGCATCCTGGTTCTGGTGCGGGGAGGCCTTTAGGAAGAGTCAGCCCCAAAGATTTTCATGCCAGCAGCTGGAAAAGGGCTTGTCCACCCAGATCCCCACCCGGTCCCCAAGTTTGAAAGCAGAATTAATGTGCTCCTCCAAGCTAAGAACGAAAATTCTGTTCTCCGTGGTGTCAGCCATGCCCACTGTATCTCTTTTGCTAAAGATACAGAGGCTGATAGCAGCAAGATGGTTTTTTTGTGTGGGATTCAAGTACTCCACTGTTTGTTTTGATCAGCCCATCACATGACAAGCGCAGGGAAAATGAGTTTCTCTAAAAAAAAGGGTTTTGAGAGGGGAAAATCCCCACAGGAAGATGCAAGGAAGGTTGGCAAAAGCATGGTAAGCACCCCATGGATAAAGTCTTTGTCAGAAATTGGTGCTGTCTCCACGCACTATCATCCCTCGCCATGCTACTCAGTTAAAATTTTTGTGTCAGTACTGATACAAGTTTTACGGGTCCTGGCAGATAGGGCGCAGTCTTTTCCCTTTCCCCGGGGACGGGCCGGGCATGAGGGCCCGTATAGAACGGGAGTTGGGGTAGTTTCTTTTTGTGGTATCTTTATAGGGGCCTGGGCATTTTGTTTTTGTCCTTTTTCTTCTTTTTTTTCTGGTTGAGTCAAAAGAACCTTGTCAGGAATGAGTCAACACTGTCATAGGCTGGGGGTTTTGGTCGATGTTATCAAAAAAGCGCAGTATAAAAACCCTTTTCGCATTTGGGGGGAAGACGCTCCGCTCGCTCAAAACTGCTGCAGACCCGGTCAGCAATCTCGGAAAATTTATAGAAAATTGTCATAGAAAAATTCCCAAACCCAAAAGAAAGAGGTTCAACTAGTCCTCGTTTTCTTTTTCCTGAACTTTAAGCTCAAGAAAGAGGCAGGGGTTTCACTTTTTTGGGTTGTGCCTCTGAAGGTAGAAAGTTTTCGTGCTGCTTGCAAATAAAAGGGAAACAACTGTGGGAAAAGATAGAACACTTGTTCTGTTGCATTTGAAGAGAGGGTTTGAAGTATCACTTTCACAATTAAGTGTTGGTCCACACAAAAAAAATTTTCAAAATTTTTAAAGAAGAAGGGATCGAAACCTCTTTTACATTTTTCAGTGAAGCATCAAAACCTTTCCCACGCGGGAAAAAAAAATCTCTACGAAGCTGTTTAGTGCTTTACTTGTGCCGCGTCAGAACTTCATTACATGCCCTTTTGACTGTCACCCAAAATCCTTTTCAAAATCAGTACAGTTTCTCGGCTTGAAACAGGACGTAAGCCCGGAATGATTTAAGTAACTTTTTACGAAAGGGGTGCTGTGAACGTTTCCCTTCAAACCCGTTCGCCACTCGAATGTTAGCTTGCACAGGGAAAGGGCATGTGAAAACAGGATCTCTTCAGCCTCGCGAAAATTCTCTATGAGGGCCCCTACTCTGCCGGCAAGCGGTGGTTTGGATGGAGAGCCTCCTTAAAATTTACTGAATCAGATGCAGGTTTTCGCCTGTAGAATCGCCAAACAGTTTTTGTGATATTTTGGCTTCAGTCGCCACCTGTCCCTGGAGCAAATTCCCTAGAAGTTTTGGGCTTTCAGTAATGCTGCTTGTTTTCTAACTTTGCAGTCCATTTTTAAATTTGAACCTGTGAAATTTGGGTTGATTGAGTGGATGATGCTTTTTACGAAAAAGCATATGTCTTGCGTTCTTTTAGAGGAAGTGTCGCGTCTTGTTTTTTTGGGGCTTGTGGGGGTTCATTTTTTCCGCTTTTCAAAAGCACGTTGTTCCCAAATTGGGTTCCAGTTTTGTGCCAGCAGGGTGGTTTGTACGAAAAATAGTCCCCAAAATTCTGTCTTGTTCATCAAAAGCCTAAGAACAGGTGTACAAAAACTCTCCCAATTTTAAGAAAGTTTTTAAGTTGTCGCAAATTTTGTACCCTACACCATCTTTTCTTGCTGGGCATATCAAGTTTCTGAAGGTCTTTTTGGCCCGAATGCAAATGTTCCAGTTGATAGGTTCTCCTCTGAAATCCTGATGGGGGTGCTTTCAAATCGCTTAAATTTTATGCTGCCAGGCCAGCTCCCTTTTGGAAAAACCCTTTTCAATACCATAGAACAAAAAGCCATGTCTAAAAACAATAAAATAAAAAAAAAATATCGCTATTTTAAAATATTAAATTTCAAAAAGATAAGTGAGATATAATAATGAAAGATGCCCTTACAACAACGACCAACACACACAAACACCAACACCCCCAAAACACCCAAAACACACCACACAGTTTTTGACAGCACGGATCACCATAACATGAGGGTGGGTTCGTTGACCGGCAGGCGCCAGCCTTGGGTGGGTTTAAAATTTGCACATGGGGAATTAGCGTCGATGGGTCGCCCCGCTTTGCCTTTTTTTTAACTTTTTGTTTTTGTACTTCGTCGAATAAAATGTGGGAAAGGTTAGATATAAAAAAGGGGGGAAAGAAGGATTTGTGCGATGATGGAACAAATCGTTGGCCGGGGGAAAAAAATTAGGGCGACGTGTGTAAGAATTGTCCGGGGTTTTCTCTAAAAAATTTTTTCTCAGATAGGTCTTTAATTTTAAAAAAAGTTCTAATTGTCCCGCTTGTTTCGTGATTTTGCGAAAGGGAGCAAAAGGGACTTTTTGTTTTACAGAATTTATAAACAGTTCCCAAAAAAATCAGAGGCGTTTAAAAAGTTGGGGTATAAATCACGAAAACCCTTTTTAGCGGGGGGAAACAGTAAACTGAAGCACCGGGTGCGCGGTGTAGCCCATGATGTGACGGCGCGGCCTCAAGGCCAGCTAGTGGGTGATTTCCCCCAGAACAGCGACCATCGAAGTGCACAGTTTTGCGAATTGCGAACTTTTTATGTCTACCATGTCTCCCACGTTCCGGATTCGGGGTTCTGACCTAATATTTTAAAATATGGTCGGAAGTATTTTTGGCAAGTGGGTTGCTTTCACTCTTCATGTCAGGGTTTTTTTCCCTTGCCGTTTAATGGTCTTGGTGCTTGAACAAAGCACACGAAACATGACCCTAGGTGTACTGAACTGCACAGTCCCCTCAGTGATACTCTTGGTCTCTCAGTCTCGCCCCTTTAACTGATTCAAAGTCCCCGAGGTCCGAACCAAACGTGTTTTAGTGCCCCCCTAACGTGTTGCCCTTAGATGGGTTTCAACCACACCTCTCCCTCCCATCTTCCCCTCCTTGGAGGATGGTAATATATGTCTCGGAGCATGCTCGCAGGGATGCACACACTACAGCTCTCCCCTCTCTCTCTCTCCTTCTTCTTCTCTGCGTCTGTAAATATATTTTTTATTAATTTTTATTAAAATATATTATATATATATTAGGGTTGTGTGTGTGTGGTTGGTGTGTGTGTTGGGGTGTGTGTGTGTGTGTGTGTTTTTGACAATCAAAAAAAGCACAAACGCAGCAAACCCCTCTCTCTCTCTCTCTCTCTCCTCTCTCTCTCTCTCTTCTCTCTCTATATATATATATTTATATATAGAAGGAAAGGGGGAGAGAGAGAGAGAGAGGGGTTGTGTGTGTGTGGGGGTGTGTGTGTGGTTGTGGTGTGTTATGCTACTACATACATGCACAAACGCACGCAAACACACACACACACACACACACACACACACACACACACACACACACACACACACACACACACACCGTCTCCTTCTACCCTACCTCGCAGACACTTTGAAATGTCTCCACTACAAGCTGTTGCAAAAGCGACCATCACACATTAATAGAAAGATTACACACACACACACACACACACACACACACACACACACGCAAGTATACAAAAGAGAGAGAGAGAGAGAGAGAGAGAGAGAGAGAGAGAGAGAGAGAGAGAGAGAGAGAGAGAGTACACACACACACACACACAAGTACACACACACACACACACACACACACACACACACACACACACACACACATACACAAGTATATATATGTATACACACACACACACACACACACACACACACACACACACACACACACACACACACACACACACACCATATATCATCAGCAAATTGAGCCTATTCCAAAATGGGAACAAAGTAAAGCCTCCTTTGATATAGATTATACAGATGTATCAAAAAAGATTGTTCACATATCTTAAGAACATCTGTTTACGCTCATTTAGAAAGTAACTACAATCACCATTTGAAAATTTTTACACATGGCTCCGTGCTAGATAATGATAACACGGGAGCAGCCTTCATAATCCCTAGTTTCAAAATAGAAAAGCTCTTCTATCTTGGTAGACAGTTATCGATATTTAGTGCCGAATTAATGGCTATACTTAAGTCGTTATATTTCATCCTAAATTTTCCAATAAATAATTCCCAAATTATGACAGGTGTTGATTCGAAAGCAGCAATCCACTCGATTAAGTCTGCATGTCCTTAATTCGTCTTGATATGGTATTAGAAATTCATCATCTCATTCATCTTTTATCCTTGAAAGGCATTACTGTTACTTTTTGTTGGATCCCCTCTCATTGTGGTATTGTACCCAACGAGCGCGTAGATCAACTTGCAAGAAAAGCAGCTCAAAATGTCAATTACGCAATACCACTTAACATTCCTTCAGATTTGAAAGAATGTTTTTCAATTATAAATTCAACGTCAAGAAAAAAAGTTAAAACATTACTGATTAACTCAGACGTCCAATATTATCACAACTGTGTAAAGTTTAGTGATGGGTACAAGGGGAAAACGTACAAACAAGTCTCTTTCTCGTCTAGGGAGATTGAAAGCTTAATCCATAGATTTCGTTTGAACGCATTGAAAACAAAATATTGTCATAACGTTAAATGTATGTGTGGGGAAACCTTAAGTATCAGTCATTTACTAATTCAATGCCCAAGAGCAAGAGAACTCTTTACAAATTCGGGTATTGATGGTTACACTGATGGATCGACTTCCTTACCTTTACCAAGTATTTTAAACAGTTCTTGTGTTCTTGAGTCAATTTGCAAATGTTTGTTAAGTAGTTCAATTGGCCTTTATCTTTAGATCTTATCTCTACTCAGTTACATAATTTTGTTTTGATTAAATGGAAGAGGGATAGAGGGGAGGGGTGGGGGAGGGGGGAGGATGTCATATTCTATCATTAACGTATTAATACACTCAATCACTTACATACATCATTCACCCACACATAAAAATGTCTGAATCACTGTAGTGGAAGGACATTAAACCGACAACACACACACGTGCACGTATCCCCTACACACACACACACACACACACACACACACACACACACACACACACACACTGACGCGTGCATATCCCTTTCACACACACACACACACACACACACACACACACACACACACGCGCGCGCGCGCGCGCGCG
>CM031621.1:62186443-62188943 GCA_018398815.1 Conus ventricosus
GGAAGATCGTGAGGATTTCTTCCAGCTTTGTCTGAAGCGGTGGTTGAAGATGCGACAGTCTTGCGGGAAGATCGTGAGGATTTCTTCCAGCTTTGTCTGAAGCGGTGGTTGAAGATGCGACAGTCTTGCGGGAAGATCCGGGGCGGGGTGAGGATTGCGGGTGTTTGGTAGGAGAGTGACGACGCCCACAGTCAGGCCAGCCAGAGTGCTGGGCATGTCATTGTGCACAGCCAGGCCGCGTCAGCTGCAGCCCAGATAACCCACGGGCCAAGGGCACACACGCACATGCGGCAACTGGACTGATCGAAAGCTGTGCGTGGTCGTTGAACCGACTACGCGACACAAAACGGGACCACTGTCGTCGATGACTAAGCCACTAGCTGAACGCCTGACTGGTTAGCAATTCGTTTTGATTCATTGCTTTAACAGCTGAACGGCGCATCAAATTACACACAAAAACCCACAAACCCACCCAAATAACGTCGTCGATCAGTATTGCACACGTGTAAAAGACGAATGCACCAGAAATACACAGTCTTAAGAATAATCAACAAATCGATCGAGCGGTCCTATCTTGCCGAACGAGTGGTTACTTTTTGTATCGCTTAATGAAGTATACGACTCTTAAGATTCTTTCACCAATTCGTTGACCAGCTCACAGACGAATAAACGTTTCAGGATTTCATCTTACCAGTCAACATCTCATCAGCGCATTGCCTGACTGACCCGAGTAAGTGCTTGTAACATACAGATGACCCTTGTCCAGTGTCACTGGTCCGGTAGGGCGGAAATAGTACATGTACGTGTATCTTAGTTCACAATGATAACTTTCGTTCAGAGAGGCGGTCAGAGCGGCGTGTTTCTGCAGCAACTGAAAAGCACGGTTTGTTTTATTTTCCCTTTTCCCTTTTCTTCCCCTCGGGTAATGGAGATTTGGTCCGTGCTTTCACCTGTGAAATATTGATGTAGGTGTCACGGTTCAGCGAAGCAGCCTCGTCTTGTCACTGTCTTCTGAAACACAGGTGGAGCAAAAATGTAGCCAGAACGTTTGTCTCACGTGATATCGACGTGCTCTTTGTCCTTGTGGTGGAACATGTGAAATGCGCCACCTCATGATCACTCGAACGTAGACATACACGGCGGACAGACAAATGCCACCAGACATTCTCATGCAAAAACACACCGAATTCTATACATACACACACGCGCGCGCGCGCGCGCTATGTGCACACACACACACAGACACACACACACACACACACACACACACACACACACACACACACACACACACACATGCTTGAGGCTATAGCTTGCGCTGATGTGTGCACATACTCATCCCTACCCATAGACACACGCACCTGCGCACGCCCTCACACAGACGCTACCCTTGACCACATATTTGCACAAATACCATATCCTAATCGCATCACTGTATTCCGGCAATTCCTGACTCCATGCCATCCAGCCCTTACTTTTTTTGTTTCGTCCACTGTAACTTTCTTGTAGAAAGACTAGAATACAACCAAACAGACCACACACACACACACACACACACACACACACACACACACACACACACACGCCACACTCACCTCTCCCGCACACACACACACACACACACACACACACGTACCCCCACACACAAACACACACACACACAGAGGCATGCACGCACACACACACACACACACACACACACACACACACACACACACACACACACACAAAGGCACGCACACACGTACGCACGCACAAACACACACACACACACACACACACACACACACACACACACACACACACGATGAGATCTCGGACATGGAGCACCTTGCCTCAGCCCAGCCTGTCCACAAGAAAGATAACTGCAGCTTCACCGCCGATTGTTGGCCAGTGTCCTGATAACATCTGTCGGCGGCATATTGCTGGATCACGTGATACGCAGGACACCAGCCTCATACTCGACCCACACAACTTCCTCTTCATTGCCCAATGTGGATGAAAGGATACCAGCAGCGGCAGACTAATATTTGGATAAAGTGCTTCCTTGGCAACCACACACTGGAGGGGTTAAACTTTTTCAGTTTGCCAAGCGACCTCTGGTGTCCCTCTGGGATCTGTTTTGGGGCCAGCTCTCTTCTTGAATTACATCAACAACTCATACAGAAGAATAAGTCGATTGCAATACTTCGCCGATGACACCATTCTCGGTTGAGCGATTCTCCCCCCTGACCGATTCTATACTGACTTCCATAAAAAACGCGAAAAATTGAAAGGCTATTTTTCGGGTGAAAAGGGGTGAATATACAATATTGAACCATTGCGGCAAGTTGTTTGGGTCCAAGATTCACGTGCAGTGAAAAAATTGTGTGAGCAACACATCATTCCCGGCATTGGAGGGTCAACAAAAATGGCAAACTGGTTGCTGCATGTGAGGCACGTGCACACCATGCAGAGCAAAGTTTAACCAGCGACAAGTACGCAGGCATGCAGCCTTTAT
>CM031621.1:62196443-62198943 GCA_018398815.1 Conus ventricosus
TTTTTTGGTGAGTGGCATGACTCAGAAACTGTGCAATGTCGCCTCTGGTGGGCTGCCTTATGACGAACGGCTATGCCAGCCACGGGCGACTGGAATGCATCATGTTGAGACAGTTCTTAACATTCAGTACACTTAAACCTTGCGAACACTGCTCATGCACGCGCTCCATGATTTTTTAATCTCCATGTTCCCTGCTGACGTGAAGTCACGTGAGTGAGAATGCCGAGGATTCCTTCCACTAATCACAGCATGTTACTATTTTTGGTGCGTATTTTTGGTGACGGAACATAATGCGGAAAGCGTGTTTTTTGTTGTTGTTGTTGTTTTTTAATCTTTGACCTCTGGCCCTTTCAGATATGTACCATGTTCATATCGAAATTGAAGAAGAGCTTAACGTAAAAACGCTGAATTAGACTCAGAATTGTTCAAACTCCGTCTTTGTATTTCATCTCTGTCACTTCTTTCATACTGTCATTACATGCGTTGGACGATGTGATTCGTCCCTTTGTGTAAACTTCCTTCCGATTGGGGGAAAGAGATCTTGGCGTTCACGCGAGTGTACTGTCTAGGGTGCGGCTGTGTACGGGCGAGCCGCTGTCTCATGCTCACAAAAAAAATACTCCTGTACCGAAAACACTACCGGAGTTCTTACAGCCTACGCTCTGAACACCTCGGTTGGACGTTGTCTCTTTTTATTTGCTCTCTCTCTCTCTCTCTCTCTCTCTCTCTCTCTCTCTGACTCTCTCAAAGGGAGATAATGTTGCTTATAGCCCAGCCGACCGCAAAGGGCCATATCAGGGCTGTCACCATGTTAAAATCAACTCACCAGTCATTAAAAAAAAAAAAAAAAACTTTCACACATCTTGTTAAATGACATCGTCTACAAACGCACCAGAAACTTTGTTAAAATCTTTCTGCCGTAAAATCTTAAATCAGATAAAAAAATGTTAATCTCTCTCAAAAACTCAAGGATCACGTCAGGCGGGACATCCCTGAACAGGATCTTCATGGACTCCGCCGTAAAATGTTTGTGTCTCACATCGTGCAAGTCCCAACACTCTAAAAGAACATGTTTCATTGTGAGTGGCGCATGACCTCTGACTCTCTCTCTTTTTCCCCTACACTGCAAACATTATTTTCATGTGGTAAGAAAAAAACTCTTGCTATCAGGCTCGATCAGCTACCCAAGGGAAATACACTATTCCTGGCTTTTGAAACCCAACACTTCCGTTGGCTTTGTTTTGTCTTTGCCCACTAATTTGTACACAATATTTTCAGCCTTTCTAACCACTACACATACAGAAACACTTAAGGCACTTTAGACAAATCCGTTGAGTTTTCACGGGATACAAAAAAACGTACATTACTCTGACATCATCGCTCCAACTTGTCAAATTTGGTTTAAATTTCCACCCTTGCCAGCGTACTGTCCTGATAGTAGCGTTTTCAGCGTGAACGGGCAGTGTTCTTAACTCGAAGTGCGATTCAAGTGGGCGGGAGTAGCGGTGTACGCGTGCACTGTAAAGAGCGGGCGAAGGCCACAGGCACTACGATGTGTTTTCCCAGCGAGACCTGCTGAACCCCATGTTGACTGCGGAAGTTCCTCCTGGGAGATTCTGGAATGAACGGTGTGAGGGGGAGCAATATCACCCGACGGGACCGAGAAAATACGGCCGAATTGAAAACAAAGCTCGACTTCGATCCCCGACACATAACTTTTGTACAGCCCCTGCCGTTATTATCAGGGAGAGCTGTGACAGCCTTGGGCGTTTTCCTGGCTGCCTGAGGGTTGACGGAGAGGTCCAGCTGTTGTCGTGATTGCCCGCTGTCTTATTGCCCTTTCCTGTGGCGGGTTGAGGAAAAAAAAAAAGCGTGAGGGCAGTATGTGAGGTTATCTCGATGTTGAGGGCGCTAAGCGACGGTGGCTCTTGCGAAATGCGTCATTTTTGTTCTGAGCTATTTCTGGCGAGAATTTCGTTGTATTCCTGGTGTCGTCTTCTTTATTGTTATCATTATCATTATTGATGTCGTAGTTGTTGTTCATTATTAGTATTATGTCCCTGGCAGTAACCACTGATAATGATAATACCAACAATACCGTAAGTACAGTTGTTTTTTGTTTAAGTGTGTGTGTGTGTGTGTGTGTGTGTGTGTGTGTGTGTGTGTGTGTGTGTGTGTGTGTGTGTGGTGTGTGTGTGTGTGTGTGTGTGGTGTGTGTGTGTGTGTGTGTGTGTGTGTGTGTGTGTGTGTGTGTGTGTGTTTAGAGAGAGGGGTGGAGAAACTAACAGGTAGGACGGTGTTCGGGAGTGCCAGAGCACGAGACTTTAATGCATGTATTCGTGTGCCCCTTCATATGCACAGTCCCTCAATTCATATTAGCGACAGAGTACACATTTCACGCATTTGATGTAAGTGTAAAAATGGCACTTTGAACAAAGCACTCGAAAACGAACACCAATCAGTCACTAAAAACAAACAAACTAAACAAGAATACAAGTCC
>CM031621.1:62208943-62211443 GCA_018398815.1 Conus ventricosus
GAGAGAGAAAGAGTGTGTGCGTACGTGTTCGTGTGTATGTGTGTGCGTGCATGCGCGCGCGCTCACGTGTGTGAAAGTATGTATGTGCTTGCGCGTGTGATTTTGTCCAAAAGACTTAACGGGTGTTGCTCTCATAATGCAAGTCAGTTTAATCATTCTAATTTAACACATTGAGCAGGCTACAACATGGCAGGATCCCCCCCCCCCCCTCCCTCCCCTCCCCTCCCTCCCCACTCATTCCCGAGAATCCAACTGGTTAAGTAAAGAGTGTGTGATTTCTAAAGAAGCATGTTGACTATTTCAGAACCAGCGAGTCGATGTCGTCGACGGAACCACAACCGAAATACCCCTGCCCCCTCTTCAAACAACTCATCATCATCCTCTTCCCCGCTCCCTCCCACTTCTGTGCGCGGGATTCGACTATTTTTCGCCTTTCCTTAAATCCAGCTTTTATCTTGAAGCCTAAACACAGTGAAACCCGCCCAGAGGAGATTCCAATCACGACTGACGGATTTCAGGTTGTCACCGACTTACTCGTACAGTCGCAAACGGGACTGACTTGTACTCATTACGCGAGTTCTGTTTGTTAAATGCTCATTCGTTTAAAATGTACACACACACACACACACACACACACACACACACATTGTTTTTATTTACATGGTGAACTGAAAAGAATGTTTCCGAGCAGCGTGTCATCTTAGATAATCTTCTTTTAATGTTAGGGGCAAAATCACTTCAGGCGAAACGTTTGTCATCTTTGGTTTCTGCGTGGACTGAAAATGATTCTGCTTGATTTAGTATTCAGACATCAAAAGATCGGAGACACACAGCTCCCAAAAATGTAGACACAATGCATGAGAGAAAGAAGGTGGGGCGGAGAGAGATAGACAGAGAGAGAGAGAGAGAGAGAGAGAGAGAGAGAGAGAGAGAGAGAGATAGAGAGAGAGAGAGAGAGAGAGAGAGAGAGAGAGACAGACAGACAGACAGACAGACAGACAGACAAGACAAGACAAGACAGAGAGAGAATAAAACACGTACTACCTACCCAGCCACCCACCCGCTCGACAGAGACAGAGAGAGAGAGAGAGGACAGACAGAAAATAAAGCACGTACTACCTACCCAGCCACCCACCCGCTTCTCCCCGCCCGCGCAACACACACGCACGCACGCGCGCGCGCACACACACACACACACACACACACACACACACACACACACACACACACACACACACACACACAGGTGTACGTATACAGTCTCTATGCTTTGTGTCACTTTTTTTCCTCAACAAATGATTGACCTAGTGAAACATCTCAGATGTATGAAATCATATGAACTTAAAAAACAAAACAAACAAATCAGCAAACAAATCAACACGAAAATGTCATTACGATCGCGGGGAGGATAGGGTGGGTCATTTCCCCCCACTATCTCAACATGCTATCTCTCCATCTCTCCCACTTTGATGTCATCTTCAATGATGGAACACAACCAAGCATCTTTCATAACTTGTTTTTCGATTTTCACAACACACACACACACACACACACACACACACACACAACACACACACACACACACACACACACACACACACACACACACACGCTTGCAAGCTTGGAAACACGCATGACATCATTTACAAACATTCACGCCACGCCCGCTGCTTATGTGACCTATAACCCAAATTGTAAGCATTGTAAGGTGTTGAATTATAGGGTATGCTTTTAAAACAAATTTTCACTGACTCATTGACTCATTATCTTGTAATATATATATATATTAGATATGGATGTCTCTTTTCCAAAAGTGCATTCTGTGAAATCATCTTGAAAACACTCTCTTTAGGAAGAGGTCACCTTCTTTCTCAAATCACTTGGAAGAAAAACTGAAAATTTATTGCAATTACATATGTACTCGTGAAATACACACGTGTCATTAAAGTTGATACAGCCTAGAAGAAAACTCTTCCATGGTATAAAACAGTTGTGATATACACATGTGTCATTAACGTTGATACAGACTAGAGGTAAACTTTTCCGCGGTATAAACGTACAAGTTTTCATAGTGGAAAAAAAACAGCAGCATCGGCACAAACTTCGCACCCAAAAGGGTTATGCGTGTGTAGTGTATGTAGCTGCAGCGTTCGCACTGCGTACGAAGCACATGCATCAGCATCTTGCGACCTTACATCGTCGCTAGTCGAGTGCCTGATTGGCCCAGGTGGTTAGAGTAATGACCATGCAGTCACATGTTGCGAGTTCAAATCCCGCTGGAGCCGAACGTTATCAGTTCTGTTGTCCTTCATCGCACGTTGTCGTTTCATCCCACTCTCCAGAGATCGTTAATTAATCCCTCTCTGTCGTGCCACGATAGATGGGACTGGACATCACGCCCGTTTCACTTTCAGTTTTATCAAGGAGGCGTCACTGCGTGCGGACTAGTCCATATACGCTACACCACATCCGCTAAGTTTTGAGACCACATTACGCATGA
>CM031621.1:62216443-62218943 GCA_018398815.1 Conus ventricosus
TTCCCCTTTTCTTCTGTGTGTTCGGTGTTGTCGTATCTACTAAGGCGATACGGTGTCACAAGCATTTGCTTTGTGGTATGCGTGTGTACTTATTTCATCGTGGGAGCAGGGGCTACCTTACTTGTTCCTTATTTCCCCACAAAACAGTAATTTCTCCATAAACGCAGCTCATCATCTCCGGGAAGACGTTAATTTTCCCACCGAAACGTCTGATACAATTATTTTCCCCTGTAAACAGCTGTATCCGAAAGACTACAATGTTCCAGTGTAGACAATCAATTACTCCAGGAACAAAGGTTATTTTCTCGTAAACCAAAAAGCTACCTATCCGCCAAAAATGCTCGTGAAACAGCTTCCCGATGGAATAGTTGATTTCTCGCTAGGAAAAAAATACTTTTATACATGGAAAAAAGAGATGTTCCGTGAAAACAGGTAATAGTTCCGGGATCCGGAAACAATCCTTTTCCCGTAAACACACACACAGAGAGAAGAGAGAGAGAGAGAGAGAGAGAGAGAGAGAGAGAGAGAGAGAGAGAGAGCTAATCATCCATGAAATACAGACTTTTTCTGTGAAATCAGCTAATTATCCCGAGGGGACAATAATTTCCATCGCTGTTTTCAGCAGTTATAATTGTTCTGTGAAAAAATATCCATGGAAATCAATTATTTTCCTGCAAGAATTGCCTTTTTTCCACATGAAAACAACGTTATTTCCCTGGGATTTTTGTTGTTGTTGTTTTTTTGTTTTTTGTTTTTCGTTAAAGTAATTATTTTCTGGTGAAATTACCCTTTCGAAGCTGACGTGCTCCCATATGAGACAGACAGGCGAACTTTCATCACAAGACAAGATGATCATCGGAGTGTTATGGTAGCAGTGAGTTTTGAACAGCTTCACGGTTTCCATGATGATAGTCCTGCCGACCGTACAACATCTTTTTTTTTAAGTTGTCAAACGCCATAACGAGAACGGGTCGTATCCTAAAAGAAGAGCTTCATCATGAAAAGGATGCAAACAGACACCGTGAATGACATGATAGCTAAACAATTACTTTCCAAAGGGATGATAACTTGGGACTAAGTTGGGTCGAAAATGTCAACTCTTCCGCTTTATTTCTCGTTTCCTGGTTTTAAATGCGTCACAATTCCAATGAAAACCAATTACCGGAGACAGAAACAAAACAAAAACAAACAAAAAACCCCATAGATAATGGTAAATCGGAAAAGAAACACAACCGAAAGGAGAGATGTATCCATCCTAAAAAAAAAAAAATTAAAAAAAAGTGTGTACAATTTTCGCTACCTACTCGCCAATGAAAAAAAGCTGTGTCATACACTGTGACCAGAGAGAGAGAGAGAGAGAGAAAAAAGAAGTGTAGAGCAGTGTTCAGGACAAAGACGGGAGTAGGCTTCCCGTCCACAAGGAAAAGCAGTACGCAAAGGTCGCACAGCGAGGTGGGGGACAAAAACAGCGTGATTGGGAAGACGACTATCGTTTCTTTTCTTTTCTTTTTTTTCTTTGTGAACGGGTTGAAGGAAAGGTCGAGTAGGACATCAATTAAGATATGGGTGTATGGAGGTGCTAGCAAATAAATTGACATGGGCATGTGTTCGCGTTCACAGGTATGCAGAGGTGTGTGTGTGGTGTGTGTGTTGTGTTGTGTTGTGTGCGTGCGTGCGTGCGCGCGCACGTGTGAGTGTGTGTGTGTGTGTGTGTGTGCGCGCGCGTGCGAGTGTGTGTGTGTGTGTGTGTGTGTGTGTGTTCAGTTACAGGCGTGTGCTTTTGTAGCTATAGCGCAGGGGAAGGTGACCTCATGAATGCGCTTGCGTGCATACATTTGAAAGTACGAGTGCATATGCAAGCGAATGGGTATGAGCAGGCTATGTGTGTGAAGACTGGTGTGTGTGTGTGCGTGTATGCGTGCGTGCGTGCGTGCGTGTGTGCGTGCGTACGTGCGTGTGTGTGTGCGTGCGTGCGTGTGTATACATCGGAGCCAGTTTTGGTGACCTCGGACAGCAGGCGGTAAAAGATCCTGTTTTATCAGAAAACCCGCGCGTCTTTCAGCTGTGTTCAATTTACTGGTATAGGTAAGCTTGGTCAGGTGTAAATGTAGCATTTCTGTCGTTGTATTACAGTCTGTGGTTCTAGCCGAAGAAGCGTTAAACAAAGCGAAAGGTATTGTTAAAACGCTAGGTGCTGGGTAGCCTTCTGAATCATTCTAAGAAAATAGGAAGCAAAAACACAGACCTTCAGGAAGGTCGGAAAACTGTCTCCGCAGAAAGAACCCCCCCTCCCCCCCCCCCCCCCCCTTGCCTACCCTCCTCCCCCCTTTCCCCTCCCCCTCCCCCCCCCCCCCCCCCCCCCCGACATTCCCATCGGGACTGATAACAATCAGCCTGTGACCCCTTGCCATTGACCTTACAACTGACCGTGAACTTCAGGAGGGTGACCGACCATCTTCCTGTCCGTCCTACGGGTTTAACTCAGTTTAGCTGTGAGCGA
>CM031621.1:62221443-62249152 GCA_018398815.1 Conus ventricosus
TCAAAAGTGTCCGTGTGCTCTTAGACTTGAGCTCGTTAATACCCAACGTGCGCACTTGCGAGATCGTGAGGGAGAGAGAGAGAGAGAGAGAGAGTGTGTGTGTGAGCGTGCATGCGTGAGTGCGTGCATGCATGGGTGGTGTGTGTGTGTGTGTGTGTGTGTGTGTGTGGTGTGTGTGTGTGTGTGCGCGCGCGCGCGTGTGTGTGAATATATGTCCGAGTGCACGTGTTTGTATTTATTTAGACAGAGCTGGGATTTATTTTTTTTAAGGAACATAAGAATGGCAACAGAAGAAGACAAATAAAATGAAAATGGAAGGAAGGGGAAGCGACAGTCACATCATCAACAAGAAGATGCGTGAACAGTTTGCAAAACAAGAGAGAGAAAGAATTTCAGTGAAAAGAACATAAAGTACTTTAGGGTAGAAACCCTGTTTTCCCTTAATGCTATGTTGAAGTCATGCCAGGTTAGTTCATTTTAGATTGACTTTTCCGCCATTTTTTTCTTTCATGCCCTCCTTTCTTGGCCTCCTTTTCTTTTTCTTTTTTTTTCTTTCCTGCTGTTGTCTTTCTTCACTTTTGAAGGCACTATGGCGTATGTATTTGTGTGTAAGAGCTCGTGTGTCGTGCACTGGTCGTTAACAACAAGAACAACTGCAAAGCTATGAAAACTAAACAGTTGAAGAGGGAAAAACAGGAGGGAGGGATCAGGCAGTTCAAGGAAAGCGAACGAAAGCTCTGATGACTTTCAGTTATTTCAGACACAGGCAAGATTATCAGACAATCTGTCCCTCAAACCATAGGATCCAGTTCTAAATCAGCGATCAAATTTGGTAGATACGATTTTTCTGAGAACAATGGCATATGATGTGAACAGTTGTAGCAATGTGCACATGCCATTCCTGCTGAATTAGATTCTCAAATTATTTAGCCTAAGTTTACAATCAACACTTGAAAGCATCCTTAAATTACATGACCACGATAAATGTTTGAACAGTACAAAAAAAATAACCACTTTTAAAACCTTTGAAATTAACAATGTTTCTGAAGTAAAAGGACGTCTGCACTTCTGTAGTTGATATTTTGTTTTCTCTGTAATGGAAAATACCCCCATTGTAAATATAACTTTCTACGCGAAACGCTAGAAAATCTTGAAACCAAAGCTCAGTGTAACGGCAAACTGTAGTTTTGACGCATCGTCAATGACAAGCTTTAGGAGCAGTTCACGACTTCGTCGGTTGATTACACCAGGGACCGTACAGCAAAGGGACTAACAAGAGCCAGATGGGCCGCGCGAAGTACTGCTCGCGAGCAGACGACCGAACTTGGGCGTAAAGAACTTCCGGTGGCAGCTTCGAGCGAGTAAACAATGTGTGGAACACGCGTGTCGGACGGTGTAAATCTCGTTTTTTCGCATGAACACTCCAATTTCTTGTACCAAAACCACATCGCATCTAATATGGGGGGTGCAAACTGTGCCATTGTTGGCTGTCCCGCCCAGAAATCTAAACACAAAGGGCTTACATTTCACAAATTACCGGCGAAAGGTACGAACGATGAGTGGAGAAAGCAGCTGATCAACAGTATCAACAGACAAGATAAATCGTTCAACCCCGACAGGGCTACAATTTGCTCCCGTCATTTCAAGGATTCTTGCTTCAAAACTGGTAAGTCTGAGCATAGACTCTATATCGTTCAGTTAATAGCAGTATTTCATCGAATAGGTTTCTGTAATGACAATTAAGTTCGGGCATCCAAAATTCAGTGATGTCCAAGTGTTGGTTGTTTTACAAGGGCCGCTCATTGAAGTAAACAGTTTCCATTCTGTGTGTGTGTGTGTGTGTGTGTGTGTGTGTGTGTGTGTGAGAGAGAGAGAGAGAGAGAGAGAGAGAGAGAGAGAGAGAGAGAGAGAGAGAGAGAGAGAGAGAGAGGTATGTTCATGTGTGTGCGTCAGTGCATGTTTATGTGTGTGCGTGGTAATTTCTTAAGTCACGGTAAAGGCAGAACACATCGTCTTTTTTGTTATACACACAAATAGTAATTGATGTACATGTACTCTTGAACTTGCATGATGTAGTCAAGCCATACGTCACAGGTTTCATCAGTAGACTACAAAGCCTTTTAGACCTCTCTCCTCTCTCTCTCTCTCTCCTCTCTTCTCTCACCTCACTCTTTCGCGTCCACCCTTTTTGTTTCCTTGGGCTTCCCCCGGACGGAAAAGGGAAGGGCCCCCCTTTAAGGGGTTTTTTTTAAAAAATTTGGAGGGCCGGGAACAAGCCAACAAGGGCCCCTTTTTGCCCCCCCCATTTTTGATGCGAAATTTTTTTTGGACGAAAGGGGGGGTTAGTAGGAAAACAAAGTTTTAAACCCCGTGCAGGGTTTATTTTTTACGGGGGCTAAAAGGGGGCCCCTTTTTAAAATTTTTAAATTTTCCCCGGGGGGGGCCCATCTGGTTTTTTAGTCCTTTTTGCTGCCCCGGTCCCGGGAGGCGACGTACGGTAAGGGGAAAAAAACAAAACGTTAGTGTCTAGCCCCCCCGGTTATGTATCCCCGCCCGGGGCCCAAAAATTCCCCGTTGTTTCTTAGATTTTAGCTCGATAATACCCAACGTGCGCATTTGGGCGAGATCGGGAGGGAAGGGGGAAGAGAGAGATTGTGGGGGTGATGCGGATGCGTTGCAGGCTGTGGTTGTGTGTGGGGTGTGGTTTTGGTGTGTGGTGTGTGTGTGTGCGCGCGCGCCCCGTGTGTGTGAATATATTTTCCCGAGTGCACGGGGGTTTGTTTTTATTTAACAGAGCTGGGATTTATTTTTTTTAAGGGAACATAAAAATGGAAACAAAAGAAAAACAAAAAAAATTTAAAATGGAAGGGAAAGGGGAACCCACAGTCACATCATCAACAAAAGATGGGGGTGAACAGTTTGCAAAACAAAAAGACAAAAAAATTTCAGTGAAAAAAATTTTTAAAGTACTTTTGGGGTAAAACCATTTTTCCATTAAGGCAAAAGTTGAAGTCTGCCAGGTTATTCATTTTAAATTGGGATTTTTCCCCCGCCATTTTTTTTTTTTCACCCCCTCCTTTTTTGGGCCCCTCCTTTTCTTTTTCTTTTTTTTCTTTCCTGCTTTGCCCTTTCTTATTTTTAAAAGGGCACTAGGCGAAATTAAATTGTGTGTAAGACCCCGGTTTTCCTTGCACTGGTCTTAACAACAAGAAAAAATTTTGCAAAGCAAATGAAAAAAACAGTTAAAAGAGGGAAAAACAGGAGGGGGGGATCAGGCAGTTAAAAAGGAAAAGCGAACGAAAGCTCGATGACTTTCATTTTATTTAGACACGGGCAAAAATTATCAGACAATCGGCCCCCAAACCAAAAGGGAAACCAGTTCTAAATCACCGATCAATAGGGAGATAAGTTTTTTCTGAGAAACAAGGGCATATGATGTGAACTTTTTGTAGCAATGTGCACATGCCTTTTCCTGCTAAATTTAATTCCCCCAAATTATTTACCCCTAATTTTTACAATAAACATTTAAAGCACCCTTTAAAAATTACATGACCACGTTAAGGGTTTAACATCCCAAAAAAAAAAACCATTTTTAAAAAACCTTTGAAATTAACCCAATGTTTCTGAAGAAAAGGGACGTCTCACTTCGTAGTTATTTTTTTTTTTTCCCCTTGAAATTTGGAAAAAACCCCCCTTGAAAATATAACTTTCTCTACGCAAAAACGCTAAAAATTTTGGAAAAAAAACCCCAAAGTTGGGGGCAAACAAGTTTTGACGCATCTCAATGACAATTTTTAACTTCACGACTTCGTGGGTTGATTCCACCAGGAACCGTACAGAAAAGGGGACTAACAAGAGCCAATGGGCCCCCCAAGTACGCCCCGCGAGCAGACGACCGAACTTGGGGCGAAAAGAACTTCCGGTGGCAGCCCCGAGCGAGTAAAAAAATTGTGGAACACGCGTGTGGGACGGTGAAAAAACTTTTTCGCATAAAACATTTTCCCAAATTTTCCCCTTTTTCCCAAAAACCAATCGCATCTAATTTTGGGGGGTGCAAACTGGCCATTTTTGGCGGGCCCCGCCCAGAAATCTAAACCCCAAAGGGGCCTTACATTTCAAAAATTCCCCGGGCGAAAGGTAGAACAAAATAGGGGGAGAAAGCAGCAAAAACAACAGTATAAAACAAAAAAGATAAATCTTTTCAACCCCGACGGGGCTACTTTTTTGCCCCCGTCCATTTCAAGGTTTCTTCTTCAAAACGGTAAGTCGGAGCAAGCCTCTATCGTTCAGTTAATAGCAGTATTCCCCCTCATTAGGTTTCTGTAATGAAAATTTTAAGTTCGGGCATCCAAAATTCAGTGAGTCCAAGTTTTGGGTTTTGTTTTAAAAAGGGGCCGCTCATTGAAGAAAAACAGTTTCCATTCTGTGTGGTTGTGTGTGGGTTTTGGGGTTTTGTTGGAGAGAAGGAGAGAGAAGAGAGAAGAGAGAGAGAGGAAGAAAAAGAAGAAGAGTATTTTCATGTGTGTCGTCTGCTTTTTTTTTGGTTTTGGCTGGTAATTTTTTTTAATTTAAACTTTAAAGGCAAAACCCAAAATCGGCTTTTTTTTTAAAAATAAAACCCAAATTAATTGGGTTGTACAGAAATTTAAAATTGGCAGGGGGGGGAGAAAGCCTTAAGTAAAGGTTTCATCATTAAACTAAAAACCCCCTTTTTCAGATTTTTCCCCTTAACCCTTTCCCCCCCTTTATTTTCCCTCTAAAAATAAAAAAAAATTAAAAAAATAAAATAAAAAAAAAATTTAAAATTTTTTTATTTTTTAAAATTTTGGATGGAAAAAGGGGGGTTGTTTGGGGAAAAAAAAATTTGATTTTACATAAGGGGGAAAATAGGGAAAGTTTTTAAGAATTGGGGGAAAGGGTGGGGGGAAATTTTAAAGGAATGAAATGAGAAAAAATTGGGCCCGAAAATTGAAAATAAAAACCCAACGGAAAAAAAAGGTAAGCAAAAACATAAAATTTTAAAATCCAGAAAGCATTTACGGTAAATTTTTGTCATCAAAACGGAAAGAGAAAAAAAGGGAAAAAATGATCGCAGAATTAAAAAACATGTATGAAAAAATTTAATATTTCGGGAGTTTTTTGAAGGGAAGGTTTTGGGGTTTTTTCGGGTGTAATTTATCTACATAATGAATTTATAGTGTATGTACCTAAAGGAATGAATAAAAATTAATTTATTATTTATAACCCCCCAAAATTGTATGTACAAATAATGTATGAAACTATAATGTATGAAATCTATAATTTTAGGTACCCTGTTTTTTTCTACAGGAACATTCAAACTGCTCTAATACCCCTGTCAAAAAGGTTTGACTTTAAACAACCCCCCCTGTCCAGAAAAGATGCCCATTTTTTTTGGGGCTTCGCTGATGCCCCTCCTCCTCTACCGGGTCTTGTTTGAACACTGAACTATGTAAAAATAACTCCTTTCTTTTTATTGTGTCTTTTAAAAACTGTTTTTTCCTGTTTTATTTTATTTTAACTACTTCCTATTTTTCTAAAATGTCTAAAAGGTCCCTCATCTTAAATTGAACGCGGGCCTTTGCCTCAAAAAGGGGTGTCCTTGCAGGTTGCACTTGTAAAAAGTCTTTACTGAATCAACCGCAAAAAATGCCTAAGACACAGCTAAAAGGGTTTGCTCCTCGAGAAAATTTCCAATGCTGTGGACAGTTCTAAAATTCTTGTCCTGAAGACTCTGTGGAATTGGGCCCCAACCCTTGGGCGGGGGGCAGCTTTTGGAAAGCCCCCTTTGTAGGAAAGAAAGTAAATTCAAAAAGACAATTTTCCCTAAATGGAGCCCTTCCTGTTAAACAAAACGCGATTGTTCTCATAAAAACATTTTTAAACAGTATCATTGAATTTCCTTAACATATATTTGAGCATGTGGTGTGTGTGGGGTGTTTTGTGTGTTTTAAAGAGAGAGAGGTTCTACTTAAATGTAAAACCTTAAACATGAAAAATAAAGAAAAGTTTTGGGTTTTTGCAGGGTGGGGAAAAATAAGATAAAAGCTTTCAGCAAAATTTCAAAAAATTTTACCATGAAATTTACGTGCTTGGAAATTTAAAAGGTATGAATTCTTTTTTTAATTTTAGCTGATAGTATGATCTGACTCACTTGCTGCTTGTGAAATAGACTGTCTTGTCTCATCCAAAGGGCATTTGTCTGCTTGAAATTGACGGCCACACTTCACTGCCAAGGTCTGGTGTAATCTGAAAAGGTTAAAAAAACATCAACTTCTGGTTTTTGTTTTTTGTGTTTGTGTGTGTGGGGTTTGAAAAGGGGAGAGCAAGGGAAAAGAGAGGAGAAGAGAGAGAGGGAGAGAAGGAAGAATCAAATGTAAACCCAACCACTATCAATTTTTTTTGATGTTTTTTTTGGGTTAAAATTTGCCCACCCGTTACGAATTAAAAGCCCCAGTAAACAGGGCAAAACCCCCTTTTTTAATTTCTCTTTCTCTCTTCTCTCCCCTCTCTCCCCACTCTCTCTCCCCCTTCCCCTCTCCCCCTCTCCCCTCCTCTCATCTTCACACACACCCAAAACAGAGAGAGGGGAGAGAGAGAGGAGGGGAGAGAAAAGTTGAATTAACTTACCAAAAATTGCTTTTGGTTCGCTCCCTTTTTTTATGAATCAGCGACGGGTTTCGGGTTCTTTCTCTGCCATTGCAACGGGCCCGAGCAGTTTTAAAAATTTAAAGTCGCTGTTTCCAACAAAAGAACCAGCAATACCCACTATAATAACCAAAACAAACTGAACCCCAAAACAAAAGTACTGAAAAATATTGAAACCCCCAGCGAAACATAAATCATACAAGAAGGGAGACATGAAAGCCTAAACCCTGCGCGGGGGCACAACTACACACTGACTAGCGCATCTCTCGAGCACGGGCAGGGTTTGGGTTTACAGCTTTACCCGAGTAAACTGTGGCCGCGTTTTTCAGTTTTTGGGGAAATTTCTTGCACATGTCGATAGGTTTCGCACTTTTAATTTCCCCCACAAAAAACAAAATCATAAAAACATTCTTAGAAAACGCATGACAAACCCCTTTAAATTAAAGGGAAAAAAAATGCTTTTCCCCGAAAAGATGTTTTGGCTGCCAAACTTCCATTTTTTACCACCGGACAAAACCCGGGAAATTCTGTACGCACTAGGGGGTGGGGCCCGCCCCTTTCCCGTACTTTTTTATGACCGGGGAAGGGGGAAACCGGGCCCGCCGCGCATCCCTTTTCTGTACGGGCCCTGATTACAAACCCATCCCTTTTTCAACCGGGGGGAAAGATTCAAAACCTTAAGGGCCCCTTTTCCAAGGGGAACCTATAGAGGGGACAGATTGTGAGGGTTTGCGCGCGATTAGCCAAGGGCTGCTGATTTTAAACGGTTTCCCCCGGGCTAAATTCTAAATATGAAAGCTTTAAACCCCCTTTGACAACGGACAAAAGCTCAAGGTTGATTTTTGCGACCTGTCATGGGCTGAAAAAACATTGTCGCTTTTCGTTTCAAAAAAGGGGTTAAGGGCGGAAAACGAAGCAAAATTTAGAAAGAGAGGGGTTTTTTACCGCCAAGGACCCCAAGGTTAAAAAGGGCTAACCCTGTGTCCCTTTTTAAAGGAGGGGGTTTTGTTACCCCCCCAAGGACAAAAGACAGAGTACAGAACCCAGACACTGTGCCTATCCGTACTCTGCTGTGTCCTTGGCCGGGAAACTAAACCCCTCCCTTTTTTAAATCTTGTCACTGACGATCAAATGTACCAAAAAACAAAGAAAATGTTAGTCGTAAAACGGTAATCAAAAAGTTTCCCCATCAAAAAAAAAAAAAAAACCCCCCAGTTTTCCCAAATGTACATCCCATTTCCCGACCAGAAGGGGTAAAAGCCTAAAAACTTAAAATACATCACCAAACGGGCTACACCCCAACATGGGGTAGTGACATTGGATCTTTTTTTTTTTAAATTTTTTTTTATTTTTTTTAAAACTTTTTGGTGCCATGGGACCAAACCCTCAACGACCGACAGGGAATCGCTGGGACAAAAGGGCCTTACGTTGACGATGAGACAACCAAAAATGAAAAAGGGCGACGAAGACCAAAGAAAAGACGACGACGATTACAAAGATGAAAGACCCAAGGGTGGAAGGAAGTGAGTATGATGAATTTTAAAAACGATCCGGGGTTCCCGAACACCAAATTCTATGAAGGGCACCGAAAAAACTGGGTTTTTTGTTGTTGCGTTGTTGGAAAAAATGATGATGTTGAACATGATGGTGACGATGATCATAATTTAAGATGACGACGACGACGGGACGGGTGGTGATAAAATTTTCATGACGAAAGACAGCTTTGAAGACAATAAAGATCATTAAAGAGCTAGATTCTAGAAGCTAAACGTCAAAGAAAGGCGTAGTAAGAAGCAACCCGAAAGGGGATAATGATGATGACGAATGAAAGAATGGGGGGGGGCTTAAACCGAAAAGGCAGAAAAAGGGTTTTAATTGGTAACCCCCACCGAAATGGAACCTCCTACAAAGGGGAAAGGGAGACACTCAGGTCCTTACCGGAAAAAGGGGAAGACCCTCAGGCCCGGGGCAGAAGGGAAAAAGGGGGACACCCAAGGGCAAGGGGACAGAAAGGAAAGGGGGGACCTCGTCAGTGGCAAAGGGAAAAAGGGGGGACACTCAGTCCCGGTACAAAAAAAGGGAACACTCTTCAGGTGGGCAGGGGAAAGGGGGACAAATCAGGTCAGGTGACAAAGGGGAAAAAAAAGGCACCCAGGGCAGGGGACAAAGGGAAAGGGGGGACACTCATTCAGGGGACAGAAAAGGGAAAAGGGGCAGTCAGGGCCCGGTGACAGAAGGGAAAGGGGGTTTTAGTCCCGGGCAGGGGACAGAAGGGAAAGGGGTTTTTAGTCAGGTCAGGTGACAGAAGGGAAAAGGGGTTCAGTCAGGTCAGGGACAGAAGGGGAAAAGGGGTTCCGTCAGGTCAGGGGACAGAAGGGAAAAAGGGGGTTTCAGTCGGTCAGGGCGACAGAAGGGAAAGGGTTACATCATTTTAAAGGGAAAAGAAGGGGAAAGGGGTTTCAGTCAGGTCAGGAGACCAGGAAAAAAGGGAAAAAAGGGGGAGTCAAAGTCATTTTCGATGTATATTTGGGCAACTTTCCCTTTTTTTTGCGGGGAAACAAAAAGGCCCCCCCATAGTAAAAACCGGAAAAACCTCTCTCTCTCTCTCTCCCCTCTCGTCTCCCCCTTTTGCACGTGTTTGCAGTCCTTTTCAGCACGCTGTGGTTTATTCCCCGCCTTTTAAATCCCCCGCGCGCCCTATTTTGTTGGGGTGTGGTGTGTTTTGTGTGTTTTGGGGGGTGTGGTTGTGGGGTTTTGTGGGTGTGTGAGTGAAGAGAGAGAAGAGAGAGAGAAGAGAGGAAAAGTTTAAAAGAGGGGAGAGAGAGAGGAGAGAGGAGACAAAAGGGGGTGGTGGTTTTATTGTGTGGTATGTCAATGGTGGGTGGGGCTGAGTGTGTGTGTGTGTGAGTGTGTGTGGCAATTTTTGTGTGTGGGTGTGTTTTGTGTGTGTGTGTGTGTGTGTTTGTTTGCGTGCGTGGGGTTTTGTGTGTGTGGTGTGTGTGGGGTGTGTGTGTGTGGGGTGTGTGTTTGCTTTTGTGTGTGGTGGGGTGTGTTGGGGTGGTTTTTTTTATCAACAGACGTGGAATGTGCCCCCTTCCCAAAAAACTTTACTAAACCCTAGACCTCGGCTACAGGGTTTTGGGCCTTTTAAAAAAGAAATGATCAAAAAACAAAAAGTTTAAATTTTTGCGCCCCTCGGGCAAAAAATTTAATAACTGAAAAAACCATTTATCAATCAGCGTACAGACCGAAAACCCAACTAATGAACCCAAAAAAAAAAAACCCCAAAAAAAAACCCGTCATCGGGTCAATTAGCGAACCCACTTTTCCCAAACCCAACCAACACCTATCCAAGCAAGGAACCAACCAACCAATCAACCTGCCAACGTCCCCAAAAAAATCCAAAATGACGCCCCCCAAACATTAAAATATTTTCGAAGCAAATACTAACCCCGCAAACCCGCAAAAAAAAAAGGTAAATCTTGCTTTCCCCCGGAAAAAAACCCCCACGCCCAAATCCCCCATAAAAATAATTTCCCCGACGGAAACCTTCCGGGCTGGGACAAACACGACAAAAGACGGCCCCCCAGAACAAAACCCAATTTGGAAAACCCTTCTGAAAAATAGCAATTTTCCCAAAATTGCCTATATGCCTCGCACATGACATATGAAATACCCTTGTGTGTGTTGTGTGTTTTGTGGTGTGTGTGTGTTTTTTTTTTAAATTTGGGTTTTATACCAAGGGGGAAAGACTTAGTGGTTGCTGTTTTTTGTTTTTAAAAAAATTTTTTGCCTGATTTAGGAGTTTTTGGCTTTCTAACAGTTTTTAAAAAATCATTTTTTATTTTAGGGGCCGGGGGAAAACTCCCGTTTAAAACACTTGAAATCATATCTTTTATGATCCTGGGGGTTTCCCGGAATTCGAATCTCCCCCCGGGGCCTTTCCATACAGGGGTTTTTTCCCCCATTTTTAAAAACACACACCCACACACACAAACACACACACACACACACACACCACACACACGTTTTTAAAAAGGGAAAAATACTTGATCTCTCAAACCGTTTTTCTAAGGTGGGGTTTTTACTTTTAACCTCAAAAACCCGTTGGGAAAAAAAAAGTTTTTGTTTCTTTTTCTTTCTTTCTTTCTTTCTTTGCTTTTCTTTTCCTTTTTTTTCTCTTTAAAAATCACAAAGTGGACCTATTATTTTTTTTTTCTTTTTTTGTCTTTTTTTTCTTTTTCTTTCCTTTTCCTTTAAACATTACCTAGAACCATTTCAGTGAAATACAGTCATGTGTTCACACATGGCAATTATCATTCGACATTGTATTGCAAAAACCAGCAATTTTAAAAATTTTTTCAACATGAAATACAATCTAAATTTTTTTTTTTTTTAAATTTTTTTTTTTTTAGAAATTTTTACCACTGTGTCACCCCCTTCCCCCCCCCTTTTTCCCCACTCCCCCGCCCCCCTTTTTCCCCCCTTTACTATTCCCCCTCCCCCCCTTCCCCCCCCCCCCCTTGGGACCCCCTTCCCCCCTTTGGCCCCCCCCCCCTTTACCCCCCTTTCCCCCCCCCCCCCCCCCCCCACCCGACCACTTCCCCCAACACGTAACCCCTGTCCGTTTTCCCCTGACCAGCCATGCGAGATGACCACTGAGGGGGATCGCCCGTTTTTTCGCGATCGTCCGGACCAACGGGGGATTAACCCTTTACAAGTGGCCTTTAGGGAAACCCCCAAAGAAAAAAAAAAAAAAAGAGTAAAATTTTCTCTGTTTTTTTTAAAGATCATGAAACGAGGGGGCCATAATCACCATAACGAAAAGGAGACGCTAATAATGGGTTTTCAAAAACCCATCAACGCGTCGCCCATTAGGCGTTTCTTCATTTAATAACCCTCTTTCCCCCCCCCCCCCCCCCCACTCTTTGTGCTCTCTCTAACCCTGTGAGCGTGCGTGTGTGGTGCTGTGTATGTGCTGCGGTTGCGTGCTGTGTGTGGTGTGTGTGTGTGGTGTGTGTGTTTAAAATTGGCGATCTTTTTTTTTTTTTTCAGTCACAAAAAGAAGTTTAAAAACAGTTTTTTAAAATTGGAAACGAAATATTTTTTGAAAATAAAATTAATCAGGAGACTATCCCACTCTTTGTTCGATCATTTCTCCCCTGGGGACCTAACAAAAACACGGTTTTTTCCTGTTTGCTTTATCTTGTTGCCTCTCCTCAGTACACACATTTTCTCTTGGAAATCACATTTTCACATCTCTCATATCTTTTTTCATCATCATCATTATCATCATCATCTTTTCCCTTAATCAGGGTCGCTGAGGCATCATTTAAAACTGCATCTTTTTTGTCCCCCTTTGGGCCCTTGCCATTCTTCGTCACTTCTAAAGGTGGGCTCGTCCATTTCTGCTTCGTTCTTTTTAGTTGTCCCATTCTTCTTTTTTTTCTTTTCCCATCTTCTGTGCCACCTCAGAGGCAGGCACCAGGGGGCCTTTCCGACCCCCGTCCACACCCACACCCCCGGTGGGTCCCCCCGCAGCTCCGGGCATCGGCATCCACAGGGCAGTAAATGTCAACCGTCAAGAGAAAAACCCACCGGGGGAGACACTGCACGCAGAGAACTATAAATCAACCCTGACTCACTTGCTCCCCCACCGATTTTTGGGCGAAAGTGGCCTAAAAGCCGCCTTTTCCGGGGCGGAAAGAGAGAGAGAAAAATCCCCCCGGCCAGAACAGACAGCGAAAGAGAGAGACAGAAAAGGAGACAGACAGACAGACAGAGAGGGGGGGCAGACAGACACACACACACACACCTTTTTTCCTTCCCAAATTAAAAATGACAAAAAACCCCCACATTTTCTTTGACTAATTTCCACCAAAAAAAATTTGTACAGGGGGCTGAAATCGATCATTTTTACGGCCGGGGCAGTTTGCCCCAGCCTGTGTGTTTAAACGAAGCACATCAGCCGGGTTGCGGGGGTTTTCTCAGAAATTCGAGATTCCCACGTCGAAAAACCCAAATCGAGGCTGTCCGGACACACTGGGTCGCCTTTTGTTGCTTGGACTTGCGCTCTGTTGTGACCATGTGTTTTACTGTGTTTTTTTTAAAAGGCCCTAAAACGTTACTAAGAACAGTTTGTTATCGGGGCCATAATTTTTTTATTTTAAAAACGCTGTTTTGAAACCGAGAGATTGTTTTTTTAGAAAAAAAAAAAAGTAACTAACCTTTGGGAAAAATGAACGGCTATCTTAAATTTTTGTTGGTTCAAGAAATAAACAAGATGTAGCTATTTTTTAAACATGTTTGACTTTGATGGTGATAATTTTTAAATTTTTTAACTAAAATCCGCAAAAATTTATTCGACTAATTTTCAAAACCTACAAAACTATGTGTAACAGATAGGTTGACACGGGGGAAAAATTAACCCCGTTAAATTTTACGGCTAGCAAACGCGCGACCTTCGTTCCACGCGCCGGAAAGCGACCAAAAATTAATAAAGCGGGGTTTGGGCTTGCCAGGAGGGTGGGGGTGAGGGGGGGGTATTCTTTTCAGTTGACAGCGCGCCAGGGCTTTTAGCGATTTTCTAGACTGTTACGTGTCACTCCCCTTTGTGGCCGCCACGGGGGGTTTTTTTGTATTGTTCTCAGTTTGTATTAGACTTGATTGATTGTTAACTAAAATTTAGTGTTCTGTGGCGGGCTGATTTGTATTAAGATGTGATACTTTTCTATTTTTTTAAATTCTAACCAGTTCATCTGCCTTTAAGGTGGCCTTAGCAACTGAATGGCGATTTTTGAATGTTCTGGCAAACAAACTAGTAGGGTTGGGCAACCTTAGTACATCTACAGAGGGAGAGGAGTAGTTTTGGGGGCCTCCTATCTTCTATAAATGCTCCAAATATAAAATGAGGATTTATACTACTGGCGATTGGGCCCGCCATAAAAGCGGGCCACAGCATAATTCCCTTAACCTGCCAACGCCATTTGAAACCCCTGGTTGAGAAAAGGGAGCACAGCAAACTGGGCAAGTGATCATATGGGGTTTGGGGCGTCATGCTTCGTCGTTCACGCGCGTGAAGGGTGGCCTACTTGCTGGACTCCTGCCCCACAAACCCCCCGGGCTTTTTTTCTAAAATATTTTTACCTCCCCTGCTTTGACGTCATGCTTCGTCTTTCACGCGCGGAACGGGGCCTACTTGCTGGACTCCTCCCCCAAAAAAAACCCCCGACAGTTTTAAAAAAATAGTTCTACCTACCTGTTTTGCGCATGCTTCGCCTTCACGCCGTGAAGGGGGCCTACTTCTGGACTTCTGCCCCGGCTTAGGCTGCCTTTTGGGGGATGTACTTTATACAATGGTTTTGTTTTTTTTAATCAGGCTTTTGTTAAATGCACTTGGGTTTCTGCTTTGAATTTGCAACAAAGAGCCAATCATTCAAAAAACGCAAGCACTGTCTTGCACAAGTGGTTTTACACTGACAAAAAATAAAGCCTGGTACCCCAAACCACACCCCTCCCCCCAATTTTCCCCCCAAGTTTTTAAATTTAAGTCACCCCAAGTTCTTAAAAAGTTTTTAATTAATACTTCAAGTTCTTAAAAGTTCTTGTTTAAAGTTTTTAATTAAGTTCTTGATCAAGTTCTAAAAGTTTTGATTAAGTCACCCTTTTAAGACAACCAAGTTCTTATAATTATTAAAAAAAAAAAATCATTTTTTATCTTAAATAGAATGTCTAATAAGTACACCACACCCCTAAAAAAAGCTCATCGTTGGGATGTTTTTCTCACGTTTTCTGCGCGGGGGGATCGGCGGCTTTTGTTTTATGAAGTTTTTAAAATTCCAAGCAATTGATTAAAATTTCCCCGGGGCTAAAATTTTTTTTATAATCAGCTTTTTTATTGCTTTTTTTTCATTTTTTTTAATGCCATGGGATCTATTTTTTTTAAAAAAAATTTTTTAAATTTTTTTAGCAAAAAATGGCAAAATTGACTTTTGTTATTTCGGTTTTGGCTGCATGTTTTTTCTGCTTTTAATTTTCAATTTTTTTGTTGCTTTTTTTTTCTTGCAATTTGTAATATTTTTGCCGCAATTAATCCCCAAACACGGCCCAAAAATGGAACTTTAAAGTTCAATTTCTAAAGATTTGGGGCCCTTTTCACGGGATTTTTATAGGCTTTTTAAAAACAAAATTTTTTTTTCTGGCGTTGGGGGTGATTTTTTCATTGATTTTGTTCCCCGAAAATTAAATTTTTTTGTCTGTTATTCTAATTTTTTCCCCGGGAAAACACGCCCAGGTTTTTTGGACTTTTCCCACAATTTTTCACCATTTCGGGCGGTTTTTTTCTACCTGATTCTGTTTTATGTTTTTTGGGTCTTCTTTTGAAAACTCTATTAAAATTTTAAAAGTTTTTTTCCCGATGCGGCAAAAACATTTTTCCTTTTTGTATATGCAAAACCTTGCTCAATTTTGTTTAAAAAACTGTTGGTTAAACTACGTAAGTTTTTAAAATAATAAAATTATAAGTTTAGTGAAAATAAGCCGGGGGGCCCCCCTTTTCCCCTTTGCCCCCGGGGTGCGTTTCGTTTGAATTTTGTTTGTGGCGGAAATGTTGAATCTGCTAGCAATTCTTTTCAGAATTTTGCCCCAGGCCCCAAAGAAAAGTTTTTTTGGGATAATACGGATAAAAGTCTCAAAATGGGGGTTTTGGGCCTTTATGTAGGGATCATATGTTCATTGTTTTTTAAATAAAAATTTATTTTTTTTTTAAAATAAAATGAGCACCAAAAAATGTTAAAATTTAAAATTTGTTGTATGGGGGCCTAGGGGGGAAAGTCTTGGTAAAAGTTTTTAAAGAAAAAGGAGTTTTGGGAAAATGATTTGAGGTTAAAAAAGTGATTGTATAGAGTTGGTTGGGGAAAAAAAGTTTTTGTTGGAAAATTGTTTTGTGTTTTTTTAAAAAATGGTTAAAGAATTGTAGGGGGGGGTTAAAGTTGAGGGGGAGAATTTTGTTTGAAAAAGGGGGAATGTGGGGGAAAAAAGAATAAAATTTGGGAGGAACTAGATGAAAGCCCCTTAAAAGGAGAGACTTGAGCATTTTTTTTATTAATGACAAAACTAAAAGAAGGCATGCAGCTTACATTTTTTAAAGATTTGATCAGCAATAAAAAAATATTATTAGTAACAGGCAAAATCGAGACTTGCCCCCCCCAAAATTTTTCGATTTTTATCACCCTCAGAAAAACAAAAGATGCAAGAAATGGGGTTTATTGTCTTTGGGTATGACCGCGGTATTTTGTTGCGCATAATATTGGCTGAAAAAAAAATGAACAAAATCTTTTATTCGCCCCAAAGGTTTTGGAAGGGCACCAGCAAAAAAAAGTAAGCCAAGCGGGGGGGGTCAGTGAACAAACAGAAAAAGAATGGTTTCTAAACAAGCGTTTTTGGCAAATTTATTTACCTCACCTGACGAATACAGAGACCACATTTTGTCAATACAACCCCAAAACGAACCATAAAATGGATCTTCTATATTTATCGATGGTTTAAACGAAAAAGATTTAAGTACCACTCACAGTCATTGACTAGTTTCAAGATTTAAAGATGCGAACCGTTAACACAAAAATGCTTCTGCTTTCTGTTGTATAAAAATGATAACCAACGGGGCCACAAACTTACCCTCGTGTTTAAAGTCGTGAGGAAAAAAATTTAAAAGGCCAATAATCAATTATTGTTTTAAAACCAGATTTTACTATTAAAAGAGGCATTCCGGGATTCACAGATCACAGGCTTTAGTTGAAACTTTAACAAACAGTTAGCCAAAAGACTTTTTTCTTCCCAGTAACAGAGAGTGTTTGAAATTTCGAACACGTTTTGGGTTTTAGAAGATTGCCCCAGTTTTGCGCCAATGAAAATGAAAAATTTAAAAGGGGCCCAAAACCCCAGACAAGCAATAAAAAAAAACAATAAATGTTGTAAAAGACTCGAAACCCCAGCAAACTTTCCTTTTGGGATTGAAAGTAAGGTCCCTTTTATTTCCCGGGGGGAAGAAAGGGGACACTCGCACGGGGCAACAAAACCTTTTGGGTATTAAACCATATGAAATAAAAAAAATTGAAAAAATGAATCCGCCCGTGTTTTATTACGAGAAACTGAAAAAACAAAAAAACCCACTCCTCAAAGATCTTTGTGAAAGAAAACTGCAGAAAATTTCCGCCAGACACAGTCCTTTTTAAATTTAATTTAGGGTTTTCTCCAGTCCCTTTGCTATAAAACCGGATTAACAAACACCCTTTTGTTTTTTTCATCAAACACTTTTTTTGTTACAATTTTGTTTTGATTCATGTAATAGATCGCAGTTTTACGTTGTATGATAAAAAGTTTTATTGCCAAAAAATGCTTCTTTGTAGTTGTCATGTGTTTTTTGACTCACAACGCTGCAGATATTCCCTTTTGCTTTTTTAAGATTTTCCCTGGCTCGAAAAAACTGTACATTTTTGCCTTAAACCAAAAAACTCCTTGATCACCTTTCCAAAATTCACCCCTTCATCTTTCCCAAAAACCCTTCTTTTTATAATTGAATGTAAAGACGAGTCTTTAGGGTAATGGGACTGTCATCCATCCTGCATGCTCTTTAGCCCCTTCGGTTTCCATGCTTTTAGATGTCTTCAGTAGGGATTTTAAAAACAAAACTACTTATCGTGTAAATACTCTGGACTCAGGAAAAGAGGGTTTTAAAGTAGTCATAAGAAATTCTAACATCAAACTTGATAATTCTAAAACGAAAACCCCAATAAAAACAGGTTTGTCCAATTGATTTTCTTTTTTTTTCACATTATCCCAAAAAGGTGATCAAAAAATTTTCTGAATCCTGAAAATTTTGGGTTTTTGAAGTCGCTTAATGCTTCTTTCCCTTTTTGGTGACTAATCGACACTTTGCCTTGTGGGGATTCTCCATAGCTTTCCAAAACAGCTGTTTTTCATTAGCTTGAAAAAGTTTTTTTCTGAAATCTGCGGTTTAGTTCTGGATCATGTTCTTCAGATGTAGGGTTTTTCATGAACTGTTCTTGATCAAAGCAATTCACGATAAACTGCTTTTAACTTCAAACCATTCTTAAAAAAAATTGTAGAAGTCTGTAATGCAGACATTTTTTTTTTGCCCCAAAGATTAGGCACAAGTTTAGGCGGCCTCTTGGATCCTCTTTAATTTTCTGCTGCTAATGGATAGTCATTATGCAGGTCTGGATTTCCCTGAGGTTTCTAAGTCAACTTCTAAATAAAACCCACGCTGCTGATCGGGCGTTAAACTGCTCAACCATTTTAAAACTTTTTGAATATTATTTGTCCTGTGACATTTTAAAGTTGCGTAATGGAATGTTTGCGCCATTGCCCAACCATACAGATTGTTTGCATTTTAATAAAAGGAGTATTTGACCTTTTACTTGGAAAAAATAAAATCTAGGGGGATTTGTTTTTGCTTTACATAATGATGCACCCATACTAATTCCTCCGCGAAATCCGTTTTCATATCTTGAATCATTGTAAATCCGACAATAAATAAATCTTACTCCATAATTTTAAAGAAAGCATCCCAACCATCCCGGGCGCAGAAAGAAATGCGCAGATCCGGGGCAAAATTTTCATGCAGGTTTTCTATAGTTTTCAAAACGCCCCCAACAAACATACATCTCCATAAAGTATGAATCAGAATCCCCCAAGTTTTAACAATCTAATTTTTGCCAAGCACTTGAGCATGCTGGTAATCGGGTCGTGAGGTCCTTTCCTCTAAACTAGAAAAGAACGCGCCTTTGGGCGGAAGTGTATTTTTCGTAAACCTTCCCCAATTTCGTATTCTAAGGGGAAAAACACCCTTTTAACAAGATTTGATCAAAATATTTTTCCGTTATTGGGGCAGGCTTTAAGGACATGGCCTTGATCTAATGCCCCCATCATGTGTTGATAGACATAAAAAGCGTTTTTGATTAAAGCACATTTTCTTTTCGATGACTGGCAATGCAGCTACCCCTAAAGGGCTGTCCACTGCTTTCATTTAAGGTGGGAGGTAACCTGCAAGTTTGAAAAAAACGGGCAGCTTCCATGTCTTAGGATCAAACTTTAGTTGAAATTGCATTTGTTAGGGGCCCCGCTCCTCTGAATTTTCCCGCTAATGTGATCATGGTCCTTACTTTTGGATTCTCTCGCTGATAGAGGCTAAACCACAAATCCAACAATGCGGGCTGGTCATACTTTTGTTGGTTTCGGGTGTCATTATGATTTCAATAAGTTTAGTTTATTAAAACAGTCATTACGCACTTTCTGCATGCGTTTAAGAAGTTTTTTGCCTTAGGCCCTCTATATAATTTGGGCTGAATGGCGCCATCCGACCTGACAACAAGAAGGCAAATGAAAAATCTGATGATTACTCTTTAAAAGACTTTTTTCAAAGTTTTTGTGGCGTGGCCCTTCAAAAAAGGAACAAATAAGCGACTCGAAGTCTCGAAAATACGTATGGAGAATTTTTGCATTTTTTTTCCATTTTCTTAAAAAAAATTTTAAAATTCCAGGTGGGGCTATAGTTCGTATTACAGTCAAGGGGCCGATACAAGTTTTTGTTCGCTTGCGGCTTAAACATGGCATTCTTGTTAAACATTTTTCAAAAATTCTTGTTTATCCCCCATTCTTTGAACATGCTTTTTAGTTTACTCATTTTTTTCGAATCAATGTAAAAGCGGTCCCCGCGGTAAAAGCAGGTTAATCAACATGTTTTTTGTCTGGCTCCCCAACGTTGGACTGTTCTTGGACACTTTAATTGGCACCAAATTTGTTTCCTCATCCCATGTGTATACATTAACATTTTATTGGTTTTTTTTTCTTCAAACCGATAAATTTTGGTCTACACTAACGGAAAGGACACCCCACAAAAGTTAAGATCATTGATGTAGGGTGATATTTAGACACTCTCTCTCGTTTTTGGGGGCGTGGCGCCTTGCAAGAACACACCACATAAAAATTTTTTGTCTTATTCTTTTTTTAGAATGCTCTTTTTGCAACTAATGCTGGGTAGTGGAATGTAAGCCTTCCCAACAACGGCGCTACTTAGTGTTTTAATCTGTCCAAAGACTTCGCCCTCTGACCCAAACCCAAACCCTCATTTTTTTGGGTTCTTCAGGGCAGCGTCAAACTGGGCAGCATTCGTCTGCCCAACCGGCGTTAAGTCATTAGAGGAAAAAAATAGCTGTGTTTAGTCGAGACCCGCTTCTAGATTTTTTCATTTTTTGTTACTAGTCGATTTAAAAAACCCAACATTTCTTTAATGGGGGTCTTTAGTTTTTTTGGAACTTGAGAAATAGCATGAACACGCTTGCCTGTACGTTTTTGGGTCAAAGACTTCTAAATCAATATCTTCAGCGCTCTTGCCAAAATTTTTTTGCTTTTTCTTCAAAAAAATTTGGTTGTCCTTTTATATCTTACCATTTTGGTCCTTTTTTTAACTCAAAATATTTTTTTAAAATTTAAAAAAAAATACTTAATCAGAATCAAAATCGCGGTCTTTTTGGCTTGGGACTCATAAACTAAAATATAAACACCTTTTTGTTGTTAATTTAGCTGTTTGAACGAGTTTAATTCTCGTTTACTTTTTTTAAGCATTCCTTTTTTTTTTTGCTCGGGTCTGGCTGTTGGAAAAAATTGTCCCCCCCTTTCTTTGAAAATCAACTTTTGTCTTTTGTAGTCATCAAAATCGGGCCCGAAACGACTAAATTTTCATCCGTTGTTTGAGTCAGCTAGCGCTTTTTTTATTTTCATTTAAACGACTAAATTTGGCCGTTTTTTTTGAACCCTAGCTGTGGCTTTGGGTTTAGTTTTTTTTTTTTTGCTAGCAGCACCTACAGCTAATGAACACAGGCCGAGAGCTAAAGACAAACCTCCTAGAGGTAAAGCTGCGGGTGCGCCTTTTCCCCTTGAAAGGGCCAACACTCGTTCCTCTGATAGAGCACTTATATCGTGCTCCGTATTAACTATTAACAGCATTAAAGCAGCGAATACCTTTGTTTTGGGTTTTGCTGTATTTTGAAAGGGCCTGCTCAGTTTTGTTGCTTTGTTAATGTTTGTTAACTAAGGTTTTTATGTTAGGTTTCTATAACAGCAGAATTGCCCGCTATCCCTTCTTTTGGCATTCCGGGGCTGTAGGCACATTTGGTAAATCAACAGACATCTTTTTAAAAATGAAAAATAATTTAGTATAATACATTTTAAACTGTTTTGCTTCAAAATTTATGTGCATCATATAAATAAAAACAAAGTACATTAAGTGGTTTATCGGCTTCTTTTCTTTTCAATTTTAATGTTTTTTACGTCTCTCACAGTTCTCCCCCTTCCATCAAAATCATTACCTCTGTTGACCTTAGGGCAATCCATAAACCCTATTTTTTTGTTAATAATCACAACCTAACATTTTAAGATGTAATCTTTGACACAGGTTGCTTTGGATTTCTACCCCCCCCCACCCCCAAACATTTTTTATTTTGTCAAAAAGAGAAAAGGGCTAAACCCGCTAGCGAAAAATTTGGTTTTGGGCTACCGTCAATTGACATGCCTTTCGTTATTTTAGGATTAAAAAAATTTTTACTTGCCTTTTGAACGGTTTTTTTTCATTTCCACAGCAATAAAAAAACCTTTAAGCGATCTTCTGTAGTTTAAAACAAAATTCCATAAGTGTCGCCCTCTTTTGGGGGTATGTTGTATGATGAATCACTCTTTCGAATAATTGCTAATCTTTACTGTATTGGGCTCAATCACCTTTTAATTTTAGGGCAACACCTCAAACCTAACAAGTCCCAAAAAAGGATTTTTCATGCTGTGATTTAAATAACCCGTTTGTATTTTTAAAAGTTAGTTCATATGACAATCTTCTTTTAATGCTCCTTGAAAAGTTGGGGCAGCCTTTTAAAAACTCAAAATCAAAAGGAATGGAAAAGCGATTTCTAACGCAAAATTTACAGCTAAAACTTTTTTTAAAAACTTTAGTTTTTGCGGCGCCATTTTATGTTTTAGTGCTTCTTCATTTTGATTCCCCCGAAACGCAAGTCACCCCTTTCATTCCCGTTTAGCCATAATTCAAAAGGTTAAAAAATGTCTGCATTATGTAAAAAAAATATTTTTTCCCCCCAAATTTTATAGAATTTTCTTAAAGATTGCCCCCCCAGATTCGCACAACTGTCCTTTTTTGGGTCTTTTTTGAATCGAGCGCTATTTTGAAAGTAAGACGCCAGAGCCGGCACAATCACTTCATCGCTCCCAGGGCTGGAAATTTTTTGCAGTAAAAATTTGATCGCATCAATAGTAAGGATTTTTTGGAACAATATTTTTCCGTTTATTTTTCCCTTCACGCCAAAAGGGGTCTTTCAGTTTTCTATGCGGGTCAAGAAACGAGCCCTGTACTGTTTGGCTTTTTATGAAGCAAATAAAAATTTAATTTTTTTAAAAACTGGCAGGGGGAAATTGTAAATGAAAAGATTATAGTTTTGATCGTGGAGACGACTGGTTTAAAATCCTTTGACACAGCATCGCTCAACCTCTCATGCAGGTAATTACAGAAAACGGGGCGGGCATTTTACAAAAGTTTAGGGCAAAACCCCCGAATTTTAGACCCAAAATGTTTTGAATTAGAAAAAGGTCATTTGTTTTTTTAAAAAACGACAAGGGGAACTTGTTCGGGTTCAACTAAACCCGCCCTCAAAGTTTTTTTCCCTGGGTTCAATTGAAATAGACCATGTGAAAGTCAAATCGCCCCTTTGGGATTGCTTTTGACCAAAATTTAAAAGGGGATGCAGTTGCTAAACTTCAAAACCACACAAGAACTCCCGAAGATAACCAAATGCAAAAAATGGGTTAAAGGGAAATTTAAATCAATCACGCGAATTAATAAAAACAATGAGAAAACCCCGTTTTTCAGAAGAAACCGTTTTTAAAAAAAATTTGATTCCCCCATTGCCTATGCGAAATTTTTAGCCCTTGATCTACTTTAAGAACCTCAGGGCAATTAAAAAAACCAATTTTGCAAAAAAAGGAACAGATGAGCAAAAAAAGAAAAAGAAAAACTCGTTGAGGTGATGACGCCAAATTAGGGCCTATATTAAAGAAAGAATAGCCCAAAGACTAAAAGATCTTGAACAAAGAGATCAGAAAATAGAAAGTGACAACTACTAAACCCAGACCCAATTTGAATCAATGAAAAAAAAGAGAAAATACGAAAAAAATTTTTAAGAAGACACAACGCTAGCAGAACGAATAAGAACATTTTTTAGAGGCAGGTGTAATTTTGCAAGCGTTAAAAGCCTTAGGATTTGCAAAAATAACTGGGGAGGCTATTAAAAGGGGGTGGGGTCAAACCCAGTGCCCCCCGCCCTCACCTCCCCCTATAAATCTGGGTAAAAAAACAGCTTGATCCTTTGGGGAGTTTATTAAAAAAATTTTGCTGGGAAAGCTATAACCTTTACCAGGTAAATTTTGGGGGTGTTTTTTAGCTGGCTTTTGCTACTGCAAGCAAAGTAGTTGGGGGTTTTTGGCCGAGCACTTATGGCATTAGTTTCTTAAAAAGTTGGGTTAATTTTTTGTAAGATAAAGACCAAGAATCCAGGCCCGTTAATCCAAAAAACAAGCGCTGTCTTTTCATATTCATGGTCATCGCGAACAGGTCCGCGAGTTTTTCTGAGTCTTCAAAGGCTTTTGGGGGTTTGGGCCTCGGGGATTTGATGACTTAAACTTGGGGTTTTGTTTACCCCTTGTAATATTACGGCTCAGAATTTAGTCGTTTTTCCCCAAACCCTTTGTTCATTGCCCGCTTTTAAGAAATTTTTTATTATGTTTATTATTTTTCCTACCTGGAGTCGAGGTCGAAGGCACATGTTTTAAACCCGTGCCAAAAGCAAACTACTTTCGATCGCGTATTGTAAACATTTTTGGGATTTTTAACTTGAAGGAAATCAACTGTAGAATTAATGCGTCCCCTAAATTTGCTTTAAATTGTTTTTTTTGCGTCAAACCCGTAGAAATCAGGGTTTTGCTTGACTTGCTGTGCTTTCGCCTAGCAACCCAACGTAAGTAGAATAGAGTCTTTATTTTGGGGGTATTCCCGCCCTAGGGAAGGCCCTTAGAAGTGTCTAAATAAAAGTTGTCCGCTGTTTAGCCTTTCCTATGGACCCGAGGTGAAACGTTGCGCTTGAGAGAAAAGATGTGTAAGGTGGATTCAGTCAAATTTAAACTTTTTGTGAAGCCCAAAAATAAGGGGTGCCTAGCCCCCTGATTAAGACCCCCTTTTTTCTAAAGTCCGCTTTGGGGTTAAAATTGAATTCGTTACAGTCCTTTCAAAAACCTTTAGCTATTATTTTCTGAAAGGATTAAACGGTTTTTTCTTTTTGGGAAAGGGGCTGAGTTCAGTCAAAATACGCCTAAAGGGTAATAAAAATGAAATCGTACATGACCTCACCAAAGGATCAGGGTGATTTGTGATCAGCATACGACACTCCACACCCATTGAGCCAAAAACGCAAAGTTTTTGGTTCTGATAAAACTGAATCGGATGACTAAACCCGCTTTCGCGATGGTCTTTTTTATAGGGGGGTTAAGATAAGCTTAATGGAGTACTCACCTTTTTTGAAAACACAGTCTGGTCACGAAATGTCAAAAAGTATCGTTGCATATTTTTAAAAATTGTGTGCGGCCCAACGAAAATTTTGCATCAGTATATTTGAATGCACTCATTTTATTTTTGTTCAAAAAAAAATTTGTAACAATAACAACCAAAACCGCCCTTGTTTTTTGAACATGTATTAAAACGGAAAACGGGGGGCCCAAAATGGTTGCACTTCATGAAATTTTACAAGTCGTATGGTTTAAATAATGAATCCAAGAAAAATAATGCTTCTAAAAGTTAAAAAAGAAGGAAAGGGAGTAGCCGGTTAACCCTACCGATGGTTATTTCGGGGTTTTTTTCGCTAAAAAAAGCAAGGGGGTAATTTCGACATTACTCTCAAATTAAAAATGCAAAATTTAAAAAAAATTTAACATTCAACAAGAAAAGTTCACATTACCTTTTTGTGTAAGCTAGCTAAAAGTTAGGGTTTTTTTTCAGTGCATCAAGATTTGAGTTTTTCCAAAAAAACTCTTTTGAGGGAGAAAACCCGCTCGACTTTCATTACATTCATTCTCTATGTTCTTTTGGGGAAACTAAGCACTATGAAAAAATTTTTGATGGAAGGCCCCCAACTGTTTTTTAAGATCTTTCCCTCAGGGGAAAACTGCAAATTGCGATTAAAAATTTTACAATTCCCAATTTTACAGTTTTTAAAAGATTTGTTTTTGGGGGGGTCGGGTCATTTAATATAAAATTCAGACAAAACAGGTAAAAATCGTGAAATGTGATAACCTCACATTGTTTTTTGGGAAATAAAAAATACTTCTAAAAAATAATTCGCGTGGGCCAAAGAACCGGGAGTTACTTACGCCGGAGGGGTATAATTTAAATTTTAAAAGACCTTTCAGACGTTGCGGACTTTGAACAGAACGGGGAGATAGGCGCTTTGTTGGTTTTTGAGTACATAAAGATGGCGATTATGAACGCAAAGGGTTGGCGACAACAAAAAGTTTCCTAAACAGAAACCAACTCGCAATCTAAGGGAAATAATTTGGCCCGATGAATATAAAAAGTTCGAAAAACCCGACCTCAAAAGGCTTTAGAACCAATTTAGAAGGGAAAAAAATTTGAATTCTAAGCCCTTTTACATTTTTTAGCCCCCAAAAAGTTTCCAAAAAAACATTTAACCCCTTTCCCCTTTCAGTAATCTTATCAACGACTAGTCGGAAAAATTGAAATAACACCCTTTGGGAAAAAACAGTAATCCCCCCACAGAAAAAAAACAGTTTTAAAAGACGCTTCCCACAAAATTTTGTTCTTTCCCCAAAGAAATTTAAAAATGCGTTCACAAGATATTTGAAATTTCTGTCTTAAAAGATGAGGCGGGAATGGGGCTGTGGGCGTCAGTGACGTCCTTTTAAAAGGAATTTAATTTCGGGGAAAACTTAGACGTTAAAAACTTTAAAATTCCACGCCCTTTTAACAATGGTGGGATTAAGGTCATACACAAGCAACAAAATCAAAATTTTCTAAAAAGAAACAATTTACAGAACTGAAAATTGGGTTTAAAAAATTCACATTTAGACCTTTTGGGTTTTTTTTATACGAAAATTTTTGACGGGAGTAGATAAAAATAAAAACTGGATTAGATTAAATTCTGCTATAAAACATGGGGCAGTTAAACTTTTTTACAAAAACCCTCTTTTTTAATTTATTTTTGGGGAACTGGTTGTGGGAAAAAAAAAAAAATTTGTCCTAGACCTATTACAAACGTTATCGTATAATTTTTAATCATATTGTGGTTTTTGCCAACGCTTAAAGGGGCAAAGCTATCTGATAGAAGGGTTTTTATGGCAGATGATGAATATATTTTGTTGACCCCCCAATAAACTGAGTGATGTTTAAAAAGTTTTTAGACTGTTTGAAGAACGCAACACTATTTATTATAGATATGTCGGCAGAAAGAGAATGTTAAAAAAAAAATACTTGTCAAAAATGGTTTTTAGTGGAAGCATCTGAAAAGGTGTATTTTAATTCAAAATAAACCAGTTTTTAAAAAGGGGTTAGAGAAAAGTTAAAGATGTAGTTCTATTTACATGAAAGGGCAGAGACTCATTTGATAATGTTTGCGTGAAAATGTGTATTGAAAAGACCGGGGAAAAACACAGGGTTAAACAAAAAATGAAATCTGAAAAGTTAGTAAATTTATTGAAAAAAGGATAACCCCACACAGTAGTTTGTTTGTAGATAATCGTTTTTTTTTTAGCTATTGAATCTTACTTTTCAGAAGCTATAAAAAGCCCTTTCCCGGGGTCACTTTCGCCCGAAATGGGGGGAGGGCGAAATGAGCAGGGTTGGCTTTTTACGTTCCTCGCTCCCAGCCGCGGTGGTGCTCATGGCGCCCGTTTGATCTAACCTACGGAGGACCCACCTTCTAAGCCCCCACTGACGACAATAATTTTTTGTCCCGGGGGCCGGCCCTGAGTGCGCTCTCCCCGGAGGGCGCCACCACTCCGTCCAACATAGCCCCCTACTCCGGAAAAAAAAGGTGAAAAACCAAGGCCTCAACATGGAGAAGACATCGAAGTTGAGGTCACCATGGAACAGGGCATGAAGGGGGACAGGGGTTGAGACTTTTTTTATGTTGATCGAGAGAATGAGGGTGATGGGCTGATGCTAGGTTTTTAATCCGGGTTTAGACTGATACAGGGGTGTACTCTACCTTCCTTTTATAAATTCCCCGGCGTCAACCAACCCGGGGGATCAGACACCGTAGGTTGGTCAGGAAATTTAGCAACACCCCAAAACGCATCCCCAAAAAGGGTGAAAAATTGCTTGTGGCCCCTCTCCCCCGGGAACTCATCAGGGGGCTTTGGGGGGGCTAATGGATTCTTTTTTTCACCCCGGTGGGGGAAAACCACATATTCGGACGTTTTGTGCTCTATTTCCCGCCAGAGCGCAGACACAACCAGCCGTATCTCCCTGTGAGTTCCCTCCAGCGGACGAAAGGGCCCGAGCAGGCAAAACAAACAAAACCCGCCTTTAAAAGGATTACAGGTTTCCCCCAGCACTTGAAGAGTTTTCATATCTGTAATTTATTTTTTAATTTCAAATTCCCCGTTTCTCCATCTTTAAACTCCCCCCCCCCCCCCCCCCCCCCCCCCCCTTAAGTCCAAATCTTTGCCAAGTCATTACTATGAAGACAGTTGAGTTGTTGGCCTGCGCTTGTTTTTTCTCCCACTATTAGATTGTTCGTCTATGTATGTATTTGTCTGACTTAATAAAGTGCCAGTCTTGAATAAAAGGTACTCTGTGTTAGGTTTTCTTATGGGAGCAAAAGTTACCCCACTTGTTTACTGTTTATCAAATGAACCTGATCTGGAGAAAACCTCGGCCAAAACTTCCGGAATTCAT
>CM031621.1:62255611-62275611 GCA_018398815.1 Conus ventricosus
GATCTGATTTCGCTAATATTGCGATAGGATTTCCGGAGCGGAAACATCAGCAGACTGATTTGACAGCAGACGTAGAGATCACCTGCCTGCTGGAACAGGAATGGGAGCTTTCACCAGCTGGCGTGATGACAAAGGTTCATCTGCAATGCCAAGAAAAGACATGTATCTGGCTACCTCTTTCCAACTCTCTTTGTATGTATGTATGTATGTATGTATGTATGTATGTATGTATGTATGTATGTATGTATGTATGTATGTATGTATGTATGTATGTATGTATGTATGTATGTATGTATGTATGTATGTATGTACGTACGTACGTATGTATGTATGTATGAATGTATGTATGATGTATGTATGTATGTATGTATGTATGTATGTATGTATGTATGTATGTATGTATGTATGTATGTATGTATACATGTATTCATTTGTTTGTTTGTTTATTTGTTTGTTTATTCGTTCATTCATTTATTTACTCGCGAACTTATTCATTTATTTATTTGCAGTCCGTTGCACACCTGCTGTTCTTTTTTTTTCTGTTAGTATTGGTTTTGTACTGAAATAAGAATCTGATTAAAAAAAAACTAAAACAATAAAGCACCTTTGCCTCCACTGTTTGAAACCTTTTCCCCTCATTACATTTCTTTGTTTGTTTTCAACTCCTTTCCCTCCTTCTTTCCTCATTTTTATCGTGTGTGCTCAGTTCTCACATATTGTTTGTTTTCAACTCCTTTCCCTCCTTCTTTCCTCATTTTTATCGTTTGTGCTCAGTTCTCACATATTGTTTGTCCTTTTTGTGCACTTGTGAACATTCTCGCTCTCAGAGAGAGAGAGAGAGAGAGAGAGAGAGAGAGAGAGAGAGAGAGGGAGAGAGAGAGAGAGAACTCGGAAAACCTTTATACGATCAAGGGTTTAGATTTTAGCCAGAGCCTATTCTTCTTGTCTGTCCATGCAGAGAGAGAGAGAGAGAGAGAGAGAGAGAAGAGAGAGAGAGAGAGAGAGAGAGAGAGAGAGAACTCGGAAAACCTTTATACGATCAAGGGTTTAGATTTTAGCCAGATCCTATTCTTCTTGTCTGTCCATGCAGAGAGAGAGAGAGAGAGAGAGAGAGAGAGAGAGAGAGAGAGAGAGAGAGAGAGAGAGAGAGAGAGAACTCAGAAAACCTTTATACGATCAAGGATTGAAAATTTAGCCAGAGACTATTCTTCTTGTCTGTCCTTGCTGAGAGAGAGAGAGAGAGAGAGAGAGAGAGAGAGGAGAGAGAGAGGAGAGAGAGAGAGAGGAGAGGAGGAGAGAGAAGAGAGAGAGAGAGAGAGAGAGAGGAGAGAGAGAGGAGAGAGAGAGAGAGAGAGAGAGAGAGAGAGAGAGAGAGAACACAGAAAACCTTATTACGATCAAGATTGAGACTTTAGGCAGAGCCTATTCTTCTTGTCTGTCCTTGCTGAGAGAGAGAGAGAGAGAAGAGAGAGAGAGAGAGAGAGAGAGAGAGAGAGAGGGGAGAGAGAGAGAGAGAGAGAGACAGAGAGAGAGAGAGAGAGAGAGAGAGAGAGAGAGAGGAGAGAGAACAGAAAACCTTTATACGATCAAGGATGAGATATTAGGCAGAGCCTATTCTTCTTGTCTGTCCTTGCTGAGAGAGAGAGAGAGAGAGAGAGAGAGAGAGAGAGAGAGAGAGAGAGAGAGAGAGAGAGAGAGAGAGAAGAGCCAGTGCATACATACACCGAAGTTGAAGAGCCAGTGCACAAAACAACCACGAATAATACTAGGCGAAGCACATGCGACATTACCACATACCAGACATTCAGAACACGTTAAAAAAAAGTGTGAAGAAAGTATGACGCCAAAATGACAGGCAGGATTTTAATGATCCATATATTTCTCACATGTAAGACGTCAGCTGTTATCTTCCCCATCCCACCGCCCAACGCCCACCTCCTACAACAAAAGAAAAGCACAATTTCCACCTTCCTATCTCTTGAAACATCTTCGTTGCTGCTGCACATCTTGTCCCGAAAATCACTGACTGTGAAACAACTCCTGTCTGCTGAAAATGGGCAATCTGGACATTCCAGTTGTTCGCCATTCCAAAGCCATTTTGAAATCAGGCCTGTCAAGGGAGATAACTGACATTTCTTTTTCAAAAGAAGCTCGTTAGTCTCGTTGGATGCACAATGTCATTTGAAGAGGCCTGTCAAGGGAGATTACTGAAAATGTTGAAAGGGTAGCTTACCCATCATTACTTTCGGAGGAAGAATCCGTAAGAGCACCGAGTTTGAATTCAGGCCGAAAGGTCTAACCGTAGGACTAACTCCTTATGAAGAATGGGGTGATAATGGCGGTACATCATTAGGGAAGATTTCTCTTTTGTGGCTTCTATCCTTTAAAGGCCCGTTTCAGCCAGATCTGAGAGTCAACGCGCTCGCTGTCTCGCCTATCACGAGATTTGATCTTTTTTTGTGGAGCAGACAGACGTCTAGACCTCTGAATACAGCTGGAGGTGTGGAGAGCGATGTTATTTTGTATCACAATCATTTACATGCCAGACTGATTTCGAGCTAAGATCCAGGTTGATCGACAAACGTAACTAAGCTACTGGAGATCCTATGGAGTTAGCGTTTGCTTGGCAAGTAATTGAAGGGGGAAAGTGAAGGGGGAGGGAAAGAGGGGTAGAGGGAGGAAGCGGGGTGAAGGGAGATAATCGCAACTCGCATACATCTAGTACTGATGATCAGAACTGTTCATGACGATGTGGGATCTGTTTGATTTTTGTTGTTGTTTTGTCGCCAGTGCTATAGTACACCGTTGCAGGACAGATCACTTCATTTCTGAATGTGTGTGTGTGTGTGTGTGTGTGTGTGGGGGGGGGGGTGCGTGTGTGTGTGTGTGTGTGTGTGTGTGTGTGTGTGTGTGTGAGAGAGAGAGAGAGAGAGAGAGAGAGAGAGAGAGAGAGAGAGAGAGAGAGAGAGAGAGAGAGAGAGAGAGAGAGAGAGAGAGAGAAAAGAGAGAGAGACTGGATGGAAAACGAAGAAACGGAAAAAAGGCGGCGGTGGGAAAGTGCGTTGATCCCCACCGTCAAACATTGCCGCGGCCATTTGCTGGTAAGTGTTCACGGACGAGTTGTTCCCCTTGACACCGCTTAAGACGTTTCGGTTATCTCCCTCCTAGATAATGTCGGTTGTGTGTGTGCTGTGTGTGTGTAGTGTGTGTTGTGTGTGTGTGTCCTTGTGGTGTGTGCGTGTGCGTGGGTGCGTGGTCGTGGTGTGTATTGTGTGTGTGTGTGGTGTGTGTGTGTGTGTGCGCGCGCGGCGCGAGTGTGTGTGGTGTGTGTGTGTGTGTGTGTGTGTGTGTGGGTGGTGTGTGCGTGTGTGTGTGTGTGTGTGTGTGGCGCGCGCGCGAGTGTGTGTGTGTGTGTGTGTGGGGTGTGTGTGTGTGTGTGTGTGTGTGTGTGCAGTGTGTGTGTGTGTGTGTGTGTGTGTGTGTGTGTGTGGTGCGTGCGTGGTCGTGCGTGTGTGCGTGTGTGTGTGTGTGTGTGTGTGTGTGTGTGTGTGGTGTGTGTGTGTGTGTGTGTGTGTGTGTGTGTGCACGTGTGTGTGTGTGTGTGTGTGTGTATGTGTGTGTGTGTGTGTGTGTGTGTGTGTGTGTGTGTGTGTGTGTGTGTGTGTGTGTGTGCACGTGTGTGTGTGTGTGTGTGTGTGTGTGTGTGTGTGTGTGGTTGTGTGTGTGTGGTGTTGTGTGTGTGTGTGTGCGTGTGTGTTGTGAACGTACGTGTGTGTGTGTGTGTGCGTGGTTGTGTGTGTGTGTGTGTGTGTGTGTGTGTGTGTGTGTGTGTGTGTGTTGTGTGTGTGTGGAAAAAAAAAAGATGCAAAGCATATAAACGTACTCCCAGTTTATCCTGAATGCGCGTGATATATTCCATAAAGAGGAAAAAACGTCTTGGGCTGGTGTAACCATTAGTAATGGCTATTCTGGTAAACATCAGCCATCATCTGTGACCTATAATGAGCATACTTACAAGCCACAACGGTAAACTTATCGGGCATCATCCGTGACCCATAATGAACATACCTACAAATGTTTTTAGAAATATCGGCCACATACTTCCTGAGATATTCCATGAAGTAGAAAAAAAACAACATTAGGGGCCGTTATAGCCGTTAGTAACGGCTATAACGGTAAACTGAAACATCGGGCATCATCCGTGAACCATAATGAACATACCACAAATTTCAAAAAGATCGGCCAAGTGCTTCTCTGAGACATTCCATAAAAAGGAAAAAACCATTATGGGGCCGTTGCAGCCATGAGTAACGGCTACAACAGTAAACTAAAACGTCGGGATCATCCGTCGCCCATAATGAACATACAACGGTAAACTTAAACACGGGCATCATCCGTAACCCATAATGAACATACCTACAATTTTTTTTAGAAATTCGGCAACGTACTTCCTGAGATATTCCATGAAGTAGAAAAAAACGTTAGGGGCCGTTATAGCCGTTAGTAACGGCTATAACGGTAAACTGAAACATCGGGCATCATCCGTGAACCATAATGAACATACCTACAAATTTTCAAAAAGATCGGCCAAGTGCTTTCTGAGACATTCCATTAAAAGGAAAAACCATTATGGGCCGTTGCAGCCATTAGTAACGGCTACAACAGTAAACTAAAACGTCGGGCATCATCCGTCGCCCATAATGAACATACCTACAAATTTTCAGAAAGATAGGCCAAGTACGTTTTGAGATATTCCATAAAGAAGAAAAACGTTATGGGCCGTTAAAGCCGTTAGTAACGGATATAACGGTAACTAAACATCGGGCATCATCCGTAATCCATAGTGAACATACCTGCTAATTTTCACAAAGATCGGCCATGTACTTTCTGATATATTCCATAAAAAAGAAAAAACCGTTACATCCGTTTGTAACGGCTATAACGGTAAACTAAAACATCGGGCATTATTCGTAACCCATAATGAACATGCTAATTTTCACAAAGATCGGCCATGTACTTTCTGAGATATTCCATAAAGAAGAAAAAACCGTTACTGGCCGTTACAGCCGTTAGTAACGGCTATAACGGGGTAAACTAAAAGATCGGGCATCATCCGTGACCCATAATGAACATACCTGCTAATTTCCGTTACAGGCCGTTACAGCCGTTAGTAACGGCTATAACGGGGAAACTAAAACATCGGGCATCATCCGTGACCCATAATGAACATACCTGCTAATTTTCACAAAGATCGGCCAAGTACTTTCGGTGAACCAGCGCCGTGGCGAAGTGGTTAGCGTCGCGGACTCCCGGCTGGGAGGTCGTGGGTTCGAATCCCATCAGAAGTCATGTGGGTTTTTCTGCCCCGACCGGCTCCTACCCAGAGTTGAGTTGCTGTGGACTCAGTTGGGAAGACTGGGACTACACAATCGAGTTTCATCCACTTAATGGATGCGTTTCTGAGAGTGTTGCTCAAATTTCTTGACCAACACTGCATGTGCCTGTATCTCTCGGGCTTGGTTGACGCCGGGATATATTATGAAAGGAAGCATAGAGTACAGCCCTGTCATGTAGTCTCAGACCGAAACGGAAATCCGTAGCATCATCTTAAACATCCTCATTCTCATTGATCAGCATTAAAAAAAAATGTCTCAAATTCCTGTTGCCCTTCATGCCCTGCTCTCATGGTGACCTCAATTTCGATGTCCTCTCCACGTCTGTGGCCTTGGTTTGGTTCCGTTGGGGTCAGTGGTATCGGCGGGTCCATGGGGGCTGTCGTTGGACGGACGTGGTGGCGCCGTCCGAGGGAGAGCTCACTCACGCCGGCTCCGCGACTAAGCAATTATTGTCGTCAGTAGGGGGCTTAGTAGTGTGGTGTCCTGGTATGTTAGATCAGAACTGGCGCACTGAACACCACCGAAGTGACTCGGCATCAGTGCAGTGTCTCCTCCGGTGGGGTTGCCTCTTGACGACTTGACATTGACTGTTCCCTGTGGATTGCTGGTGCCGGGGCTGCGGCGGGGCCGACCGGGCTGTGTCTGTGGACTGGGTGTCGGAATGAGCGGCGTGGGTGCACTGCCTCTGAGGTGGCGCAGAGGTTGGGACAGCGAAAAAAAAAAGAAGTACATCGGAGATATTCCATAAAGAAGAAAACCGTTACAGACCGTTACAGCCGTTAGTAACGCTTTAACGGTAATCTAAAACATCGGGCATAATCCTTGACCCATAATGAACACACCTACACATTTTCAGAAAGATTGGCCCAGTAGTTTTGTCTGGAGCGAGTGGAACACATTTTGACCACGGACGGACGGACGGACAGACACACGGACACACAGACATAAGAACTGGGAGTACAAAAACAATCTCTCTCTGTCTATCTATCGATCAGTTATATCTATCATCAATATAAAATAAACAATCTCTCTCTGTCTGTCTGTCTGTCTGTCTGTCTCTTTCTCCTCCCCCCCCCCCCTCTCTCTCTCCCTCTCTCTGTATATATGTATATTTTATATCTATCTATCTATCTATCTATCTATCTATCTATCTATATAAATATACAGATATACAGAGAGAGGGATATATATATATATATATATATATATATATATATATATATATATATATATATATATATATATATATATATATATAGAGAGAGAGAGAGAGAGAGAGAGAGAGAGAGAGAGAGATATGAAGAAAAAGAAACACCCGAAGGTGCTGGGGAGGACCCAGAGAAACACTGTCTTCACCTGCCTTTAGAGCAGTCCTGTACCACCCTGTGAGGCCTGCGCTGTGTTGACGATGGGTACAGGCACGCGCAGGACACTCCATTAAGATATCAAGGGACTTAACTGCTCCTGAACAGAGGTAAATCAGACTACAGGATGCAGCTCATAACAGCCTTAAAGTAGCATCCCCATGGGTGTACCAGCCCGTATTTCATGACTGCAGACCCCACCGTCGAAAAACACCACCCTCCAGCTGCCGAGCACACCCCACAGACCCAACCACCACTGCCCACGGACAGATGAAGACAGTGCCACTCCAGACACAGCCAAGCTTTATATACGGTCTTATGTGCCCTCAAGAGAGAATCCAAAGTTGTAGTCTTTCCCACTGTCAACAGGACTTTCCCTGTTGTCAGTGGGTCTTTCCTCACCGTCAAAAAAAAAAAAAAAAAAAAAAAAAAAAAAAAATATAAATAATATATATATATATATATATATATATATATATATTATATATATATATATATATATATATATATATATATATAACTCGGTGATTTGCAGAAGTTAAGAAAGTTCAGTTCAGTGGTTTATTTTAGGTCTGCCCATCAGAAATAATATTAGACGAAAAGCAGCTATACAATCTACTCTAACACTCACTAAACATCTCTGTGATTTCCAGAATGAGAAAGTTCAGTTCAGCGGGTTGTGTTACGTCTGTCCATCAGCGATGGTAACAGGCAGCTATATGATCTACGCGAACTGTCTCTCCATAACCCATCAAACAGATCTCAGACATTAACGTGAGTTGAAAACTTCCTAATAAAATCCAGCAAGTTCATTTTGAGCAACCACAGCTGCAATATCAATAATGCTAATGCATGGCAGATCCTTCTTCTTATAAATCGTTGGACTGTAACCGACAAAAAGAAGAAAAAAAAATACCAACACATTACGGCAGTCCTCCAAGTTTGAAGAAAAGCAGGCTCACGTGTGTGTGAGTGTGTGTGTATGTGTGTGTGTGTGTGTGTGTGGGTGGGTGGGTGGGTGGGGGGGGGGGGGAGTTCATTTTCCAAATTTTCGAAAATCAGGGGAACGGGGAGTAGGAAGGGAGAGGCACATTTTTTTCCACCAAATTTTGATAACAAGCTGGGGAGTGGGGGTGGGCGATGGGGGGTGGAGAGGGACTCATGTTCTAAATTGTCATAAACGCGAGAAAGTAGGGGGAGGGGAGAGGAGGAGGTGGCGTCAAAATTCTTGTAAAAGCCAGGGTGGGGGAATGAGGGACTCTCTTTTTCCATGATTCCCCCCCCCCCCCCCCCCCCCGTATTTTTGGCTTCAAATATTGGGGGTGTGGGTGGAAGGACAGATGATTGTGTGGTTACCCTTATATTTTCTTTTGTCAGTCATGTGTGTTCTATACAGCTGTGCAAACATCTTATCTCCCTTTGATAATATGACGGTGAAGCGCTCACGCATGTGTTCGTATGTGTAAAAAAATGCTTTTACTGCTTAGAGTGCACACACACACACACACACACGCACGCACACACACACACACACACACACACACACACACACACATACGCACACACACACACATCCTTGTGCTTGTGTATCAATGAGACGGCAGTGCATATTAAACAGGGAGAGCGACGTTCAGAATTCGGTGCATGTCACGGTCTTTTGGTTCGTGTTGCACGTGCCTCTGGGTGTGGACTAATCCGGTCGGAACAACATGGAGGAGAAGAATCACCACCGCTTTGACAGCTAAAAAAGCGAATAAGTTTATTGTCAGTGGTCTTCGCAGAAGTTTCATATTGAGGCGACATTGATGTTGGGTATGTGTACATTCACGCACATGTGCTTTTCTGGTCGGAGCAGTAACTTTCTGAAACTAGCATGGGTCATTTCTACTCGCTGGAGAAAGCGGCTGTTCTGTACTTCCAAGCGGAAGCGCAAGCTTACACCACCAGGGCCAGTGTGGATATTGCTTGGTGTCGTCGGCTCACGCCTGTGTTGACAGCGATTGACAACGACACCAGTAGGTAAGTTATTATTCGTGTATGTGTGTGTGTGTGCGCGCGCGCGCGCGCGCGCGCGCGTGTGTGTGGTGTGTGTGTGTGTGTGTGTGTGTGTGTGTACGCTCGCGCGCGCGCGTGTGTGTGTGTATGTGTGTTTACTGTCCTGTCGCACATACTCGGTGACTGACTAATTAAGATAATTTTCACAATGTTATCAGAAGGAAGACATCAAGCGCGCGCGCGCAAACACACACACACACACACACACACACACACACAGGTTGGAGGGAAAAGGGGATGTTGGTTAGTGTGGAAGTGAAAAAAGAGGGAGGGAAGATTCGGAGAGAAACATCTGAAGTACCTGTAGTGTATGTGTAGCACTTTAATTTAACGTCTCTTCACTTTCAAGTGACATTAGACAAAAAAAAAAAAAATGCATGTGAGAGAATCTTTTAAGTGTTGAGTGTTTTTGAGTAAATGTAACATCAATGCCATACTTAAGTTTTGAATTCTACAAACACAAATGATCTCAACATTACTAGCAACTATCAAAGAAAAATACCAACAGAACTAGAATGTAAAGTTTCTGAAAACAACTTAAGAACATCAAGGTCATTAACTATTTTCTGTAATGTTATCGGATTTCGAAGGTTGAACGCAGTGCCTCCATTTTTTAGCATTTGAGCTTTGATGGCAGGACAGTGCAGAAGCAGATGGTTCGTAGAAATTTGACTCCCACAAACACAAATAATATTCATTGTGTGCTCTTCTGCTTTTTTGACAAATAATATCTTTACAAAATTTTGTTTTGAGAGCATTTAGACGAATCTTAAACATCAAAGACGTAATTGATCTGGATTTGATTTGACTTAAACTCTTAATTATTATATCCGAATGCAGTGTGTCACAAGCTTTTACACAATTAGTGAATATTGTATATCTAAGGTCTTCAACTTGTCAACAAAATTATCCTTTGCTAACTTGTCAAAGTATTTATAATATTCATGTAGATCTAGCTTAACATTAAGTTTGATGGCCCCTGCAGCATTGCGTGCTGCGCTCTTGGCTGCTTGATCTACCTGTTCATTAAAGACAATTCCACAGTGAGATGGAATCCAATAAAAAGTAACACTGATATCTTTGCTTGCTAAGTGATGTATTAAGTGCTTGATTTCCTGTGTCATTTCAACCCGTGCCTTGGTAGTTTGACCTTTGATGGCATATAATACTGATTTTGAATCCACACAAAATAATATTTTGCATGCATTTAAAGGTAACTCTTTAATGTGATGTAAAGCCCTTAAAATGGCTATTAATTCAGCAGTGAAAATGGAATAATGTCTGCCAATATTATAACGTTTTAATATTTTCAAGGAAGGAATAAAAAATGCTGATCCTGCACTGCGATTTTCTATTACAGAGCCGTCTGTGTAAATCTTGATATAATCAGTATACTTGTTTTCAATGCTTATGTTTACTAAAGTTTTCAAGATATTTGGAGATTGATTTTTGTTTAAATTTGTATCATCAATATCAAAAGCAGGTTTAATATGCTCCCAGGGTGCTACTGGTGAAACAGGTGGCTTAGTGGCTATTTCTTTGTGTTTTAAATCTTCAGAATTGATTATATCGGTGGCATAGGAGTTGATTGATTGTAAAGAGTGTATTGGTTTAGCTCTTTTAGCAAAATCTTTCGCGGAATCTAATCTAATTTCTTCCTTACAAAATGTATCAGAAGCAAAAGACTTTACTATAAATTTAGCGCAAGAATTTTTCCTATTGTCATCTAGAGGAAGAACACCCGTTTCTTTATAGGATCCTAGATTGGAAGCATGTACTGGTACCCCAAGTGCCAGTTTAACAGCTTTGCAGTCTATGCTTTGAAGTTTGGATAATAGGTGCTTGGGGGCATTGAAGAAAACTTCTTGGGCATATATTAAACGAGAACGAACAAGTGAGTTTGCAAGACATAAAAGCGCTTTAGTATCCTGTCCCCAACGTTGTTTACTTATAATTTTGAGCATGTGCGTGTGTTTGCGCGCGCGCATGTGCACGCTCGTGCGCGCGCGTGTGTGTGTGGTTGTTGTTGTTGATATATTTTTTAATTTAGCATCTGTTTATATTAGATCAATCTCTCTCTCTCTCTCTCTCTCTCTCTCTCTCTCTCTCTCTCCTCTCTTCTCTCTCTCTCTCTTTTTTTTGCGAAAAATGAATACATGTTGTGCCTTGCTCTCTCTCTCTCTCTCCTCTCTCTCTCTCTCTCTCTCTCTCTCTCTCTCTCTCTCTCTCTCTCTCTCTCTCTATGCGTGCGAACGTGCGTGTATTTGTGTGTTCAAAAATATGTACGCACTTTGTCATATTCACTTCACTGTCTGTTTTCATACATGCCAATCTTGTACGTTGTAGTACACTTACATATGTTTCCCCAGCCCACCTCACTCCCTACCCCCGCTCTCTCCTTCCTCTTCATTATTGTTATTCTCATTTTTATTTATTTATTTTTATTTTGTTATTATTATTTTTTGTTGTTGGTTTGTTTATTATTATTCTTATTTTTTGTTTTGTTTTCATTTATCTTCTATTTTCATTAGATGTTCCTCTATGATTACATGACCGCTTTGCTTGCTTCTTTGATTTCTTACATGAATTGATTTCACTGCATGTTGTAGTCCCTACTCAGGGTGAGGACTGGATGTAAAAAAGCACGTCAGTGCTTATCTATTATCCTCGTAAATAAAGAATTTTGTCTTGTCTTGTTCTCTCTCTCTCTCTCCTCTCTCTCCTCTTCTCTCTCTCTCTCTCTCTCTCTCCTCTCTCTCTCTCTCTCCTCCTCTCTCTCTCTCTGTATGTTGTGTTGTGTGTGTGTGTGTGTGTGTGTGTGTGTGTGTGTGTGTGTGTGTGTGCTTGCTTGCGTGCGTGCTTGCTTGCTGATAGTGATTGATCGGAACTTTGCCGATTTCAGTGTATGATTAGTAATCGATTCTGTGCTTGGTTTGCGGAAAACGTATCTCTAACAGACAAACAAACAAAAAAAGAACACAGTGAAGATTTATAGATAACAAATAGGTAAAAAAAACAACAAAAAAACAAACAAACAATCGATCAGTCAGTCGCTCGAGCAGTTTGATAATCAGTCACTTGTATACTCGTGCATTCACCCTATGATGTGATATAGAATTTGTCCATAGTTTTCTCTTGCAGCGACTTTAAAAAACTTTCATTATTGTACTTCCGTACAAGCGGAAAAATAAAACGATTGCGCTTCATTTATTAGCAGCCACTTGTAATGAACAAAAAGGCTCGCAAACTGTACGATCCCTTTTGGGCAAGATTTCCGCCCCTTCCCCTCTGTCTGACTTCTTTTCTCCAAAGGTAGAAAAAAGAGATCTTTCCTTACTGATTGTGTCCACAACCATGTTCCCTTTCTCAGTGTGCCCACACCCATCTTTCTTTTTTCATGATGTCCACATTCATCTTTCCTTTCTGTTGATGTCCACACACCCATCTTTCTTTTCTCATGATGTCTACTTCCATCTGTCCTTTCTCACGATGTCCACATCTATCTTTGCTTGCTATGATGTCCATGCTGTAAGAGGCACGTTCGGGTGTATCTTTCTCTATTCTTTCCTTTCTCATGATGTCATCATCTATTTTCCATACTCATGATAACCACACCCATCTTTCCTTTTGTAATGGGTTTATAATTCATTTTTTCCTTGTTTTTGGTTTCCGTATCGATCCCCCCCCCCCCCCCCCCCCCAATCGCCTCATCTATCTGTTCGTTTTCATGATGTCCTTGTCCTTATTTTGTTTCAAATCTTGATGATGCAGTTTGTTCTTTCCTTTCCTATGATGATGTCCTTTATCTTCCTTGCAGCTGGCGATTTCAGGGCTGCCCACTGTGTATAATTGTTTGGATAGTTGCACTGGTCTGTACAGACCTGTCTGCTTTTTTAAAAATAGTTGTTGAGATCAGCACATTGGCCAAATTAGGGCTATCACATGCACCATAACTTGCGTGACAGAAAAGGATGACCATTTCAGACTGCATGTGTGTGGGCGGGGAAGGTGGAACACGGGAAAACAGGAGAACAGCGAATGATGATTGGCAGTAGAACTGACCATTTTTATGTCGGTCGGAACTTCAAACTGCGAACGCGATGCGTCACTCGGGGTCAACTAGGTACCATGCAGTTTTCGGTGTAGGATATCCGTTCGTATCCGGCGCCTTCTTATTTTTGGGTATTTGATCCCCGTTCATATCTGGTGCAATGTTATGTTCAGTGTGGGATATCCGTTTAGATCTGTGCACAACATCAGTTTCGGTGTAGGATATCCGTTCATATCTGGCACCATGTTATTTTCAGTGCAGGAAATCTGTTCACATTTGGCACCAGGCTACATTCTGCGCAAGATGTAGGCTATCCGTGCACACGTAACACCACGGGGTTTTTTTTCGCCGTAAAGTGTGCACTGGTATCCATGGTACTTTTGCCGTAAGATGAAGGATACCCGTACTCTCTTTGCACCGTGTTACTTAATCCGTGATGTGTAGGATATCCGTGCGCAGGTGGCGCCGTATTACTTTCTCCCTAAGGTGTAGGATACCCGGTGCAGGCCTGGCATTGTTACTTTCGCAGTAAGATGTTGAATACCCGAAGCACGCATGACAGTATGATACTTTCGCCATAAACTGTAGGATACACGGTGCACGCCTGACACTGTGTTACATTCGCCGTAAAGTGTAGGATGCTCGTTGCACGCCTGACACTGTGTTACATTCGCCGTAAAGTGTAGGATACACGGTGTACGCCTGACACTGTGTTACATTCGCCATAAAGTGTAGGATACACGGTGCACGCCTGACACTGTGTTACATTCGCCATAAAGTGTAGGATACACGGTGTACGCCTGACACTGTGTTACATTCGCCATAAAGTGTAGGATACACGGTGCACGCCTGACACTGTGTTACATTCGCCATAAAGTGTAGGATACACGGTGTACGCCTGACACTGTGTTACATTCGCCATAAAGTGTAGGATACACGGTGCACGCCTGACACTGTTACATTCGCCATAAAGTGTAGGATACACGGTGCACGCCTGACACTGTGTTACATTCGCCGTAAAGTGTAGGATACCCGGGGCACGCCTGGCATTACATTACTTTTGCCGTAAAGTGTAGGATACCCGATGCACGCCTGGCACCATCTTTCTTACTCTGTTAGGTGTAAAATGTCTTTGCATACCTGGCACCAGCAGCACGTCCATTCTGATGTTTTGGGCAACCAGAATGTGACGGCGTCTGTTTTCTCCGTCAGCTTAGAGTCTTGGAATACCTTGGAAAATAAATCATAAATCAGCTGTCTGTGATGTTGATTCAGTCACGGGCATTTTGTTGTAGTCCGGCCGACCAGCAGGAGCCATTTCAGGGTTGTCGCTACGTAAAGGACAGAACGTTCTGTCAGCACACACACACACACACACACACACACACACACACACACACACACACACACACACACACACACACACACAAAGGCGCGCACCCGCGAACACACGAAAACTCGCACACACACGCACACACACGCACACACACACGCACACACGCACACACACGCACACACACACACGCACACACACGCACGCACGCACGCACGCACGCACGCACGCATGTACACATACATGCACACACATGCAGGCAGGCGCGCGCGCGCGCGCACACACACACGCACGCACGCGCGCACACACACACGCACGCACGCGCGCACACACACACACACACACACATACACACACACACACATACACACACACACACACACACACACACACACACACACACACACACACACAGAGCACGAACACCTACGCAAAAATACACACACGCATACATGCGCGCGCATGCAAATACACACATACACACACACACACACACACACACACACACACACACACACACACACACACACACGCGCGCGCGCGCGCGCGCGCGCGCGCGCGCGCACGCAAGCACGCACACAAACGCACATGCAGGCAGGCAGGCACACACACACACACACACACACACACACACACACACACACACACACACACACACACAGGGGGGAAGGGTGGTTGTTAAAAAAGGCATACTTACATATTATAGTCATGTAAATCAATGCATTTACACAAGCTGGACGATCGGCGTCTTAGGCACATGAAACTAAGCCATGGTGAGTGCGCCAGCCGTTGGGTCTTGCCCAAAGTAAACAGGATGAATTTCAACACTGGCCCGATGATTGCTTTCTCTCTCCCCTTGTTTTGGGGTGTGGGTGGTTTGAACAGCGGTTTCGATTTTTTTTTTCCAGTGTGTTTTCCATATTCTTCGCGCTTTTCTTTTTATTTGATCGGTTGATACAATTAATTACATTTGGGCTCATTGAGATCATCAGGACCGTAAGTCTTGACAGTCGTTGTACACGGAAAAAGAAACATTATTCCGTGATAACTCTTTCATGGTCAAACTTGGCGGTCAGCTGGGGGCACTCGGGAGGAAAATCAGGGCTGCCTCTCTATTTCTCATTGCTGCTGATCTTCGACATTATTGAGCAGATTTCATGCACGCTCAATCTTTTTTCTCGTACAAGCTGTATCTTATTTGCCTTCCCTCGAAGTCGAATTCTCCTCTCTCTCGTTTCCTTCCCTTTGTTCGCTATGTTCACGCGTTTTTCTTTTGCGTTCGTTTGTCAGTGGTGTGGACAATAGCTAATTTGTATTGAACTGTACAAGATCTCGTTATACTTTGTTCTTTTTATATGTATTTGCATTAATTTGATCTTTAAATGCATTAATCTGATCTCTAATTTGTTTTTCTTTCCTTGTGCCCCAGGGTGGAAAAAAGCATTTGTATTGCTTATCTCATTACCCTGGTAAAATAAAATTTCGTTCGTTCGTTCTCTCCTCTCTCTCTCTCTCTCTCTCTCTCTCTCTCTCTCTCTCTCTCTCTCTCTCTCTCTCTCTCTCTCTCTCTCCGTTTGGTTTGCGCCCTTCCCACCCACCCCCCTTCATCCCCCAGCTCCCCTTTGGCACTAAAATATGTAACGGTTAAACCATATAGTTGCTGTTCTCTTGTCACTGGAGCATACTGGATGCGCAGTGTAGGATGGGATGTTGAAAGGCGTATACAACGCTCATGATACAACATTTAGTAATGATCATGGACTTCAGAGGCTTGTGTGAAACGATCGTCTTGCTTGCTCTTTGTTCCATTATCCCTGTTTCTTTCTGTCTCCAGCATCGGTTTTAGAACTGCCCCCACCCCCGGTCACTTTTCCCCCTCTCTTTCTTTCTCTCCTTTTCTCTCTTTCTGTCGCAGATCTGTTCTTTCCTTAGCATGTAAACAAGACGAGACAAAAACCAATTGGTGAGAATCTGGCTGTATTGGTTGACGAAACTCTCGTTTCAACAACTCTCTTCCCTTGCGTCAGTCGCACCTTCCAGGTCGAGCGCAAAAGGATCGGTTCCTTCCGTTTCTGTCTTGATGAAGAAGCTGCCTCTACTTTCATGCGCTCCTTTGTGAATGGTACACTAGTTAACGGAAAATCTCTTCTAGTCCTGAGGATCTAGCCTCAAGAGGATTCAGAACAGTGCTGCACGACGTGTTTTCGGATCCTCTTCCCATGCTTCTGTTGCCCCTGTCTCTGTTGTTCCCTTCGCCGGTCGCACGTTGAACACAGGATATTTTCCAGTCTCTTCTGTCCTTTAAGTCGCTTGAAGACCAGGCTCCAGTGTATCGCTCGGAACCCCTCAGTCCGTCCACACCTCTTCATCTTCGTTCTTCCGCTGACATATCTACAGACTCTCTTCTTTTAGGCCAAAACCATGTGACATCCACATATGCAGACTTTTCTTCTTTTAAGCTTAAATCCTCTGGCCAGCGTTTTCTTTTCATACTATGGTTCCTCCATCAGTAGCCCACTCCCTTTCTCTGTTCGCCAACGAGACCTGACCACAAGTTTGACAGCTTTCCTAAAATTGTTTCTTCGAAGAAGCGTTCTGACCCTTACCCATCGCCCTTTTGTTTAGTTTACGACTTCTGTGGCTGTTGGGCATGGTGTGTGTGTGTGTGTGTGTGTGTGTGTGTGTGTGTGTGTGTGTGTGTGTGTGTGTGTGTGTGTTGCATTTGAAATGTACGTGCTCAGCACTATCGTGAACAAAACGTTTGTTAGATCGTGTTTTCATGACTGTTGTGATATACTGGGCATATAGCATCATCATCAACATCATCATCATCTCGGCAGCAGCAGCAGCAGCAGTAATAGTAGTAGTGGTAAGAGTCGTGACGAAGCACCACTAGCAATAGGTGTAATGTTGCTAATAATTACTGCCACTGTTGTAATTTTCAAAACATTTTTTTGTCACTCAGTGCTGTGACTCACGGTGAAATCCGCTTTAAAAAGTGATTGTCTTTCTGTATTGCTGCAGCTTTGAAAGTTTCAAAACGGTTGATAGAAACGGTCATTTCAAAGGAGGTCAAGAGTATTTAATAGAGACAACATTATTGACCAGTTCTTTATCATTGATACGAAATGAAATTTTAAACGAGGTCGGGGTGGGGGGAGGGGGGGGGGGGGGGGGGTTGACCAACATTCTTACAAGCATCAACGCGATTCATGTTAAGTGAAATTTTAGATGAGTTCAGGAGAATTAAACAATGACTATGTTCTGACATTTAACATGAGGTGTTGAGAATTCCGACAACTGTCAGCACGCTTAGCTGTAAAATGAAATTTAGGTCTGGAGAGTTTGGCAAGTGTTAACGTCCGAGGTTTAGTATAGTCGATGATGGAAAACTCAGACGAGAGGTCAGGAGGTTAGTAACAAACAACCGAGCGCTGTGACAAGCTCCGCAGTATTAAAAAAAACAAACAAGCACACAACACTTTCCCAGTGCCGCTTACGATATTTTTCAGCTAGCACACGGTAAGTGAATAAACACAGACGCATACGACCACACTGAACACTTTCCGCAGAATAATATCAGTCGGGGACTGGTAAGACAAAACGTATGGTCATATTTAGTGTCGGGTTAAGCTCAAAAAGAGAGAAAAAGATCATGTTCTTCCGCTTCCGTGTTTGCATTTATAGGGCGTGGCATCGAATGCACAACGGCGGCTGTTGCTTTGAAACTGCAACGTATTTTAAAAGAGTTCTGTTTATAGTTATCAATTTAATCGGATGGGTGGCTTGTAAGCGCTTACACACACACGCACGCACACCCGCGCGTACACGCACACACACACACACACACACACACCACACACACACACACACACACACACACACACACACACACACACACACACACACGTACACACACGCACACACGTACACACACGCACTCACACGCACGTACACATACACACGTACGCAAGCACACAGGCACATAAACACACACACACACACACACACACACACACACACACACACACACACACACGAAGACGCCGAGACAGAAACGGACGGGAACGCGCGCGCGCACACACACACACACACACACACACATACACACACACACACATACACACGCGCGCGCACACACACACCCACACACGCGAATACACCGAGACAAAAACGGACGGGGACACGCACACGCACGCACGCAGGCAGGCACGCACACACACACACACACACACACACACACACACACACACACACACACACACACACACACACACACACACCGACAGACAGGGAGGCGGGGGCAGGGAAAAGAGAGAGAGACAGACGGACGGACGGACGGACAGGGACGGACAGGGACGGACGGACAGACAGGGACGGACGGACAGACCGATCGTGGACGGACGGATGGACGGACGGACGGATGGACGGACGGACGGGGGGTGGGGGGGGGGGAGGGGAGAGAGAGACAGACAGACAGACAGACAGCGACGGAAGGGCAGACCGACCGACGGACTGATGGAAGTGGGGAATGAGAGAGAGAGAGAGAGAGAGAGAGAGAGAGAGAGAGAGAGAGATATTCTATTTCAGCCCCGTCATGCCCTTTCTCTCACTTATTCTCACGATCCGTCTTCAAACCCGACTTCCTGCCCTTTGAGACAAGTTTCAACAATCAACTCCCCCTTGGTGGACGTTCGCCCGAACCCTCAGCACCTGGATCAACCCCAGAGCCATCAAATGGTGGTTCCAAGCACCCTCCCTCCTGGGTGTTCCCCCCCTCTTTCGACTTTAGACTGGGGCCAACAGAGGGTGCCATCTCCTTGGTTCTAGACAAAAGTGATCCTTACCCCGAAAAAGAATGTCCTAAAAATCACAGGTGCTAAAATAAAGAAAAGCGAACAACTCCTCTACAGTTAACAGGGCCAATAAAGTAGTCAGATGGTATTAAGTATGGCTAAAGACTCGTGAAAACCCTGTTACTTGGAGTAAGAAAGTCAGTGTTATTGTCGAATAAAGGGCGATGGGGGTGTTGGGGGAGGGGGGGGGATGGGGCGACTCCACCATAACGGGGCCAATGGCGCAGTCAGATGGTATTAAACACGCCTAATGACTCGTGTATGCTCAGTTAACGTGGAGTAAAAAAAGAAAAAAGTTAAAAGTAGTCATCGAAACAAGGGGGGTGGGTGGTAAGGCAGAGATTCCCACAGCTAACCAGGCCAATGGCGCAGTCAGATGGTATTAAACACGCCTAATGACTCGCGAATGCCCTGTAGCTTGGACTAAGGATAAAGATTAATGTAATCATCCAATGAAAGGAGAAAATCTCCACAGCTGGCAGGGCCAATGGCGCAGTCAGATGGTATTAAATACGCCTAATGACTCGCGAATGCCCTGTAGCTTGGACTAAGGATAAAGATTAATGTAATCATCCAATGAAAGGAGAAAATCTCCACAGCTGGCAGGGCCAATGGCGCAGTCAGATGGTATTAAATACGCCTAATGACTCGTGAATGCCCTGTTAGGTGGAATTATCATCCAGTCAGCAATCAGAAAAAAAGGGGGGAGGGGGGGGGGGGGGGGGGGGGGGGGGGGGGGGGGGGGGCGAGACTACACAATTAACAGGGCCAATGGCGCAGTCAGATGGTATTAAATACGCCTAATGACTCGTGAATGCTCTGTGAGTAGACTTTTAAAAAAGTTGGTATCATCATCTAATAAAAAAAAGGAGGGGGGGGGGGGGGGGGGGGGGGGGGGGGGGGGGAGGCAGACTACACAATTAACAAGGCCAATGGCGCAGTCAG
>CM031621.1:62280611-62300611 GCA_018398815.1 Conus ventricosus
TTTCTGCCTCTATGGCCCGGTCATTAATCTGTGTATTGACCAGTCTGCATACCTTTTTATTTCGCTCCATAGGAATGCCGGGGAGAGGGAGGCGGGGGGAGGATCTTCAGTGCAAATGTTCCCCTGTCTTCGAGAAATCCGGTGCTAGTAATTTCTTCTTTTGAGTCGCTGTCTTTGACTTTGCTTTTTTTTAAATTTTCTTTTTAAACCCCGCCCCTCTGTACTGTTGCCAACCGCTTTTCTGTATTTGTGGTCTGTTCATCTTCCTGTGGTCTGGAAAGCATTTTCTTTTTCTCTTTTCTTGATAAACTTTGTAGGATACAAGCACTTGTTATCTGGTGATTGGACAACCTAAGCACTGGAACAGGCACACACTGCCCATTCTGCAGTGATGCTCTTTAATGAGACATTGTGATGTACTTTTGGTTCATTGGAATTGTCTTAAAAGGATTTTTTTGTATCCTTTTTTAAAAGAAAAATCTGAGCGAAATGACCAGAGTGGTCGGTGCACTGAACATGGCTTGGGTTTATACCGACTGAAGGACTGCAGCATGGACATGTTATGAAGTGCACCTGTACACCATAAGCTATTGCTTGGTGCTGCTTCAGTTTAATGGTTTGTTTATTTACACATCATTGATTAATCAAATAAATGCTTAAAAAGAATTTTTAAAAAAAAGAAGAAAACCTGTAAACCGTAATGTAAATATGAATTTTCCCTTAGCAGGAGTAACTTCTTAGTTTGTTGCTTGTTTGTTTGTGTGTTTGTCTTGTTTCTCTGCTTGCGTTTTGTTTGCTTTTTTATTCCACCCCCCCCCCCCCTTTTTTTTTTTTGGAACGTGTTGACAGCCCTGGAAATGCTTCTCGTGGTCTGCTTGAGTTGTACAGAAACAGACATTGTCCGTGCCCATCTCCGATATTCCACCTCAGTGTTGTTTCTGATAATGCTTTCAGCTTTGAGTAAGTTATTGATCTTCAGCTTATAATAATGCGCAGTGTGATCTCAAAACTTAGCGGATGTGGTGTAGCGTATATGGACTAGTCCGCACGTAGTGACGCCTCCTTGATGAAACTGAAACTATTAATCCTCAAAACACGAATCTTCTCTTGGTGATTGTGGAGCCGGTATTGCAAGACTATTTTTGTTTTCACCACATACCCGGACGAGTTCAGTCTGACAATATCTAACTTTGCTTGTATCCAGCCATCCAAAGTCCCATGATGTTTAGAGCTGTTGTTTACCGTTCGTAAAAGATGCCTTCCTCTTAAATTTAGATTTATGACACACATGCGTGCGCGCGCACGCACGCACGCACGCATGCACGCACAGTTTTCTCCGTTGTACGTTCTGCTTGCTATGTTCACTTCTTGCGTGACATTTTTACTTGAGGATTAAATTCCGTTTAGCTCCCTGTCAACAAACAGGCTACCATATAAGTGCCCCCCTGATTCACTGTTTCCAGTCTGGAGGTGGTCAACACCGTACACTTTTCTTTTCTTTCACAGTGACCAAGTTTCTTGCATCTGGTTGAGTTAGCCTTTGTTTCTGAGTTCTCCACGCTTTATGCTGTTCACTATTTCGGAGTGTAAAAAGGTGCAGCTCAACGTCATTTTGTTGCTGTTTGGTGAAACACTTTGTGATACCGCTCACAGGAACACTTTAATCGTTGGAGCGATTTCCTTTGTGATACGGCCGGTGGTGTCCAACAATATTTCGTTGCTGAGATTTCTTGCGCATTCGTTAAACTACATGTAGTATGAAAGCTGATTCAGTAAAGAGCTGGTGCAAAAAAGCGACACCCGAGCCAGGTTCGGTGTGAGGTCATGTTCATGTTGAGCGTCGACACTCACCAAGGTGGTAGGGCAGACGGGATAACCGCTACAGGAAGGCCGGTCGGAGGGATGGGGAATGGAGGGGAAGAGAGGGATGGTAGAGGGTTTATGCAGCACTACACCAATGCCATCAGAACGTCAATACATGAAACCTCAGCGTATGTGAACTCGTCTTACAACGGCCCGGGTGCTTTACTCTGAGCTTACCATTTACTGGGGTGGGTACGTGTAAAGATGGGAAAGGGTTTTGTTCCTTTTCCTTTGCTTCTCACGTGCATTCCTTCACATCAGGATATTGTTCTTTTCAGTCCAGTTTTCTCTCCACTCCCTACTTTTCAAGTTTACTTCTTGATGTTCTGCAGAGACCCTTTTATCGTATAAACATGTGGACAGTTGTCTGCTTTTAATATTTTATTGATTTGGACTGAGGGCCTTCTGTTTATCGCCCCCCCCCCCCCCCCCCCTTCACGTCTTTAGTCCTTCCATTCCCGCCCATTCCCACCGTTGCACCTTATTCATGTTTCCATATTCCCAATTCTCTTATGTCATATTTAGTTTTTCCAACCACAGCTCCAACCTTTGAAGTCCTGCAGTCTCTCCCCTCCCTCTCTCTCTTTTCATTCTTCTCTGCTACAAACTTCTTTTTATACACTGCTGATATATTATTGAGCATTGCTACGAACTTATGACACAGTCATTTCCATTGTTACCTCTTTACTTCTCTTTCGGCAGTATTGAACAGTAGGATAGACGTAACGTATTCAACTCCATCCTCTTCTCCCCTTCCTATCCCGCCCGTCATTTACCATTTTTACGTTCTTCTCCCACCCGTCATTCATTCTCTGAAACTCATTTCCTCCTTCAGAGCATCATTCATCAGTTTCATGTCGTCTTCTCCTCACATCTATTGGTCTTCGTTCTCGTTTTATTCACTCTTCCATCATTCACCCTTCTCACATTCCTCAGTTCCTGTTCCGTCCGTCTGTTATCATTCTCGTGTTTTATCTTCTTCTCATCATGTTCTTCATTTACTATTGTCATGTTCTGTCCCCGTCCTACACTCAGCATTTTTATGTTCACTTCGTCTCATCGTATCAACCATTGATTATCAAGGCGTTCCCGTCTTCTCATCCCATCTCATTCTGTGCTGATTGTGCCCACTGTTGCTGTGTCACTATCCAGTTTTCATTACAGCCAGTATTCTCACGCTCTTCTCTTTCCTTCGCTTTCCTCGTCCGTCCTTCGTTCATCAGCGTCGCACCACCCGCCCGTCTGTTTTTCATCTGTCCTGCGTTCTTCTCTTCCCCTCCAGTCCAACATTCAAAACTCTTCTACTTACCACCCGTCCAGAATTTACCATTCCCGCACATAACCCCCCCCCCCCCCCCCCCCCCCTTCCGCGTCAAGTTCCCCCAGTCGAATATTCGTCATTCTTGCCTTTTGCCCCAATCCAATATTCCTGGTTTTCACCTTTCCCTCCAGTTCAACATTTTTTTCCTCACCTTTCCCCCAGTCAAACATGTCATTCTCACTTCCCCTCGCCCCCCCCCCCCTTACCCAGTCCAATAATCATTATTTTCAATCTCTCCCACCCCCCTCCTTCTCCCTTCACACACACAAACACCTCCTGTCCAACATTCGCCATTCGCACGCTTTGCACTACCCCATCATTCATCCCTCTCACTTTCATCCTTTTCGTGCAGTCCGATTGTCATTCTCCCCCCCCCTCCCCCCTCAATCCAGCATAATTCGCCGTCACGTCCACCCCCCCCCCCCCTGCCCATCTGTTTAACAGTCATGTTTTCCCCTGTTCAAACATTCATCATTCCCACATCTCACCCCAGTCCAACATTCATAGTTTTCATGTTTTCCCCTGTCCTACATTCATTATTCTTACGTTTTCCCCCGCCCAATATTCATCATTCACACTTGTTCGCCTCTCCAAAATGTTCCTTTTTCACGTTTTCGCCATCCGACATTCATCATTCTCAAGTTTGCCTCGGCCTAACATTTATTATTTTCAGCCTTTCCCCCATGCGACATTTACCATTTTCAGCATTTTCCCAATCAAACATTCATTACATCACGTTTCCCCTGGTCAAACGTTCATTATTCTCACGTTTTCCCCCGTCTAACATCCGTCATTCTCACGTTTCCCTCCTCTCCAAAATACTTTATTCTCACGTTTTCTCTGTCTGATAATTATCATTCACAACTTTCCCTGAAGTCCAGCATTCATCATTTTCGCGTCATCCTGTTCATCACGTTCGTCATTCACCATCCTCACTTTCGCTTCTCTAATGTCGTCTGTCAACCGTCATTCTCTCCTCCTCCTTTTCTGATCGCGTCCAGCATTTCGTTTTTCTCTCGTTCTCTTCTCATTCCATTGATCTGTTGATTACTCTTACAGTGTCCGATTTTCATGTTCTCCACGTTCGTTCCTCTTATCTGTATTCTCTCATCCAGTTTCCCATTCAACATTCTCACCTTCTCCTTTTCATACATCGTTTATCATTCTCACATTCTTCCTTTCACCTTCCGTTCATAGATATCACTTTCCTTTTTCGCCCCACCGCTCATTCAAGGCTCTGACGCTTTAATCATCTTGAACATTATTCATCTCATGTTCTCCTTTCGTCCATTCTTTTATCATTTTCGCGTTTGCCTGTTTTCTTCCAATCGGGGCCGTATGCGCTATCCTGAATTTCTTGCCGTATCATCTGATCTGCCCTTCATCACTCGCATGAGAGTCGCCCATGACTTTTCTCATTGTTTTCACGTTCTCCTCTCCTCTCTTTTTTTATCGTTCCTACATTTTCCTTCTCTCCTGTCTTTCATCATTCTTCAGTTTTTCTTCCGTCCGTTACTCACCCCTTTTCCTTCTCCTGTTGTCCCTCTTTTGTCCTTCTCACGTTCTTTTCTCAATCCGTTCATACTGATGTTCTAGTCCGTCGATCATTCACCATATCTTCATTCTTGATATGTAGTCATAACCTTCATGGTTTCTTGTTTTGGTTGTGTCTGTTATTCACATTCCTTCCTTCTTTCCTTCCGCCTTACGTCGTCACATTTACGTTTTCCTGTTCATGTCCTTAAATCCTCCCTTCTGGTAATGTCTTCTCATTCTTCTAAAGTACGTCTGTCATTCGCTTTTTCTAATCCTATCCATCACTGAAATTTCTCACGTTCTTCCCCCCTCCACTATTCATTATTTTCACGTTTTTTCTCTGTTCATCTCGTCCATTTCGCGTTTTTTTTTTTTTTTATCTCCTCACTGCGTCCTTCTGGTCATTTCATCTATTTCTTCCTTTAATGAATTATTCTGACAGTATCTTACTTTTATGTAGTCCATCGTCCTGACGCTTTTTTCTCTTTCCTTTCTTCTTGTCCCGTCTCCTGTTCATCATTTTCACCTTTTCTTCTTTTCGCCTCGTGAAAAACTGTATTGTTCTCTCGTTCATTTCCCCGGTTTGTCCGTCACTGGATTATTCTGACGCTGTTCTGTTTTCATGTAATCTGTCATTCTCACGCTGCTCTCGCCTCTTCCCTCTCCTCACCCCTTCTCATGCTACTGGCCTGTTCACCGTACATCATTTCATATTCTCCTCTTCGCCTCTCCTTCATGGATGTAATGTCATCTCATCTCACCTATCATTTATATATATTCTCCTCTTCGCCTCTCCTTCATGGATGTAATGTCATCTCATCTCACCTATCATTTATATATTGTCTATTATTCATCGTTCACGTCTACTTCTTTCATACGTATTTCACTATTCTCACGTTCCGTTTTTATCCCGTCCATAATACGGTCTAGGCCGCTGCTGCGCTCCTCTTTTTCCAACCAGGCTTGCAACTCTTTGGCAGAGTTACAGCAGTAACTGCTGCAGCCGAGCTTTTTTAGCTGTTATTTTAACAATGGCTAGTAGGAGAGAGTTTACCGAAGAACAGGTTGGTACTATCCCCATTATAAATGCTCCAAATAAAACAATGACGGATGTACTACTACCAGCCATTGTTAAAATAACAGCCAAACAGTAGTTGGTAGGAGCACAGTCAAACACAACCTTCTCGCACGACAGTCAGTGAGAGAATGATGAAATCTACCTCTGCGGCGGCACATGCGCATTGCGACAATAGATTTTTCTGGAATGATTGCTCACATCACGCCACATATGAGTTACACCACACATGAACATGCGCGACTGAATTGCGCATTGCGACAATAGATTTTTCTGGAACGATTGCACACGATCGCGTCACACATGAGTCACGCCCAAACAACCGTGAGGCGACCCAAGCACAAGCGTGCAGCGGCGGCACTTAGTCAGCTAACTGTTATTGATTTCTCTTCTGATTCTTGCGCAAACAAGGGGAACGCTAGTTAATTATTTTTTAATTGTTGTTTTTATTCTGGTTTAAAAAATGAAGGCCGAAGTAGCTACAGAGTTATTAATATACTTTACGAGTTGGATTGGGAGCGGGAGGCTGATAAATATCAGTTAAAGAGCAGGTTTGAAGAATTAATTACTGATTTTTTTGAGCGCATAAATATGCGAGAAAGCGTGAAGCAGGCCATCAGTAAAATACCAGATTCTTGGCCCCAACCGGTTATAAAGTTGTTTGCCATTTTAGTTGATAATATGGCTCCTGAAGATGTTAATCTGACTGTTTCTACTGGCTCTGAAGGAGTAGCTATTCGCTTTAATGAAGATCAGGTTTTACGATTAGAAAGACTATGAATAATAGCTGAATTTACAATTATTTTTTTATTTATTTTAGATTTAAAAATGGCTGCCGAACTCAGTGAATCTGATTTAAAGAATTGTAATGAACTATTTGACGAAACAATGAAAGTATTAAATATTGATTTTAGTGAATTTGGTTTTGAGAATGATGTAAACAATATAATAAAAGATCATAGCAAACTATTTAACGAAGCAATTAAAGTGATGAACATTGACTGTAGTGATTCAGAAAAAGCTAAAATATTAGCAGGGGTTATTTGTAAGGTTAAACGTGTCTTGAAGTGTTGCAACACTTGGGCGAAGAATAAAAGCGCGTTTTTACTTACTTTTATTTACATTTTTTTTTTTTAATTTACGTAAATATTGTGGCTTTAAAAATGACGACCACAATAAATTCGAGGATGGGAAACTATATACGATGGAAGAAATATTTGACAGCAATGAACAATTAAGCAATACGTTTAGCGAAGTAGACATGGACATTATTAACCCCTCAAATGTTCATGAAAGCGTGACACACGCTATCTCTAAAATCCCAGAGTCTCTCAACGCAGCCGCCAGTAAAAGTGTTGTTGGTCGTTCTGATTGATTATATAACGCCTGATGATAGTAACATGCAAGTTTTGGGGTTTCAACTAAACAGAAAGAAGTTATTAGCTATCACGACTTTAACTCTGACTGGCCGATTACATGCTTACCCAGTTTAACCATGCTAGTGAGGAGGCTAAGTTAAGGGGGTCTGGCTGGTCTGAAGGGACAGTCCTTAAAATCAGATTGAGACAAACAAAGTTTTATCCTATAGTTGGCAATTCTTACCTTTCCCCTTCCAAAAGAGTTAGTTAAAACGAGCAGTCTTAAACATTTCATAATTCTGACAGCATGTGTTTCATGTGGTGTGTTTTAAGCGCATTTACATCCTGTTAAAATCATGCAGAGTCTCCAATTATGAACAATACAAAGAAGCTTGAACTTTGATAACATAACCTTCCCCCGTAAGTATAGAAAGTATATCTCAGTTTGAAGAGCAAAACAAACCAATCACCGTTAAACGTATACACATGGTCTGTAGTAGACAATCTAGTGCCTCTAAGGATTTCTCCAAACGCTCCTACTTTTGGCGAACTACTTAACAAACATGTAGACTTGATACTTTTTGCAGATAGTACAAAGAGTCATTATGTATTAATTAGAACAATAAGCAACTGTTAGAGTATACATCAAGGCATAAATCTAAACAGGAGCTTTGTAGAAGATGTTTGGTCAGAATCCCAACTATAGAAGCAGCCGCCAGTCATAAAAATCATTGTAAAAGTTTTGTAGACTGTGAAACCAAACTCCTCACACCTAAACCAGGGTCTAAAGTTAGTTTTAAGAATGTACACAAAATGCAGATGAGTCCATACGTGGTTTATGCTGACTTTGAATCAATCTTGCCACAGTATACGGCCCCACAACACAAGAACAAAAACAACCTTTTTAAACCCCACCATCAGATCTTTTCTTATGCGTTTTATTGTTGTTAGGTCAACGGTCAACACACAACACCTGAGATTTACAGAGGCCCTAACGCAGCTATAGATTTTTAGAGCAGATGAAACAACTTCGCATCCAGTTATCAATGAACTGAACCTTTCAGACATTGTTATCCCCTCCTGAAGCCCAAGAACGCTATGACTCAGCCACTTACTGTTGGATTTCCCGGCTTAGAGCTAACCACCTAACAGGTAAAGACGCGACAGTAAGAGACCCCGATCCATTACTGGAAAGTTCAGAGGGCCGCGCACAACAGTTGTAACTTCAGCTTAAGGTTGACCCTAAAAATGGAAACTGCCTATCTTCTTCATACCTACGAGGCTACGATTCTCATTTTATCATGCAAGCAGTGACTTCTGAATATAAGATGTTTTCCTGCATTGCACAGTCTCAGAAAAGTACATGACTTTTACTCTTGATGTTTATTCTTTTATGACTCTGCCCAGCATCTGATGGGAAGTTAAGGTAAGTTAGCAGAATCTTCTGCAAGAACCTTTCCAATCACTAAACCATATTTTGACCCATCTTTAGTGCGTAAAGGCGTCTATCCTTAGAATACATGAACTTTGGGAAAGGTTTGATGAAGACTCGCTTCCCCTAAAGGCGCTTTCTTTTTTAGTCTTAGAGGAAAGGACATAACTGACTCTGAATATGAATACGCACAGAAAGCCTGGACAGAATTACACTGTCAAACAATGGGCGATTATCACGATCACTACTGATGGCTGACGTGTGTTTATTGGCAGACGTGTTTGAAAATTACGGATCTACTTGCATGAAACACTACGGGCTAGACTCATCAATTACATCTCTGCCCCAGGGTTGTCTTGGGATGCATTCTTAAAGTCTACAAACATCCAGATTGACTTAATTTCTGATCTACCCACACTTCAGATGATGAAGACGGCCTAAGGGGAGGTATTAGCATGGCCTGTCATCCTTACTGCAAAGCCAACAACAAGTATTTAGACGACTGATCCCACTAAACCATCCAACTATCTAATGTACTTAGACGCAAACAATCTGTATGGGTGGGCCATGAGTCAACCACTTCCACTGAGAAACTTAAAATGGAGAAAGGTCCCCATGATGTTAATACTGTGTTAGGAATGGTTGTCACAGCTTCCGCCTGATAATCCAATAGGACTAATCTTGGAAGTAGACTTAGAATATCCTAAAGATTACACGATCTCCACAACGATTACCCCCTAGCCACAGAAAGATTAAGATGAGCCCTATCGAACCTCCTAAACTTGTGCCTAATCTTGGACTAAAACTAATATGTGTGTCATACAGACTCCTAAAGTTTACCTAAAGCACGGGCTGAAACTAAGAGCTGTTCACAGAATAATTACCTGTGATCAAGAGCCCTTTATGAGGCCATACATCAAGAAGAATATGATCTTAGAACCCAAGCCACTGATGCTTCAGAAAAAGACTTTTTCAAGTTAATGAACAACAGCTGTTTTGGCAAAACTATGGAAAATCCACACAAGCGTAAAGATGTAAAATTAGTTACAAAAGAAAAAACAAGCACTTAAGCTGGTCTCTAAACCTAACTATCAAGACTTTAGAAGATTTAACGACAGCCTGGTTGGCATTATGATGAAGAAAAAGGATGTTACGCTAGACAAACCGGTGTTTATCGGCTTTACTGTATTAGAGTTGTCAAAGTTATTAATGCTAGAATTTTTGTACGACTACTTTAAACCACTGTACCCAGAAGCAAGAGTCCTTTACACAGACACTGATAGTTTTATTCTAGACGTCCCAACTGAAGACTTCTATAAAGACTTAGAAACCGAGGTAGCTAAGGAGCTGATGGGTGGTACGACACATGCGATTACCCAAAAGACAGTCCTTTACATTCAACTGTGAACAAGAAAGTGATTGGAAAGATGAAGGATGAACTTAATGGGACAGTTATAAAAGAATATGTTGGTTTGCGGTCGAAGTGTATAGCGTTGCTACCCGACTTCTGTAATAAAGAAGGCTAAGGGCATAAGTAAAGTTGTCAAAAAAATATAACTCACGATAACTACAAGCAAGCTTCTTTGAAAACAAAGTATTTCATCACACAAATGTTAATCTGCGCTCTACTCTCCATCAAGTAAACACAACTGCCGTTAATAAGAAATCACTAGTCTCTAACAATAACAAGAAATTTTATTTTTAATTTCTGATTTTTCCCAAACCTATAGATTTTGAAAAATTCTTTAAAAGATTAACTTGACGGACAGCCTGAAATTTTAAACTTAAAAACCCCTACTTGTATTTAAACCCTATACTTAACTAAAACCTAACAAAACCCTTATTTAAGAATTTAAAAAGAACTTAACTTTAATTTATTTTTTACTTGTACTTAATTTTGTATTTAAATTTTAAAAGTATTTCTTTTTCAAATTTAAACTTGTCCCCTTTCTAGTTCTTACTAGTTCCCTAAACCTTTTTTTTATTCTTTTAAAAAACTATTCCTTTGAAAAGGGGGCTAAAAGCAGGGGTTTAAATTTTTTTTTTGCGGGGCCCGGGTTTTTTCTTCTTTTACTGGGGAGCTTGTACTTTTTTGCTGGGTATGGTGTTAGGTATTTTTGGGGGGTTTAAAAGGGGGGGCTAAAAAAAACCACCCCCCAGAAACAAACCCCCACCCTCCCCCAATTTTAACAAAAATTAATTGGGCACCCTTTAACCCCCGGGTTTTGGGATTGTGGGATTGGGGGTTTTAAAGGTTTTTGGTTGTTTTCCGGGAAATGGATAACTTCCCCCTAAACAAATTTTGTTTTGCGATTGGGTTTTTCCGGATCTTTTATTCAGATTTTAAAACCCCAAACCTCCCGCCCATTTTTATAATTTTAAAAACTTTATAAATTTTGGGCTTTTTGTGGACCCCCCGTTCCATTTTCACTTCGGGTTGGGGCGTCCACCTTTTTCCTGCTCAATTTTTTTTGGTTAAAATGGTTTAATTTTGAATTAAAAATCCTAAAAAAACGGCCCAAAATTGAAACCAGAAAACCAGAAGATTTTTAGGGTCTTTTTTTTGGATCGTTTTTTTTAAATTTTCGAATACCCCCCTTCTTCCAAACACTTAAAAAATTTTCGCCCCCCAATTCCAAATTTAAAAAGCTTCCAAAAATAAAATAACTTAAAAAACCTGAGAAACCCTTTTTTTTAATTTTTTCGCCTTTTAATTCGGGGTTTGGGGTTATTTTTCCCACCCCGGGAAAATTTTGTTTAGTAAACCCCCCTTCAGGGGTTTGGAGGGGTCCCCAAAACTGGTTGCTTTCCTTAAATTTTTAAAACCCTTTAAAAACAAAAAAATTACTATTTTAAAAACCCCCATAGAACTTTTTTAATTTGGGTTATTTTTTTATGTTTATTAATTAAAAAATTTTTTTGAAAAAATTAACAAACCTTTTAACCATGGGGAAAAAAATTTGCCCCTTTATTGGTTTATTTTTTTAGCAAAAAAAATTTTTGGAAAAAAGCCCCTAAAAAGGGTTTTCATTAAAATTTTTAAATTTTTTTTTTAATTATAAAAGGAGTGAAAAAAATTTCTGGGCCCACGGAAAATTTCCCAGAAATATTTTTTGCAAAAAAATTTTAAAAAATGGGGGATAAAAAGTTGCTTAAATTGTTTTTAAGGATATTTTTAAATGAAATTGGGCCTCCAAAAGAATTTTTTTTTGTTAAACGGGGAAAGAAAAATTAAAACAAGGAAAAATTGGGGGGGGGGTTGGGGGGGGGGGGGGGGAAAAAATTATTGATTTTTTAAAAAAGTTTGGAAAAAGGCCAAGGGGGAGACAATTGAACAGCCTTTTGGAAGAAATTAATGAGAAAATTCTTATTGAAAAAAAGTTTTTCTAAAAACCCCGGAAGAACGGGCCAAAGGGGACCTTTGGGGAAAAGAGTTGCTAAGCTTTTTTAAAAAAAATTTGGGAAAGGGGCCTCGGGGCCAACTTTTCCAACTTTTGGGGAAAAAAAAATTTTGGTATTTTTTATGACAAAAAATTTCAAAAAAATTTTTCCCCCCAAATTTTTGGGGAAAAAAACCTCTAAGGTAACAAAAATTGCAAGAGGTTTTTTTGATTTTAAAAGCCCGGGTTTCTATCGGCCCTTTTTTGGGGAAAAAAAATTTTCTTTAAAAAAAAAAAATTGGCCAATTTGAAGGTTCCAAAATAAACCCAAAGGGAATTGGAAAAGGGATCTTAATTTGAAAAAATTTTAGAAAAAAGGGTTGAATGGCCCGGAAAAAGGGGTTTTCAGGCGGCAAGGAAAATTAACCCGGCCCCAAAAAAATAAAAGGCTAATTTGTTCCCGGGTTTTCCAAATGAAAAGGACCCCCAAATGGACCCTTGTTATTTCCAATTGAAATTAAAAGGAAAAATTTTTAAAGTTTGTTCCCCAGTTTTTTTTAAAGGCGGAAAGTACTTAAGAGGACCCCCCCAAACCCAAAAAATCAAACCCCGATTTTGGCTTAAAAAAATCAGCAAACCCCCTTTTAAAATACCCAATTTTCAAGAAAAATGAAAAAAAAAAAAAAAAAAAAAAAAAAAAAAAAAAAAAAAAAAAAAAAAAAAAAAAAAAAAAAAAAAAGGGACACAAACGAAGCAGAAAAACCGCAACACAGAAGGGGTTAGGGTTTTGCCAGGGTCTTCCCGCGCCATGAAAAATTAAAAGGAATTTAAAGCAACGGGCCCTTTAAAACCCCGAAAACGCAATAAAATTAAAAAACTTTAGAAATTACTAAAAGATGTGCAGGGGACTAAAAAACCCCTTCCCTTTTGGGGACAAAAAAGGAAGATATTTGTATGCCCCTGGAGGGAAAGGGGGCAAATTTTAGAATTAAGCTAAAATCCTAATGGAGGGGAGAGGAATGGAATTTGAAAGAATTATGAAAACAACCCCCCCGTAAAAATTTTTAAGAAAACTCTTTCTTCTAAAAAGCCTCCCTAAAAGATCCTTTTGTTCGTGAAGATTGAAAGGGCCCCCAACCACAGTGAGTTAACAAAAAAAAAATAGAAATTTTTTTTTGCAAAAACTTATTTTTTTTTTTTAAACTTTTTTTTAAACCATTTTGGGTTTAACGGTCTTTTGTTTTTTTTTTCAATGTTCTGTTTAATTGCTTTCAGTTCCGCTGTTGTAAAAAAATCTTTCCCTCCCCCTCCTTTTAAACCCAAATTTTTTGGTCGCTGTAACCCCACCATCACCCCATAAGTTTTCCTAAAAAATTCTTGGGGCAATTTTTCCAACCTTTAATTGATTTGCTTTTTTCCCTTAATCTTAATGAACAAAGTTTTGCTGATGCAAAGGGGCCCCACTGGCGTGGGAAAATTTGGGATTAATTTTTTTTTAAAACCACACAATCATGGGACAACCCCAAAACCAAAACCCAAGGGCCCCTCTAATGAAAAAGGGCCGCCCAACCCCGGGAGCTAAAACAGCAACACTAAAAACCCGCTTTTTCCTACTACACGATACCAGAAAATACATAAAAAAGTTTTTAAAGTTTTTAGGGGGGGGGGGGCTTTCCTTAAATTTAAACCCAAAGCCGTTTCTATTTTCTTTTTGAAGTTCATTTTTTTTGCCCCAAAACCTAAACGGGAAAACCTCCATTTTAAAAAATTTTAATTTTGGGTTAAAAATGTTCTTTTTTAAAACCCGGAAAATTTCGCCAACAAATTTAAAAGGCTTTAAAATAAAACATTTTTAAATTTTGGAAAAAAAAAGGGTCGGGGACGGGTTTATTTTTGTCGGGCCCAAACCCTCACATTCCTTGTCGAATGATGAAAAAGTTTTTTAATTCACCCCTTTTTTAAAATTTCCCATAACGAGCCTAAGGGGGCCACCAATTTCCAGAAGAATTGTACCCCCCTTGCTAACAAAAGGTTCGGGCAAACAGAATTAACTCCCCGGGGGAAAATTAATAAAAAACAAAAATAAAAGGGTACATGGTAGGCATTGGTGGTTTTTTGGGAAAATTTCTAGGTCCCGTCCCCTTCCCCCACTCAACTAAGGACTTCTTTCTGCTCGGGCACATTTTCCCATTTTTAAATTGTACTTTTACAATCTGTTTTTTTTTTGTTTGTTCCTGGAACAAGACGTTTAAAAAAGGGCCTGCATTCAAAAACCTTTCGGGAAAATTTTGTTTTTTTATGAAAAAAATTGGGGCTTCGCAAACCAAATTTTTAAAACCCCCTTTTTTTTCAGGGCGCAAACCCATTATTTTCTTGTCTATTAAAACCTTTTTCATAATTTTCCGGGAAACAGGGGTTTTTCGAATTTCCCTTTTTGTTCTAGTTTAGGAACGGGCGTTTTTTGTCTTCCCAATTTTTGGGCCCTTTTTTAAAACCCCCTCATCTTGATTTAAAAACCAAAACATTTTCCCATCCCCCCCAATTTGATCAAAATCAGTTTGTCTGCTAGGTCGTTTACTCACTGCAAAAACCCTTTAGGGGCTAGCTCCTTTTTATTCTGGCCCCCCGAACTTCTTTTTAATTTTAAAATTTAAAAAAAACAAAATATTGAACTGGGGGGCAATCCTAAGCAACTTGGGCGTTTTTTCTTTCTAACCCTCTTTTAAATTTTTTTTAGCTCCTTTTTTATCCCTTAATTTAAATAATTTTCCCCTTAAACTTCTTTAAAACTACTTTTTCCTTTGGTAAAATAATTTCAACCGATTTTTTAAAGCGATCGAAAGTCTTTTTAAAACAGCAAGTAAATTTTTAGTTTAAAACCACACAGAAACTAAGGGGTTTGGGGACCACCAAGGGGAGCTTTTACAGAGGGGGTTTTTTTTTTTTTAAAAAGTCTCGTTTTAGCTGAACCGTCATTTAATTTTAAACATGTTTCAGTTTCCCCCAAATATCTATAGTAATGTTCCCAAACATCGCTTAGCTTTTCGCTAGGGTCAAATAGAAATATATTCTCGGGGTCCAAATTTAAAAAACCCCTTTCCCCTTTGGGAAGACTTTTTGTGCTTAATGGGTTTTGGGGAATATAAAAATTTTGGGGGGGGAATGAAAAAAGTAAAATTTTTTTTTAAAAAATCAAGTAGAAGACAGTTTTCCCACAAAAACCCGTAACCCCCCAGATAAGGGAACATGCGGGTCTTTTGGCAAAACTTTTAAGCTATTTTCCCCTGTTTTTAAATGGTTTTTCTTTGCATTTTAAAAAAGGGCCCCTCTTTTACCCGGTTTTTTTTCCCTTAAATTTTTTAAAGGGGCAACACAAACCCAAAAAAAAATGCATTTTTTTTGGGGGGCGTTTTTCCCTCGCTTTCCTTTTGGGAAAATTTATTTTTTAAAAACCCCTCTTCCCTACCCCTTTTCTCCCCCCCAAACAATCTGTTGTCAAAGGTTTGGAAACTAAAACCCCACAACCCATATTTGGGGTTTTTAAAATTTCTTCGACTTCAAACAAAAAAACAATTTTTTTTACAAAACACGTCAACCCGGGGAGGATCCTTTGCCTACCTCCAGCAAACACTTTCATTTCAATCATAAATTTGGGGAGGGAAAAAATTTCCCCGACCCAATTTCAAAAGACAGACTTGCCATTTATTGCACAAATCAACCTTCTCTTTTTTTTTTTATAAAAAAAGCTTTTTGATTCTCTATGAAAAAAATTGTTTTCCTTTTAGTAAACAAAGGGAAAAAATTTCCTTTTAAAACTTGAGACTGATTTTGTGTTTGGTTTCCAAAAAAGTGTCCCCGCTTTTTTTTTATTTTGGATGGAGGGTTTAAAATCTTTCATAAAAATAAAATCTTTTTTTTTTAAAACTGGGTTTAAAATTGGGTTTTGCCATTCGGGGGGGGAACCCAAAATCAAACCAAAGAAATGCGGTTTTGGGGGGGGGGGTTTGGGTAAAGGGGCTTCAACAAAAACAAAGCCGGGGAAATTAAAGGGCAGTTCATAATAAGTTTTTCTTTTTGTGGGGCCTTGGTAATAGGGGATATTTTTTCTTTAAAAAAGTTCAAAAATCTAGAGGATGCAGAATCTGTTGCCAAATGGGGCCGCACCCCGCCTCCTTTAAAATCATTTCCTTTCATCCTCCGCTTTAAAGGGCCCCCTGCGTAACCGTTTGGGGCCCTTTTATTCCCCCGGAAAAAATTTTTTTTTTCTTTCTTTTTTTTGTAGCCATAGGTCGAAAAGGGGGCAGAAATTCCCTCGCTTTACAAAAGACTTTTCCCGCCCCCCGTTTGATTGCTATAGGTTAAAGATAGCCCGGCCTAAATTAGCAACAACATACATTTGGGTCTTCGATGGAATATTTATTTTTAATGATTTTTAGCAGTGCCTGGCAAATTTTAACATCGCCAGCGCCAAGAAACAGGGAAAATTGGGCTTTTTAAAACTTGTTCCCCGGCTGAACGGTTTATGGGGTATTTTCACTAATTTCGGCTGTTTCCTTATAAACCCTTTTTCGCCATGGGGGTTCCCCTTTTCTTTTCTGTATGGGGCGAGGTCCCCAACCGTTGATTTTATTTTTTTTTAAAAAAAAAAAAAGAAATAAAAAAAAATTGGCTGAAAATTTTGACGCAAAAATCCATTGAAGAAGAAGAAGATAAACAGAACTAGGCCCGCTTGCAAAAAGACTTTTAAGGAGCTGTTTTTTTACTCCCTAGACAACGTCAAAACTTTGCGGAAAAGGAAAATTTAATTTTTCTTTGAAAGCATAGGGCGAAAACCCACCAGCGTGCTTTTACCTAACGAAGGGGGGAATGGGGACATTTTTTACAATTTAAAACGGGCAGGGGGCCGTGTAAAAGCAAATTCAACCAAAACCCAAACAATTTGGTTAAAAATAAAACACAATAAAAGGGGAAAAAATCCCATTGCCCAAGGCAGAACAATTAAACCTTTTAGAGCTTAAGGGGCCCAACCGTTGTTTGGTTTTCAGAACTTGGGGGGAAAAGTTGCCAAAACAAATTTTAAAAACCCAAACAACCTCTTCAAAAATTAAACGGAAAACAGTGAAAATAATAGCAGAAATTGAAACGATTTTTTAAAGAGGAGAACAGTAAAAAAAAATTGAAATTTCCCCATTTCCCCCTGGGGTGGGAAACCTGGGGCTTAAAGCGGGTCTCGGACAAAAAGGGGGGAACTACCCAAAAAATTTTGGGAAAAATTGGCGAGATAGAGAGAAGAAGAAAAAAAATAAACCGCTGAGCAGATGAAAAAACAATTTTTGGGGGAAAAAAAAAGGCGAAATACAGCCCAAAAAACAGGATTTAATGCTACAAAGGGGGGCCATTAGAAGCGCTTCCCACTAACAGAACACAGCTAGCAGGACAAAAAAAGCAGAAAAAAAAACTATAACAGAAAACTTTTTGAAAAACTACCTAGCTGAAAGAATAAGGGCACGGGGCAGAGAACAAGGGGTTACAATAGTTTTAAATAATTAACCCGGGTGTTGGGGTTTCCTTTTCTCTACACCCCGTTCATGCTTTTAACCCGGAGGCCCAACCCGGGGCCCGTAGCGCCTCCAACACCTCACCGGTAAAAGTTGGATTAGAAAACAATTGCATCTTTTAGCAAACTTATTAAAGAAGTTAGCAGCCAAAGCTCTTGATGCTCTGCCGCATAATAGCAGTGTTGTTAGTTGGGTTTTGTCGCTATAGGCAAAGTTGCTGGTTATATGGCTGACCATCTATGGACGTTGGGAAAGTGCTAGCTGCTGGATTAATTTTAGTGAAATAAAGTATGGCTAATCCAGTAAAAGTTAAAAATACAACAAGGCTGTCTTTTCACTAGTGTGACTGTCAGTGCGAGGCTGATCAACAGGTGGCGTGCTTTCTGGACTGCTTTCTGGCTGTGGGGCGCTATAACTGGATCGCTTTCTTCAGGGCTAAGTACTTTTTTAAAATGGATGGAGCAGGCCTTGTGTTTAAGCCTTGATTGTCCCCTAAGTTTTGGTCGTCTCCAGCTATGAGGATTTCATTGTTATAATTCTGTATCATGCCAATCTGTAGTCTAAGGTCAGAGGGTAGCATGTATAATCCATGGCCTACAACAAAGTCAACCTTTGATCTAGCATGTGCAAGAACGTCTTGATCCCTTTGTATGCTGAGGGCAGATCAACAGCCGAGTTAATAGCATCTTCTAAATTAGCTAAAAATTGTTTTCTGGCATCAAAGCCTGTAGATTGATCTACTATGCTAGACTTGGTCTGTGCTTGTGCTCCTAATAGACACCAAACGTATGTCCATATGGAGTCATTGAGTCTTTGCACTCCTGGCATTGTTGGGCCTTCACTTTCATCTAAGATAAATGTTGCCCAAGCATTAGGATGTTTTTGTTCTATGGATCCTAATCGAACTTGTTTGTTTTGGTTGAAAAGAGGTGTGGCCAGGCCAGTGTCATAATTATATTCTCTTTTTGCACCCCACAAATACAATGTGCCTAACCCATGATTGCGGTCTAACTTTTGTCTAAAGTTAGTTGAGGGTTTTAATGTTAATTCGTTGCGGATTCTTTCATATGCATTAGTGTCCATTGGGTTTTTAAATGGATTAAACGCGTTGTCGTTAGGGAGGGCACTTTTAGTTCAACTAGTATTCGTCTGTACTGGTAATAAACATGAAAGTTATATACTGACCTTACTAAAAGATTAGGATGGTTTAAATGGTTTGCATATGAAACACCACAGCCAGTAGTTGCGCAGTAAATGGCAAATTTAACTGATTCTGGTAAAACGTCATAGGGCGGGATGACCATGCTGATGGCACTCTATCACTCTTATTGGTGGATTTAAATATTAGTTCGTGGGTTTACAAGTCTGACTTGGAAGCCATATGATTCGTCTACTGCAATGGTTAAATTGCTGAAGTCCAAAGATTTGGGGTTATAAAACGCTCCTACATTGTAAGGGGGCACTTTCGTTATATTTAAAAGGTTCCATTTTTAAATAGTTTTTTTTAAATAGTTATAAAAAGATGTACATCTATATAACCCAAAAAAACAAACGTGTGTTCTTAACGTACCCAATTCTCAATTGGCGCAGGAGTTGTAGGATTGCCCTTAAAGAATTGGTTTTAAAGTAAAATGGATTAACATATCTGAAGGGGCTCAAAATAACTGGATTAATATTAGTAACGAGGTGGGCAATCAAATAAGCCATATAACAATACCAGAAGGTTATTACAACTTTTGTTCTTTAAAAGAAGTACTTAACGAATTTGGCATATTGTTAACAATCAACGAAGCAAACCTCAGAATTACTATGAATTTTCCACTAGAGAAAGAAGAGAGTACACTTTTCCTAGAGGCCTTGCTCGAATCTTGGGCTTTCACAGTAGTGACAGATCTTATAAATTTAGTACAAGAGAAGACATCTGGCAATTTAAAGGTAATAAACCTTCTGATTTTCTCGTAAACCCAATGTTGTATGTCCATTTACAACAGTTAAAAACAAATACTAATTTGTTTAATGGCCAGCCATCTACTGTTCTACGAGCACTGCCGTCAGTTAAGGCAGGGTTTGCGATTATCAGTTATATAAGTTTGACGGAAACAGTCAATTTAAAGAATTAATTGAGGGTCCTATAAATTCATTAGATGTAAAAATAACAATCAAGATGGAAGGTCAGTTGTTTGTTCTAATTTGTTAATGGTGCTGGAAGTAGAAGAGCGTACTGTAAACCCTTAATTTTTATGTCCCTGGAGAGAATGTAAATATGCGGTTCACGATCACCAAATCTTATCTTGCAGTAAGCCCCCATTTTAAAGTACTGATTACGTCGATTTTGGCGGTTTTGCGTGTTAATTTTGTTTAGAAAATAGTGTTAATTTTGGTTAAAAAGTGACATGAGAAGGACGTGATTTGTATGTGAAAAGGGGGTTTTCGTGCAAAATAAGATAGGTGGTCGTGAACCCCCATATTTACATTCT
>CM031621.1:62305611-62311956 GCA_018398815.1 Conus ventricosus
GATACACATGGGTGAGTATACTGGTGAGGAGGAAGCTTGTGTGCAGGGCGTGACATGGATGTGTGTGTGGGGATACACATGGGTGAGTATACTGGTGAGGAGGAAGCTTGTGTGCAGGGCGTGACATGGATGTGTGTGTGGGGATACACATGGGTGAGTATACTGGTGAGGAGCAAGCTTGTGTGCAGGGAGTGAAATGGATGTGTGTGTGGGGATACACATGGGTGAGTATACTGGTGAGGAGGAAGCTTGTGTGCAGGGCGTGACATGGATGTGTGTGTGGGGATACACATGGGTGAGTATACTGGTGAGGAGGAAGCTTGTGTGCAGGGCGTGACATGGATGTGTGTGTGGGGATACACATGGGTGAGTATACTGGTGAGGAGGAAGCTTGTGTGCAGGGCGTGACATGGATGTGTGTGTGGGGATACACATGGGTGAGTATACTGGTGTGTGGGGAGGGGGGGGGGGGGGTGAAATGTGGAGAACATGGATGCATAGTGCGACATAGATGGGCGAACTTAGGCGGAGAGGGCGGTGGGGGTGGGGAGGACAGGAACATAAGCAGGGCCCGACATGTATGCGCATGCGTTGGAGGGGGGTGGGGAGGAACTAATGCGGGATATGGCATGGGGGTTTACGTGGCCACGGATGCAGGGTATACCATGGGTACGACATTGTGGATACAGGGTGTGACATGGATAAGGGTGAGGGGTCGTGGATGCAGTGTACAACATGTTGGCGGGTATGGAGGACGTGGATACAGCGTAACAAACACAGGGCGTGACATGGGTGGAAGAACTTGGGGCATGGATGCAGGATGTACCATGGGTACGACGTTGTGGATGCAGTGTGTGACATGGATGGGGATGGGGGTTCATGAATGCAGTGCACGACATGTTGGCGGGTATGGAGGTCGTGGATACAGCGTATGACATGTGGGGGGGGGGGGGGGGGGGGGGGTACGGCGGTCGCGGATGCAGGGCTCAACATGGGTAGGCGAACAGGGGTAAGGGAGGTGAAAATACAGGGGTGCGGGTTGGTGGCGCAGATTTCAGATCATGATGAAGGTTGCGGTACAGGGGAGAGAGGGTGCATCAATTTCGGGGCGTGACATGCGTGGGACTATGGGGTGGGAGGAGTGGGAATGGGGGGGGGGGGGGGGGGGTGGTGGGGGGAGGGGGGTTGCAGTGCATGACACAGATGGGTGTATTGGGGCAATGGGGGCGCGGATCGGATGAAGAGCCTGGCATACTGGGGAAAAGGGGACGCGGATGTACGGTATGACTGGCGTGTCTTATTGGGGCAGAAGGGGCACGGATACGATCTTGACATGGGTGTCGTATTGGGGCAGAAGGGGCACGGATAAGATCTTGACATGGGTGTCTTATTAGGGCAGAAGGGGCACGGATAGGATCTTGACATGGGTGTCTTATTGGGGCAGAAGGGGCACGGATAAGATCTTGACATGGGTGTCTTATTGGGGCAGAAGGGGCACGGATAGGATCTTGACATGGGTATCTTATTGGGGCAGAAGGGGCACGGATAGGATCTTGACATGGGTGTCTTATTGGGGCAGAAGGGACACACATTAAGGACATAACATGGTGGGCGTATTGGGGCAGAGGGGAGTCGGATAAAGGTCTTGACGTGAGTGTCTTATTGGGCAGAGTGGGCGCGGATGAAGGGTGTGACATATTCCCCTGTGGGGATACCGGGGGTCTTTTGTACAAAATAGTTCCCCCTCCTTCTGGACATTCTGTGCTAGTAATGTCCCCTTTCCTTTCGCTCTCAGTAAGTCTGTATCCTCCTTTGCTGTATTGTCGTCTGCTGTCCTTTCTTCTCTACCATATCTTTTATCTATCTTTTTCCACAAACTTTTCCAACAAATTTCTGCACTCAACGAAGTCGGAGTGAACAGACTATACTCTCGAGTATAGTGTGAGTATCCCAGCAGGGTAAAACGAGTTCACACGCTACCAGATACTGGAACGCTGAAGAAGAAGAAGGTGGGCGTATTGGGGGTGAGCTGGCGCAGATGAAGGGCGTGACGTGAGTGCCTTATTGGGCAGAGGGGGCACGCATGAAGGGCGTGACGTGAGTGCCTTATTGGGGCAGAGGGGGCACGCATGAAGGGCGTGACGTGAGTGCCTTATTGGGGCAGAGGGGGCACGTATGAAGGGCGTGACGTGAGTGCCTTATTGGGGCAGAGGGGGCACGCATGAAGGGCGTGACGTGAGTGCCTTATTGGGGCAGAGGGGACACGCGTGAAGGGCGTGACGTGAGTGCCTTATTGGGGCAGAGGGGGCACGCATGAAGGGCGTGACGTGAGTGCCTTATTGGGGCAGAGGGGGCACGCATGAAGGACGTGACGTGAGTGCCTTATTGGGGCAGAGGGGGCACGCATGAAGGGCGTGACGTGAGTGCCTTATTGGGGCAGAGGGGGCACGCATGAAGGGCGTGACGTGAGTGCCTTATTGGTGCAGAGGGGGCACGCATTTAAGGGCGTGACGTGAGTGCCTAATTGGGGCAGAGGGGGCACGCGTGAAGGGAGTGACGTGAGTGCCTTATTGGGGCAGGGGGCCGCATGAAGGGCGTGACGTGATGGCCTTATTGGGGCAGAGGGGGGAATGCGTGAAGGGCGTGACGTGAGTGCCTTATTGGGGCAGAGGGGGCACGCAGAAGGGCGTGACGTGAGTGCCTTATGGGGCAGAGGGGGCACGCATGAAGGGCGTGACGTGAGTGCTTATTGGGGGAGAGGGGGGCACGCATTGAAGGGCGTGACGTGAGTGCCCTTTTTGGGCAGAGGGGCAACGCATGAAGGGCGTGACGTGAGTGCCTTATTGGGGCAGAGGGGGCACGCTGAAGGGCGTGACGTGAGTGCCTTATTGGGGCAGAGGGGGGGGACGCATGAAGGGCGTGACGTGAGTGCCTTATTGGGGCAAGAGGGGACGCATGAAGGGCGTGACGTGAGGGTCTTATTGGGCCCGAGGGGGCAGCATGAAGGGCGTGACGTGAGTGCCTTATTGGGGCAGAGGGGCGCAGATGAAGGACGTGACGTGAGTGCCCTTTTTGGGGCGAGGGAGCGCAGATGAAGGGCGTGACGGTGTGTGTCTTATTGGGCCAGAGGGGGCGGATGAAGTACGTGACGTGAGTGTCTTATTGGGCCAGAGGGGGCGATTTAAGGGTTTGACGTGAGTGTTCTTATGGGGCGAGGGGGCGGATGAAGGGCGTGACGTGAGGGTCTTATTGGGACAGAGGGGTGGTGAAGGGTGTGACGTGGGTGTCTTATTGGGGCAGAGGGGGGCGGATGAAGGGCGTGATGTGGGTGTCTTATTGGGGCATGGGGGGCGGATGAAGGGCGTGACGTTGGGATTGGGGCAGAGGGGGCGGATGAAGGGCGTGACGTGGGGGTCTTATTGGACAGAGGGGCGGATGAAGGGCGTGACGTGGGTGTCTTATTGGGGCAGAGGGGGGGGATGAAGGGCGTGATGTGGGTGTCTTATTGTGGCAGAGGGGGCGGATGAAGGCGTGACGTGGGTGTCTTATTGGGGGCAGATGGTGCGGATGAAGGCGTGACGTGAATTTTCTTATTGGGCCGGAGGGGGGCGGATGAAGGGCGTTAGGGGTGTCTTATTGGGACAGAGGGGCGGATGAAGGGCGTTTACGTGAGGGTCTTATTTGGGGCAGAGGGGGTGGATGAAGGGTGTGACGTGGGTGTCTTATTGGGGGAGAGGGGGGCGATGAAGGGCGTGATGTGGGTGTTTATTGGGGCAGTGGGGGGGGGGGGGGGGGGGGGGGGGGGGGGGGGGGGGGGGGGGGGGGGCGGATGAAGGGGGTGCGTGGGTTTTGGGGAGAGGGGGGGGATGAAGGGTCGTGCGGTGTCGTATTGGGACAGAGGGGGCGGATGAAGGGCGTGACGTGGGTGTCTTATTGGGGCAGGAGGGGGGGGTGAAGGGCTGATGTGGGTGTTTATTGGGAAAGGGGCGGTAAGGGCGTGACGTGGGTGTCTTATTGGGCAGAGGGGGCGGATGAAGGGCGGACGTGGTGTCTTATTGGGACAGAGGGGGTGGATGAAGGGCGGATGTGGGTGTCTTGGGACAGAGGGGTGGATGAAGGGCGTGATGTGGGTGTCTTAATTTGGGGCAGGGGGGTGGATGAAGGGCGTGATGTGGGGTCTTGCTGGGGCAGAGGGGGGGATGAAGGGCGTGACGTGGGTGTCTTATGGGGCAGAGGGGCGGATGAAGGGCGTGATGTGGGTGTCTTATTGGGGCAGAGGGGGCCGGATGAAGGCGTGACGTGGGTGTTTATTGGGGCAGTGGGGGCGGATGAAGGGCGTGATGTGGGTGTCTTATTGGGACAGAGGGGGCGGATGAAGGGCGTGACGTGGGGGTCCCTTTTTGGGGCAGAGGGGGCGGATGAAGGGCGTGACGTGGGTGTCTTATTGGGGCAGAGGGGGGGGGATGAAGGGTGATGTGGGTGCTTATTGGGACAGAGGGGGGGGATGAAGGGCGTTTATGTGGGTTTTTTGCTGGGCAGAGGGGGGCGGATGAAGGGGGTGACGTGGGTGTCCTATTTGGGGGAGAGGGGGGCGGATGAAGGCGTGATGTGGGTGTCTTATTGGGGCAGAGGGGGGCGGATGAAGGGCGTGACGTGGTGTCTTATTGGGGCAGAGGGGGCGGATGAAGGGCGTGATGTGGGTGTCTTTTTTGGGACAGAGGGGGCGGATGAAGGGCGTGACGTGGGTGTTTTATTGGGACAGAGGGGGCGGATGAAGGGCGTGACGGTGGGTTCCCCATTGGGACAGAGGGGTGGATGAAAGGGCGATGTGGGTGTCTTATTGGGACAGAGGGGGTGGATGAAGGGGGTGATGTGGGGGTCTTGCTGGGGCAGAGGGGGCGGGTGAAGGGCGTGCGTGGGTGTCTTATTGGGGGAGGGGGGGCGGATGAAGGGCGTGAGTGGGTGTCTTATTGGGGCAGAGGGGCGGAAGAAGGGCGTGACGTGAGTGTCGTATTGGGACAGAGGGGGCGGATGAAGGCTTTACGTGGGTGTCTTATTGGGGCAGGGGGGACACGGACGGAGGACATGACTGGTGGGCGCATTGGGGCTAAGGGGCGTGTAGGATGGGCGTGACATGGTGGGCGTCTTCGGATGAAGGCGTGCCGTGGGTGTCTAGTTGGGCAGAGGGAGCACACGGTGGGCGTGACATGCCAAGGTATAGTAGGGGAGAGGGGCAAAATGAAGTGTGTGACATGGCGGGCGTAATGGGGCAGAGGGGCCCGGGTGAAGGGCTGACATTGGTGGGTGCATTGTGGCAAGAGGGGGGGGTGGGGTGCGGGATGTGGATGAAGGGCGTGACGTGGTGGGCTTTTGGGGTAGAGGAGCCGATGAAGGGCGGACGTGGTGGGCTTTTGGGGTAGAGGAGGCCGATGAAGGCGTGACGTGGTGGGCTTGGGTAGATGAGGCCGAATAAGGGCGTGACGTGGTGGGCTTTGGGTAGAGGAGGCCGATGAAAGGGGGTGACGTGGGGGGCTTTTGGGGTAGAGGAGGCCGATGAAGGGTGTGACGTGGTGGGCTTTTGGGGTAGAGGAGGCCGATGAAGGGTGTGACGTGGTGGGGTTTGGGTAGAGGAGGGGCCCATGAAGGGCGTGACGTGGTGGGGTTTTGGGGTAGAGGAGGCCGATGAAGGGGGTGACGGGGGGGCTTTGGGGTAGGGAGGCCGATGAAGGGCGTGACGTGGTGGGCTTTTGGGTTGAGGAGGCGATGAAGGGTGTGACGTGGTGGGCTTTTGGGGTAGGAGGCCCATGAAGGGCGTGACGTGGGGGGCTTTTGGGGGGTAGAGGAGGCCGATGAAGGGCGTGCGTTGGGTTTTCTTATGGGGGTAGAGGTGGCACGGATGGAGGACATGACACGGTGGGCGTGTTTAGCAGTGGGGGCGGATAAAGGCCATGGCATGGTTGGTTAATTGGCGAATAGGAGGCGCGGATGAATCGGGGATTAGTTAGCTAGGAAACAGAAGTTGATATACTTATTACCCTGTTTAAAATACTGAGATGAGATTTAATCTTCCCCTCCCCCTTCCTTCCAAATCGTACCAATTTGTACTCTTTTTCCCAACGTTTCAGCCCCTCTTCGTCCCTCCTCACTTCACCCCATTTAGCAGCATCCATTACAGTGGTTTGAATCATCGTCATTCCATAATTCACACCGCTGCTTTTCCTATCCATTTCGTCCCCCAGCCTCTTTTCTGTTATTAATTTTTATCCATTTATCCTTCCCCCCCCCCCTCCCCCCCTTCCGCACCATCCGAAAGGTTTTCCTTATTCTATAGATCTTTATTCCCGT
>CM031621.1:62312056-62324556 GCA_018398815.1 Conus ventricosus
CCCTACCAATTAGAGTGACCTGTCCACGAGTTAAGCCACACGCGCAGTTAAGTGGAAGGGAATGTGTGTGGGCAATAAGCTAATATAAATGACCATTGACCACAAGAGAGTAAGGCGTGTAGGCATGACTGGCATGATTTGAACATCCAATGGAGTTAGAGGGAGATAACTTCGGGACGAGGCGGTAAAAATACTGACAATGGTACTCGCCCTTTTTGACAGATCGGAACGGGATAAGAAGGATGTGAGAGTGAGAGAACGGGGGAGAACGAGGGCAGAACGAACAGAGAGACAGAGAGAGGGGGTCTGAGTGTAATCTCTGAGGAGAGACGAGCAGAGAGATGAGGGGAGGAGAGGAGAGAACCAAGTGGAGCATTAGCACGAGATAGTCTGCAGAGGAAGGACTTAGGAGAGATGTGGAGAGAGTTGCTAACTAATGAAGAGGAAAAGAAAGAAGAAAAAAAAAAAAAAAAGAAAAGCAACCATGTCCATTTGATAAGAGCAGACTAGAAGAGAGAGAGAGAGAGTGCAATGCGTTAATGCAGGAAGAAAGAAAGGAGAACAGATCGATGTTGATAGTCACTGTTCTATCTTCACTGGGGTTCGACCTCATACTTGGCCAGCGCCACTTTCATCGACAGACCAACGCCAGTGCCAACAGTCTAACCTGACCAGGCGCCAGCAGACCAAGACCAGTGCCAGCAGTTGTGTCGTGCTTGTGAAAGTGACAGTGAAAGAAAGAAAAAAAAAAAGAAAAGAAAAGACAGTGATTCGTGAATAGTTAAGATCACCTGGCCAGGTAAAGTAGAAATCTATTTATACCCGGGTTAGTTAATGATGTTTTAGACAAATGATTTTGTGAAGTTCAGGAAAGAGAGAATGTTTTATTTTGTTTGATTCCATATGCATTGATGGTTCGTTCTATGAACATGTGTAGTAAAGTTATAGACTTTACTAGTGGTTTGATGTGACGAATGCATGATATATGAATGAGATCGTAAGCAAGCTGTGAGTGTGTTTGGGCTGTGCGCTAGTCCTTCCTCCATCGACATCACCCGAGGTTGACAATTTATTGGCGAGCCTGCCAGGATATTCTGGCCCATTTATTATAATGTTCAACTTCTCAGAGAGGAAGCTGGGTGGGATTCAAGTATTGTAATCCTAAGACAAGGGGTTGTCTTACTGTATGTTCCCAAGATAGTTAAATACTAGGCTTGGCATTGCTTCCAAGATAGTTAATACTAGGCTTGGCATTTCAGCCCCAGAGTACTTATTTCGCACAGATTGCCTATAATTCGCTCTCATAGTTGGGTCAGGCGCTGGGCGTCTTATAAAAACTAATTACGTTGTCCCAAGCTAATATCATCATTCATAGGATTGTGCTATTACGTCACTCGTGTCGGTAACCACCAGTTGGCTGTCGTAGTAGTAAAATCTTGTTTCAAAAAAAAAAAAGAAGAGATATAATGGCGGAAGAAAAGAACACCCCTATTGAACAACTTGTGGCGTCGCCGTTTTTTGGGCCCCAGGAGAAGAGTTGGGCTTTTCGTGAAAACCACAAAAGAGGGAAAGGGGGGCGAGCGGAAAGAGACGTGTCGCGGTAGAAAAAGAAGGAAAAAAAAGGTTAAGGTTCGGGCAAATCGGGAACGCAGGAAACAGAAGATTAAGGTTTCAGGTAACGCAAGAGGAAACGGAAAAAAAAAGCAGGAAAAGGGGAAAGATTAAAGGTTCAATTAGAGCTAGAGAAAGTGAGTACAAAGGGGGGACCACCGAGGATGGGAGTTTAGTTTTCCCGTGATCTTGGCCACTATCCCCCCGACCCAAGTTGCCAAATTTCGGAAGGAACCGTTCGTTGAGCATCTCAGTCGTTTCGAAAAGTTTTTCGACCAGTCAGGGTTGGCCTCCAGAAGGGGCAGTCATTTTGTCGGCGTTTCTGACGGGTAAGGCTTACAATTTTTCACTCTTTTCCGCAAACAACAGTTGATTTCGGGGTGGGAAGGAATCTTGATGAAAGGATTTTCTCACAGAGGAGGGGGCAGGGGAAATTCGTCAGCTAAATTACAAGCAGGGGAGATACACTCGTTTGGGGCACGTTTAGATCATATTTTGAGAAGTGGTTAATTAGGGGGCGAAAAAAAAGTTCGGTTGAAAGGCAGTTAAAGGAACAATTTTTTTCAGGTTGCGGCCCGAGTTTAACCATACATTTGAAAGGAACGCCAGAGCGAGGGGGTTGGAAGTTGCAGAGGTGTTAAGAGCACGTTTGGGCATAGGTGCAGAGAAAAGGTCTGGGCCCGGTGAGAAGAGTTTTCAAAGGAGACTAGGGGAGTTTTCTGCAAAGTCTGCAAACCCCAGTGGTGGGCAAAAGGGAAAGGGCAAAGGGACATTAGGTGTTTCATTTGTCACAAAAGGGACATGTGGCGAGGGATTGTCGCATGAGGTTCCAAAAGGCAGCAGCCTTGCAAGAGGTGGATAAGGGCGTCAAGGGAAACGACCTGCAGGGGAAACCCAAAGGGTTTCAGTCTGAAGAGGGTGGAAGTGCACCCTATGGCTAGCACTGGACAACGGTCAGTGTCAGGGATGGAGGGCACTAGGCTGATTTGGTTCGTTACCGTGGAAGAAGGGTGGATTGGCCAGCAGAGGGTGGAAAGTGTTACGAGACACTGGTTGTTAATGCGGTGTTAGTACGACAACGCTGTCGAAAAAGGGGATTTGACAGGGCAAACCCAGCCCTGTACTCTAATCGATGGCACTGTGAGGGGAGTTTCCAGTTGCTAAGATAGAATTTACGTACCCCTTACTTCTCAGGCGAGTTGTCTGCGTTGGTGATGGAGAAAACCCTTCATGATTTGATCATTGGAAATATTCAGGGGAAAGGATCCAGGGGATCCTGAGTTGTTGATTGCTACAGGGGCAGCAGTTCAAACACGGAGCAAGAAGGAGGAAAAGGTTTTTTAAACCGTTAGTTGTTCCAGGAAGGAAGTGGGGCATGGGACGTGTCGCCTGATGAGTTTAGGGCAGCGCAGGAACAAGACCTTCGCTCGTGAAGTCTTGGAGTGGCAAGAGGTGGAGAGAAACAGGAGGTTTAGAGGGGGTGAGACAGAATTTCTTGTAAAAGGGCGGGCTGTTGTACCGAGTGTTCACCAAGGGGAGACAGGTAAGGTGACCACTCAGTTAGAGGTACCAGCAGGTTATCGTGACACTGTCATGTCTGGGGGTCACGAGTCGCTCATGGCGGGGTCATCTCGGCACCAGCAAAACGGCTGACCGAATCTTTGATGACTTTCTTTGGCCAGGAGCAATGGCAGACATCAAGCGTTTCTGTATGTCATGTGACGTGTGTCAAAGGTCAGCCACAAGGGGGTGAAGAGGAAGGCACTCTTAAACAGCCTCCTTTAATTGACACACCATTCAGGAGGGGGGCTGTTGATCTGATTGGCCCAATCGCGCCTGTTCCAAAGGTGGGCACAGGTATGAGACAGTAAGGTTGCAAGGAAGGTTTTCAGGAGGCTAGGGTCGGTCAGAAGAAGCAATATGACAGGAAGGTGAGGAAGCAATCCCTCAAGGCGGGAGATCAAGTCCTGGGACTGCTTCCCACGGGTCGCAACAAGCTGTGATGCATGGAAAGGACCCTTCACCATCACTGAAAAGGTCGGTCGGGATTACCGAATTGATGTGAATGGGAAACTAAAACTTTTCCAATGCGAATTTTCTCCGCAAATATATTCAGCGTGAGATCAGCACATAGGCGCAGCAGCAATCATTGTTGAGGTGAAGAGACCCCGCAGAAGAAGGGGATTTGTTTACTAAGTTTCAGAAGAGTCATACAGGGATGTGTCACTGTATGAAGGGTAGACATTAGGAGTTCCTAGGTTTTGTTGTTGGAGGCGACACAAAGCAGCCAAGGAAAGGGGAAAGGTGGAGAAGATGATGAATTCAGGAGACCAAGACAAAACAGGGAAGTCAGGAGTCTGCTAGGTTTTATTGGTTCTATAGGGAGTTTGTTCCAAATTTCGCAGCAATCACGAGTCCCTCAGTGATTTGGTCAAGGCAGGGAAACCCGGGAGTGGGTCGAGTGGTCAGACGTTGCAGAGCAAGCACTGCAGCGGTGTTGGAAAGACTAGGTTCCCGTCCCATCTTGAAGCTACCAGAATGTCCACCATTTTTGTTGCGGACAGATGCATCAGGTGGTGGGATAGGTGCCGTATTGTTGCAGGAGCATGAAGGGGTCGAGTTTCCTGTGAGGTACGCTTGCAGGAAGTTGCAAAGTGTGAAGAAGGGTACGCTCGGTGGAGAAGGGTGTTTAGCTTTTCGGTTTGGGGCCCTGCAGAAGTTCACAAATACTTGTATGGGAAGGAGTTCGTGATAGAGACTGATCACCAACCACTCAAAATTCTGCAGGAGGGCCCGTTGAAAAACAGCAGAGTCTGCGTTGGGCAATGGCATTGCAGCCCTACAGGTATCGAGTGCAGTACATTCCAGGTCGACAGAATGTCGGAGCTGACTATTTAAGCCGTGTAGTCTAGCAAGCTGCAAATCAGAGGAAGTCATCATATCCAGGGTGCTTTGTTGATAGTATGTGTTGATTACAGTTATGTTGATTGGATATGGGTTCATTCCCAGTTGGCTATGGTTCATTTTTTTTTGTGTGAGACTTGTTCATATTTTCTTTGTGAGACTTGTTCATGTGGATGTAGTTATGCTTGGAGCATACAGTCGCTTGTGTAGTGATGCATTATTTCCCAATAAGTGAGGATGGAGATTCCTCAGTGAAGTGTCATGGATCGTGAGCATATTATATTGTGCTTTTCATAGAAATTGTGAAGAGAAGATGTGGCAAATCCGCAGGTAGGGGAATTGCATAAGTGCGCACAGAGGTCGTTATAAAATGAGTTGAAATAACGCAAGAGCGCACGTCAATGATAACTCATTGGAGTGGTATCCACTAATGATATATTTTATAATTTATAAACCGTTGGTTGTAAAGTATTTTTCAAACTTTGCACGTGTAGCTGTGGTTCAGCAAATTCGGTTGTTGTCTTTTTTGTACCGTTGTTTTGAGACAATGCGGTGCATAGTCTTTTGCAAGGGGGAAATTGTCACGGTCAAAATTTAACACAACAAAGTGTGGTCCGTCCGGCCACTTCAATGGACATAAGTCCAAACGCAGACATCTTGGCGCACGAAGACGGCTCCCTGCATCGCATCCAGCCAATTTAGCACAGCGGGGAGACAGCAGACAGTCTGAGTGGCTGGACCGACAGGTCTCGGTAGGTTTGGTCAGACGTCGAGGCGCCCTACCCAGACTCATCTAGCCAATTTAGAGTGACCCGTGTCCACGAGTTAAGCCACACGGCGCCCGTTAAGTAGGAAAGGGGGGAAGGTAGTGTGTGGTGGGGGCGAAATCAAGCTAATCAATTAAATGACCAATTGACCACCACAGAGAGTAAGGCGTGTAGGCATGACTGGCATGATTTGAACATCCAATGGAGTTAGAGGGAGATAACTTCGGGGACGAGGCGGTAAAATACTGACCAATGGTACTCGCCCTTTTGACAGATCGGAACGGGATAAGAAGGATGTGAGAGTGAGAGAACGGGGAGAAACGAGGGCAGAACGAACAGAGAGACAGAGGAGGGGGTCTGAGTGTAATCTCTGAGGAGAGACGAGCAGAGAGATGAGGGGAGGAGAGGAGAGAACCAAGTGGAGCATTAGCACGAGATAGTCTGCAGAGGAAGGACTTAGGAGAGATGTGGAGAGAGTTGCTAACTAATGAGAGGAAAAGAAAGAAGAAGAAAAAAAAAAAGAAAAGCAACCATGTCCATTTGATAAGAGCAGACTAGAAGAGAGAGAGAGAGTGCAATGCGTTAATGCAGGAAGAAAGAAAGGAGAACAGATCGATGTTGATAGTCACTGTTCTATCTTCACTGGGGTTCGACCTCATACTTGGCCAGCGCCACTTTCATCGACAGACCAACGCCAGTGCCACAGTCTAACCTGACCAGGCGCCAGCAGACCAAGACCAGTGCCAGCAGTTGTGTCGTGCTTGTGAAAGTGACAGTGAAAAGAAAGAAAAAAAAAAAGAAAAGAAAAGACAGTGATTCGTGAATAGTTAAGATCACCTGGCCAGGTAAAGTAGAATCTATTTATACCCGGGTTAGTTAATGATGTTTTAGACAAATGATTTTGTGAAGTTCAGGAAAGAGAGAATGTTTTATTTTGTTTGATTCCATATGCATTGATGGTTCGTTCTATGAACATGTGTAGTATGTAAAGTTATAGACTTTACTAGTGGTTTGATGTGACGAATGCATGATATATGAATGAGATCGTAAGCAAGCTGTGAGTGTGTTTGGGCTGTGCGCTAGTCCTTCCTCCATCGACATCACCCGAGGTTGGACAGTCACAGATGATGCCCGATGTTTTACTCGGATAGCCGTTTCAATGGCCCAAAACGTTTTTGCTTATGTTACTAACGGCTATAACGGCCCAAAACGGTTTTTCTTCTTTATGGAATATCTCGGAAAATACTTGGCAGATCTTTCTGACAATTTGTAGGTATGTTCATTGTGGGTCACAGATGATGGCTGATGTTTTATTTTTTTACCAGAATAGCCGTTACTAACGGCTATAATGGCCCAAAATGGTTTTTCTTCTTTATGGAATATCACACGTGTATTCAATATAAAACTGGGAGTACGTTTATATGCTTTGCATCTTATTTTTCTCCACTAGATCAGCTGTAGTGAAGTGTCGCTAAATTTGGAACAGGAATTCCTCAACTTAGATAGTCGCTGACGCAGTCTTTAACATTCTCTGTCTGTCTGTCTGTCTGTTTGTCTGTTTCTGTCCTTCTCTGTCTCTGCTCCCGTCTGTCTGTCTGTCTCTGTCTCAGGTTGTCTCTGTCTCTCTCTGTTTCTCTCTCTCTCTCTCTCTCTCTCTCTCTCTCTCTCTCTCTCTCTCTCTCCTCTCTCTCTCTCTCTCTCTGTTGGTCTCTGTCTCTGTCTAGCTGCCTGCCTGCCTGCCTGTCTGTCTGTCTGTCTGTCTCTCTATGTGCGTGCGTGGTGTGTGTGTGTGTGTGTGTGTGTGTGTGTGTGGGGGGGGGGTGTGGGGGGGGGGGGGGGGGGGGGGGGGGGGGGGGGGTTATCAGCTGTGGATAATGTTAGCTACCTAGGTGAGTAAAATCCCGGAATAAGGGAGTAAAATCCTTGACGTTCCTAAGTATTTGACTCCAAAGGAAATTTTCACCGGGGGAGCATAATTTCAGTGCCAGGCGTGCAGTATTCCAATACACACTAAATTGTGTCATCGTCAAGCACAGGGACATAACAGCATCTTTGTGTTAAGGACTTGCATTAATTCACGGTCACCGGTCCTGCTTGAATTGTTCCTTCGACAGGCGAATCAGTCTTTTCGGGAAACAATGGCAAGAGCGTTTACAGAATTCAGCAATTCAAACATTTCGTAGGCTAGATCAAAATCTTGGACGATTGGTGAATTGCCAAGCCCTTATTCAGCTTCCTTTCTGTTTTGGACCCCACGTCATCCTCAGTGCAAACAAGGAAATTTTGGACCCCACGTCATCTTCAGTGCAAACAAGGAAGTAGACGTCAGACACAACATCTTTCCTGGTTATGAAACTCTTTTTTTTTACAGCCTCGAGCTGTTCCTTTTCAAGTTTCCTCCTTTCGGCCCTTTTCGTCTCTCTCAGTCTTTAGCTGAGTGTCTGTGAACTTATAGAGTTCACTCCCTGTTTACCTAGTTTATCTCCTAAACACTTTTTCTCAATGGAACTACAACTTTCTTCAGCCATAGTTTTATACGTTTTAGCTCCACTAAAACAGTTACGCCTATAAACACGGAAAAATTCAGTAAATAGAGTAAACCACCCATTTGTAGTTTTTCTAACACAAAGGAGCCTTAGTCTTAATCCATAACTTTGTGAGAGTTAGGGCTAGAACATTGTTCTTCGTTATCCTGAACGACCTTTGAATAATACAGCAACCTGTCACGAACTGTCAAGTATTTTAGGGCGTGCGCCTATGCTCTGCGTGTTTACATTGTGTGTGTGTGTGTGTGTGTGTGTGTGTGTGTGTAAGCGTGCGTGTGTAAGCGTGCGTGTGTGCGCGCGTTGCTCGCGTGCACGCTTCGCGCGCGATTATTCAGTGTCAGCTGGAAGTGGCAGTAGTGTACAGGCATCCCGTGCAGCTCATGTTGATCACTTGGCTCACCTTGGGAGAGAAAAAAAATGTTAGAGTCCCGTTAGCCTGGAAGAAGAACATTCCTTTTTTTAGTTTTCTTTCAAGAGCGTTAGAGGAGATTTTCGGTTGTGACCGCGCCGGTGAGGTTTGGGTCCTCCGAGCCATCGATGTGACGCTTTCTTGTGTCCTCGGTGAGGTGGCTGGTTTTCCAGTGCCTGCAGTCTCTAGAGCTCACTCACGGGTTTTGGTGAGTTACCTATCTGTTGTGTGAGGGTATCATTTCATTTGTTTGCTATTGTTTTATAGATATATAGTTATATTCTTGCTTTCCAATTTCTAAAAACAAAATACTTCACTTTCAGTTACAATTTGATTCAGACAGAGGGAGAGAAGGGAAACCCGAGTCAGCCTCACCTCTTATTCTTTTCGTTGTTGGTGTGTGACCCTCGGTATTGAATAACTGGGGTTTATTCCATGTGTAAAAAAAACAAACAAAAAAAACTTATAACAGGAAGGTGAAGATTTCGTTTTGTACACCTCCGACTCGAATTATTGTATCGTTATACTCTTTTATGGTAAACACATTGTTTGATGTTGTGCAATGTACCATGATACTATTGTTTTGATGAAAACGCGTTTATTTTGGCTTCTACTATTCTCATTTTTTGGGTGCTCGTGTATATAAAAGGAAATCTTTTGAAACCACTCTGATTTAATACAGAAGTAGAAGAAAACATTGTAGAAGCCTTATATTGAAGAAGGGGACATTATGGTAGTCATTTTATTATAGTCAAGTAAGCATTAACTTGCCCCACACTTTCTGGAATTTTCCTTAACGTTTAACTTCTATAAGAGGGAAGGAAGATGCTAACCCAAGTCATAACTTTTACATGGAGAAACAGACCTGGGGAAAGACTTCTTTATTTTTAGTCATCTAAAATGTTCCATTTCCCCTCCCTTACGGCAATTTCGCTTTGTCTCCAGGCCTTTCCCTCTGTCCTTGCATATGAGCTGTCCATCCCCAGTCCTCCACTTCCCCTTCACTATCACCGGACATTTCGTCAAGCAAGTTGCCCCCCCCTCCCCTCCCCCCCCCCCCCCCCCCCCCCCCCTCCCCCCGGAGATTGCACCCTGGGACCTTCGTCTTCACGCCGCTTCGACGCCCCCAAGTTCAAGAATCCTGTGCGCTCGCAGGGCTACCTTGCCTGCGTGCTACCATTCCCCCCCCCCCCCCCCCCCCCCCACCCCCCAAGGTGCCAGCAGTTAACTCTTCCCGGGCGCAGGTGCCTGGACTCTGGTTATCTTTTCGTTTGTTTGGTCTGCTCACAACTTGTCCTATAACTAGAATTTCTTTCTGGCACTCATCATAATCATCCTCATCCCCATCCTCCTCATCATATGCGTTTTGATGTATGTTTTTTGTGTGTGATTTTATTGTTGTGGATTTGTGTACTATGAAATGTCATTAAATGTTGGAAACTGAACTGTGTTAGTGGGTTAGTGTTAGAGTAAGAGTGGGAAAGGGTGTGGGTCTTGGTTTCGTGGGCACTAGGCCTGCGTTACACAACCCTACACACAGATAAATGCACAACACTGAAAGTGCTAAAGGAATCGGTAGAAAGAGCTGTCAGAAAGAGGTATTGAGCGTTAGTGGACACTTTGTCCCAGTACTACTCTAGCACTCTCTTTGTTTCCCTCCTGAGAGTGCATCCTGGCAGGCTCGTCACTTTGTCCGGTACGGAGGATGTCTGATTGCGGCAGAGGGAGCAAATGGTGGGCGTGACGTGTAAGGTATAGTAGGGCAGAGGGGGCAAGTGAAGTGTGTGACATGCCGGGCGTAATGGGGCAGAAGGGGCAAGTGAAGTGTGTGACATGCCGGGCGTAATGGGGCAGAGGGGCAAGTGAAGTGTGTGACATGCCGGCGTAATGGGGCAGAGGGGCAAGTGAAGTGTGTGACATGGCGGGCGTAATGGGGCAGAGGGGCAAGTGAAGTGTGTGACATGCCGGGCGTAATGGGGCAGAGGGGCAAGTGAAGTGTGTGACATGGCGGGCGTAATGGGGCAGAGGGGCAAGTGAAGTGTGTGACATGGCGGGCGTAATGGGCAGAGGGGGCAAGTGAAGTGTGTGACATGGCGGGCGTAATGGGGCAGAGGGGCCCGGGTGAAGGGCTGACATTGGTGGGTGTACTGTGGCAGAGGGGATGGGGGTGCGGATGGGGATGAAAGGTGTGACGTGGTGGGCTTTTGGGGTAGAGGAGGCCGATGAAGGGCGTGACGTGGTGGGCTTTTGGGGTAGAGGAGGCCGATGAAGGGCGTGACGTGGTGGGCTTTTGGGGTAGAGGAGGCCGATGAAGGGCGTGACGTTGGGTGTCTTATGGGGGCAGAGGTGGCACGGATGGAGGACATGACACGGTGGGCATGTTTAGCAGTGGGGCGGATAAAGGCCATGGCATGGTTGGTTAATTGGCGAATAGGAGGCGCGGATGAATCGGGGATTAGTTAGCTAGGAAACGGAAGTTGATATACTTATTACCAGTGTTTAAAATACTGAGATGAGATTTAATCTTCCCCCTCCGCCCTTCCTTCCAACTCGTACCAATTTGTACTTTTTCCCAACGTTTCAGCCCCTCTTCGTCCCTCCTCACTTCACCCCATTAGCAGCATCCATTACAGTGGTTTGAATCATCGTACATTCCATAATTCACACCGCTGCTTTTCCTATCCATTTCGTCCACTCCAGCCTCTTTTCTGTTATTATTTTGATCCATTTATCCATTCCCTCCACCACCCTCCCCTCCTTCCAGCACCAGTCCGAAGGTTTTCCTTATTCTATAGATCTTCATTCCCCGTATCCCCTCATGTTGGCACTGTTCATAGCTTCTGCTGTTGTTAACATGTTCCAGAAATGAACCCCGGAGAAGCACCCATGGAAAAAGATGAGTTCAGAATAGATCAGCCGTTGTCATTTGAGGAAAAGGTTTATTCTTGTGTTATCAGACGTTTGATCAGCTGGGAATGTATATTTTTGTTTAAGTCATGCTCTTTTTATTTTTCCAAACTGCATTTCTTCCTCTAACCACGAAAGGGCTGACAGATCATGAATTTAATTACAAACGACATAGCATCGTATGATTTTTTTTAAAAAGGCAGGTCCACAATTCAAAACGAACAATTATTTATTAGTTACAATCTCGGCAGACACAAAATGGGTTAAGACTTTGGTTAAATCAGTTCCGAGACCCTTTTCACCAGGGTATTTTACTTATGTAAATACGCATATATCAGATGTGAATTTGAAAGTAATAACATGGATGGTATGTTGAGTGTGGAGGTTTTTTTTTTAAAGTAAGTGTCTGATATCATCTGGCGATAAAAAGACATTGAATAAACCACTGAACTGAACTGCACTGAACTGAACCTTTTTCAGATCCCACTTGATAATTTTCCTTTTACAGAGAGCTTCTCTCAGTCTAAAACTATTTCCAAGATAATTTGAATACTCCAGATTGTGTATCTATTTGATGACCGTGAAGCGATTCGGACATTTTCAAATTCAAGTCGGTTTGATGTGTGATGGAAAGGGAACACAACAGAGAGAAAAAATCTGTTAGCAAAACAGTGGGGCCTTTATGGGAAACCACACTGTGCCTATTGTTACTTCTCTTTCACAACATTTGAGTTTCGCTGACCGACGATTTCCACATTGCTCTTCTTTGTTTTCTAGTACAAAAGTAAAATCGAAACTTTTTGGTAAATAGCAAAACATTTTGAACTCGCCTACACATCTGCTGAACAGGAAAGAACACGACCCCAAGTCCCACCAGGGACACAACAACGTCACGTGACCTCAATCTATATTTAGATCAAGCTGCGCGAGCTCACACGACTGCAGACTTCGCGACACGCATGGCAAATTGTGGTTTGAAACACGCGTGTAAGCGCGACACGCACGACTTTTGTCAGACACTGATCTTTTGTGGATTGTCGCTATTTGGGGCTCATCTTTTGCATGGACACTCAGTTTGACTGAGTAACGATATGCTGAAAAAACAAAACAAAACAAAACAAAACAAACAAACAAACAAAAGTTCTGCGGACATCAGCAGAAACTGGACGTCTGAAGAAAGTGGGTGTGTAATGTAGCGATAGTCGGCAGGACTATCAATTTACACACACACACACGCACACACACACACACACACACACACACACACACACACACACACACACACAACACGCACGCACGCACGCAGAGAGAGAGAGAGAGAGAGAGAGAGAGAGAGAGAGAGAGAGGGGGGGGGGG
>CM031621.1:62327056-62349556 GCA_018398815.1 Conus ventricosus
AGTCAGACAAATACATAGACGAACAATCTAATAGTGGGGGAAAAAACAAGCGCAGGCCAACAACTGAACTGTCTGGCAAAGATTTGGACTTGAGGGGAAGGGAGAGGGGAGGGGAGTTTGAAGATGGAGAAACTGGGAAAATGAAATTAAAAAAAAAAAAATGTTACAGATATGAACTCTTCTCTTGCTGCATAAGGGAACCATCGCAATCCCTTTTGAAGGCAGATATATTTGTATTGCCTGCTCCGAGGCCTTTCGCCCGCTGGATCGGGACTCATCAGGGAGACACGGCTGGTTGTGTCTGCGCTCCGGCGTCAAATAGAGACACACCACAGTCCATAATACTGTGGTGTTCTCACCACCATGGGTGCAAAAAAGAATCCAATAGCACCCCAGAGCAGCCAGCGAAGAGTAGTAAATGCAACCAAACGAAAGTGTGGGGAGGAAAAAAGTTGCTGTAAAACTAAAGACATTATGCAAATAATATAAAATGTAGGGAACAGTCTTTGAGCCTACGCCTGAGGATCCACCCAAAGATGCAAGGGAGATCAAAAGACAAACACACAGACGGACAGAAACAAATACCCTCAATTTAATCAAAGCAAAATCGGAAATGAAATGAGGTAGGGAACAGTAAACGATAAACAGTAAACAAGTGGGGTATGTTTTGCTCCCATAAGGAAACCTAACACAGAGTAACTTTTATTCAAGACTGGCACAGCCTTTTAAACTTGAATACAGTCTGTAACATTTTTTTTTTTTTTTTAAATTTCATTTTCCCAGTTTCTCCATCTTCAAACTCCCCTCCCCTCTCCCTTCCCCTCACGTGCAAATCTTTGCCAGACAGTTCAGTTGTTGGCCTGCGCTTGTTTTTTCCCCCACTATTAGATTGTTCGTCTATGTATTTGTCTGACTTTATTCAAGTTTAAAAGGCTGTGCCAGTCTTGAATAAAAGTTACTCTGTGTTAGGTTTCCTTATGGGAGCAAAACATACCCCACTTGTTTACTGTTTATCGTTTAGTGTTCCCTACCTCATTTCATTTCCGATTTTGCTTTGATTAAATTGAGGGTATTTGTTTCTGTCCGTCTGTGTGTTGTCTTTTGATCTCCCTTGCATCTTTGGGTGGATCCTCAGGCGTAGGCTCAAAGACTGTTCCCTACATTTTATATTATTTGCATAATGTCTTTAGTTTTACAGCAACTTTTTTTCTCCCCACACTTTCGTTTGGTTGCATTTACTACTCTTCGCTGGCTGCTCTGGGGGTGCTATTGGATTCTTTTTTGCACCATGGTGGTGAGAACACCACAGTATTATGGACTGTGGTGTGTCTCTATTTGACGCCGGGAGCGCAGACACAACCAGCCGTGTCTCCCTGATGAGTCCCGATCCAGCGGGCGAAAGGCCTCGGAGCAGGCAATACAAATATATCTGCCTTCAAAAGGGATTGCGATGGTTCCCTTATGCAGCAAGAGAAGAGTTTTCATATCTGTAACATTTTTTTTTTTTTAATTTCATTTTCCCAGTTTCTCCATCTTCAAACTCCCCTCCCCTCTCCCTTCCCCTCAAGTCCAAATCTTTGCCAGACAGTTCAGTTGTTGGCCTGCGCTTGTTTTTTCCCCCACTATTAGATTGTTCGTCTATGTATTTGTCTGACTTTATTCAAGTTTAAAAGGCTGTGCCAGTCTTGAATAAAAGTTACTCTGTGTTAGGTTTCCTTATGGGAGCAAAACATACCCCACTTGTTTACTGTTTATCGTTTATGTTCCCTACCTCATTTCATTTCCGATTTTGCTTTGATTAAATTGAGGGTATTTGTTTCTGTCCGTCTGTGTGTTTGTCTTTTGATCTCCCTTGCATCTTTGGGTGGATCCTCAGGCGTAGGCTCAAAGACTGTTCCCTACATTTTATATTATTTGCATAATGTCTTTAGTTTTACAGCAACTTTTTTTCCTCCCCACACTTTCGTTTGGTTGCATTTACTACTCTTCGCTGGCTGCTCTGGGGGTGCTATTGGATTCTTTTTTGCACCCATGGTGGTGAGAACACCACAGTATTATGGACTGTGGTGTGTCTCTATTTGACGCCGGGGAGCGCAGACACAACCAGCCGTGTCTCCCTGATGAGTCCCGATCCAGCGGGCGAAAGGCCTCGGAGCAGGCAATACAAATATATCTGCCTTCAAAAGGGATTGCGATGGTTCCCTTATGCAGCAAGAGAAGAGTTTTCATATCTGTAAATTTTTTTTTTTTTTAATTTCATTTTCCCAGTTTCTCCATCTTCAAACTCCCCTCCCCTCTCCCTTCCCCTCAAGTCCAAATCTTTGCCAGACAGTTCAGTTGTTGGCCTGCGCTTGTTTTTTCCCCCACTATTAGATTGTTCGTCTATGTATTTGTCTGACTTTATTCAAGTTTAAAAGGCTGTGCCAGTCTTGAATAAAAGTTACTCTGTGTTAGGTTTCCTTATGGGAGCAAAACATACCCCACTTGTTTACTGTTTATCTTATATAGTTAAAACAAGTTAAAAGAGGAATCTTAAAACTATCTACAAATTTGTTTCAAGCGTGTTGCGCTGTCATCAGGATCCTGATGACAGCGCAACACGCTTGAAACAAATTTGTAGATAGTTTTAAGATTCCTCTTTTAACTTGTTTTAACTAATATTGCTCCCCAAGGGGTTGAGCACTTAAAAAATTGTTTTAGGCATTTTAAATATACTGATATATATATATATATATATATATATATATATATATATAATACATAATCGTACACACTAGTAAAGCTTCAACAGTATACAATGAATATAGTAATGTCCAGAAGATTAAGAAGACTAATTCATCTGCATCAACAAGCAACGGAGCTCCTCCCACCCCCCCCCCCCCCCACCCCCGACACGAAAAGCACTTTACATTCTTAGTTTGAGTAAACGGCTTGACCAAACAAGGCAAATTGCAGACCATGTTATAACACACACAACACACTCCCTCTCTCCTAGCCCCCTCCCCCCTCCCCTCTCCCAGCCACCTTAAAAAAAAAAAATTAGAAGGCAGTTTTACACCGAACACACACACCCTCCCTCTCCCTCAGCCCCTCCCTCCCCCCCTTTTTTTATTTTTTAAACAAAATGAAAAGACAGTTTTACATCGCAAAAGTTCCTTACATCGTACTCACGCACTGACCAACACAAATCATGCCCAGTTCAGTTGGAATCCTGCGTCTGATACCCTCTTCCAACTGTACCGCAAAATACAAAGTCACTGAAGCTCTTTAGGAAATATCTACACAAATGGTCCATCTCTGGATAACTTCACAGTTCGATTAGGGGGGGGGGGGGGGGATTAAATTGCCAATTTGCAAACTGTTCTACTACACGTAATTTGAGCACATTGGGTGACAATCTGTAAACTGTTCTACTACACTGTTACGGATGGAGTGCGGTGCGTGTTTTGTTGTCTGACTCTCGCTCTCAAAAGTTTGGATGCGTGTAATAATTATTCCCTACACACACCCACACCATACGTACATGGATAGCCAGGCAACACACGAGTTAGATTTCTTTTCTTTATAATTATGCTGCCTGAACCATCAAAACATACATTCATGTGAATTGGTACAAATTAACACATGTCACTACACAGCATATAGATCAAGATATCAATACATAGGAACTTCAATCATCAGATATCATATTACATATATTGATATCACTCACATATCTCGCCGGCGCCGTCCACAATGTCTCACAGATATAATCAACACACTCGGTTCCACAGAACCCAAGCCACAGTCTACACACTAAAAGAAGACAAAGAATGATAACCAAGGTCCCCACATGATAAGCACAGCCGTTCACAAACACAAGCGATGAAGAAGAAGAAACAGAATCTCCACATAACAAGCACAATAAATCACGTAAAACTTTCAGAAGAAAAACCGCAGATTTACATTCACAAGGCACAGTAATCCATAGCAGAAGGACCGCAGATTCACAAAGCACGGCGATCCGTAGAAGAAGAATCGCAGATTCATAAACACATTACTCCACAGAAGAAGAACCGCAGATTCATAAGGCACAGCAAATCAATATTGAATCCCCGGAGAACACAATTTCACCAAAGTCCCATAGAACACAATAAACTTTGATTCGACGTACCGTTGATCTAAAACAAATATTAACTTCTCCGTGTATTGATACTACAGTGTCCACATCAATAAATTCAGCCCACCGACACACATGCGGTGGTACAATTAGAGCATATAAATATTCTTACAGGAGTTTTAAGTCACTCTCGGCGACATATCATTCACAACAATTTTATAACAAATACATTTCCTGCTACATATTCCGCTGGTACCGTCATCAAAAGCATCCCACATACACAGTGAACATCGATGCACTACTGACTTGAAAGTCAGCCTCTCCACATAGTAACACTACGGAGAAAACTATGATTAAAACAAAATAAATTAGGCTGGACACCAAAGCCTCGGCCGTTAGTTCTTGCTCTCTTTCCTTCTCTAATATCATTATTTTCGTCATGTAGTTACCTATGTCATTTTAAGTTGACGTCATAATTTACGTTGACGTCACATACACGTAATTTGAGCACATCGAGTGGAAACACTCTCCATTCACGACACAGCAACCCCATCCCCTCTCACCTTACCTCCCCATCTCTCTCTCTCTCTCTCTCTCTTCATTCTTTGTTCATGTTCATCACCTTACCTCTCCAAACCATTTCATAATCCCATGACAATGAGACTGCCTGTCGTGTAGTTACGTATGCAGTGCCTTTATGTTAATTTTTGTGTTGATGTGTGATTGACAAGGACAAACCGAACGATTAGGTATCGGCGTAAGCATGTTGAAACTTGAGTAATGAAGACCAATCATTCAATCAGTCAGTAAATCAATCAGTTAACCGATTATCTCTGTGTCTGTCTGTCTGTCTGTCTGTCTCTCTCTCTCTCTCTCTCTCTGTCTCCCTCCCTCCCTCCCTCTCTCTCTCTGGCAACTGTGCCGTGCATTTTATGGATGTTTGCTTACTTAAGTACCTGTACAGCTTCGTTCGGAATCAGTGTGTGTGTGTGTGTGTGTGTGTGTGTGTGTGTGTGTGTGTGTGTGTGTGTGTTGTCTGACTCTGACTGTCTGTCTGTCTGTCTTCCACTCTGGTAACTGTGCCGTGCATTTTATGGATGTTTGCTTACTTAAGTACCTGTACAGCTTCGTTCGGAATCTTCTTGTGTGTGTGTGTGTGTGTGTGTGTGTGTGTGTGTGTGTGTCTGACTCTGACTGTCTGTCTGTCTGTCTTCCACTCTGGTACCTGTGCCGTGCATTTTATGGATGCTTGCTTACTTAAGTACCTGTACAGCTTCGTTTGGAATCGGGGTGTGTGTGTGTGTGTGTACGTGTGTGTGTGTGTGTGTGTGCGTGCGCGCGCGCGCTTCCGGGTGCGTGCGTGAGTATGCGCGCGCGCGCGCGCGGTGTATATGTGACCCATTCAACAGACCTGCATCACATAAAATGAGTGGAACGCTAAATATAAATGTAAAATGAAATGATGGAACCAGCCGCCGTGGCGAAGTGGTTAGCGTCGCGGACTCCCGGCTGGGAGGTCGTGGGTTCGAATCCCATCAGAGGCATGTGGGTTTTTTCTGCCCCGACCGGCTCCTACCCAGAGTTGAGTTTGCTGCGGACTCAGTTGGGTAGACTGGGACCCACACAGTCGAGTTTCATCCACTTAATGGATGCGTTTCTGAGAGTGTTGCTCAAATTTCCTGACCAACACTGCAGGTGCCTGTATCTCTCGGGCCTGGTTGACGCCAGGATATATTATGAAAGGAAGCGTAGAGTACAGCCCTGTCATGTAGTCTCAGACCGAAATGGAAATCCGTAGCATCATCTTAATCATCCTCATTCCCATTGATCAGCATTAAAAAAAAAAAAAAAAAAGTCAAATTCTGTGGCCCTTCATGCCCTGCTCTCATGGTGACCTCAATTTCGATGTCCTCTCCACGTCTGTGGCCTTGGTTTGCTTCCGTCGGGGTCACCGGTATCGGCGAGTCCATGGGGTCTGTCGTTGGACGGACGTGGTGGCGCCCTCCGGAGGGAGAGCTCACTCACGCCGGCTCCGTGACTAAGCAATTATTGTCGTCAGTAGGGGGCTTAGTAGGTGGTGTCCTGCGTATGTTAGATCAGAACAGGCGCCACTGAACACCACCGAAGTGACTCGGCAGCAGTGCAGTGTCTCCTCCGGTGGGTTGCCTCTTGACGACTTGACATTGACTGCTCCCTGTGGATTGCCGGTGCCGGGGCTGCGGCGGGGCCAGCCGGGCTGTGTGCTGTGGACGGGGTGTCGGAATGAGCGGCGTGGGTGCACTGCCTCTGAGGTGACGCAGAGGTTGGGACAGCAACAAAAAAAAAAAAAAAAAAAAAAAAATGATGGGGGAGAACAAAACGAAAAACACGCCGCTTTTATGTGACCTGTTACAAATGAAATGCACTTTTACAAAAAAAAAAACAACCAAAAACGGGGGTGGGGGGTGGGGGGGTGCAAGTTTGACAAACAATCTGACATTAAGTTCTTTATCCATTAAAACCCGCTTCCTCTTTGATATAAGCCAGTTCAATGTTGTACAAACTGCTTCGTCTTCAATATAACCCAGATCAGTATTGATATTGTACAACCCGCTTCATCATTCAATGTAACTGAAATCAATGTTGTACAAACTGCTTCATTTCAAGAAAACTCAGGTCAACGTTGTACAAACTGCTTCATCTTCAATATAACCTACATCAATATTGTACACACTGCTTCATTTTCAAGAAAATCCAGATCAGTATTGTACAAACAGCTTCATCTTCAATATAACCCAGATCAGTTATGTACAACCTACTTCATCTTCAGTATAACCTACATCAATATTGTACAATCTAGTTCATCCTCTATACAACCCAGATCAATATTGTGCAACCTACTTCATCTTCAGCATAACCTAGATCAATATTGTACAATCTATTTCATCCCCTATACGACCTAGATTGATATTGCACAAGTACTTCATCTTCTATAAAACCCAGATCAATATGTACAAACTGCTTCATCTTCAATGTAACCATATCAATCATTGTAAAACCGATTCATCAGAATTGTACAATACTGCTTTATCTTCACTATAACTGATCAATAGTGTACAACATGTTTCATTTTCAATAAAACCCAGATCAATATTGTACAAACTACTTCATCTTGAGTACAACTCGGATCAATGTTGTACAAGCTGTTTTCTCTTCAATATTAAAGCTCAGATTAGTCTTGCACCAACTGCTTCATCTTCTATTTACAACCCAGATCAATATTGTACAAACTGCATCACTTTCAACATAATCCAGATCAGTATTGTACAAACTGCTTCGTATTCAATATGACCCAGATAAGTAATGTACAAACTGCTTCGTATCCAATAGGACCCAGATCAGTATTGTACAAACTGCTTCGTATTCAATATGACCCAGATAAGTAATGTACAAACTGCTTCGTATGCAATATGACTCAGATCAATATTGTGCACACTGCTTCGTATTCAATATGCCCAGATCAATATTGTACAAACTGCTTCGTATTCAGTATGGCGCAGATAAGTAATGTACAAACTGCTTCATCTTCAGTGTAAGCCACATCAATTCTGCCTTACCAGCTGGAGATGAAAGAAAAAGGAATCAGGAGGGAAGGGTCAGCACACACAACATTAGAGTACGAACAAACCCAGACGCTTTGTATCAAACGTTGGAACATTCAAGTTAGCATGCGACTGTCCCAACTGTAAACAAGACACAGACGTTGCTTGGTGAGCACGAGTTAGTCTTTATCTTTGAAAAACAACAACAACAACAACAACAACAACAAAAAGGGGGGGTGAGATAGTGGGGGAAAATGGGAGAATGGAGGCCCCACGTATAAAAAAAAATCCAAATTTAAAGAAAAAAAAAAGAAAAAAAACCTGTACTACTATTTCAAGAAATAAGGTGCTGAGCGGATATTCTCGATAATGCTGTTTCAGTTGAGAAAAAAAGTGACATCCATTCCTCATGGGGGAAAAAAAAGAACTCTTTTCTATTGGTGTTGAGTCTTGTCTTTTCAATTCACCATATATAGTAACGCCGTTTGATTGGTGGACGAATCGGTCGGTATTCTCCTTCGCGTGTATAGCCCCTGCTGGCGAGGAGTGGCTGACCGGTGTGTGGCTGACACTGCGGCAGAACCTCCGTCACTCGATCTGCCCATGCTGGGAGCCATGTCTGAAACAGTGGTGTAAGCAACACAGTAAGAGCAGGCCTAATGTGATGATGATGATTGTGACGATGATAGGCGATGACCATAATGATGATGATGATGATGGTCATTATCATCATCATCATCATCATGATAATAGTAATAATAATAATAATACTAACAACAACAACAACAGTAATAATAATGATGATGATAATGATAATGATGATGATAAAAACAGTAATCATTATGAAGATGACAACGACGATGATGATGATGATGATGGTCGTAATGGCAATTTTCATCCTGATAAAAAGGAAAAAGAGGAAGATCCGTTACCCTGAAAAACCCCACAGTAAACTGTCACCAAACAGAACCGTCACCCTGAAAAGCCTTTTTTAGCAAACTGTCCACAAACAAAACCGTTACCCGGAAAAGCCTCTAAGTAAAACTGCCCACAGACAAAACCGTTATGCTGAAAAGACTGTCGGTACACTGTCCCCAAAGAGAAGCTGATCCTGAAAAACCTCTAGATAAACTGTCCACAAACAAAAACCGTTATTCTGAAAAACAAACAAAAAAAAAAACTTAGTAAACTGTCAACAAACAAGACCGTTATTCTGAAAAGCCTTTTTGTAAACTGTCCACAAACAAACCTTTATTCTGAAAAGCCTTTTTGTAAACTGTCAACAAACAAGACCGTTATTCTGAAAAGCCTTTTTGTAAATTGTTCACAAACAAAACGTTATTCTGAAAAGCCTTTTTGTACATTGTTCACAAACAGGCGTTACCATGGTCATGTTGACTATGAGAACTGTTTTCCCGAGAAAAAAAAGTGTATTTGTAGAGACCCGGTAGCCTGAAAAGCCCGTGACGTGACTACATATGTGGAAGTGTCCGCAAGGAGAACGGTTACCCCCACCCCCACCCCCCACCCCCAAGGAAAAAAATGTCTTCAAGCACACAGAGAAAAGCATAACCTCCAAAGAGTCTGTCAGATACATATACGCAGTCGATAAGTACACACACACACACGCCCCACACACACACACGCACACACACACACACACGCACACATGTGCACGCGCGTGCGCGCGCGCACACACACACACACACCTCTCTCTCTCTCTCTCTCTCTCTCTTCTCTCTCTCTCTCTCTCTCACACACACACACACACACACACACACACACACACACACACACACACACACACATGTGCACACATGTACACACATGTACACATGTGCACGCGCGTGCGCGCACACACACACACACACACTCCCTCTCTCACACACACACACACACACACACACCACACACGCGCGCACGCGCGCGTGCGCGCTCGCACACACACACACACACACACACACACACACACACACACACACACACACACACACACACACACACACGCGCGTTACTCAGAAAAGGCCGTCACGTAAATCAATATACACGGAAATGAAATGTCCACAAAAACGAGAATCGTTCCCTGAGGAGCGTTGTCAGCAAAGGGAGTGAACTCGCAATGAAACTGTATGCATGGTCGAGTGCTGAGCACGACCTTATCATGATAAGGCACAGCAAACACTCCCTGGCTGCTAGCACACCACGGAACGTTGTCTCACCAGTGTCTGTACTTCAGCCCTGTTCCCTGCTCTATCTTTCCCCCTTCTCCACCACCTCCCTTCTGTCCGAGACTTCCTCTCTCCATCCTACCCACCCCACCCCTCCAGCCCCAACCTTCTCCAGTCATCCCTTTCCTTTTCTCCGTACTGAACCACTGAAGACCTTAACTTGATTTTTGTCTTTGGGGGTCAGACCGAAACAAAAAAAACAACAAAAAAAAAAAAAAAAACAGAGAAAAGAAAAGAAGAAAGAAGAAAAAAAAATCAAAACGACTAAAGACAGGTATTACGCCAAAGGAAAATCTGAGGATAAGTCTATGTACAGTATTTCAGTGGGGGAACTTCATCGAAAGCACGAGCACTGAGATTGATATAGGAAAGAAAACACACGCACGCACGCACGCACGCACGCACACACACACCACACACGCACACACACACACACACACACACACACACACCACACACACACACACACAAATGAATTGAGTTTCTTCCTGGTTTATTTTATTTTTTTTTTTTATAGCACAGCCAACCACAAAATGGCTCTTGTAGGACTGCCACCACTTAACGAAAGGAAATCCTGTCACTCAACACTCAAAGGGAGCATGCATCCACAGTGCATTGTTCTAGTTGATGGGCTGCCTCATGACGACTTGCCATTGGCTGCTCCTGGTGGATTGCCGATTCTGAGGCTGCTAGGGACAAGCCAGGGTGTGAATGTAGTAACAAAAAAAAGTAGCGTTCTGTAGGAAACGAGTAAAACGAGAGTGCTGAGAGAACAACACATGAAAATAGTACCCTGACTGAACGCTCCTCGCTTGGAGTGTGAAGCATGTTTTGGTCAGGAGTTGTGACAGTAAGCATCCCATACACACCCTTCATTACGTCCAACGCCCATGCCCTAAGCTGGGCTGCACTGTCACGACACTTGTCGTATTTCCACTCTTTTAGGAAGACTGAAAGGAACATCATTCATTCCCATGTTCTCTGCTGTTTAAATCCCGATTGTTTTGAACCCTTTTTGTGTTTCTTGCTGCTGCTGCTTCTGCTGCTGCTGCTGCTGTGCTGCTGCTGCGCTGCCGCCGCTGGTTTTTTTTTTCTTTTCTTTTTTTTAACAGGCTAGGGTAAATGTACCTCATTTTCCTTCAGTCTTCAGCAAGAAGTGATGTAACTGACTTGAAGTCTTTGTTCAGCTTGCATTCTACAATCAAGATTGTCAAACAAGGTATCGGTCAAAATGCTAGGTTCTCTTTTTTTTTCTGTGAAGTTGTCTTGTGCACGTACGCACCGCTTTGTTTGGAAATGTGTTTCCGAGGTTGGGCATAAATACTGCACTTACCATATACTTTTATATTGTCTCGGGTGAAGTCATACACCATTGATTGTGTCAACGCCTGGATGAAGATTTGTGATCGCTTGATCATTTTCGTTGTCCTGAGTGTTTTGTACCATGCTGAAGAAGACCTAAGAGGTCAAAACGTGTCGTGTTTTGTCTTGTGATTCGTTTGTCTACGGTTGGTTTTTTTTGCGGAGCTTTATCAATAATTGTTCAAATTAACATGAAGTGTTGGTTATACACGATCCGGTTTGCGTTTCTGTTTTCGTCTTTCCATTTGTCTGTGGCTATGCAGCTTTAATTTAAATAGTGCGTAAATTGCATGGCTACATAACGAATACATGAATAAACAAATAAAAAAGGAAGAATGAATTACCAAATGAAAGACAGAAAAGAACCCTGGAGAGTGGTAGTGAATGGACTGCACATGCAAATGTTTCCTTCGTTTTTGTTTCATTCAGCCGTATGATATAGGAACATTTGATTCCTGTGCAGTCAGTTGGCTAACAAAATAAGCTGAAAACAAGATGCAAAGCATATAAACGTACTCCCAGTTTATCTTGAATATGCGTGAGATATTCCATAAAGAGGAAAAACCGTCTTGGGCTGGTGTAACCGTTAGTAATGGCTATTCTGGTAAAGTCGGCCATCATCTGTGACCTATAATGAACATAATTACAAATTTTCAGAAAGATCGGCCAAGAACTTTCAGAGATTTTCCTCAAGAAGAAAACCATTATGGCCCGTTAGTAACGGCTATAACGGTAAACTAAACATCGGGCATCATCCGTGACCCATAATGAACATACCTACAAATTTTCAGAAAGATCGGCTACGTACTTTCTGAGAATTCCATACAAAAGAAAAACCTTATGGCCGTTACAGCCGTTAGTAACGGCTACAACGGTAAACTAAAACGTCGGGCATCATCCGTCGCCCATATGAACATACCTACAAATTTTCAGAAAGATCGGCCCGTACTTTCTGAGAATTCCATAAAGAAGAAAAACTGTTATGGGCCGTTACAGCCATTAGTAACGGCTATAACGGTGAACTGAAACATCGGGCATCATCCGTGACCCATAGTGTACATACCTGCTAATTTTCACAAAGATCGGCCAAGTACGTTTCAGATATTCCATAAAGAAGAGAAACCGTTACTGGCCGCTACAGCCGTTTTTAACGGCTATAACGGTAAACTAAAACATCGGGCATTATCCGTAGTCCATAATGAAACATACCTGCTAATTTTCACAAAGATCGGCCAAGTACTTTCTGAGATATTCATTAAAAAAAAACCGTTACAGGCCGTTACAGCCATTTGTAATGGCTATAACGGTACACTAAAACATCGGGCATCATCGGTGACCCATAATGAACATACATGCTAATTTTCAGAAAGATCGGCCAAGTACTTTCTCAGATATTCCATAAAGAAGAGAAACCGTTATTGGCCGTTGCAGCGTTAGTAACGGCTATAACAGTAAACCAAAGCATCGGGCATTATCGTGACCCATAATGAACATAACATGCTAATTTTCACAAAGATCGGCCAAATACTTTCTCAGATATTCCATAAAGAAAAAAAACCGTTACAGGCCGTTACAGCCATTTGTAACGGCTATAACGGTAAACCTAAAACATCGGGCATTATTCGTGACCCATAATGAACATATCTGCTAATTTTCACAAAGATCGGCCAAGTACTTTCTGAGATATTCCTGAAGAAAACCGTTACAGGCCGTTACAGCCGTTAATAACGGCTATAACGGTAAACGAAAACATCGGGCATCATCCGTGACCATAATGAACATACATGCTAATTTTTACACAGATCAGCCAAGTACGTTCTGAGATATTCCATAAAGAAGAAAAACCGTTACAGACCGTTACAGCCGTTAATAACGGCTATAACGGTAAACTAAAACATCGGGCATTATTCGTAACCCATAATGAACATACCTACAAATTTTCAGAAAGATCGGCCAAGTACTTTCTGAGAGTTACAGGCCGTCACAGCCGTTAGTAACGGCTATAACGGGGTAAACTAAAACATCGAGCATCATCCGTGATCCATAATGAACACACTTGCTGATTTTCACAAAGATCGGCCAAGTGTTTTCTGAGATATTCCATAAAGAAGAAAAACCGTTACAGTCCGTTACAGCCATTAGTAACGACTATAGCGGTAAACTAAAACATCGGGCATCATCCGTGACCCATAATGAACATACCTACAAATTTTCAGAAAGATTGGCCCAGTAGTTTTGTCTGGAGCAAGTGGAACACATTTTAACCACTGACGGACGGACGGACGGACGGACGGACACACACACACACACACACACACACACACACACACACACACACACACACACATACACACACACACTCACAGCTTTTCTTCGTTCCCATTCTAATGTACTCCCTGTTCTGTAAGAACAGGGAGTACAGAAAGGTGGCCACATACACCAAAAAGTTGCTATGCACAGAAAACTGTTTTGCTTTCATTATTTTGCGTCTCGGAAAGATATCCCATGCAGAAGCATGGTTGATGATGCTTGAACCGAACACACACATAAAAGCGAACTGATCCACGGAAAAAACAACAACAAAACAAACAACAAAACAGAGAATTTGAGGTGATTATGAAAAAAAAACTTAATTATTTTGATATTGTTTTGTCTGATTTTGCAACTACAGAGCTATGATTACAAATGGTAGTTTATGAGGCTTTGTCATGTTGGGAAGAAAAATAAAAAATCTTCCTGCTGTAAAAAAAACGCTCAAAACGCTAAATGCAAAAAGGAGAAAGAATATTACAAATACAATGTCTGTTATGATCATTCGCACCACCATGCAACTTCCACTCGAACTATATTGTTAAAACTTCTCACTGCTGTCTAGATCACTTCAGAATCTAGTATTGTGATTATTCTGCAGGTCTGTTAAGATAATTTTTACAGCTATCAACTCCACGTCAGTCTATTAAAATTTATGTTAGTTCTCGCCAATACCAACTCCATTTCAGAATCTCTGTAATCACTCTCTAAAGCTGTTTACTCCAGGCAAGGTTTTGCTGTAATAATTCTCCTCTACTTTCAATTCCATTTCATAGTCTGTTGTAATCATTCGCACCTGTTGCAGCTTCCATCTCACGGTCTGTTGTAATTCTTCTTCTTCTTCTTCTCTCCGTAAGGGCCGGGTTCATTTCTGAACGTAAGTGGTCCTGCGGTGGCGTGTCGTTGATTCCGGCCGCGGAAGGTGCCTCCAGGAATCGGCTGAGCTTAAAAACTAGTGCGATTTGAAGAGGTGGCACTAGCTAGGTTTGGGGGGGGGGGGGGGCAATTAAGGCTATGTACAGGGCAGTAGGGAGGGTCATGGGTGCCAAAGTGGCTGCAGAGCCCTGCTGCCACCGAGTCGTGATCGGAACATCTTAGTAACGTTGCTGATGTCGTAGAGGTGGGGAGGCTGTTCCAGTCTGAGATTGTCCTTGGGAAGAAGGTGTTGTTTATTGCCTTGTGGAAATCCTGTTGTTGGGTATAGCCTTGCTCCTCTTGTTCTTGGGTCAGAGTCCTTGATGTAGTTTGCAGGTGAGATTCCAACAAGATTGTGCTTGATCTGTACAGCATCATTAGTCTATTCTTTGTTCTTCTTTCTTCCAATGACTCCCATCATTTTTGCTTTAAACTCCATCTCACAATCTATTGTATTCACACTGCTATGAACACAATCTCACAGTCTGTTCTACTCAACTTACCCATCTTACGCCGCATGCTTGAAATCTCCTTCAAAAAAGGCAAAAACATCGCCAGCAAGGTCAGGCCAGAATTGTGACGTCAAACATATTAAGAATGACGCCGATTCTTTTTCACACGAACACAATCCAAGCCTGTCATGTCGTCAAAACATAATGAAAAGAGGGATGACGTCAACCAGTCTGGTCTGCCTAAGGTTATTCTATTCCATGATTCACGATGGAGAAGATAAACCCACGTCGTTTGGGGTACGCGTACGGTGTACATCTGGTTTCAAAACCATCCTAACCGATTGGAGGCCTGTGCAAAAAACCTAGGCGACACCAAGACGGTGAAGACTGCTGACTGCTTGGTGTTTCACTGTGGGATCAACGATTTAAAAGGAAAAGATCCTAAGACAGTCGCGTCAGAGATGTCCGCACTTGTAAAAACAAGCAAAAGCAAATCATCCAAACACCAAGATAGTTGTTAGTAGAGTGGCCCCAGTGAATGATCGACATCTGCAAAGCAAGCGGGAGATGTTCAACGCCTTACTGCTTGCAGAGCTCCCCATGCACAACGTGTCCTTCTGTCCCATGAGAACTTGGACTCCCACGAACCACAGGCTGATGAAGGACTACATCCACCCGTCAGACAGGGGCACCAGCATCCTCGCTGGCAACTTGGGGCGTCACGTCCACCGCATCTTTTGGGAACGGCCCCACAGGAGGCGCCCCGAATACCCTGCCAGTGGGACATGGTTTCAGTGGTCATCGGGGACCATCCAGCAATGGCTACAGGCCTGCGCGCATCCCCAGAGTGCCTTTCCCCTGGTGCTGGCGACAACCTTGGTTCCCCGTATTTCAACCTTACTGACTTTTGCCCAACGTCTGTTTATAACGTTTTATTCAACCACTTATTATGAAACATGTTGACAATTATATTACTGTTCTACAATGGAACTGTAGATCCATCGTTAAAAATCTACTTCATTTTGAGAACTACATTATTCCAACAACTTCTGTATTTTGGCTTTGCACTCTTTATATGTAGAACCAAGTAAATTACCTCAATTGAAGGGATTCTACTACCCTCCTCTATATAACTGTAGTACATCAACTAAAAGAGTTCAGACTGCAATATATGTTTAGATCAGACCTTAAATTATAGATCTTTGAAGTTAGACCTCAATTCAACAGCTAAAGATAAAGAAGAATTTTTTATTACCGGGTTATCATTAAAAATGAGCAATGATTCTAGTATAAATATACTTTCTGTATATTATCCAAAAGGCCCAAAACACAGATAATTCAGACTGGATAAGACACCTTACTTCTTCAGAAAAAAATTGGATCATATTGGGAGTATTTTAATGCACACATCTCCGTTTTGGGAACCAGATTGCCCTATCACAACATGCAATCGCTTTGTTGAAAATATTGTGGATTCCAAATTAGTTTTATTGAATGATGGAAGTATAACAAGAGTTCCTGATGTTTCAAATCACAGGCCAACCTCTATTGACTTAACGTTAGTATCTCCTGATATATCATTGAATGCTAATTGGATAACAGAGGAAGACACATTAGGAAGTGATCATTTCCCTATTGTTCTTACACTAAATGAAAAGATTCAAGATGAAGAAGAAGTTGAAAATATGATTCCTAAGTTTTTATACAATAGTGCTGACTGGAACCTCAATGAGTCAACTCTATTGTCAATAGATCAATAATTCCATGGAACATGAAGACACTGATATATTTTATGAGAACTTCAGAAAAGCTGTTTTATACGCTGCTGAAAAATCAATGCCCAAGCGTAAATGCTATAATGATAAGAAGTACAGAGGAAATGGATGGTGGAATGAAGAATGCGCAGAAGCAGTGAGCAGTAAAAAGAAAACTTATAAAACATGGCTAAAGGACAGAATTGAAGAAAATTTTATTGCAATGAAACGTGCAAAAAGTCACAGTAACAGAGTTGTGGCCAAAGCAAAACGTATCTATTTCACTACGTTTTGCCATTCAAAAATATCTACATCAAAGACATGCACAAAGTATGGAAGAAGGTTAAAGAATTAAAGAACAGATGCCATTTACCATCATAATCCCATTAAATTAGATAACAACGCTATCCCCACATCAGCAGAAAAAGCAGAGTTATTTGTTGAAGTGTTTTCAAAGAATAATTCATCAAGTCTTGCATCAAATATAAGAAGCTACCGAGAAGAGGAAGAGAAAAAACATATTTATTGTGATCCTCCTCCAGATGAAAATCATTACTTAAACTCTTTTATAACCTTTGAGGAATTTAATGATTCATTGGAGTGTTTTACTTGCAATACCACTGCTGTTGGCATCGACGGTATTCATATCAATTGCTCTGCCATTTGCCTTTATCTTGGAAGCAATTACTTCTCTCATTTTACCAAAAATGTTGGTTAAATGGAACTCTCCCTACTATCTGGAAGAGGACGGTTGTAATACCAGTTCCAAAGCAAGGTAAACGTAGATCCGAAATTGGCAGTTATCGTCCAATAGCTTTAACAATCGCAAGTTGGTAAGATATTGGAAAAAATTGTTGAACGTCGTATTTTACATTTCTGCGAAAAGAACAATATTATTCCAAACAACCAAGCAGGTTTCAGGAAAGGAAGATGTACAACTGATCATCTGGTCAAAATTACGAATCAAGTTAAAAAACAGTTTTCCAGAAGAAAAAGTACACTTGCTACTTTTTTGATATTAGAAAAGCTTATGATAGTGTATGGCATGCTCGACTGCTTTATAAGCTAAAAACATATTGGAATATAGTGGAGCAATGTATCAATTTTGTAAAATGTTTCTTGTCTGGGAGATCTATTTGTACAAGAATTGGCACATGCTATTCGTCATTCAAGGATATTGATATTGGAATTCCTCAAGGATCTATCATTGCTCCAGTTCTTTTTACTATTCTTATTCATGATCTCCCAAACGTTCCATCTAACAATATCCATCTCGTTCAATATGCTGATGACATTGCTATATGGATGAATACAAACGTCAGAAAACAAACAAATAAGAGAGTTATTACACATGTTCAAAAACTATACCAAGTTGAGCTGACAAGTTAGATTTATACATGAAAGAAAATGGTTTAGAACTTTCGGGAGAAAAGCACAATTAATGCTTTTTATTAATGGTGATGCTCCAAAGCATCCTCCTCAGCTTGTTATAAAGGCAACACTCTTAAATATTCAAAAGCTGTAAAATTTTTAGGAGTCTATTTAACCCCAAAGTTAAAGTGGCGATATCATATTGAACACATAATAAGTAAAGCTAGACAAAGATTAAATTTTCTCAAAATAATTAATGCTCAGTCATGGGGACAAGATACTCAAACACTTTTACACCTTGCTACCAGTTTAGTTCGATCGAAATTAACTTATGGTCAAGAGGTTTATTTCTCAGCTCCACAGACGCTGCTAAAAAAATTACAAAGCATAGATAGTAAGGCTGTTAAGTTGGCACTTGGTGTACCAGTACACACAAATACGCTCAAAACATACAGAGCAGCTAATCTGTTAACTCTTGAGGACCAACGGAAGTTGGCCACGCAAAGTATGTGACTGGATGTCTTTCAGTTTCTAATTCAGTGACAAATGACATTTTCTTGACTCAAGACAGGATTTCCCGAAAGAGCGCAAAACATTTCATATCTTCAACCTATTAGAAACTATACAGATGATCTTTTTAAGAGTTGTGATATTAATATTACATCAATCTCAAGTAGTCCCATAATACCCATTATTCCTCAATGGGAGCATATTTTCTGCTAGATTCGATACAGATTATACAACTCTAAAAAAAAGAGGATAACATCAATCTTATATCCGTTGAAGCAAAAGAACATCTAGAAAATAAGTATCCAAATCATTTAAAGATTTTTACAGACGGTTCAGTTTTGGAATCATAACAGGGGCTGGATTTGCTATTCCTGCTTTCAAGATAAGAAAGTCATTTTGTCTAGGAAAAGGTTTTTATGTATTTACTGCAGAACTATATGCAATTCTTATGGCCTTATCCTTCATAGTTGATATTGATACTGCGATTTATAGCATTTTACTTTGTGTTGACTCAAAATCTGTTCTTTACAGTCTGCAAAACTGGAATGCAAAGTTCGAAAAGACTTGATATTTGACGTAAAATACTTAATACATTCAATTATATGTAAAGGTATTAATGTAGAATTTGGTGGATTCCATCTCACTGTGGTATTTGGGGGAATGAAATGGCTGATAGATCAGCGAAAGAAGGAGCTATTAGAAAACATCCTGACAGTACACTAAAATTAGAAAAACATGAAATAAATTCGATGTTAGAAAGTCGTATAATGACAGAAAAGCTTCCTTCAAAGTCAAAAATATTACCGTGTTCGAGATCCTTGTCTAGTCTCATTTACAAAATTCGATTAAATTCATGGAAGACTAAATTTTCAAAAAATGTAGAATGTGCTTGTGGTCATTCAATATCAATTGAACATATTCTTTTTGATTGCCCATTGCTATCCCTGTTATACAACATATCTGGGATAGATGTAGCAAAAATGAGATCTTTAAATGATATAATCTACAGCGAAGAAATGATACAATGCATCAGTTTTATCCAGCACTATACTTGCAAATTTATTGTAAACATTAAATCATTTATAGTTATTGTATGAATGTTTATACGTAGCCTTTCACACATGAGTGCATTATCACACACACACACACACAACACACACACACACACACACACACACACACACACACCACGCACACACACGCATATGCACAGTACACAAACACACGCACACAACACACACACACACACACACACACACACCAGCCCTGATGTGGCCCTTTGCAGTCGGCTGGGATATAAGCAACATTATCTTACACACACACACACACACACACACACACACACACAACACACCACACACAAACACACACCACACACACACACACACACACACACACACACACACACACACACACGCGCGCGTGCGCTCACAAACACAGACACAAACTCTTACACAGCCCGTTTTAATTATTTTTGGGTGGTTTTTTGTGTGTGTGTGTGTTTTTTTTTTTTTTTTTGGATTGGTTTATTTCTAGTCTAATATCACCATTGTTGTGAACAGACGTTAAATTAAATCAATCAAATCAATCTGTTCTACTCATTCCCATCAGGTTCTACCCCAGTCCACAATCTGTTGTAATCTTTCCCACCTGCTATCAGCTCCATCTAACAGCTTGTTCTAATCATACTGATCAGCTACTAACTCAGTCGCACAACCTGTTATCATTCTCACATGCTATTAATTCCATCTTATAGCTTGTTTCTAATCATTCTTATCAGCTACTAACCCCAATCTCACATTGTTGTAATCATTCTCACTTGCAGTTCTAATCATCTCACAGTCTGTTGTGATCACTTTCACATACTATTAACTCCATATCAAAGTCTGATGTAATCATCATCATCTGCTATTAACTCCTAATTTACTGTCTGTTGTAGTCAGTTTCAGCACCTGTGAAGTGCGTCTTAGTCTTCTTTGCCTGCTGAAAACTGAGCTGGCTGGTGACAGGTCCTTCACTGACTTCATTACATATTGGTACAGTCTCTGTAAGAAGATCTTTTTCAGTTACACTTATTCTTCTGATGATTACAAAAATCAAAAGACAGGCTCAAATCAAGAAATACCAGTAACAGCAACACCAATATCAACGACAACAAATTTGAAAGCAACACCAAAGTGAATAGGAATAATGATGGAGCATCAGTAGCGTGAAATAAACAACACAGGTAACATCTAAGTCACCATTAATAGCTCACCTGACAGATCAACAGAAGACAGTCAGTGGGGGCGATGCTGGATCACCTCTTGCAGAGCGATGTGGAGACGTCCCCAGAAGGAAGCCACCGCATCCACCTCCTCCGCCCACTGGATGTAAGGGGTGGTCTTCAGCACACCGATCATGGCCGAGGTCATGTCACGTGGTGCCACGTCATCCAGACAGGCGATCACCAGGGCGTCATCGTGATCCAGGACGTGGCGAAGGCACATGGACAGCTGAAACTGGCACAGCTGGTTCTGGGCAAAGTTGTTGGAGAACAGCATCAGCACTTTCTTGCTTTTCTCCACACTGTCTGAGATGGTGTCCAGCTCTGGTCGGTTGGCATCCAGATCTCGTTCTGGCAGACACAATCGCAAATGTAAACGCCCCTCCAGTTCCGGAATAAGATGTTGCTGGACCCAGTTCTCATCGAAAAGATCATAAGTAACGTAGACATCATACTCGAAGTAATTGTTCTGAAGATGATGTTGTCTTGCTTCTCCATGTCCTTGGTACGCTTCGTACAGCAGCAGTCTCAGGTGCCAGCGGAAACGGACCAGAGCAGAGATCAGCACAGACAGAACAATCAGCAGGCTGATGACAACGTCCACCAGGATGTAAGTCGTCTGTCTCCATATGCAGGCCTGTGGAGCCATATGAAAGCGTTGAACTGTCACATTGGGCCTGTTGTGACAGGCGTAGGTTGTCCACGACTGGTTAAAGACAGAGGCGTTAGAAGTCAGCCAGCCATGGAACCACAGCAGATCACAGGAACATGAAAATGGGTTTCCGCTCAGATCCACTGACAGAAGCCTGTTCCGGGTGGCTTCACTGAATACTGTGGGCTGGATGTCATGAATCTGGTTCTGAGCCAAGTCCAGGTGCTGCAGATGCTTCAGACCATCAAACAAACCATCACTTAGGGACAGCAGACGATTGCGACTCAGCTGCAGACGATTGAGTTTATGAAATCCAGATAACATTTGTGGTGAGAGGATTCTAAGTTCCGAGTCCCGCATATCCACAAGTCTAACTGTGCTTAAGTTGCCAAACAGTTTCACAAATTTCTCCTCATCTACGTCCATTTTGTTGTTTGGCAGTTGTAAGTTAGAAAGGTGAGGACATCCAGCAAAGCTGTCTTCGTGGATTCCCTTGGAACTGAACTTGATGTGGCAGTAAGAAAGATTGATGGCGTACAGTGTGGGGCTGCTGAAAGCTTTCTGTTCGATAACAGAAATTTGAGTGCTCATTCGATACAAAGAGAGTGTGCTTAATTTGGGAAATTTCTGTGGAGAAAAAGTCCCTGTCAAAATGTGTGAAAACACATTTTTGCCCAAGGCAATGGCCTCAAGCCTGGGGAGACAAACCTGTTGAGGAATATGACTCAGGCTGTTTCCTTGCAGCAGCAGTATTTTCAGGTATGGGAATATGGGTGACGTTCCAAAGCAGGTGTCTGGAAAGACATACATGAAGTTAGTGTCTAGATTGATTTTTTCCACTCCCAGGACACAATCGGCATGGATGGTTGTTATTGAGTTGGTTGCCAGACCAAGTTCTTTCAGCGCTGGGAGGGTTTGAAGACACTCAAGGCAAAGTTCCCCACGTCATTGGCATGAAGGAGTAGGGTCCTCAAGGCAGGGAGAGTGGCGTTGTGAAACA
>CM031621.1:62359556-62362056 GCA_018398815.1 Conus ventricosus
GCATTCGGCCAGTGTTGGATTACTGTTTACACCAAAGCACAACTCCTCAACAAACTGTCTCCCTGGTGTCTCAGTCCAACTGTCAGTGAAAGGTTGAAGCAGTGTGTCCTGTTCCTGGTCCCCTCAGTCACTGCCACCATGTGAAGAAGACTGGTCCCCCCCAGTCACTGCCACCATGTGAAGAAGACTGGTCTCTGGTCCCCCCAGTCACTGCCACCATGTGAAGAAGACTGGTCCCTGGTCCCTCCAGTCACTGCCACCATGTGAAGAAGACTGGTCCCTCCAGTCACTGCCACCATGTGAAAAGACTGGTCCCCCCCAGTCACTGCCACCATGTGAAGAAGACTGGTCTCTGGTCCCCCCAGTCACTGCCACCATGTAAAAAGACTGGTCCTACAGTCACGGACACCATGTGAAGAAGACTGGTCCCTGGTCCCCTCAGTCACGGCCACCATGTGAAGAAGACTGGTCCCTCCAGTCACTGCCACCATGTGAAGAAGACTGGTCCCTCCAGTCACTGCCACCATGTGAAGAAGACTGGTCCCCCAGTCACTGCCACCATGTGAAGAAGACTGTACCCCCGGTCACTGCCACCATGTGAAGAAGACTGGTCTCTGGTCCCCCCCAGTCACTGCCACCATGTGAAGAAGACTGGTCCCCCCAGTCACTGCCACCATGTGAAGAAGACTGGTCTCTGGTCCCCCAGTCACTGCCACCATGTGAAGAAGACTGGTCCCTACAGTCACGGCCACCATGTGAAGAAGACTGGTCCCTACAGTCATGGCCACCATGTGAAGAAGACTGGTCCCTCCAGTCACTGCCACCATGTGAAGAAGACTGGTCCCTCCAGTCACTGCCACCATGTGAAGAAGACTGGTCCCTCCAGTCACTGCCACCATGTGAAGAAGACTGGTCCCTCCAGTCACTGCCACCATGTGAAGAAGAGTGGTCCCTCCAGTCACTGCCACCATGTGAAGAAGACTGGTCCCCCCAGTCACTGCCACCATGTGAAGAAGACTGGTCCCTCCAGTCACTGCCACCATGTGAAGAAGACTGGTCTCTGGTCCCCCCAGTCACTGCCACCATGTGAAGAAGACTGGTCCCTGGTCCCTCCAGTCACTGCCACCATGTGAAGAAGACTGGTCCTCCAGTCACTGCCACCATGTGAAGAAGACTGGTCCCTCCAGTCACTGCCACCATGTGAAGAAGATGGTCCCTACAATGTTGGACGCAGAAAACAGCGGCCATTAATCAGGACGGTCATTCCAGTGCAGATTGGCCTCACACCTGTGGACGACCCCTACGACCACTGCAGCCCAAGACAGCCAGGTGTGAATAAAGCCCACTTGGTTCGGACTGAGCGTCAGCCCTTCGTGCAGGAGGTGTCCAAGCAGTTCAAAATGCTGCACTTCGATGCCCAGTCCTGCAGGAACAAGACGATAGAGCTGTGTGACTTCATTCACGAAAGCAGCGCCGATCTGCCGGTGTTTGTCACAGAGACGTAGTTCATGCCGACTGGTGACGAAGTGAAGAGGTGTGAATAAACCCTCCTGGCTTCCTTCTCCATTCTAGTCCAAGAGCGCTGCGTGGTGGTGGTGTGGCTGTCCTTTACAGAGAGTCACTCAAGCCCAGTATCACTTTCCCGAAGAAGGTGGTTGAGTTTACCTCATTTGAATTGTGTAAAGCACGCCTCGCCTATGCTGGTCAAGGTATGTCTTTTTTCCTGTCTTTACCGACCCTCACCTAGTGAAGGCAACAAACTGAAAACCTCTCAGTTCATGGAAGAGTTTCCAGAGTTTTTGGATTCCTGTGCACTGTCTAACTCAAAATGTGCATGCACACACATGTGCGCACGCGCGTGCGTGAGAGAGAGACAGACTGTTGCATTCATGAATTTTAAAAAAAATGAGAGAAGGCGACGATCATCAAAGTTCGTAAATAAACGGTGAAATTTGAGACCATGGCCCCGATGCTACTGCCAGAGGAGCTTCTTCCTTCCGTTTTTATTTTTTTATTTTTTAAATGTCAAACATTTCCTGTTGGCAATAATTATAGTTCCTAGAGTTGCTGAGTAGACAGTCCATGGGACATAACTCTTGGCTGTTACTCTCCCGTAATTCGGCTACTTCCCTTGGAGATCTCTCTCTCTCTCTCTCTCTCTCTCTCTCTCTCTCTCTCTCTCTCTCTCTCTCTCTCTCATATCGCCCTCTTTCCGCTTCATCTTTCTCGCGCCCCCTTCTTACACACACACACACACACACGCACACGCACACACACATTCTCTCTCTCTCTCTCTCTCTCTCTCTCTCTCTCTCTCTCTCTCTCTCTCTCTCTCTCTCTCTCTCTCTCTCTCTTTCTCTCTCTCTCTCTCTGAGGACTGGATGTAAAAAAGCATGTCAGTGCTTATCTATTATCCTCGTAAATAAAGAATTTTGTCTTGTCTTGTTGTCGCTCTGTCTGTCTGTCTGTCTGTCTGTCTGTCTGTCTGTCTGTCTCTCTC
>CM031621.1:62364556-62429556 GCA_018398815.1 Conus ventricosus
CTTGAACACTGAGGCTCATTATCAGAGAGATGTTTGTATATCTGTCTGTCTGTCTGTCTGTCTGTCCGTCCGTCCGTCCGTCCGTCCTCTCTCTCTCTCTCTCTCTCTCTCTCTCTCTCTCCTCTCTCTCTCTCTCTCTCTCTCTCTCTCTCTTTCTCGATGTGTGTGTGTGTGGTGTGTGTGTGTGTGTGTGTGTGTGTGTGTGTGAGAGAGAGAGAGAGAGAGAGAGAGAGAGAGAGAGAGAGAGAGAGAGAGAGAGAGAGAGAGAGAGAGATGGAGGGAGGGGAGATCAGTGTCACCATACAGAAGCCAATCAGGGAATGTATCGGTATCGAGGATTGTATTTAAGCAGCCTGGCCACTGTGACCTACTGTGACAAACCCTCGTTCCATGAGGAACATGATTAAACATGATTAATGGACGCCTGTAACCTTTCTTCCGCCCCACCCCTACCCACCCCCGCACATCCAGACCTTCTCACTGGAAATAAATCTGATGTCACCAGTGTGTGTGTGTGTGTGTGTGTGTGTGTGCGCGCGAAGAAAAGAAAAAAAAAAAGAAAAGAAAAAGAGAAGATGAAAAGTCTGATAGTCTAGGGATTATTGCGTGTATTCTAAGCACAGTTTGTGAAAAGCTTGCTCATAGTACATACTGTATGCATATCAGAACGAGACTTCAAAATCCGTAAACATATATATGACGTACGGAACAGCCATTCTCAATTCATAACAAGTTAGTCCTAAATATAAGCCTACAACTGATAGAAACTTCAGTTTCAGTTTCATCAAGGGTGTCATTGCTTATGGACTAGTCCATATACGCTGTGTCACATCTGATAAGTTTCGAGACCATTACTGTGCACGATCTACAGCTGATGGATAAATGAATCAATGACTAAGATGAGAAGCCTTTAGACGAGGGTCTGATGGATAGGATATAGGAGATGTGTGGATTAAGATGAGAAGCCTTTAGACGAGGGTCTGATGGATAGGATATAGGAGATGTGTGGATTAAGATGAGAAGCCTTTAGACGAGGGTCTGATGGATAGGATATAGGAGATGTGTGGATTAAGATGAGAAGCCTTTAGACGAGAGTCTGATGGATAGGATATAGGAGATGTGTGGTATGTGCATTAGCCCAACGTGCGGGTCACACATCGGTTACCTACCTAATACTGTCTGCGCCACTATGTATGTGTGTTTGTGTGAGTGTACACGCGTGTGTGCATATGTGTGTGCATGTGCGGGTGGATACAGACCCATTATGTGTGTGTGCCAGTATATACAGTGTGAGTGTGCATGTGTGGTCTGTGGGGTTGTGTGAGCAAATTCCTGCAGCAACACATATGCGTGCACTGCTACTCTGTGTGTGTGAGCGTGCGCGCGTGCGTGCGTATGTGCAGTTTTGTGTGTGTGTGTTTGTGCGTGCGCACGTGTGTGCTCACGTCTGCGTAATGTGTGTGTGCTCACTCGCATGTGTGCGTACGCGCGCGCGTATGTGTGTGTGTGTGTGTGTGTGTGTGTGTGTGTGTGTGTGTGTGTGTGTGTGTTCATGACGTTGGCTAACATTGTTCTGCGGTTATTCTGACCAGTTTCAGATGAAATGAGTAATGTATGGCAGAGAGCTGTCCTTGGTCACTTTTGTAACGCTCTGTTCATTTCAACAATGTTTGCAGGTGTATCGATGTGATCTGATAATTTATTTTCTTGCAAGTGCAATGTTGAAATTTTTTTAATAAACATCACTTCTACTTTTGCTCATGATGATGATGATGATAATCATCATCATCAGCATCAGCATCAGCAGCACCACCACCACCATCATCATCATCATCATTTTACTGTTTCAGAGAAAGCGACACCCACTTGGCAAGATTTTAAAAAAAAAGCGACAGCTTAATGGGTTAAGCCGGATCTCTTGGATTGGCAGCTAATATTCGAGAACATCAGACACGACTCTTCGAGAGATCGAGATCTTCGTGAGAAGGTAATGCCTTCCTTTCACCACCCTTTAAAAACACACGCTTAAGTGTCAGTTACTACATCGTACATTATTTTGTAGCTTGGTGCCTGGTCAGGTCAAAGAGGTGTAAACACAGTAATGTATTTTAAAAAAAATTTTTTTTATACTGTACATTGTTCTTGAAAAAAGAGTGAAAAAAAAAAGAAAGAAAGAGAACAGAAAAGAAAATCTTGCAAACTGTGTTCAGTCTAATACAATCTTTATATGCGTTCTATGTACAGATCTCCGTTGCTGATATTAACGCGAGAAATTCTCGCTGAAACTGGATATGATTATGTGGAAGAAAGGTGGCGGAGTGGTTAAGACGTTCGCCTGCCAATCCAACGCGTGAGAAGTGCGTGGGTTCGAGCCCTGCCTTTCTCGCCCTTTCTTTCCCAGTTTGAATGACAAATCGAACTGAACGTCAAGTCCATCGGATGGGGACTATAAGCGAGTCGGACCCGTGTGCCTTCCTGGCCCCCTGCACACGTTAAAGAACCCAAGGCAGTTGAAAATCGAAAAGAGCATGGGGGTTCCCCGCTGCCCTGGCAAAATTGATGTAGATTGAAGATAGCCGCCTGGTATTTCTTACCAAGCCACAAAAATTGTCACTTACTGTTATCGTGTGCCATCGTGTACCGGTGGAAATGGAGGACACGTATAAACATCGTATGCATCCTATGTGAGAAACTGGAGGAATAAATGAGATAAATGAAAATGAGTGACTGATATTTGAATGGTACGGGAAACGACTGAATGAGCGCCAGTAGGCTGCTCTTCGGCCGGCTCTACCTGGGTAGGCAGCCCGTTGAGTGAGTCAGGTAGTGTGTTTATTGTAAAGCGCTTAGAACTTGGTCTGTGACCGAGGGTAGGCGCTATATAAATACCCAATATAATAATATGTAATGTGCAGGAGGAGTCTCAGTCCTTTTTTTTTTGGTTTGTTTTTGTTGTTGTTGTTGTTGTTGTTGAGATGCATCTGGGAGTTTTAGAATCGGCTGTCCATAGTAGGGCGAGTCTTCTGCGGGGCGCTATAGATTAGTGTTATACCAAGATTTTGAACATGTTCTTGGTGGAGAAAAGCGCGCAAATATCTTGTTCAATATCAACATTTATTCCATTATGAAACTTCTATTCAGTACTCATACATAGAAGGAGGAAGGAAAGATGCTGTGCCCCCCCCCCCCCCCCCCCCCCCCCGTCACAAGGAGAAAGAGTGTACATTTGTCACAAAAGATCACCTTACTTCACCTTGGATTATTCAACATATAATACGTTACGAAAGAAACTTTTACCCATTGCACAGAGGAATATTGTATTGACGTCTGAATGTTATAATAGCTTGATATATAAAGAGGAAAAGGAAAATGCTGTTCAGTTTAGCTGATGTTTATCAAACGTCTTTTGTCCATGACGGTTTGGTTTGATGTATTTACTTCCTGTGTTTATTCTGTTCTCCCACACACTGCATCTCATGTACCTTAAACAGAGGTCAAAGGTGAACACAATCCCCTTGGAAGCAGTTTTGGGCTGCGTTGCGTCAATTGACCTTTAGAGGTCATAGATAACAAGAGATCCTCATGTCAACAGCGTGGGAAATAGTTCCCACTCAAAGGAATGTTAATAGATCCAGATGAATTATATCTCGAGATCATGTGGTTGATAAATCTTATCATTGATAGATCCCCTGGTCCATCCATGGTCCATCCTGTGGTTCGTAAATCCTATGATTAACATTTCATGTGACTGATAGATCTCAGTGTCGGTAAATCCCTTGGTTTATAGATCTTAATCATCACTACATCCTACGATTGTTAGATCCCATGCCTGATAGAGATCATATAGTTGCTTGATCCCACTGTGAATCGGTCCTCTTTTTAACAGACTCACGGCTGATAGATCTTACGGTGGACAGATTCCACTCACAGCTTCCTGTATTGGGGGGGGGGGGGGGGGGGGGGGGGGGGGGGGGGAGTTATCACTCACTTCACCGGCCATAACGGTATAGATATCGACGATCTTGTAGTTGACCGATCCTATGATCGACAGAAGGAACCAGAGCTCATGTATGAGATAATGAGAGCACTTGCCTGTGGAGTTGACAGTAGTTTAAAAAACAAAACAAAAAACCCACACTCATCAAACCGATTTTTGTCGGCTTCAGGTGTGCTCCTCCAAGTGACCTACAAGTGTACAACGCCCATCTTGCGCCGAATTTGTGAGTGATTGCTCATTCTTTATTTTCGTTGTCCAGAGTGTTATCTTGCCTGAAGAAGACCTAAGAGGTCGAAACGGGTCATGTTTTTGTCTTGCGACTCGTTTGTTCATGTTTGGTGGATACAGGACATAAAACGTTGCAAGATCTACTGGTGTGCAGTTAAATCACATCGTCCCAGTCTACATTTTGCAACGGAATATCGACTCATCCATTGTTTTTCTCATCCTGTAGCTGTATGATTAAATAGTAACACACACACAAAGAGAGAGGAGAGAGAGGAGAGAGAGAGAGAGAGAGAGAGAGAGAGAGAGACTGACTTCGTACAGCTCTGAAATGGAGCAAGAATACGAGGTGAGCCATTTCTGACACCTTCCAACCTGAAGCTCACAGACGTACATCTCAACCATTTTTATTCATTAAAAAAAAGTGTGCACATGACCAAAAAAGAATCAACCAGCTGTAAAGGAACAGTTAAGTCCAGCCCGACAGAAGGACAAGGGCGATAAGTCCACCCCGACAGAAGGACAAGGGTGATAATGAGAAAGGGTACAGGAAGCAAAAGAAAAGACAAGACTATTTATTATTTATCCAGTCACTTATGTACATAATATGTATAGACATCCAATCATGAAACAAAGGGTATACATGTCCCCACCCCTGCACAGACAAAAAAAAATGTACAAGTGATTTCGTTTATGTGAATGGACGCTCAGTTTTTTTTTCTTTTTTATATATATACATATAACACTGTGTATACATGATGCAAATATGATAAATGCCGCAGAAAATCAAAGCAAAGAAGCAAACAGAGGCTATCGCTTTATTCAGTGTACTGTAAAATAATAACGATAACAATAAAACGATAACAATTATCATCACCGTAATCATAAGGAACAGCTGCAGTTAGTTTTCTGGACAAAACAAATCTAACGCACAAATAATCTGAAGCTTTGAAAAAAACGTTTGGCACGTCAGAATTGATTTCTGAGTTATTGATCATGCTGAACAAAAATATCAGCACATTATTGCTCTGAGTTTTCTTTTTTTTCCTCTTTTTTTTGGAAACCAAAGGTAACACTACAGGCAAAGGGAGTGAACTCTCCCAGCTGTGGGCAATGCTACCAGCAGGAAATGCTACTTAAGAAGTTTTCCTTTCTAAAATATTTAGAATGCTGACCCAGTAAGCAAGCCAAATGGAAAGCAAAAACATTAAACACTTCATAAGATGTATAAAGGAAATAGCTTGCACACAAAAAAAGTAATATATAGTTAAACAAAAATATATATATTAGAGAGAGAGAGAGGAGAGTCTGTGTTCTCAATCTTGTTTTTCAAAACTCGTTTTTAAAACTGTCAACGGGCATCTTTATTCTATCAACATGTTTCACTGCCAGTGTTATGTATCATAAAACAGTTTGAAGTACTGTCAGCAACATCTGCTTTTAACTGTTTACCTCATCTCTCTATTTGATACCAGATCTGATTGATGCTGGAACATGTCGGCGGATCTTCCTCGTCTCTTGACATGCATGTCATTAAATCACAATGCAGAGCACTTGAGAATCAAGAAATTCATGGAAATTCACTCATCTTCAGATTCACACTACTTTTGTCTGTAGATGCCCAGCAGACGGATGTTGTCAGAGTCTTTCTAAGCAGTCTTCAGGTGTGAAACGAAAGACAGTGCTCTGGATCTGTGTTCAAGGACCGAGTCATTAATGGAACAAACAAAAAAAAAACTTTTCTCATCAGGTGAATTTTCAAACAGTGTGTGTGCTTATGTTTCTGTCATCCATTCCTATGCGCTGATTCCTCATTAGACTATGCAGAGGCAAAGGTACATAAAAGAGAAGGATAATGACAGGAGAGAGAGAGAGAGAGACGCCACTCAGTGTTAGGAGTTGCCAAATTAAAAAAAAGAAAAAAAGAAAAAAAAGAAATATGGTTATTTCATTGAATTCCAGTTTTCAATGTAACCTCTACCACTTCCTGTTCACTAAAGGAAGAAGTAAATGTAACTATGTAATCAGTTCTGAAATAATCGTTTGTGTTTTCATTTCAAAACCACAGAAAAAAAGGTAGGATGAGGAAAAACTCTGTGTGTGTGTTAGAGAGAGAGAGAGAGAGAGAGAGAGGATGCATCACACAATCTTATCCATCAGACTGGTCTTAACTGGGGTGCAGCAGCAAACAATTCTAAAGGTTAACGAACAGACAGTTGCAGTAAAAAGGTAGGAAATTCCAGTGAAAAGGTGTTCCGTTTCTTTCCCTCGTGTACATTACAGTACACAGCACCACTTCAAAGCTGTTACAGTTTGAAAATCTGTCATGTTGCAGAGAATAAAATAACAAGTATAACAAGGATGTTTCTGGTTTCTCTCTCTGTTTTAATCTGCATTATGTGTTCACTGTACATGCTCTACCAACTATGTCTGAATAAATGATAAGAAAACCCCCTCTGCATTCTTTTGCATAGAAACCACAATTATACCAAAAAAAAATCTACATGCCAATAAATTAAGAAGTGATACAAACGAACAGGCAGCTATATCTAGCTACTGCTAGTACGAAGTGATCTAATCTGTATGTGGTCACTAATCTATTCATGGCACTGATCTTGTGTACAACGTTTGGTTCATTTCAGTCTGGTTTTGGTTTGTGAGAGGGCTGTAAAGCTATTTCATTTTTATAGTCGTTCCCCGTATCAATGTTCTGACAATTCACAAGAAAACAAAACGCTACAGGAAAATAAAGGGCAGAACTATCCTCTATGAATGATCACAGTTGGTGACACTTTGACAAAAAAAACACAACACACCAGTTGTATGGATGGAATTGAAGTCAACATCCTGCCTCGATGACATGTTCACACACACATAGCTGATTGATGAGAAATGTATACGACATTCACATATTCAGAAACCCGTTACACTTTCGTAGACGAGCCACGCGCACGAAAGATCCTGTGGAGTTCTACAGTGTCCACCTGTTTTAGGTAACAATTGGCGAGTTCCTTCCACCAGTCCTGTAGGTCAACAGATGATGAGTATGGGGGCACATCAGAACAAGTGAAATGCTTTAATGAAAAGAAATGGCTCAACTGAAGTCCTCACATTTTCCAGTACACCTGTGGAAGAAAGGAGGATCAAAAAGTTCATTTGCTTTAACAAGACTTATTCCCTGTGTATCATAGTGGCAATGAAACATAAGAAACACACACACACAAAAAAAAGAACATTTGTGAATGTTCAGAAAAGGACAGATTGGTCTTGTGGTTCCAGCCTCTCTCGAGGCTAGTTCAAATAACCATGCATAAGATTTCAGAGATTATATTGCTGTTTGTAAAATGGCAAAGCTATAATAATAATAATAATGAAAAAGAATGTGATATCCCAAGATAGAAAATGATTCGGTTATTGCAAATTTAGCTTCTCAGTTCCTGACTCTCCAGTACCTGTGTCCATTGAAAGACCATATTTTTGTGTCTTCTGCAGGGAGAAAAAAAAGAAGGAAAAACTCACGAATGCCATTCATGTACTATGTGCACAGTTCAGTTTTTTAAAAGCTGACATTTCTGGTTTATATGATTTTTGATAAACCCCAAACTTGTTTCCTATGGTTCCATTTTCATATTTTTCTTCTGCCCTCACAAACTGCCAAATCATTTTCAATAAGTTCAAATCTTGACTTGTAATTAAAAGAAATCGTTGAATGCTGTTCTAGTTTTCTCCATTTTACAGATAAGAGCATTGCACTAAAAATGCTTGATTTTCCTAAAGCAGTGGGAACAGGTTGCGAGAGAGATTCTTTTTGTCATCCTGTAAATTTGATTTGTATGTTGTCTATTGAGAACAAAACATATGCTAGGTTGCATAGTGACTCTTTGCCCAAAAACCATCAGTATAGAACTCTGACACATGTCTTCTGCAAGCATCAAGACATTGTAGATTTGCTCCTCGTATTGCTTGTTGGATAAACCTATCTACTGCTCTTTATATTATAAAAGAGAAGAATAAATTACATACATTTCTTCTGCAAATATCAAGATATTTTTTAAGTCTGCGGCTTCAATTTCTTTTGTTGGCAGTACATAAACGGTACTGGTGCAATTTCATACACATAAGTCACTCACACAAAATCAAATCACATCAATCTTTATCCACCTGAACAGGAAGCATTTGACTGACTTTCTATCACTACAGAAATCATCAGAACTATGAAGTGATTCGCAGTACCTGTTTCTCATTTTAAACTCTAACAATGAACTTTACAAACAAGTGCATTATGTACACTTCTTCAGGACTACATTCTAATTTTTTTTTAAAAGAAAAGAAAAAACGCATGCAGCCATATTCCTGAGATACAGGGGAAATGTATAAACAACAACACAGATTGTTAAATGCAACATGTCGTCCAATAACAAAAAATGAGATCTTGGGTAGAAGGTTCAAAGATTTTGTGTAGTGTTGTTCTTGGTGGGTACAATTTAGCTATTGGACTTTGTTCTTTTAAAAGAAAACAAAAAAAACAAAAGCACCATTATTCAAATGTCCAACCTTGGAAATAGTAAAAAAATTAACCTTGCTTAGGCTCAGTTAGAATACTTGCTGAAAGTAAATGATCTACAAAAGATCTACAGCTAAAGCTGAATTTCTAACGTTCCCATTAATAGCAAAGCTATTCAGTTACAGTAAATGATGAGAGTATCTAACACACACACACACACACACAGAGAAAATTCTTCTTATGACAATTCTTTTCCAGGTTTTCTAACCGAGTTCTAACCAACTGCTAGAAATTCAAAGTAAAACGTTGTTACTACGAACTCTAATTTGGATGTAAAAGATGACGTCCCTTTACCAGCATTTCTATACACTTTGCAATCATTGTGACCTTAAAAATGGGCTCCAACTTCTTAAACACATACAAAGAGGTTTTTTTTCAAAAGACTGTTTACTCAGAATGGGGCAGAAAGAGGTGGGAAGAACAGATGACTGTGTTTGGGGAATGTGAGTGGGGCACGGCAAGAATTTGCTGGTCTTGGTATTCAAGTACCGACTCATGAAAGTACACGACATATCTTTTGTGCTACAACATGCTCTGGATACAATAAACACTCTTAATCACACACACACAAAATTCTGTTTCCATCAGACTGCAGGCTTCACTAAATACCTTGCTATGTGACAGCTCACAGCTTAGCTATGCACCAAGTACCTCTGATGACGAGGCAAGCTGTATGTAAGAATTCAGGAGAGAGAGAAAAAAAAAAGCATTTAACCGTAGCTTCCAAAAGTACTTGGTAATACAAACAAAAATGCTTCCTATTAAAAAAAATGTTGTAAGAAAATATCTACCCTATCAAAAAGTAAGTACAGCACATACACCCCCCCCCCCCCCCCCCCCCCCCCCCCCCACCACGTCCCCTTTCCTCCAAATCACAGCATCTTATTTTTATGCTGGAGAGAAGAAAGTAGGGAGGGAAGACTGGAGAAGAGGATGGTAGCAGATATAGAAAAATCACTGGGAAAGGTGTTAAGATGTGTGCATGGCCTCCCTTACACACACCCTTCTTCAGCCTGTCTTTTCATTCCTGTCTCCTGAAGTCACATTTGAACTCTTTTTTGTGTGTGAATGTGTTATGCAGGGGGGGAGGGGGGGGGGGACCCTATCTACTTATACTTTATTTTACTTACAATCTAAGTCAGTCATCAATAGGAATGGCTTTTTTTCCCCCTCATTTTTCGGAGCCTTCTTTTCATTACATTCATATCGTAGTGAAACAGAAGGGGTGGTTTTCTGAGAACTTACACAAAAATGTAACAAAACATACACGGATATACACAGAAACAAGAAGACATGAAATGAATAAGATCCAACTGTTATTCTGCATACTACTATTACTTCCACTACTTCAGATACAATCAGATCCATGTACTTTCTTAATGACCATGGACTTGAAACTTACATTTGTGTCCCCCCCCCAAAAAAAAAAAAAAAAAAAAGAAGAAAAAAAGAAACACAAGCATCTGCTCATAAAATCTTGAGACGAAAATCTTTCTAAAAGTTTCTGTGTTCATGTTACACAATGGATGCACTGAAAAGCACCCTTTCAGCTTATTGTTATCATCCAAGTCTAGTCTCTTAGTCTATACTTGTTGGAAGAACAAAGAGGAAAAATAAATTCAGAGATACAGCTTCTATAGTTAATGTTGCATTACTCTCGTAACCTACTAAATTACATCTGTGAGTCTACCCAGTAATCTAACACTCTAGAGTGAAAGTGGAAACCTAAAAACGTAAACATAAGGGTACATCTTCTGGTTCTACAGAGAAATCACTTTTTAAACAACTGTCTTTTCATGGACATACTTTTTCAGGATTTTCATCTCAGTTTTGTCCGGAGCAAATTTTCGAGACCTGTTTCCATTTTCATTCCATGTTTCTTTGCTTGCTAGATGCATTATTTTTCCTTGCAAACATGATCACATAGTCTAGTGGTTTTCAAAATAAATAATGCACAATGATCTCAAAATAACTTGCACACAGCAATGTACCAACCCCCGATAAAATTTGCATTGTCTTTAACAGTTATATACACAGACAACATACCAACCAGTAGAAGTCAGATCTCGCCTACTACTTTCTAAGTCTAAATCTACATCACAGCATTTCAGGTTCACATGTCATGAATAATGAATCAGAGGTAGGAATTCCATTCGACCAACAAAACAGGGGAAGGAGGGATGAAGGGGCAGGAGGGTGAAGAGGATAAATTAGAGATGAACGACATGTATCAGTATACCAGTGTTTCAGTTGAGCATTACTTTTTCGTCCTTGCAATTTCAAGTTTTTCACTTTAACGGGATGCCATACCTAAACTACCTCTGTCAATAGTAAATGAAAACACACAAAAAAAGTGGAGTAAGATGAAAATGAAATCTTCGTTGAAAGAGTGAACAAAGCAATCATCATCGTGATTCAACAACAATCAGAACAGAGAGAATCGTTGTGAGACAATTTCGAAATTCCTCATCAGCCTTCAACTGAACGGCAGAGATGCGCTGAAGCTACTGCATTGTTTTGTGTGTATAAAAGCCAACCTCTGAACACTACAGAGTACACTAATGAGTTCCATAATCTTCCCACACCTGTTGCCTAAATGCTGCAGAGAGTCCACAACATTCTGTCGGGGGGGGGGGGGGGGGGGGGAAATTCACCCCCCCTCAGAGAAACCAATCATCACAAGCTAGAAAAGGTTACATGAAAAAAACAACAACCAACCAACCTTTTAACTGGTGCTGGACATCCAAATGAATAAAAGTATCCAAAAAATCTGTCATTGGTGTTGAATGTTGAACAACCAATTGAACAATAATGCCATAAAATTAGAAGTCACTTATAAACATTGGGGAAAAAAATACCATGCTGACTTCAAGATAGAATAAGTGAGAGTGTAAATAAGATGTGTGCACGTGCACACAAAACACACACACACACACACACACACACACACACACAGAGTAAAAGAGACAGAGTTAAGAATAGGGGAATAGGGGAAAGGGAGTTCCCTAATAAAATGTTCGAAAAAAAATAGTTGGTAAAACAATGATCAAAAAGTAACCTATGCAAAAAGATAAGACAAATAAATCAATGATCAAAACTGATGGAAGCCTTTGAACAAGTTCATGCACAACTATGTATAAGCAAGAAACTTGCATAGTAAAAAAATTGATCACATATTAAGAGGGAGAGAAAAGTGCTATTCAATGAAGGGAGCGAAAGCAGAAACAAACAAAGAAACAACTATCCAACTAAAAAACAAAAACCCGAACCCAACATTTTTTTACATGACAACATCTATAAATCTATTCGAGTGACCAATTTTTTTTCACCTGCATGAGCAGGCAGATAATTCAAATTATCAAGGATTACAGGTAACATGAACCATTTTAAAAACTGATGTAAAGTTTTCAGTGTATGCAATGCGTAAATTAACCGTTACCTGATATAAAAATTTAGAAAATTCCAAACATTTCTTTTCACTTTTGGAGTTAATGATTGTATTCCCTAAGTTATTTCAATCTGAAGAACACACACTGACTACCAACGATGCTAAATGAATTTACAACAATTTCAAATTCCAGTGTACCACCGGGGAAGGTCATAAACCTGTATACAAATAAAAACCTGTGGATTTTCTACAATAAGAAAAAGGAAAAAAATAGACCGTCATCTATTGGAAACCTTCAAACTTAGAAAATTGAAAAAAAAAGTATTAAAAAAAAAAAAGCAAATGATCAGATTTGTGCTTATACAAGTGTACACGGTGAAATTTGTTACTGAAAAGCACACAAAAAAATTAACAAAAAAGCCATGTATACAGCCTAAGACAAAAGTACAGTGATTAATAAAAAAAAAAAAAAAAAAAAAATACACCACTGTCATCTTCATGTAAGGTGCAAACCATTTCACACAAATGTGAAAATATTCACAACTTAATATGACTGATAAGAATGAAAAATCAAAAATAAAAAGTGTGTACACACACACACACACAGACACACACACATGCATGCACCTCCCAGATACCTCAATCCTTCGAGGATTTCGTAACAATGGACATAGTGAATAAATCTGGAGAGAAAAAAAAATGTATGTGATATTGTCAACAGATATAGGTCCTTTAGAAAAGACCCAGGAGATGAGAAGTCCTTACACCATTATCGTCAAGAGGAACCAACATACAACATGAAGGAAGTGGACAGTACGACCAAGCAAGTTATCCAACAATTAACAGATGATAACGATCAGCATCATGAATGGGCCTGTATGAGCCAACAGTTAAAACAACAACAAACAAACAACATATTTATTCATTTTCATACAGTTAACACATATTATTGGAATATTATGTGCTGTACACCATCAATAATTATACATCAGACACACAAGACAGAAAGACACAAACATACAGAGAGAAAAGATGTGGAAGAAGAAGAAGAAGAAGAAGAGAGAGAGAGAGAGAGAGAGAGAGAGAGAGAGAGAGAGAATCAACAAAAAAGCAGTCATGTACAAAGCCCTTCTCCAAAATATAATCATGAACACAGTGTCAATGAAATTGAGAGACTGCAATCCAGAAAATCAAACCAGGCAAGCTGGAAAATTAGGGAAGATTTTATGTTTGGTATCTTTTCCTATTTTTCACCAACGGATGCAGAGCAAACATTATTTTCAAAGTACAGAATATTCTACCCACCAAAGGGAGAAATGTACTGCGCATAAACTGTAAAAAAAAGTTAAACATCATGAAAGCTTGAAAGATCAATATGAAGTGCACATACATACATTTTGACACCTCTTTCCAATATTGAATAAAAATTGAGAGGAAAAAGTATTTTTCCCCCTGGCAAATGAACTGTATCTACTCTGTGTGTGTGTGTGTGTGTGTGTGTATGTGTGAGAGGGGGGGGGGGGGGGAGGTAAGAAAGGAATCATTTTGAAAGGAAATGTGAAGACAGGATGTAGATGAGCTCTGGAAAGGATGAAAAGAGAGCGGGACAGAGGAAGGCAGAGAGAGACACTGGAAAAAATAATCTCTTAAAATGACGTGCATTCCAATAGAACGATCAGTAGCTGGAATTAGATTACGTTTAGAACTTTGGTAGAAAAGTCACAATGGTAGAAAAGTCACAATTACCTAGAACTTCAAGTATTAAAAAAAGTCTTCCTTACTTCAAACCAAGAAATTAAGGACTGACTTTTCTAGGTCTGTGTCACACGCTGCCTAATAAATTTTCTTTTTTTCTTTTGCCAATGGATGATCTTTATTTCACTTGACATCTCTCCATACAAGCCTAAAACCCATTGTGAAATATTCACAGACATGGTAAAACATCAACGTTCCTCTCGGTATTCTTTTAAATACCTTGTAGCTAATGTCAAAAGACTTCTGTGATGTAGTAATAAAAAGAAAAAAAAAAAAGGCCATTAGCTAGCCCCTAAAACGAAGTATGAAACATGATTGCATTTTTTAACTGGTAGAACATAAAGTGAGAGAGAAAAAAAAGTTTTCAAGACAGACTGCTGCCACCTAATGTAGCATGGCTGACAGGGATATATGCCTTGCTGTCATCCACAGATGGTGCCTCACGCAGAAGTTAACTAGCTCAGTTTGCACGCATCATTTTTCGTTTCAGTTAGTTATAACACCAAATGTTTGAAAGACAGCAATATGAAGAAAAAAATAAAGAGAGAGAGAGGGAGGGGGGTGCAGCGAGACAAGAGACGGAGAGATTTCAGCATTTGGTTTCATATTGCTTTCAGAATAATCCATATTTGTACATTTAAAAAAAGGAAAACATCAAAAATAAGGAAAACAAAGAGACAACCAGACCCAGTTTTGCATCACACACAGCATACACAGACATACATAATTCTACTTGAACAAATTCTGTCTAAAAATCTCCAAAGCCAAGCATTGTGATGAAGCATCTTCAAACAGTTCTTAAAATAGTTTTTACATTCAGTCACGGCACAAAAGAAGAGACATCATTCCATTAAAAAGAGACAGATGTCGCATTGTGTATTTCTGAAATATAAAAACCACACATGTTCATATATGTACATTTCATAGCGAAGAACACACAACAAACAAAACAGTAAAAACAAAACAACACACGAATCCCACTCATGAAGAAAAAAAAAAGAAAAGGAAAAAAAAAAAAATCTGATTCAACTGAAGAAACAAGTCATTAACAGAAAAAAACAATTACTCACATGTTTGTGATCATTGGGATACAGAATAAAAAAACAAAACAAAATCAAGGAACTCAGATTCAAAGTGAAGCACCCACATTTTATGCAAGGAATGCATGTGTAAATAATGAGTTACAGGATAAACATGAGAAACAGTACACATACTGATACAAGAGGCTATTTCAAGTGAAATTCGCTCAGTGGTACAGGCTGCAAAAAAAAAAAAGGACAGGAATGGATTATGGTTTTCAAACAAAAAGAAACAAACGTGACAACCCAGAATATCTGTCTATCTTAATATAAACCATTTATTTGTTCTTTGTGGCTATGGTATTGAATATACCGTCCAGTTGAGGGTACATCATAATAAGTAAAACCAAACAGAAAATGGAGGGGTGGGGTGGGGGGTAGCATTTGTGAGAGTGTTCAGTCAAATGTGAGACACACTGGTTCACATTTCGATTTCCGTAATGAACAAGTTCAGACAAACAGTACTTCCGAGTTACAAGACTTACAGAGTTTAGCTCGCCACTGAAAAAGGATGAAAGCCGACAACATCATACAGTCAATACAGCCTGAATTTGCCACCATATATGGAGCTTAGAAGAAAAAAAAATGTACATATATGTGTCGCACACATACATGCACTCAATTCATACACTCCAAAAAGAAAGTAGATCGCCATATACACATTTGAGACCCTCCCTCCCCCCCACCCTTAAAAAAAAGGGTGGAGGGGTGAAATTTGCTGCATAACACTACAATTAACAGCACTGATGTAAGTTGATATAGGACAGTTTCCCAAAAGATGGCTCACATGTCACATTATGAATCAAAACACTGTCCGAAGCCACAGTTCATTCCCATTACCATTTCTGTTGTTGAATACCAAGCTTCACCTTGTCACTTTCTGCCCTTGCATCATTGCTCGTTCTGGCACTCTATCACTATCACGCTGCAAAAAAGGGCAGCAAATGTGTACCACCTTTCCATGTAAATGAACAAAAAAAAAATTCATTCATTTGTAGCATGACTCTACTAATGTCAACCACCAGACAAAAATCTTCTGCACTTCTTCGTATGGCAAATATATTCCTTTCCACCACCACAGGTGAGTTCTGGCTGCAAATTTGAAGCATTCAAAAATCATCGGCTATTCCTACACAATAGATATTAACCTTTTAAATCCCATTTAAAAAAAAAAAAAAAAAAAATCAACAATCAACATGGGAAATCAATGCAACCTACCAGAAATTCACTAGCGTGCTATGGTTTGCTTCCCTGTCCAAATTTTCCTGACAGCATCCTACTTTTCAGCCATTTCTTATTCACCATTTTGAAGTTAAAATATTCTTTAAGTCATAACGCCAACTGCCATTTTGTAGGAAAGGAAAGGAGATGGTTTGAAGAAAAATACCAGCTAAACTGTAGTATTCATGAGGTCCAAGAAAAACAAGCAGCAGGTTACAAGAGTTGCTATGTGAATAGAACACAACCGTCTGAATAAAAATTTCTGTAATATACAAGTACAAAGCGCTTAAAAAAAATAAAAATCACAGAAACATCAAAAGTTTATGAGTACCTTTAACTGTCTTATTTTTGTGAAATGAACTCAACTATTCTGCACCATATGGCTGACATTGCAACCTGATTGAAATGAGATCAGATCTAAACATGGTCAGAAGATTCAAGTATCTGTTGAACAATAGTTCAAAGTCACTGTTGTTCTATATTTAAGAGAAAAAAAAAAGGAAGATACAATAAAACCACGGACAGTCAGAGCTTTGTGTTAGGTACCTCACAGATAGCATACAAAAAAAAAACCCAGTGAGGATTTGTTCCCCTCCACCTTTTACGAACAGTTTGCCGACAGGTAGATAAGAACTGTGAAAACTTGTCCCTCTTCACTTTTCATTAATAGTTTACTTACAGGTTAAAAACAAAGAACTGTGAAAATGTGTTCCTTTTCACCTTTCATGAATAGTTCCCCCGACAGGTCAATAAAAAGTACTGTGAAGACTTGTCCCTCTTCACTTTTCATTAATAGTTTACTTACAGGTTAAAAATAGAGAACTGTGAAAATGTGTTCCTTTTCACCTTTCATGAATAGTTCCCCCGACAGGTCAATAAAAAGTACTGTGAAGACTTGTCCCTCTTCACCTTTCATTACTACATTCCTGACAGGTGAACTGGGAAGATTTATACCTCTCCAACTGTTATTACCTGTTTGCTGACCGTGAATAAAAAATTTGCTGACCGGCGAATTAAAAAGAACTGTTAGGATTTATACCTCTCCAACTGTTATTACCTGTTTGCTGACTGGTGAATTAAAAAGAACTGTTACGATTTATACCTCTCCACCTGTTATTGCCTGTTTGCTGACTGGTGAATTAAGCAGGACTGTTAAGATTTATACCTCTCCACACATTATTACCTGTTTGCTGACAGGTGGATTAAAAGAACCATTACCACTTATTTCCCTGCACCTTTTACTAATAATCTGCAGACATGCAGGCAAAAACCATCGTGAAAACTTATCCCTAGTCTCCTTTACTTCACAGTTTGCTAACAGGTGAATAATTAAAAAAAAAAAAAAGCAGCGAAGACTTATTCTTCTCCACCTTTTCGTGACATCTTACCGACAGGTTGATAAATGTTAGTACTGTGAGCACTTGTTCCTCGTCACCTCTTATAAGAACTTGTGGACAGGTGAGTAAAAAAGAACAGTGACTAATTATTTCTTTCTACATATTGTAGTAATTTAAAGACCGGCAGTTGAAAAAGAAGCAGCTTTCCTCTCCACCTTTCCTTTCTTTGCCTGGCTTCAAGCTGATACTTTTTTTTTTTCTGAATTGTTTGGGGCTTCTTTTGCTTCCCTGTGTGCAGCACTTGGTTCTGACTGACAACTGATTGGCTGCGTTCTCTGAGAGCCCATGACTACAGTACCCGTCCACTCTTCACATTTTCATCCCGAACGTCTGGAGATCCACAACCACTGCTCCCCCCTCCACACATCGAATTCAACATCAACATGCATGTACATAGTTCAAAAAACAGCAAAACCAACGATCAGCTTGTTTCCTGTGATGTAACATTTTTGTCTTGTTATTGGTTGTCAAAGATTGACACATTCATGTGATCCCGTTACATTGAGAAGACCAGTTTTTGTAAAAAAATTTTTTTTTTTTTTTTTCCAAAATCGTCAACACACACATCACGACAACAACGATGATCACCAGAAATGTACTGTACAACATTCATTCCCTCCTTCTCCAGCGGTTAACAAAAAGATGTGTCATGCGAGTGCAACCCAAAGCTCACTCCTCGATCTGTCCGTCACCAGTTGTTTTTGTCTTCCGTCCAGAACGCTTGGAAGTTCAAAAGGCTCTGCTGGGTAGATGGTTCCTGCCACGAGTGACTGAAACAAAGGAACCTTGTGATACAAATGCACTCACGGCTAAAGCCCAGCTGACCACACATGTCTGAAAGACTGGCCACCCACTGACAACAAGCAAATATCCCTGAAAATCAAAGGGACTTTGAAGGCTTACACATTTTTTCCTCCTTGCCCTCCTCTCTTCGGCCCCTCCCTTCCTTTTCCCACCCCTCCCCTTGAAAAAATTCTGAAGCCTTCAAGTTTTTACTTGATTCCATCAGATAAGTCCGAGCATGTAGTGGTGTGTTGTCGACTTTTCACTTCAACCGTGACTGGGACCACTTTGTTCGTACAGCCTTTGTCATTCTCATCACTGCAGGATCTTGCCAATAGATGACATCACAGCATGACATCATCCTCATCACTGCAGGATCTTGCCAATAGATGACATCGCAGCATGACATCATTCTCATCACTGCAGGATCTTGCCAATAGATGACATCACAGCATGACATCATTCTCATCACTGCAGGATCTTGCCAATAGATGACATCACAGCATGACATCATTCTCATCACTGCAGGATCTTGCCAATAGATGACATCACAGCATGACATCATTCTCATCACTGCAGGATCTTGCCAATAGATGACATCACAGCATGACATCATTCTCATCACTGCAGGATCTTGCCAATAGATGACATCACAGCATGACATCATTCTCATCACTGCAGGATCCTGCCAATAGATGACATCACAGCATGACATCATTCTCATCACTGCAGGATCTTGCCAATAGATGACATCACAGCATGACATCATCCTCATCACTGCAGGATCTTGCCAATAGATGACATCACAGCATGACATCATTCTCATCACTGCAGGATCTTGCCAATAGATGACATCACAACATGACATTATTCAGTCTTCAACTTGGCAGACACAATGGCGTCTGCCCACTCTCTAAAAGACGTGTGCTCCAAGTTTTGTGATACTGGTGTTATCTGCTTGTAGACCAAAAAACGTGACCAGCAATACATGGTTTTTGCAGTCCACTGCCCCCTCCTACTCTTCCGAACTAGCACAACCTGACTAGCTGACTGTGCAAGTGTAGTAGCTTCCGAGCACAAAAGTTTCTTGCAGCATGAAACTGAAATAACATGGAGACTGGGTTTTTTTTTCTTTCTTTCAATCTTCCATAAACAGAGAAGTAATAAACTTTTTCTTCATTTAATATACTTTCATTCAAGTACTTGTAATTACAGTGAGTGAGTGAATTAGAGTCCCCCCTGTCCATGCTTACAACCCATGTTATAAAAGAAAACAAAATGGATAAAATGCTGGATCATAATGAAAATGGAAATGTACAAAACAGACGCACATTTCAATTTTCACAGGAAAAGAGAATTCACAAAATACGTACACCAGAACATCACAAAATGATGCCACTGTCTTTCATGTTCCTACACTACCTTTGACTTTGTTTTCAATGGTAGGAACTTAAAAGCAACAACAACAAAACAGAGCCTCATATATCACACAAAGTTTCCACCACCACCAAAACACAGCCTCATAATACATATATCGAACAAACAAACGTCTTTATAACCAACAACCACAGCCCTGATGTGGCCCTTTGCGGTCGGCTGGGCTATAAGCAACATTATCTTATCTCTTGACCAACAACCAACAAGAACATGACAAAAACAGCAGCAGCATTAATAAGAAGAGAAAAACAAAGAGCCTGGAAACTTCCTGGAACTAACTTACCTGGAAACCCTGAGCTAGAACCAACTCAGAAGCCATTCTGGAACTTACCTGGAAATCCTAAGCTAGAACCAACTCAGAAGCCATTCTGGAAGGACGCCTGGATCAGCTGTGGACCCTGTGAACAGAAAGGAGACAGAAAATGAAATCAGCCAGCAAGTACTGACAGTATGATCTGCCTGCCTGTCATCCCTTCGTCCACACTGAGGATTTCACACTCTCGAGTAAAGATAAAAAAAGAATTGTTACACCAGTGACTATAAATCAACAGGAACAGAAATAGTATCTGACAAAGGGGGGAATGGGGTGTTTATTACTGGATGGATGAGAGTTTACAAGAAATGATGAAGTTGTGGTAATAACTGTTCATGTTGTGAGGAATGTCAATGGTTTGATTAAGCATATGCCCCCCCCCCCCCCCCAACCAAATCTGTCAGTAAAGCAGGCAAAAGGTTGTCTAAATCCTAAACCAGTATATGATGAGATGACAGTCACTATGAGGAGGTATACCATAATGAAGCAAGTTCATTTACATTTGACCTCTTCTACAACATGTCAAAATGCTGATAAACATATGAAATAAAGAATCATGAAGAAAATATATGCAACCTGCTTTTCTACACATTATGCCCAGAGGAAATGAAATGAACTATTCTGCTTGAAGACAAACTGGCCACCTGATCTGATGGGGGTGCCTGGGAACAGGGCTTGGACCCAAGAGATGGACTAAGCTTTCCCAAGTACTGTGTGGAAGTCAAGCTATCTGTTCACTCGTACTCCTAGGAAAATGGTCCGATGAAAGGAACTGGCGAAAAGAAGTTCAGCCATTTTGGTTTCTGTGTTTGAGAAGACACTGTCCCAATGTATGCAGAGAGAAAGCAAATTCGGCTATTCTAGCCTGTATGTATGAAGACAAATCTTTCCTGATGTGTGTGAAAAAAAGCGATCAGGCTTACGCTGTTTTTGATGTGTGGAAAGAGAAAGCTGTCCTGATGTATGCAAACAGAGGGGAACTTAAAATGTCTGATATTTGTGCACGGAGGGAGAAATCAGTCCTGATGAAAGCATAAAGAAAGGGAAGTAAGCTGTGTTTGTGTACTCCTGGGGAAAAGGCAGTATGCTGTTCTGATGTATAAGTACAGAAAGAGAACCCTGTCCTGATGTATGCCTGCAGAAAGTGTATAAAGCTGTCCTGCTGTATGCCTGTAGAAGGTGTATACAGCTGTCCTGATGTATGCCCATGAAAAGTGTATAAAGCTGTCCTGATCTATGCCTGTAGAGAGTATGCATGGATGTCCTGATGTGTGCCTGCAGAAAGTGTATAAAGCTGTCCTGCTGTATGCCTGTAGAAGGTGTATACAGCTGTCCGGATGTATGCCTGTAGAAAGTGTATAAAGCTGTCCTGATGTATGCCTGTTGAGAGTATGCATGGCTGTCCTGATGTGTGCCTGCAGAAAGCTGTCCTGATGTATGCCTGTAGAAAGTGTATAAAGCTGTCCTGATGTATGCCTGTAGAAAGTATAAAGCTGTCCTGATCTATGCCTGTAGAGAGTGCATGGCTGTCCTGATGTGTGCCTGCAGAAAGCTGTCCTGATGTATGCCTGTAGAAACGGTATAAAGCTGTCCTGATGTATGCCTGTAGAAAGTGTATAATGCTGTCCTGATGTATGCCTGTAGAAACGGTATAAAGCTGTCCTGATGTATGCCTGTAGAAAGTGTATAAAGCTGTCCTGATGTATGCCTGTAGAAAGTGTATAAAGCTGTCCTGATGTATGCCTGTAGAAAGTGTATAAAGCTGTCCTGATGTATGCCTGTAGAAACGGTATAAAGCTGTCCTGATGTATGCCTGTAGAAAGTGTATAAAGCTGTCCTGATGTATGCCTGTAGAAAGTGTATAAAGCTGTCCTGATGTATGCCTGTAGAAACGGTATAAAGCTGTCCTGATGTGTATGCCTGTAGAAAGTGTATAAAGCTGTCCTGATGTATGCCTGTAGAAACGGTATAAAGCTGTCCTGATGTATGCCTGTAGAAACGGTATAAAGCTGTCCTGATGTATGCCTGTAGAAAGTGTATAAAGCTGTCCTGATGTATGCCTGTAGAAACGGTATAAAGCTGTCCTGATGTTTGCCTGTAGAAACGGTATAAAGCTGTCCTGATGTATGCCTGTAGAAACGGTATAAAGCTGTCCTGATGTATGCCTGTAGAAACGGTATAAAGCTGTCCTGATGTATGCCTGTAGAAAGTGTATAAAGCTGTCCTGATGTATGCCTGTATAAAGCTGTCCTGATGTATGCCTGTATAAACGGTATAAAGCTGTCCTGATGTATGCCTGCCTGTAGAAACGGTATAAAGCTGTCCTGATGTGTGCCTGCAGAAAGTGCATAAAGCTGTCCTGATGTATGCCTGTAGAAATGGTATAAAGCTGTCCTGATGTATGCCTGTAGAAATGGTATAAAGCTGTCCTGATGTATGCCTGTAGAAAGTGTATAAAGCTGTCCTGATGTATGCCTGTAGAAAGTGTATAAAGCTGTCCTGATGTATGCCTGTAGAAACGGTATAAAGCTGTCCTGATGTATGCCTGTAGAAAGTGTACAAAGCTGTCCTGATGTATGCCTGTAGAAACGGTATAAAGCTGTCCTGATGTATGCCTGTAGAAACGGTATAAAGCTGTCCTGATGTATGCCTGTAGAAAGTGTATAATGCTGTCCTGATGTATGCCTGTAGAAAGTGTATAAAGCTGTCCTGATGTATGCCTGTAGAAAGTGTATAAAGCTGTCCTGATGTATGCCTGTAGAAAGTGTATAAAGCTGTCCTGATGTATGCCTGTAGAAAGTGTATAAAGCTGTCCTGATGTATGCCTGTAGAAAGTGTATAAAGCTGTCCTGATGTATGCCTGTAGAAAGTGTATAAAGCTGTCCTGATGCCTGTGTGGAACGACAAATGATCTGTTCCGATGTATGCCTGGAGAAAAGGAATTACCACCTTAATGTATGCGCGTGAACAGAAAAGCGACATGTCACAATGAATGTCTGGTGAGAACAAAGCGACCCCTCCCAGCAAGATTCACATCACGAAATGGTTTGTTCTACACAGCGAGAAAAGAGAACGAACTTGTCCTGATTTACGTGTGCATGTGAAAAAGAAGAGAACTGGTCTAGAGCATGTCTGGTGAAGGAGACACTGTCTATCCTCACATGTGATGGGTGGCAAAGGCAAGTGAGCTTTAGTGGATGCATGCATGTGAAAATACAAGTTGCCTGTGCATGGTTCTGGCTGTGCCTGGGGACAACAACAGAGATATGACTTCCATTTCTGTTCGGTGCCACTCTGATCAAAGAGATCACGAACAAGCATGACAAGCTGAATGATTGTCGTATCCCCCCCCCCCCCCCTCCCCCACACGAAGAACTCTCTCTCCTTTGCACATTTTTGACAATGAATCAGCCTCAATAAATTTCAGGTGTGTCTTGTACATCGATCCCCACCCGCACTCCTCCCACATACATTCAGAGATTTGAAACCCACTTTTTTCGGTCAAGCTAAATTTTGTTAATATTCATACCCTAACACATTTCCAATGTGTCTCTTACATCAATCCCTACCCCCCACTCCTCCCACACACATTCAGAGATCAGAAACCCATTTCTTTCAGTCAAGCTAATTTCTGTTCATATTCACACTCAAACACATACAGACAAAAATTGCCAACCCTCCTCCCCTCCCCTCCCCCACGCACACACACACAACAACAACAACAACAACAAAACACCCACTGTCACCTCCGAACCAACACCAAGACCCCACACAGGACCCCGACTCGTGAGACTCACAGCCAGTCCAGCAGGGCCGATGCCCCCGCCCATGGGCAGGGCGGCGGGGGTGAAGGTGGTGGGCTGGGGGCTGGTGGCCTGCAGGTAGCCCAGGGTGTCCTGCTGGTGGTGGTAGGCCAGCTCCAGGTGAGGCGAGGTGCTGCTGGCTGCCGTGGAGAAAGGACGGCTGTTGATGGGGGAGCCCACGGACGGGAAGGACTGGCCGGCCCTCATGGCCAGCATGGTGGTGCCCGTGGCTGTAGGGAGGAGGTGGGTGGGTGGGGGGGGGGTGACGGTTAGTAGGCTGCACTGTTCTGCCTAGGTGTCGGCTTGTACCCTTCAATTTCTTTTTTATTGGGTTGTACCAGTAACAATTTACAATTTTTTTTTTTTTTTGGTGGGGGGGGGGGGGGGAAGGGGGATGCTGTACACTTCAAATCTTTTTTTTCATCATTTTTTTTCTCTCCATCTTATCCCCCCCATTTTTCTTTTTTTCCCCTTTTTTTCTTGCTGTGTTTTTCTTTGACCCAACCATGCCATTTTTCCCAAGTGGCTCTTTAAGTCTCTCCCAGTCAAAGCCACACCCAGACTTGACCCATCGCAGCCTCAGTTCACAGGAAACAGTAACATCAAGTTACAAGAAGGCAGTCGTCTAACATCGTCGATGAAGAACCAACGTTAAAATAACCACTGAACTGAACTGTGTACCTGAAGGCAGCCGCCAGAGCAGACCCCTCCTGCTGCTGATTCTCTTTCATGGTGTTCAGTGGTGCCTCTTTTTGATCCAGCATCATCATTTTGGACTGCTGACAATAACTGCTTAGTGGAGCAGGCCAGTCTGAGTGAGAGCCCCAAAGCCAACATGACCGCCAGTCCCCTTGTAGACAGTGCCACTATGTGCTATCCATTGCAGTCCATAGACATTTGCGGACCTCCACAAATTGGAAACAAACTCACCATGAGCATTGAAGGTGAGAAGACATCGGAATCAATGTCACCACAAAAGCGTGGTGAGCAGAGCCACAGAATTTGCAGCGTTTGTTTACTTACGGTCATCGACAAGGATAACGATGATGAACATGATGTTATGGACTTTTGCTCCTGCCTGAGACTACACGACAGGGCTGTATGCTACGTTTCACTGCATAGAACAGCAAGCCTTACTCAACCTGAGAAATACTGGTCACCATATTGAGCAACGCTCTCAGACAGGCATCCATCATGTGGGTGAGATTGAACTGGATGGCTCCTGTCTTCCCATTCATTCCACACTCCACTCTGCGCATGAATCTGGCCAGGGTTCAGAACTCCCAAACCTGAATTCCTCTGATGGAATCAAACATTGCAACTTCTGAGCCTGCAATGCCAACCACTGCAGCACGGTGTCTGAGCGACTTTCTTGATGTAGCAAACTGCTCTGAGTGAAGTCTGGGCTGCTCATGCGTGAGACAGAGCATGTTGCACTGGTGCGTGCTGTGTCATCCACAGTTGTTTTGTGATTGGTGGAGGGTGTAGTCACCCTTCCTGGAGTGTGCTTTAGTCTTGTTGATGATGGAGGCAAGAAGAAGGAAGCTGGGGGCGTGGGAATCAAGATGGAGCAAAAACTGCGCATTATGTATGTGTGTGTGTTGTGTGAGGGAGTGTATGTGCATGTTTGACCGTATTTGCATACACCTGTCGCGTGCGGATGTTGGATATGCAGATCAAGACAGAATCATAATTCAGTGTATGCATTGCTGTGCTTGGTCTTCAAACCATCTCTGATAGAGATTGGATCTGCCTTTGTTCAGATCTACGTGAATCAGTCTAAAGTGCATTATCATTTTAGGAGAAGCTTGACCAGTCGGTCGATTCCAGTGTGAGCACACATGCCAGATGAACGTCTCATAATGGATGCTTCCCTTTCTATTGCAGGTCAACACACAAAATTGCTGTCACACGAAGTATGGATTTCTGCAATGTACTTTCAACAGTAATGACTTCACTCTGTAATGTGTGACATGTAACTGTAATTAGTATTTTTCAGAGAAAAAAGCTAAAACATTCAAAACAGAATATATTTTATGAACTGCCTTCATTCGTTGATGAGAAAGAAAAAAAATTTCTTATATATTTATTTAACTTCAGGCAAGGTTTTACTGTGTTTACTTCATTGATGCTGCTGTTGCAAGAGTTTCTAACTGGAATTTCTCATACTGATGTATGTATGTGTGTGTATGCGAGAGAGAGAGAGAGAGAGAGAGAGAGAGTGTGTGTGTGTGTGTGTGTGTGTGCATGTGTGTGTGTGTGTGTGCATGTGTGCGTGCGTGCGTGTGTGTGTGTTATGTGGACATTTATAGTTCAAATGCTTCAATCCATGGTGTTTAAAGTTGACACGTCCATGCATATGAGATGAGTTTAAGTGTATTTTACGTGGATGTGTATGGAACCCAATGATGCCTGCTTGGTTATTTTGCCTTTGTGTGATTGTAGGGAAGTGAAAGATTGAATGGTCACAATGTTAGTTTGTGTTAAGCAACACAATGCCATTCTTTCAACGATGGAGAACTCCAAAGTCTTGTCAAAAATTTGTGTTACGTTGTAAATGGCTCCATGACTGTACTTGTCAGAAGAGTGCATCATATGAATGCTCTCCCCTTGCTCATTAGCCAACCGCTATGACAGCTGAACGGATGAAAATTGTGCACTTTTCAAGCAAAATGACATGTTTGATGCTGTTGTTGATGTTTTTGTTTTTAACTGCACATCCTATTCACTGTACATGGCTCCATGACCACCACACAGATCCGAACTGTGGATCATATGGATTATTTCCTGTTTATATAATTCAGTGCAAAATTGCAGAACACACAAAAAAAGTGAATATCTGCTGCAAAATTCGTTTTTCCTAACTGCAGAGTTTACACAGTAAATGGTTCAATCTCAAGCTTGTTGATGACCAGATGTTTTCCATTTCACAGGTCAAGAGCCGCAATGATCAGTTGAACAAAAACTTTGTTGCTGTTTTCATTTTAGTTCAAAGAGTTCATTGTAAATGGCAACCTACTACGTAAAAACAGCACATCATAATGGACGTTTTTCTTTTTTTTTCCTAGGCCAACAGCCACAATGCTCAGATACACAACTAATTATTTTTGCACTAAAATCAAAAAGACTTTCAGAGGGAAAAGCGGGCTTCATTTCATTTCTTTCCTTTTCAAATGCATTCAATGTATTGCAAATGGCTCCATTCTGTTCAAACATCTATGCCAAGAAAGTGGACAATGTGATATCGGAATGAATTCTAATGACATTTGTGGTGGATTGTGGCTGAATAAACAGTTAATCTGTTTCCTTGTTTTTCAAAAAGTGATAAATGGAATTATGATTTAAAAAAACTGAACTGAACTACAGTGCAGTGAAAATGGATTAAAGATTTTTGTTTGTTTTTCTGTCTTTTTACAAAATATCAAGGTAGACTGGACATTACAAGAATTCTGCAATGGCAGAAGACAGTGTCAAAGTGAACTTACAATGTTGTGCATAAAAATTTTAAGGACAGACTGAAGTGCAGGTGATTTATGACAAACAAACAAAAATGTGAAGAAGAGATGCAGAGTCTCTTAGCTATCAGCGCTGGTGAAGATGTTTAGCAAATCTCAAGGAACAATGGTCACAGGCGCTGTATCAAAGGATAGTAGAAACAATATTGCCTTGCATCATGTTCATCTATCTCTCATTATGTTTGGAAGTGAGATCTGGAGCAAATCTTTCTTGGCTTGCACTCTTCTCATTTTATTCATTTTAACCATTTATGCTGCTTTTCATTGGTTCAAAGTTCTGTGGCTATTGACAAGAGTTGACACAAGATAGCAAAACATGTTCTCTTGCTCCTGTTTTGTTTGTTTTTGTTTATTTCCCATTTTTTTCAAACTGAATGTGTATGAAAGAGCCAACAAAATGTGTGTGTCTCACTGGTTTGTCTTTTCTTTTCTTTTTTATCTATGGCACTTTTTTTTTGCCTTTCAGATTACCAGTTGTGACCTACAGTCAGGGAGCAGAGAGAGAGAGAGAGAGAGAGAGAGAGAGAGAGAGAGAGAAGAAAGTGTTGTTTTTTTTTATAATTAGCAGCATTATTTTCTTGAAGGGGATGAGGCTATGCACATTCTTCCTGAAACTTCCATTGTGCAGGAAAAGTGTCAGAATATTGTAGTTTGTCTTGTTTTTAACAGAACCAGATACATAGTTCTTGTTGTATGTTGTGTTGTGTTGTGTTGTGTGTGTGTGTGTGTGTGTGTGTGTGTGTGGAAAGATGCATGCATGTGCACACATTTACTGTTTCACAGAGAAATTTGGATACTAGCTGCCAAGCTCATACATTCCCCCCCCCCCCCCCCCCCCCCCCCCCCCCCCCACCCCCCCTAAAATTTCGACACAACTGTATAATCCTACTTTGCTTTTCCTGCATTGTCCTGTGAGCCCTTCTGAGTTGTAGACTAGTATCTAGTAATACATACATACATATATATATATATATTGGTTTCATTCTTTTCCAATGAAACCGACCGACAGGCAATAACTACATATCCATTTACAAGCGATGAAATTCAACAATTACATTCTGACTGGACACTCCTGATTCTCATAACCACAGTCATCCCCCCTCCCCTTTCTCCCACCCCTCCCATGATTTTGGTATCTGTTTAAATTGCCTAAAGTCTACACATCCTGATAGTCATGGTAGATTGGAGCAACACTGGACAGACCTCTCCAAGATAAAAGTTTAGCTCACATTCGTGTTTGAAAGTAACAATGTCTTCACAAATTTAAGTATTTGTAGGAAAATACTGGTAACTAGATGATACTCAAACACAAGCTATGTATTTCTTTTTGTTTCATGCAGTGCACAAAAGTATCTAACTAGACTCTGGAGATATCAACTGAAAATAGATTATCTGTGGTAAGGTAAATTCTGTGCCCTTAAAGAATAAATCAAAGCATCTTTAAATTCAAAATTGATTAAAAGAAGAACAGAGAAAATGAAAACCACCTATAGCTCAAGGCAACATTTACATATTTTTAAATCACTTGCATTAATCCATGTAGAAAAATGGATTAGGTTTATCAACAGAAGACAGAACATACGGTGATACCGAAAGTCATTCAATTCAAATTAAAAAAAAATACACCACAAGTTTTGTCACTACACTACACGTCTACTCCAAAGGAATATCAAAATATGCCCAAACACAAACTATGAACATCTGGTTAAACAATCATGATGACTTGCATCTACAACATGTAACTAGTCACTCTAGCAAGCATGTTCTGACACAAAAACCATGGCAGTCGGGATTTGGTTTCTCTCTCTCTCTCCCTTTTTTTTCTCCCAAAATAGATTTCAATTCACAAGCGGTGCAGACTTTAAAATTTTTGCCTCAAGGTCTGGCTGAGAAAATAAAAACAAAAAAAACAAAAAAAAACAAAAACAAATGCAGCCACAGCATTCGTCTCTCAAAACGCTAAAAACAATCCATGCACAATTAAAACAAAGCACGTCAAACATCTACCAATCCCATGTGAAAATAATTTGGAAAAAAAAACACAAAAAAAACAACCAACCAAACCCCGACCAGAAACCAGGTTTCACTGCCAGAAAACACAAGCTCTAGAAACAACATGAGCCAATTTCTTTTTTTTTTCCCCCTCTCTCTCTCCCCTTGGAAAGAGCCACCGACCATGGTGAAAAAAAAAGTGAACCCCCAATGCTGGACCTGGCGAACGCATCCCTCATGAGGGGCGAGGTGCTGATGGGAAGAGAGTTGGAATCGCTGCGCGGGGCTGGGAGAGCCAAAGGGCCAGCCCCTGCAGCGGTGGTACCAAAATCAGCAAAAAGAGGGGAAGTAGCAGCTCGGTCGCCAGTAGGGGCGGCAGTCAGCGCAGGGGGTGGTATAATGCCGTAACCAGCAATGCCTAGTACACACACAGACAGAGGGGGTGTGCTCCTGTTAGTCGTTACCAGTTTGTTCCTTCCTTCTGCTCTTTCCATTTCTTTTTTTTTGTTTTTTGTTTTGTTTTGTTCTCTCTTCCATTTTGTTTCTTTCATCCAAATTTGCTTCGAAATTGGTTCATCTTTTCTTCTTTTTTTTTTTTTTAGTTTTCCTCCTTAAATTTTGCTGTCAAATTGTAATCATTTTGGGTCCGAAAAGAAAATGAGGTATTGCTTGTTTTGATAGAAGTTCCACAAAGCACAAACAACATTTTGCCTGTATTGTTGTTATATGCATTATAAGCAGTTTGATACTATTTTATTTTGAATAAGCTGCTTTCCAGCTGATACAAATTTAAACAAAATAAACGGTGAGAAAGCTAATGATTATCATTTCAAAAACAAAATCAGTTTGTGTATGAATTGTTGTAATGATACTAACTATTATTGATATATTTCAAAATGATAATATGCACCTCAGACCCTGCCGTAATTTTCAGTTTTAGTCTCTTCCTGTTTTACTGTACATGTTGATTTTTTTTTTCTTTTTGATTCTGTATTGTACAAGACATGATCAGAGTTTGAACTGTTGAACTGGAGTAGGGATAATTTTTGTGGATCTAAAACAACCACAGTTTCATCATGATAATCATTTGATGTTGACATTAATCATATTGTTGCACTGGTCAATTCCTACTTGTGGTAAATGATTATCTTCTGGAACATTTAGACTGACAGTGATTGCGATTGTGGTTGGCGCTCTTAGGAGTTATACAATGTTACATCAAGTCTGAAAGATACCTACTTTCAGTTAAGTTATGCAGAAAATCAGTCAAAACAAATAACCAATGTCTGTTTTGAAGAAAATTAAAAAGGAGGCTCTAATTTTGCAGGTATATGAAAAAACTCAAGAACTTCCATACATTTATTTATCTTTATTAGGAAAATTCTGTTTTAGTACCCATTCTGTTTTAGTACCCATAAATCACTAACTGAAATGGGCAGATGGGAGGGCGGGGATAGGCAACAAAAGGAAGGTGTAGGGAATCCTACATTTCATATGTTTGGGATGAATCTCATTGTGTTTCACAATAACCCAAATAAATAACATTCTTAGAAACAAAAAAAGGTAATTCCAAGACACAATTATTCTTGTTCGTTAGGTTCAATCTGTGCAAACTGTTTTGCACTGGTAAGACGATCAGACTTTAACTGTGAAAATTTTTATAAAACTTTGTCAGGGTAAATGCTTTTCGTTGGATGGAAACTTGTTCTTGGTAGTATTCATTTCATGTGTTCAAAATATGCTGTAGTTTTGTCCCAAGTGGGCAAAGGGGATTACAATCTTTGAATCTTTAGAAATCCAACACATCTGATAATAAGCTGTGTATTCATTTATTTGTTAGTTAAACACATATGTTTGTCCACTGAATTCACATCCTTAGAAATCACTGACTTTCATGATCATTTGAATGTTTTTCTTTAAATTTAAATGATCAGTTGAATATCTATCCTCTGTGAATCAAAGTAACTTGCTGATCAGTGGACTTCTTCAGTGTTTTCAGAAACATGCTAGGTAGTTTCCCTGAAGTTCATGTTACTTTGTACAGAGAGAGAGAGAGAGAGAGAGAGAGTGTGTGTGTGGGGTGGGGGGGGGGGGGGGGGGGGGGGGGGGGGGGGGGTGGGGGTGGGTATTAACAAAATCTTCCAGTATTGGAAACTTTTATATAACGTACGAGAATCAGATTTTTGTCTCCTTTTTATGAATAGATTTACATACAGATATGTTCAGCCAAACTAAATCAAAATTGCCTATTTTTGTTCTTTTCTTTTTCTTTAATTAAATATACTAATTTGCCATTCTCCGTTTTTCTGTTGTTTTCCTTCTCCCCATCTTTAAGGTTTTGTTTTTGTTTACTTTTCTTCACACTACGAAGTTTCCTTGTGTTTTCAAAACTAGATTTTCATTCTACTGGGAATTTTTTTTTTCCTTTTCTTTCTTTCTTTCTCCTTTTTTTTTCTTTTTCAAAGAGGTGGAACAGCTTTAATTTTGTGAAGTAGGAACAAACTTTGGCTTTCCTAATGCAGGCATTACTGGTCTCCCCCAATACACATACACACACTACACGTACTGAACTACATACATACACAAATATCTACATTGATGCTGTTAACTAGCTCACTACGTTTGACCACTGCTCTGCAATGGAAAGAAGGCAAGACAAAACATCACCTTACACATCAAGTAGGTGTCTCTGCCTTACAAACTTCATGAGAATTCAATCTCAGAATAAATGGAAAGAAAAAAATTCAGACTTTTTTTTCCGCAGAAAGAAGTCTTTGAGACTTGCATCTTCTTTTTTTAAAAATTTCTTTTTGACCTTCCTTCCGTCTGATCTAGAATCATGCACATTTTTGTGTTGTTTTTTTTTTTTTTTTTTTTTTTAGTCAACTATAGACTTTGCCATGAGGGACTACATCAACTACAGAACATACAAAAGCAAGCCAACTGACAAAAAGAGTAGTGTGCAGTGCAACAGGGGAGTCTGCACAGTAAGTACCATGCACAAGAATGACAAGAGCTAGGTCATACCACAAAAAAAAAAATGTTAACATGGTTCATTGTTATGAACAATCATGGTATTCCATACACATTTCAACCAGGGTAGAAAACAGGAAAAGGAGCAACAGCAACGACCAAAAAATAAACAAACTACATCTCCCCCCCCCCCCCCCCCCTCTTCCCCCTTAGCCCTCCACTTCTTCACCCATTGCTCAACCAGTAACAAGAAAACAAAACAGAAAAAAATAACAACAAACAAAACCACACACACACACACACAAACGCACATGCACACACAGAGACACAGATACACACACACACACACACACACACACACACACACATGCACAGACACACACACAACACACATGCCACACAAATGCTCTCAAAACATCAGATTGCCTGGGAAGGAAAGTACTCTAAACAATGTAAATGTTAATACAAAAAAAATAGGTAGGTAAATAAATACATGAATAAATGAATATTAGATAAACAAAATGAAACAAATAAGTATTGATACAGATATTTAAACAGATGCTAAGCTATAGCTTCCACAAATGTACACACACACAACACACACACACACACACACACACACACACACACAACACACAGAAATGAAAACATTTCAACAAAGAATGAATCAAGATCTACACCTGTTTAGAAAGATAATTCAGGAAAACACATAACTGCTAAGGCAACCACATTAACATGAATATGTAACAATATTTCACAGTAGAAAAACAAAACTTCCAATTTGATCAAGTATTATATTGGAAGAACAAACTGGAACAGATTAGAAAATATCCAATGGACGATTCAGCCAGAAATGAGATTTTTTTTAAAAAGGAAGAAATAATACATTTGAAAAAAAAAATATCTGTTTCTTTTTCAAATTCTTGTTTTTTGGACTCAAATAATTACTTCACATTCTACACTTAAATAATGAACTCAAAGGTAAAAATGTTCATGAAGTTAATGTGATTCAAAAACAGATTTCCCCTCGCCCTCCAAAAAAAAAGAAAGAAAAAAAAGAAAATACACCCACACCTCCTCCCTGAAAAAAGGAAAACCAAAACAAAACACGACAAAAAAGAAGAAAGAAATGAGTTTTAAACTCCAATCAACAAAAAGAAAATGTTTATTTTCCTACAGTTCCTTATGGACGAAGATGAAATGGTGACACTGGGATGCATTTTGCAAAACAACTTGTGATTTTTCCACTGAAAGTTGGCCTAGAACAACACAGATTTTTCTTTTTCTTAACAAGATAAACGTTTCGTTTCCAAAATAAACAAGAACGTAAACAAACCATTCGACTAGAATGTAAACAAACCATTCGACTGATACCATTTTTACCCTTCGACAAATCTGTGGAGGTTTCTTCTGAACTTCTAAACAATGTAGTGCACACCCAGAAGAACATCAAGAGCTTCAAGAAGCACAAAAGGCATGTCTTGCAAACACCAAGCAAAAAATACACCAAACTGCGGTACCAGAAACTACAAGATCCAATCCAGAAAAAGCTTTGTCATGGAGTGGGACAATATGCATTCCAATTCAGACACCAGATGGCACATTACAAATGCAGGACATTTCCAAACCATTCCAATCCAAAAGACACTCACAGGGGATACCAAGTGCATTGTACATGTCACCGGCACTATATGTAAAGCAGTCAGTAGCTATACATGCCATACACAACTACCAATCAAGAATCATAGGATGACAAATAAGACAAACTTTGCTACATTACACACATTTGAAAAGAAGACAGATTTATAGAGGGAGAAAATATTGACAGAAAAGGAAAGAGAAAAAATGTTATGAGTACAAATCATGGTACAAAATCAAAAAGACCGCAAGTCACCAGGAATAGGAAAACAGCAAAGTTAATTCGAGCAGAGAGAAGGAAAAACAGTTATTGTCTCTAGCAGAACCAACAAATTTTGAAGATACACTGCAATACAGTATGTGTGTTGTGTGTGTATGTGTGCCTTTTCTGCCTAAACACAAAACTATGAGGCTATGAAAAAAAAAATGTTGCAGAGCAGCTCACAGTCTTAGTCCATCTCAGCTACGAGCACACCTGACAAATTTGGAATCACCGGATATTGGACTTCAAGAATGTGGTGCGACTTTGAAAACCAGTTCCAGCTTCACGCAAGTTCAATAATGATTCAGTCTTTCAACAAAACTAAAAAGACGCTGGAAAAAAAATTATATATAGCACATGTTTTCTTTAAAGGGACTACCATGTTTTGTCTAATACTTTAAGCATGACCAAAATCCTTGATAAAAGTTTGAAAAAAAGAAAAAGAAAAAAAAAAGAAATGCTGAGAAAACTCTACACTTTGAAGCCACAACACATCTACCAGGTGGTGGGATAAAATGAGAATTGAATAGAGCCCTGTCATAGGTGTACAACATCATGGCACCCCAACTCACAACACACTACACAAACAAACTGAACCAAAAGAAATAACAGCAAGGGGACACCACAATACCCAATACAGGTACTATAATTAAAATTACTCTCCCTTTTTTTCAATTTCTTTCAATGAAAAAGGGAGAGCAAAGACGATACATATTCCTACTCGGCCATTCTCTCCCTTGCAAAAAATATCAAATGCCAAAGTGACATTTAAATTTTTTTTTTTTTTTTACATCTTTTGAAATTTTCTTTCCTGCTTTCTTTCAGAATGATCTTTTTTCCCCCATGCAGTGAAATTCAGGGAGAGAAAGGCTTCACAACTAGTGGTGTACAGATTCCCCCTTGCTTACCAGGTGCCATGCCATGAATTCCCATAATGCCCCGGGACGGTGTGCGCGAGATGGAACGTGAAGCAAGACTGCGAGCAGCTGCTGCTGTCTGACCAATCACCTGTCCGAGCCCTGTGACATTATAGTGTAGACCTTTCTGTAACAGCATATCATTAACAGGCTGCCATGTGACCGATCACCTGTCCGAGCCCTGTGACATTATAGTGTAGACCTTTCTGTAACAGCATATCATTAACAGGCTGCCATGTGACCGATCACCTGTCCGAGCCCTGTGACATTATAGTGTAGACCTTTCTGTAACAGCATATCATTAACAGGCTGCCATGTGACCGATCACCAATCCAGGCCTCAGACACTGCAGAGTTAACTTTCCTGTCAGCTACACTGACCCACTGGCTAAATATATCCATGATCTCTACGGGTAACCACGGGCTGAATATCTCTTGGATACTGCTTGCTACGTCTTTTTGTTTCTAACTCTCTAACTGCATGTTGTAGCCAGCTGTATTTTGCTAGGAGCTACTCATCTACACCTAGAGTATCTTACTTGTGTTTCTACATTAACCCATGGGAAGTGTCAGCAAATCTGCACAGAATGGGTTAAAAAAAAATCATCAGCAAGTTGATGGATTCTTGAACTGTCCATGTTCTTAATACTGACAGTGCTGTTGTGAAAAAGGGGGCTTCCCATGTTATGCTGACGCTGCAATCAAAGCAGATCATGGTTCCTATGAACCAACTGACTGTCATGACCATGACAGGACTTCCACTACGCAGGTGCAAGACACGCTACACTATTCATTTGCACTTTTGTTAAAAGAAAATCTTTAATTAGAAAAAAAAAGCTTTTAGTGGACACGACTCAGTAATTTTCACATCCACCTTCTCTTCTTTTCATTCTTCCACTCTTGTCATTAAAACAGAACTATTTCATTCTTGAACTCTTGCTCATTAAAACGGAACCAAACATATTTTTAGAACTTCCACGATATCAAAGAGGGGTCTGTTTAAAAAAAAGAAGAAAAGGCCAACCAAAAAAAGTATAAAAACATCACAGAACGTGGTATCATCGTGTGTACATGTATTTGTACTGTATTCAGTCAAAACATCACAGAACGTGGTGTCATCGTGTGTACATGTATAAAAACATCACAGAACGTGGTATCATCGTGTGTACATGTATAAAAACATCACAGAACGTGGTATCATCGTGTGTACATGTATAAAAACATCACAGAACGTGGTATCATCGTGTGTACATGTATAAAAACATCACAGAACGTGGTATCATCGTGTGTACATGTATAAAAACATCACAGAACGTGGTGTCATCGTGTGTACATGTATAAAAACATCACAGAACGTGGTATCATCGTGTGTACATGTATAAAAACATCACAGAACGTGGTATCATCGTGTGTACATGTATAAAAACATCACAGAACGTGGTATCATCGTGTGTACATGTATAAAAACATCACAGAACGTGGTATCATCGTGTGTACATGTATAAAAACATCACAGAACGTGGTATCATCGTGTGTACATGTATTTGTACTGTATTCAGTCATTTGTAGTGCATGGCAGCCAATACCCTTTGTTAGTATTCTAATGAAGACATGAACACATTAAAAGAAACAAAGTGAGAGAGGTATAGAGAGCTGAACAGAGAGAGAGAGAGAGAGAGAGAGAGAGAGAGAGAGAGAGAGAGAGAGGGGGAGAGAAAGAAAGAGTGAGAGAGACAGTGAAGCCCACTACTACCACAGCTGGGCAAAGCCAACAGCTTCTCATCAAATCTTGTTGAAAACGCTTTATTTCAACATCATTCCAATCCATCATCACATTAAGAAGTAGATGCCATCAAAATCAGTGACAGAAGGGCAGGGAAAATGGCGGGTGTAACAAGTATGACGCTGGGTCTGCTACTAACATGACAATAACTTTCTGAATTGAAAAAAAAAAAAAACAACGAAACAAATGCCACACATTTTTTTTAAAAAAAGTGAAAAATTGTTCTAATACGCATAATGTAAACTGTATACCTGTCCAAAATACTTCATTAGAAAACGGTCACTTGTAAGAATAATGAATATCAATACAACAGTTTGAAATCTCTGAATTTAATCAAATCATATGACATTCAGCTTGATTCGAGTTTTGGTCTTTTTATTTCTTCCTTTTTTTTTTACCCCCCCCCCCCCCCCTCCCTCCTCCCCCCCAAAAAGCAATTCAACAATTTCATGAACTGTCTTTTTCTTTTCCATTACTTAATAACCTATAAACATATGCGCTTTCAGGCTGAAATATTTTGACAATAAAAATCACAGTTCTTAAGCTGACACATTTAAATGGAAAGAAACTTGCAGTTCATTATTTCAAAAGGACCAATTTTTCACTCTTCTCTTCTTTTTTTCTTTAGAAAGTCTGTTCGTTACCTCAGGTGGGTGTTTCCAAAACTTAGAAAACATGTCAATTCCAGTGAAAAATCATGTAATTTGTCGGACATTAGTCGTCCATTTTTTGTGTGTGTTCAACAATGACATAAATCTTTTATCAGCCTGTCTAGTATTGTTTTACATACAACCTCGACTCTTGAACATAAGAAAAAAAAAATCAAATTAACAAAACCACCTTCAATTTACCCTGATACAATATCAACAGCACGAAACATTAATTAAAAAAAAGAAAACAAATTTTCAAAGATGAAGAAAAGCAACTGATGGTGAGCCTTTTCTCCTCCCATTGTGGAAACCTCTAATCCAGATTGAATGATACCTGTTTTGAACATTATTGTGTCTAAAGTTTAGATCAAATTTCAAGAATATGAATACTTTGTTGAATGCTAACAGTAATTTGCTTCCTCCACATTAAAAAAACCCAACAGAACCCTTTCAGTCCCTACAACCTAACATGACAGTAATTGTACCCTTTCAGTCCCTACAACCTAACATGACAGTAATTGTACCCTTTCAGTCCCTACAACCTAACATGACAGTAATTGTACCCTTTCAGTCCCTACAACCTAACATGACAGTAATTGTAGTCTGACCCATGCTTTTATGACTATCTACTCCATCATTTCGTTACATCATAAATCATCAAGCAACAAAGATATCTGCAGACTTTCTTTTCAATCCCTGTTATCTTCTGTTTTGGAACATTCTTAAAAAAGTGCAAAACATCTCAACACCATGAGAACCAAGCTCTAATTCTTTTAATGTTTTCTTGCAAGTGAATTATTATGATAAATATACAATTTTAAGTACACACACTGAGCAAACTCACAAACTTGTGTCAAAAGAATTGCTGTTGATTCCAATGAGAGAGAAGGGTTAGTCCTGAGAAAACAATCAGACATTAGGACATTTTAGCATCTCAGAATGAGGTTTGTAACTTAGAGAGAGAGAGAGGAGAGAAAGAGGGGAGGGACAGAGAGAGAGAGAGAGGGGGGAGGGACAGAGAGAGAGAGAGAGAGAGAGAGAGAGAGGGGGAGAGAGAGAGAGAGAGAGAGAGAGAGAGAGAGAGAGAGAGAGAGAGAGAAATGATAAGAGTAATAATTCAAGCATATAAAAAATGCATTGCTTTTGATGCATTTAGAATGTAAGAGAGACAAAATGGAGGGGGGGGGGGGGGGGGGGGGGGGGGGGGGGGGGGGTGGGGGGGGGGGGGGGTGTGGAAAAAGCAGTAAAGATAATAGAAAGAAGCCAGTTCAGATATGGGAAAGTGAGATTATTAACCAAATTTGACACAGGCAATGATGAAAAAATGCAGAAGAGACAGCACATAATAGAACATAATGGCACCACCATTATCCTGTTTTACAAAAATGAATGGGGTAAACTGGTTACACTTGGAATAGACTTCACACATACATTTACAAATAAGGAGGCCAACAGTTGTTATAACAGGGAACATTGACTGAAATGTGTAGCATACAATTCAACAGTTCCATGCACATAGTTTCAGTACTTAACACAAAAGAGCAAACTGAAGTATTCACAATAAACAGATAATTTGAAATGTACAGTGATCCAATACAGGGGAAGAAGCACATCAAACATTTTTATGCAGCAATGCTGCTAGCACACACAATTCCACAAACGCGATCCAGAGTTTACCATTATTGCAAATGGAGTAAAAGATTTCTTTATACACGATGATCACATCCATAAAAATGTTTCCACATTAAATAGCAAGAAAAATGTACCAAATAAACAGTCAAGGGCACATATGTGCCACCCCCCCCCCCCCCCCCCCCCCCCCCCCCCAAAGAAAAAAAAAAAAGAAAAAAAAAAAGGGAAAAGCTCACAACAGGAGTTTATGGTCTTTCACATTTTCGCCAAAATACTTTCAATCACTTTAATGTTTGTGCTTTTAGACAAAAAGTTCACAATCCCATGACAACATGATCATCTTCTGCTTTCTTTGTCAAGACCGACTGGTGGGGCATTCATCTCCTGATCTTGACTAATTTTCCCATTATGATACGTAAGCTTTTCTGATCTTGACTAATTTTCCCATTATGATACGTAAGCTTTTCTGATCTTGACTAATTTCCCATTATGATACGTAAGCTTTTCTGATCTTGACTAATTTTCCCATTATGATACGTAAGCTTTTCCATCTGAGTTCGGAACAGCTTGAGCAGTTCCTAAGGTAATGAGTTTGATGTAAGAAACGCCAAAAGGGTACCGCTGCTGTCCACAATATTGTCTTCTTGTTCTTTACTGTAGTGTAAGGTAGGTTCCCACCTTCATTCCCCTGACAAGACTGTCCTCTTCTTAAGTGACAAAACGTGACACCATATAGTCTGTTTTGTTGTATTTCTACCCTGAAAATTCAGCTGCATCTGAATAGCGATACAACAAGGAAGAAAAGAAAATTCTACAGAAACTAACATTTTCTTCTTAGTTGAACAAACTACGGTGCCTGTAAATCTGCAAGAGAGGTCATCTGTGTAAAAACTCATGTCCACCTAGAGTGATCCTGCCATTTTCATGGGACAAGGCCAAAGCATCAGTCAGCTTAACAATTCAACCAGAGAGAGAGAAAATGCAAAAAGCATGGATGTGAAACAGTGCGCCTGCATGTAACCCTGACAGTCCACATCCCCATAGTTATCATGGCTTGCGCTTTAAATCAAATATACCACCCTCTACATCTGCTTACTAGACCCATAAGATAAGATAATGTTGCTTATAGCCCATCTGACTACTAGACCCATAAATTAAAGAAAAAGGTAACCTAATTTGAATGGAAAGACAAGTCTGGAACAGGTCTATCAGAGATACTACAACTCTCATTCACTTTTCGTGAATCTAGCCTGGAAGTATTGTGTTTGTTTTGTTTACAGGAGCACTAATTTATCAACAATTTCATCATGATATTCTGGTTTGGTAGACAGATACAAGATGACAATGTCCACCAACAGTTCCTAACACTCTTTATAATAATCTGGTGTTCTTCAAGAAAGGCCGACCTCCGGAAGGAAGATTTCATTGGTTCTCTTTCTCATTGCTCAAGCATTTCTTCGCTTCATGCCTTGATAGAATTTTTTTTTACACACAACGGCCCCCACCCTCCCACCCCATCTCCTAAATGAAATAAACAAATGGAGGACAAGAACAGCAAGACTGCTGACCTGCTATTCTCACCACTTCAACCTCCAGGCTACACAGATCCATAGCCACAGTGGACTTCCCAACCACATTCATTCATCCCTCCCCCCCCCCCCCCCCCCACATTATTTCTGTCAACTCCACACACACTTGCATATGTACACAATAAAAAAAAAGACTGACGAATTATTATACAAGATGTTACAGAAAAAAAAGAAAAAAGAGAAAGGACAAAAGATGCACGTGGTCATGTAATATCCTGTTATTCATCATCAGAGTACATGTAAAATTCCATACACATGTAAAAAGACATCTGAGAACATCAGATCACATATGTAAGTATAGGCCTTAAAAAAAGTCTCATACACACACACACACACACACACACACACACACACACACACACACACACACACACACACACACACAGAGGCTGGGTTATGGAAAAAAAAACCATGCAGGAGGATGGTGCATTCATTCTATTCTCCGGGCATATTTGCATGACCTCTGAGAAAACATGGCCTCTGAGAAAACCGCTCGTTCACAATTCATCCCCGCCCAGGCCTGTAAGTTTAGTAACTATCGCAAGTCAGGGACAAGCTGGCATACACCTGTTTTATTGCTGACAGGGTATTTCTAACATAGGGGCCACATTTCACATCCTCTGTGATGACGGACTGTCCATGATTCCAGTGCTCGCTAGGAATACAAAACCAGTCTGTATAGCCGTTCAATGTTTGCGTCCAGCTATGCCACAAAAGTTGCAAGGAGAATCTAGCAGAAGAATCTTCTTGTTTTGTTTTGTTTTTCTTCATATATTGATGTCCTCTAGACAAAATCCTTGAGGCTCTAGTTTCAAAATGGAACACGTCTGGGATCATCTTTTGCCTCAAGTTTGACCTCAGCCCATTGTGAGGACCAAGAGGACCACATCCAGCAGATAGCAGCAAGATGAGGTTCAAATGGTCATGTTAGTCATCGCGACAAAATTTTGGTCCAAACAATCAAAATTAGAACAAAACTAAGATTTCTGTTGAATGGTGGACACGGGTACGTAAGAGAACTGAACTTATGTTGATGCTGACTGGATGGTTATTTAGCAAAAGCCATCCTTAACGTTCTCTCTCTGGAATAGTTACCCTTTCAGAACCATCTCTCCAAAAATGATCCAACAGATCTATTGCTAGATGTTCTTCCATGTTATTGCTTTATCAATTTTCAGTTTGAGCTGGGGGTATCACAGACGTTCAGAGCAAAAAATTAACAGTCACAAGCCGTTTCAATCATCAATAAAATTGTCTTTGTAATTCAATTCTAAGACCTGAGTGTGTGTGTGTGTGTGTGTGTGTGTGTGTGTGTGTGTGTGAGAGAGAGAGAGAGAGAGAGAGAGAGAGAGAGAGAGAGAAGAGAGAGAGAGAGAGAGAGACGGACAGACAGAGAGAAGGAGGGAGAGAGAGATGTCCTTTTCATCGTCAGCACTATCTTACATTCAACTCAAGATACTTCGAGTTCTCAAAAATAATGCACAGTCTGATTGCAGACTAATCACATCTTATACTTTAACTTTGTTTACAAATCATACTATTCTGAAATGCTATGCCGTTCTTATTCTGTGAAACTTTGTTTGCTTTCATAATGTTTATACTAAACCACTGAAGTCAGCTTAAGCAAACAAACGAAGAATAAAAAGAAAAACAGCGTTATATCACTGCAATTACACATATTGGCTTAAAGCTAATATATCTAAAATCTTTTTATTACAAAAAGCACACACATTCACAATCTCCAAAAATCTTGCTAAAATATATCCAACTATATCTTTTCTCTTTTTTCTATTTTGTTGTTGTTGAAACACCTTCCTTTACATACAATGCACTTGCATCTGGAATTTCTTCAGTGAAAAAAAAAATGGTCATGAGACTGACAATCAAATTCTGCTAAAAAAAAAAAAAGAAAAAGAAAAAAGAAAAGGCTATAAAATCTGTCAGGGGCAGGGTGGGGTGGGGGAACGGGGTGGTGGTGAGGGGGGGGGGGGGAGGGAGATTGAAAAAAAAATGGTCTTGAACTCTTGAACTTAAAAATACAAACAAGCCAGCAATTTCATATGGGTGAACATCACCATAGCTTTGAATTCTCTACTGAATCACATCAGCTAGCAGAATGCTAACAATCAATTTCATGAATTATTTGTGCATGCAATACTGTGCAATAGTGTATCCTCCCTACTTAAAATATGCTTCTTCTTTCTGTACATCCTTATTTCAAAAACTGAAACACACACACAGACAAATCAAGTTCTCTTAAAGATAATGGAGCGGCAGAAATAATACATGCTGTGAGTGTAAACGAAGTGTGTGTGTGTGTGTGTGTGTGTGTGTGCGCGTGTGTGCGTGCACATGTGCATGCGTGTGTGTGTGTGTGTGTGTGTGTGTGTGTGTGTGTGTGTGTGTGTAAGCGTGCATATGTGTGTGCATTTATGTGATCATGCATATGCATGCATGTTCATGACATGTGCCCATATGTCTGTTTACATAAATGTGCACATGAACGAGCGTGATGGCAAATAAATGGGTGGTTTGGAAACACACCTCTAAAGAACAGGAACTATCCACTCAACATTTCCACTATAGAAGTTTAAAAAAACTTACACCAAAACCCTAACACAAACTGACAAACAGACACACACACACAGACACCTCATGAAACAAATGACGGTAAGACAGATGAAAAAGCCTAACACCACGACTACAGCAACAAAGACACACTATCTTCAGAGTCAACATTAGTAATCAGGTAATCAGACACAGCATGAGCACACACACACACACACACACCAAAACGCTTTGCATCAGCTAATGGAAGATTGACGAGTGCCACTTACATCCTACCTAGGAGGCTGTAGAACACACTCGGGATCCAAAGAGATTGGGGTTTTTTTGTGGTTTTTTTTTTTTTTTTTGAAGAGGCAGGGGGAAATCAAGCACAAGAGACACAGAACAATTCACCAATTGACGTGCTTTGGGGAAAATGGCTCTCCTGATATGTTAACCCATAAGAGTGCAAAGCTGTTTGCATAAGATGGAGTCTTCTTGACTGGGCCAGTCTTTACAACATGGCAGCAATTCATTATCTCTCTCTCTCTCTCTCTCTCTCTCTCTCTCTCTCTCTCTCTCTCTCTCTCATACTGCTCTCTTTCTTTGCTAGAGCCACACTGCTTCATTGCTCTCACACAATGATGAACAGATAAAATGCATTTTCCACATGATGTTTTTTTTCTTCTTTTTGTTCTAAGAGAGAGAGAGAGAGAGAGAGAGAGAGAGAGAGAGAGAGAGAGAGAGAGCAGCCTGACCAGCTGAATATTTTTTCCTTTACCAAAAAGAAAAAGAAAAGTCTGAACAGGCATGGTTTTAGACTCATCTCATTATAATATCTAAAAGAGTGTCCTTGAACCTCATAATTGGAGCTAATAAAATTTCATCATTGGGAAAGGGATATATAAAGGCCCTCGTGATCAAGAAAAAAAAAAATGGCGAGATCAGACAGTGATGTCTCGATCTCTCTATCTGAGCACCTGTGAACGAAACCGACAGAGCTCGAGACAACTTATTCATCTCACACAAATGAACCCAAATTGGGTTAACAGCCAATAATAAATAGGGGAAAAAAACCTACTTTGCCCATTTATATGCTTGCATATTCACACATATACCAGACATCATTTTAATCTGAACCTCTATCATCTTTGATTTTTTTTTTTTTTTTTTTTTTACAATTCAAACAGATGCTCTTACAAAAGATATTCCTCTTCTCATTCATGAAAAAGGCCGATGTAGTTCCGACAAATGAAGTGATGACTGTTGTTTGAGATAAAGTTCACGTTAGAAACATCAACCACCTGTTGGGAAAAACACCCATTTTGTTTGTCAGTCGCCTTCTCCACGTCTTTTCAAGATGGTAGGGGTACGCAGGAGGACAAAGAACAAAGAGGACAGGAGGGTAGAGGAGGGAGAAATAAGGGGGAGAGAAGAGGAGGAGGAAGGGGAGGTAAATATTGGATTACGATATCATCTGAATACACAATACCAAGCAATTCATTATACGAAGCATTCTGAAAATAAAACCTTTTTTTTTTCTCTCCAATTCACAGATAAAAGACAACGCTGGGTGACACTGACAATAAAAATCCATCTACGATGAAGCATCAGACGTTAATTCTGAATGATATGCTGCTTTCAAACCAAGAAACAAAATAAAGGAGTGATAGACACAGGGAATAACGGATACTCCACACAATAATTCACACACTTTTGGCAACCGGCTTAAGAAGCTAACAAGGTATCATGTACCCAACAAATCAAAACCAAAATGGTGATGCAAGGAAAAATCAAAACCCACACGCACCCATTAAATTAAAATAAATCATCAAGGAATACGTGGGATAAACAACAGATACATGAATAACAACGACAAAAAAACAAACAGAAAAGAAAGGACAGTAAAAAAAAAAAAACAAAATTTTTAAAAATGTCACGTTTCAAACAAGAGAAAATAGCATCCCAATCGAAACCCTCACTCAACAACAAAAAACAGTCCATGAGTTTTCTTGTTTGTTTCTTCTCCCCCACCAACACCAAAAGACCACAAAACAAAAAGTGTTCTAACAACAGCCTGGCCATCCAGAACGCAGTACACAGTCCATGGAGCCACCAAATCCTTTCCAACCCGTCGCACCATCGGACAGCTGCCGGCTCACTCGCCGCAGGAGACCCTGGAGACTGGAACCTTCCTCCCCTGGCTTCCTGCACACTCAAAATCCTATGTGGGGTTCGGGGTACCACGAGGCCAAATGAAGCAGTTCCATACCTGGGTAGTAGAAGCTGGGAGCCAGCGCCGCCGGGAAGCCCCGCCCGTAGGCCGCAGGGATCCCTGGGAAGCCACCAGGTCCCGGCAGGTAGCCAGCCACACCTGCAACATCCCAGACTGCGGGTGAGCTGTTTGGCACCTCCCTGAAGAAGAGGCTTTATCTGCATGGACGCTAGACTGTCGATCAATCATTACCTCGGTCTGTCACTGAATATTTCAGACCGGTATGTGCCAATGCTAAAAAATCACACTTGCAGCTTCTGTGTAGTGTTTTATATATATATATATATATATATATATATATATATATATATATATATATATATATATATATATATCTAAAAGCTTGGAGAGAGAGAGAGAGAGAGAGAGAGAGAGAGAGAGAGAGAGAGAGACAGTGAAGAGAAAAGAGACAGACTATACTTATGCCAGCCCCTTGTTTGTTTTCCTTCTCCTTCATCACTTTTGAAGCATGATTATGACATGCTTATACTGTTTCATGACATTGAGCATATTCTTCACTCATTTAAATACACCTATCTTTTAAGGCAACCAGACAAAAATAACGGTTGTATATCTCACAAGATAAGATAAGATAATGTTGCTTATAGCCCAGCCGACCGCAAAGGGCCACATCAGGGCTGTCACCACGTTAAAATCAACTCACCAGTCATTTAAAAAAAAAAAAAAAAAAAAAAAAAAAAAAATCACCCAACCAAAAAAAGCATAACACATAATAATGCATCATAAATTCACTTCCTTGTCACACAGGACGTATGGAATAGACTGATGGAGAGATGAGCGGAGATCGTAGTGTGTCCAATCAAGCAGTAAGCAGGAATTCAGTTTATTGACCTTTTCTCTTTCTTTGTTTTTGTTTTTAATTTGTTTTGTTTGTTACGTATTTGCCAAATGTTTACAAACTACGGCAAAAATGTCAGGGTAAACAGGTCTGGAATGGCCGTCTGAACCCTTGATAGTTTTAGCAGAGACAGTATCACCATCAGCGGAATGGCCGTCTGAACCCTTGACAGTTTTAGCAGAGACAGTATCACCATCAGCGGAATGGCCGTTTTAACCCTTGACAGTTTTAGCAGAGACAGTGTCACCATCGGCGGAATGGCCGTCTGAACCCTTGACAGTTTTAGCAGAGACGGAATCACCATCGGCGGAATGGCCGTCTGAACCCTTGACAGTTTTAGCAGAGACGGATTCACCATCGGCAGAATGGCCGTCTGAACCTTGACAGTTTTAGCAGAGACGAATCACCATCGGCGGAATGGCCATCTGAACCCTTGACAGTTTTAGCAGAGACGGAATCACCATCGGCGGAACGCCCGTAACAAAAGACAGTACACCTACAGTGTTCAGACAGCTACTTTGATCACAACTCATTTTCACATTACACTTTGGACTCAACAAGATGTATGCTACAGCCACATCTGTGTGTTAAAGGTGAAGCAGATGGGCTTTTTTCCCTAAAAGGATCTTTTTCCCTCCACAAAAATACATGCGTGCATACATGTATACATGAAAAGCACAGGTCCATTCAGCTAAATGGATCTGGTGAGGCATGTGTGACTAGATCATGGAGGTCTTTCTATTTTGATTTATGTTTGGTCAGAGGAAACATATTCATTGCTTTGCATCTATCAGGCCCCAAACACGGATTAAATGTGAATAAGCGTAGAATGTGTGTGTCAGGGGAGAGAGAGAGAGAGAGAGAGAGAGAGAGAGAGAGAGAGAGAGAGAGAGAAGAGAGAGAATACGATTTTTTTTACTGATGACAGAGAGAGAGAGAGAGAGAGAGAGAGAGAGAGAGAGAGAGAGACAGAGAGGGGGGGGGGGGGGGGAGTGTATGCATGTGTGTGTTTCAATAAGGGAAACATCTGATTCTATCTTTCATAGTTAATGTAAACTGATATATGTATACGATTTGTGTATCGAGTTCTACCTTTCAACAAATGTTTTGCACATCATCATTCCTTCGCTTACACACTGCGTCTTCTACACAACCAACTGGCTTTGAAACTTGCCTCCTTCGCAGTCACTGTCTCCCCCTTTCTTTTTTTTCTTTCTTCTTCTTCAGATCTTGCCAGTTTAAACACACTCTATGGCTTAGTGCAGATTTTACACACAGATCTACATCAGAGAGACAGTTCTTTGAACAACACCAAAATTATCAGGAAGGGCATGCAGAAATATGCAGACCATCACAGACACAAGTACACTAACACATGCAGAACATCACAGACACCGGTGTTCTGGTATTGATGCAATGAACAAACAACAAGCATAAGGGGTGATCCTCACAATAGGCCATTTCGTTTTTTTTTTTTTAACTATGACGCAAAACGAAATTCCAGCTTTCCAAAAGCTTCTGTGCAGAAAATTCTGCAGACTTATAGTAAACAGAAAGATATAAATGTGTAATATGTCCAAAACTCTGCATTCTTACTCGGATTAAAAGGGAAAAGAAGACCCGCGCCATACAAACTACAATATTTCGAAGCACCGGAGAAGAAAACACTGAATATGATCTCAGAATGCACTTCATTTCATTCAGCCTCATCTGTGTCCTCTCGGGGGCTCTCACTCCCCTGGGCAGGTAATGTTGTCAGTTTGTCTTAGTTCTACACTGTTCTCAGCCCAAAGAGGCCCTCACCTGTTCCTGTCTCTCAGAGACATCAATTTCACGCTATTTATTTTTATTTTTTTCACATATGCAGGCTGATACTCCTGCAGACACTCCCTGTATAGACAGGCAAGGATTAATCTCATCTACCCAACAAAGGGAGTGGAGTTTTGTGTGTATGACCGTTTTTTTATCCCGCAGTTAAGGCAGCCATACTCCAACTTCGGGGAAGGTGCATGCTATGTGTAACGTGTCATCCATAACAACGGCCAAACTGGCCTTCTCTTCCAAAAGTTGGTGATGGGATTTTACGTGTGTGCAAGATGGTGTGCGTGCGTTCACACATGGAACCTCGGTTTACAGTCTCATTCGAAGGACTGTATGGGAAATGGAGTCAGAACCAATGTTAAATCCGAGGGAAAAATTCATCTGTACCGAAACGACCTGGCCGAGATTCGAACCCGCAACCCCAAGATTACGAGTCCGGCGCTCTACCACTACCACTAGGCTATTCCGGCCCCCAATTTCATGGTAATCATGTCAGCAGATTACAGAGGTGACAGCTAATAAGCAGGGGGGGGGGGGGGGGGGGGAGGAAATCTCCTGCTCTGCTACCTGTAGCGGCATGACCATGTCAGTTTCCTCCGCACGTTCCTGTCTGTTTCTGAGTGGGCAATGCGGGCAACGAACCGATGCAAATCAGCTTTTGCATCAAGATACTGTCAAGAAAAGAAACTACAAACACATGTGAATGTAGCGTTACACTTTCTAACCGACAAGGCGCAGTGTAACGGTGGTTACAGGGATGGCTGCATGTGAGCAAAACAGGTTTGAGACTGTCACACACAAAGAGACAGTCACGTCTTTCTACTTTCACAAAGGCCTGCTGCTCAGTGGGTAGGCCACACAACGACTGACTGTGACATAAAAAGACAGTTCGTGACCTTCAATATCAGTTGTACTGTGACGAAAAAGCCAGTTCGTGACCTTCAATGTCAGTTGTACTGTGACATAAAAAGCCAGTTCGTGACCTTCAATGTCAGTTGTACTGTGACGAAAAAGCCAGTTCGTGACCTTCAATGTCAGTTGTACTGTGACGAAAAAGCCAGTTCGTGACCTTCAATGTCAGTTGTACTGTGAAGAAAAAGCCAGTTCATGACCTTCAATGTCAGTTGTACTGTGAAGAAAAAGCCAGTTCGTGACCTTCAATATCAGTTGTACTGTGAGGAGAAAGTCAGTTCGTGACCTTCAATGTCAGCTGTACTGTGAAGAAAAAGCCAGTTCGTGACCTTCAATATCAGTTGTACTGTGACCAAAAAAAAAGAAGCCAGTTCGTGAAAAAGCCAGTTCGTGACCTTCAATGACAGTGGTATATATGTTATTTTCTTTGATCGCTTCATTTAGGCTCTGTCCTCCAAACCATACTGCCTTTACATTCCTGTTGCTACCGAGCGACTTTTCTCTGTCCTTTACAACACTATGTTTTGTGAAAATAAAAGTTAAGTTTCTGAATCAATGGCACATGAAACATCCGTCCTTGTGAGTATAACCACTTACACCTCGCTGTTGGGGTAGTAGGTAAACCGCCAGCTTGGGGTCTGGTTACGGTTGAGACTAACTTATGACTAGCATATCTTTGTGGTTTTTTTTTTTTTTTTTTTTTTTTTTTCAAATTTTGTAGGAGTACACAATGACATGAATTTGAGTCCTGTCGGTGATCCTTTTACTATAAGCACAATTCTACCAAGGTCATTCCCTTGCACGTGTTCCTGGTGTTCTGATTGGTATCAAAGGAAACTGCGTTACATCTTCTTAAATCACTAATAGCTTGTGTTTACCGATATTGCTTTTTGTGTGGTTGATAAAGAGACAGTCAGACATGGGAAGAAAACAAACATAAGTGACAGTCAGACAGGGGAAGAAACAAACATAAGTGGTGTGTGTGTGTGTGTGTGCGTGTGTGTGCGCGCGCGCTTGTGTGTGTGTGTATGTGTGTGTGTGTGTAGCTAAAAGGGCTTGAGGATACCTTCATCTCTGGCCAATGGTAACACACACACACACAAAAATGACCATAGTCACCAATTTGTTCATTCTTTTCTCCCTCTATTTTTCCTTAAAAAATTCTACTTTATGCACACGCATGTAAATTTTTGTGTGTGTGTGTGTGTGTGTGTGTGTGTGTGTGTGTGTGTGGGGTTGTGTGTGTGTGTGTGTGCGTGCGTGTGTGCGTGCGTGCGTGTTTGTGTGTGTGTGTGTGTGTGTGTGTGTGTGTGTGTGTGTGTGTGTGTGTTTGTGTGCGTGTGTGTGTGACATGTGCATGTATGCGTCTACACACACCTATGCACAGGCGTTTTACTTACATGTGGTAGAGGTGCGTATCAATTGCTTGTTGTACATACGTAAATGCAAGGATCATATCACTATCTAGCAAAGTACAGCTCACATTAGCACACACACATATAAGCCACACAACATGCAAAACTAGCAAGCGCCACATCTCTCTCTCTCTCTCTCTAAAGCTCCATGGCACTACCAAAGCAGGTGAAGATAAATCTTTCACAGGGCTGACTGATATGAGCGCATGCAAAAACGCTACCAAAGCAGGTGAAGATAAATCTTTCACAGGGCTGACGGATATGTGCGCATGCAACAACGCTCATTAATTCTAAGATCACAGTTGGGCCATTTGGGTTGGATTATTAAAAAATTTTTTTTTAAAGTGCGAGTGAACAATGAGTGTCAACTACTGATGGTAAACATAATAAAGATACTAACCCTCCTCCCTCAACAAAAGAAAAGAAGAAGAAGAAGAAGAAAGAAGAAGAAGAAGATGAAGAAGAAGAAGAAGAAGAAGAAGAAGAAGAAGTGGAAGAAGAAGAAGAAGAAGAAGAAGAAGAAGAAGTGGAAGAAGAAGAAGAAGAAGACCGCCCAATCCATATCCCCCACAGAAAAAAAAGAGTGGGAGAGAGATATGAAATGGTTAAGCAACACTAGTCTTTCAAGTCTTTTACGACAAGACCTTTATTCAATGAAAACAAACAAACAAACAAAACACTCTTTAAGCATCCCCCAAAAGCTCTCTTTGATGTCAGATGCATTGTTCCGTCAGTGAATCAGTCGGTCATGGACTCTGACAGCAGATCCACCAGACGAAGGTCCTAGCTCTGCAGATGACTACGGCTTCAGAGGAGAACCAGGCATCTCCTGCTCTGTCACAACCAACCCTCAGGCTGCAAAGCAGTCACGTACCAGCAAACTGTTGGCCACCAGTGGGCACAGAAAAAAAAGCTGCAGTGGCGTAAGACATGTGACAACGTCTGTTTGACTCTGCTCGATCATCCTCCAGGAAACAAACCGTACAGAGGAGGAGAAGCCAGTGATAACGATAATGAAACTTAGAGCGGATTGGTTTTATTTTCAGACAGAGCTAGAAGAGAGAGAGAGAGAGAGAGAGAGAGAGAGAGAGAGAGAGAGAGAGAGAGAGAGTTGGACAGACAACACTGCCGGGAGGACCAGACAGATCTTTGATGCTCTACCATCCAGGTTTTTGCCTAGAACTGTCTGAGATGCAGACATCTGGTGCAGGGTGCATCACTGGTGAACTCTGGACCAGACAGTCAGTGAAGGATGAGTCAGTCACTGGGTATAACCCAGAAGACAGACCGCATGCTTTTTTGTACACACAGCACGCTAATGCTTTCCAAGTTTGTCTTTTTTTTTTTTCAAGTTAAAAACCAAGGAGAGGGGAGAACAGCATGAACGTCTTGTCTGTGTGTCTCTGTCTCAGTGGTAGTACCATCTATGTTTGCACTGACCAGCTTTCAGCTTTTCGTTTGGGTCACTTTCACAGATCACCCAATCCTGAGTTGTTGATCGATGTACATAGATGCTTGAAACTGTTGAGGAATTGGTTAACAAAAAACAAACAAAAAATAGCTGATTGTTACTGTTTTTCTCCCCGTGGGTCAACTTGTGCTCATTATTTTTTTCTCACAATCTTTTTCTGATTTAAATTTGAGATTTTTTTTGGGGGGGTAGGGTGGGGGTGGGGTGGGGGGTGGATGGGGGGGGGGGGGGGGGGGGTCATCTCCACCATATATACTGTCTCGCACACACGCACATATTTACACAGATACGAAAGCTGTTAGAAATCCGCATGCATGCGTTACAAAATGTACAAACACATGCACAAGCGTCATGTACACAGTTTTTTCGCCGTCTACTTTCCTTTAAATCACAAGGCTTTTAAGAACAAACACACCGACACACACATAGTATAATATAATAATATGCAAGCTTAGAAAGTTCTGCTTAAAAAAAAAAAAAGGTCCTTAAAAACTTCATCTCTTAGGGGCAGTTCTGGGACTGAATCTGGAATGTTCACAGTAACTTCTGTTCATTTCCCGTCATGTTGGTACAGTCTTGCATATTTTGATTTGGGAACACAATGAGTTAGGGGATGGGAAAGAAAGGGAAGGGTAAATCTAGGGCAACTGTATGCAAAAATACATGACCAGGTTCAGTGAAAACGAAAGGAGGGGTATATCTATGGTTACTGTATGCAAATAAATGCATAAACAGATGTTTAAGTTAACAGTTCACACAAACTGGAGAGCCATGCAAGGGTAAGACTGGACAACTACTCAGACTGGTGGAACAGACACTCAGGTAATCCACAAGACTGTGTGCGTATGTTAGAGAGAGAGAGAGAGAGAGAGAGAGAGAGAGAGAGAGAGAGAGACAGACAGACAGAGACAGAAACAGAGAGAATCATTTCCATGTCTGTTTGTTCATTTCCTCCAAAACACACCTTAACAACAGAGTAGTTTGCATTGTTCTTTTTCCTCCAAAACACACCTTAACAACAGTGTAGTTTGCATTGTTCTTTTTCCTCCAAAACACACCTTAACAACAGTGTAGTTTGCATTGTTCTTTTTCCTCCAAAACACACCTTAACAACAGTGTAGTTTGCATTGTTCTTTTTCCTCCAAAACACACCTTAACAACAGTGTAGTTTGCATTTTTTGTTCATGGTCTATTACTCGGTAGACAGAGAAAGAAGCAGACGGACATTTAACACCTGTTACGCCTTCAACACAACAAAGATACCGTGAACATCAAAAAGAAGTGTTATTCAGAAGGCAGAAGAAAAGAAGCAAAGGGAAGAAGAAGGGGGAAAAAAACCAACATAAGCATAAGCCATATGTAACAAGGGGGTCCGAAGACTAGAAAGGCAGAATGTTACATGGATGATTATTTTCAGACAACACGGGGGGGAAATGGGGAGGGAGGGGGAGGGGAGGGGGCAGATAGAGGCACGTTACTAGCAAACACTACACTGGATCAGCAATGATCAGCAACTATGGCAAGATGCCATCATTGTGTTAATAAAAGAGAGGGATGGAGGGAGGGAAGGAGAGACAGAGAGAGAGAGAGAGAGAGAGAGAGAGAGAGAGAGAGAGAGAGAGAGAGAGAGAGAGGGCATGAGGGGGTAGGGATGTCAATAAAGAGAGAGACAGAGAGAGGGGCAGTGGGGGGGGGGGGGGGGGGGGTAGGATAAAAAGCTAAGGGATACAATGTGTGTGTGTGTTTTGCTGGTATGGGACAATCATCAGTGTCAATACCAGTTTGAACAGGACACAAATTATACTGACTCTCAAGGTACAGCTGTCACAACGACCAATTTCAGAGGGATAAAAAAGGGGAAATGCTATGGGGTGGGTAAAAAAAAAGAGTTATAAATCATAAATCACCTCTAATTAAAAACACTGTGGTAGACAAACCTGTGAAGTGTTGTGTTAACAACAGCAGTGACATGCAAGGCTTGTTGAGTTCATGTTCATAAATGTATATTTCTCCATGTTCTAACTCATTATAGGCCCTTTTGTGAACTTCTATTCACAGTTAATAGAAACTAGTAAAGACAGTCATGCATGATTAATAATCAAAAAGGGGGGAAAAAATACATGGATAAGTCTGAACAGGAAAGAAAAGAGATACACCAAGCAAAGACGTTAGTTAAAAGAATTGACTACAGCAACGATATAGCATTAATCCGAATGCAAACACGTTTTAAACCAGGTTCTTTGCTTATTAAAAGAAAAAAGACTTTTTAAAAATTCATTTAAAAGATTCACTATCACAATAAATAAATCAATTACGCTTAAAACCTGAATTAAAAAAAAAAATTGACTGAAACATGACAGTTAGGAATTTTTAACAACCCTCTTTCACCCTCCCCAAATTTTCAGTACCTTCTTTTTCACATTTCAATTTACAACTCCACGCTTTAACTCCGATGATGAACACAAAATACTGAAAACAATACGATCCGTCACTTCACTGAATTGAACACAAAGACTGCCTACAACTGTCTAGCACTACAAGGGGAAATTTTTAAAAAAAAGTACAGATTAAAGAAAAAAAAGATCCGGAGCCGTCATGCCACAAATAGCAGTGACACGTTTGTCAGAGAGAAAGAGAGAGAGAGGGAAGAAGCCCAAGGCTGAGAAGACAGAGGTTAGGAGAGAGTGAGGAGGAGAGAGGCTGGATGAAAGAGGCAGGCAGGCAGGCAGGCAGGCAGAGCAGGAAACCACTTACAGAAGTCACGGAGGCATTCAGTTGGGATTTCCATATAATACTCTCCATCCTCTGTGGTAACTAGGGCGGTACAGAGAAAAAAACAGGGAGAGAGGCCTCGATAAATGTCACAGATCAACAGAAATATGTAAAGCACACAGGCTCACACATCAAAGTAAAAAAAAAAGAAAGAAAAGAAAAAGTAAACACACACGCTCTCTCTCTCATCTAATATACTTATTGTTTTTCTCTTGTCAGAGTGAAAAAAAAAAACAAAAAAAAAACCAACAACACCCAGGCATCAATAAGCGCATAGTATATGACTTATCCAAAATGACTCTAGAGGTTCACAGCTATATGAAGCATTTTGTGTGTGCGGAGAACTGGTATCATTTTGAGAATCATAATACGCTGAACCAATTACCCGTGACGGTTTGTATCAACTTGTCTTTACTTCCCAATGGCTTTGCATTTTGTGGAAATCAATGTTCTTCTTTCTGTACAAGATCTCAGTTTTTATTTACACCCCCCCCCCCCCCCAATCTTCCCCCATGTATGTTTTTTTTTTTTTTTTTTTAAATCAGTCTCTTCTTTTTCTTCATACTTCGAACTAACTGATGCCTGAGCGTTTTGGGGAAAAAAGTCTGTCGCCCATTTTATTTCAAACTGACAGACACAGTGCAACCAATGTGCTCTGACGTGTAGCTTCCCCCCCCCCCCCCCCCCCCCCCCCCCCCCCGTTTTATTTTTAAAAACAACACTACTGTCAAACTGCGGGATATATATCCACATATTTACACAAATCCACATTCATTGACCAAAAAAAAAAAAAAAAAATGAATACTTTCTGACAGAGTAGTAGTTTGATGACTTTCACCCAAATCAGGCTTCTTTCCCTAATCTGTTTAATTGAGAATGAGCTTTAATGAAGCTATAGAGCCAATTGATTGCAACCGTACCCTGGTCAAAGGCAAATGAGCTTTAATGAAGCTATAGAGCCAATTGATTGCACCGTACCCTGGTCAAAGGCAAATGAAACAGGAAAAAAGAGCCACACAGCTGTACACACAGTTTACATCCTCCATCCACCTGGCTAATCCAAACACTACACTGCAATGAGTGAGACAGAGAGAGAGAGAGGCACGTCAGATACAGATCACACACACACACACACACACACACACACACACACACACACACACACACACACACACACACACGCACGCGCGCGCACGTTCTTTCCATCAACAGCATGGCCAATCTACCTTTCCTACATATACATATATACATAAGTTCTGAAACATGAACCTTCTTTCTGGCATCTTTTGCTTTTTTACATAAATATACAAATTTCAGCAACACAACACACTGAATGTTTTTTTTTTTTTTTCCAGAACAAGATAAAACCATGCCTTCTCAAAAAAAAAAGAAAAAAAAAAAAAAGCCATCAATCCCAGGTTTGAAAAGACAAACACAATAACAACAAAAGAAGAATCAATACCTCCTTTCCTCCCCCCCCCCCCCCCCCCCCCCCCCCCCGGGGAAAAAAAGCTTTAAGAATATTAACAAAAAAAAAAAAAAGGCCAAAACATAAACAACACATGCAATAATCACCACTAAATACGCAGTAGATGTTGATACAGCCTGCCTGTACAATGCCCCTGCTGTATAATATGCGTGTTTCAGTGCAGTAAGCCGTCTATCAAAGTCATCACATCAAACAAAAAAGCTGTGCAAAACGTACGTGCACAACGAAATGATTAAAAACACAACTAAAGCTGCTAGCTCTCATTCACATCTGAATGTGATAGAAATAATAATAACAATAATAATAATAATAATGATAATAATAATACTAAAAAAAAAAAAAAAAAAATAATAACAACAATAATAATAATGAAAACCACAATAACATGATTTGACAGAAACGAAATGAGTTTCCTCAGAGCCTTTGGGAAAAAAAAAAAGAAAAGAAAAAGACAGCATAACTGAAATTGCATTTGATTCATAATACAAATTGTCAAATATTAAAAAAAAAATATTAAAAAAAAAACATAATTGTAACAGCAGTTTTTGGAATGTTACACACTGAGATGACTTTAGCCAAACTAAAGGTTGTCAAAATTAATCACAGGATTAATTTAAAAGGGGACAGCCCATTCTTCTACAGACACACCCGTACACAAGATGTTAAGTTCCACTTGAGCTTCAAACCACTCACAAACAGCAATGCTCACACTCTCTATCTTCTCTAACAAAACCAAAAAACAAGGGGGAGGAAATCACTGGATTATTACGCAACCAAAAAAAAAAAAAAAAAAAAAAAAAAAAAACAGAAGAAGAAAAAAAAAATCAACAAGAAACCAGGAGAAGCAGATCAGAAACTAGACAGTAAATATCACTGTGCGGATGAAAACATAAATTATTCTGCCAAGGCAATTCTGCTGATGTCTTGAACAATCTTGTGTGCAGTGGAAGATCTGTAATATGCGTAAGAGGGAAAGCCGGGAGGATGGATGGAGGGGGGGGGGGGGGGGGGGGGGGGGGGGGGGGGGGGGGGGGGGGGGGGGGGGGGGGGGGGGGTGGGGGGGGGGGGGGGGGGGCGGGGGGGGGGGGGGGGAAGGGGAAATAAAGGGGGAAAGGGGGGGGTGGGGGTGGGGGAAGACGAAGGAAAAAGAAGGGGGTGGGGGAAAACAAGGGGTGTAGCAAAAAAGGTGTGTTTTGTGGTGTGTTTTGTTTTGGTGTGTGTGTGTGTTGGGTGGTGTGGCGCGCCCCGCGCCCAAATTATGCGTGAGCGCGTATGCTTATCCCAAAGCGCTGTATGCGGGCCCATGTTTTCAGTTTCTAGAAAAAGGGTTTGCCTTTTTTTTTCTTTAAAAAAACCCCCTTTTTAAACCCCCCCCTTAACCCCCCCTTTCCCCCCCTCCCCCACACAGACACCTATTCTGTACACCCGGGGTTTGGTGTAATACCTAGAACTCCCAAAACCTTATAGTCAAAAGAAATATGCTTAAAACCCGAAAAATCGTTTCTCAAACAAAAAAGTAGTACTTGTTCTAAAAAAAAAAAAAAGGAAAAAAAAAAAACCCCCAAAACGAAAAAAAAACGAAGACCAAAAAGAACAGATAATGTAAGTAAAAAAATAAACAGAAAAAAAAAACAGTTTTTAAAAAAAAAAACAAAGGGGTAAATAAACACCAAAAATAAAACAAAAAACACAAGAATGATTTAAAAAAAAAAAACAACTAGAAAACTAAAAAACAAACAAACCCAAAAAAAAAACAAACAAAAAAAAACCAAAAATTTTTACCAACAACAACAAAATAAATTTTAAAACCCAAAGAAAAAAAAACCAATTTTGACGGGAAAAACCACTGAACACACCCCCAAAACACAAAATAACAAACCAAAACCCAAAAACTGCAAAAGGGAAATTAACTTGGGGTTACAAAAAATTTTTTACTGGGGCCAAAAAAAAAAAAAAAAAAAAAAAGAAAAAAAATCCAACCCCGGGAAAAAAACTGTTAAGCTATAATGAAAAAAGACAGGGGATAGGGGGGGGGGGGGGGGGGGGGGGGGGGGGGGGGGGGGGGGGGGGGGTTCCCGGGGGGATTTAATTGTTTTTTCCCCTGGGGGGAATTTTTGGGGGGGGGGGGGGGGGGGGGGGGGGGGGGGGGGGGGGGAGGGGGCGGCCCAAAACAAAAAACCCCCTTCCCGGGGGAAAAAACCCAAAAAAAAAAACCACCCCTTTTTTCCCCCCCAACAAAAAAAGACCAAGGGGGCTTTTGGGGCCCCCCCCGGGGCCCCCCCCAAAACCCGGACTGATGATGAAAAAATGACCCACGACAAAGGAAGACAAACATGAATACATATTAAAGAAATTTAAGTCTTATGATCAAAACATTGTTGTAAGTATTGTCATCATTATAAAATTTTGTGTCTTAAAAAAAACACGATTTTTGTAAGGGAATTTTCATCATTAAAAACTCAATAAACAAAGGGTTGGGGGTAGGTTTTAAAACCTTCAAATGAAAAAATTCTGGACAAAAGTAAAGAAAGAGCTTTCAAAAATTTAAAAATTTTTTTTTTAATTTTTAAAAATTTTTTTTTTTTTTTCCCCCCCCCCCCCCCCCCCCCCCCCCCCCCCCCCCCAAAGACCCTTCAAGAACACCCTTTTGTTTTTAAGAAGAAGAAGAAAAAGAAGAAAAGAAGGCTATTTAAACCTGTAAAACGAAAACTGAATACGCCCATTTCACAAATAAACACTGTAAATGAAAAAACCACGGGCACCGACAAACCAAATGCCCCAGCTCCCCCCCTTGCCCCCTTTTTTTGCCTTCAAACCCTGGTTTCTGTTGGTCTGTCCCAACCCCGCTAAATTTCACTACCCGGGGGGATTTCGAACGAAAACTTGGTGGAAAGATCGAATGGGGGACCAAGATACAAAACCCCCAACCCTTTTGGGACTGGGACTACATCAGAGGGGGGATGTAGGACATTTACATTTCCCCCCCCCCCCCCCCCCCCCCCCCATTTTTAAAACATTGCAAGGTTTTCCATTTTTCCCCCTTTGCGTAAATTTCTGAAAACATAAAGCAAGGACTTGAATTTTTTTTTTCCTTTTCTAAAAAGTCCTGTTTGGAAGATGTATTGAATGTACTGATACTTACAAACTTTTAAAAGGATGGGGAGGGGGGCGCGATCCAACTTCTAACCAGGATTCAGTGAGCAACTGAACATTCACAGGAGAGGAATGGGAAGGGGTGAGGGGGAAGAGGAATGGGAGGAGGGGAGGAGAGGGGAGGGTGGATGGACATTGGGGAAAGGGAGGAGGGGGGGGGGGGGGGGGGGAGAAGAGGCGGGGTTTGATGTAGTCATCAGTCACTGGACGGCTCCTGAGGCACCAGGCCAGAAACTTTCATTCACCACCAAAGCATATGTGAATAATGAGGATTCAGCTGGCTACACACCGGCTTCACTAGATCTGTGACAGTTATGGAGATAACACTGACAGATATCGGGTGGATTCCTGTAGGCGTGACCAACGCCCAGGAGATAACACTGACAGATATCAGGTGGATTCCTGTAGGCGTGACCAACGCCCAGGAGATAACACTGACAGATATCAGGTGGATTCCTGTAGGCGTGACCAACGCCCCGGAGCGCTGTGTGGCCTGGATAACACTGACAGATATCGGGTGGATTCCTGTAGGCGTGACCAACGCCCGGGGGCGCTGTTTGGCCTGGATAACACTGACAGATATCGGGTGGATTCGTGTAGGCGTGACCAACGCCCGGGGGCGCTGTGTGGCCTGGATAACACTGACAGATATCGGGTGGATTCCTGCAGGCGTGACCTCTTATTGTCTTCCGGATCTTGGTGAAGAAAAAGGTCCACATGGCCTCTTACTGTCTTCCGGATCTTGGTGAAGAACAAGGTCCACATGGCCTCTTACTGTCTTCCGGATCTTGGTGAAGAACAAGGTCCACATGGCCTCTTACTGTCTTCCGGATCTTGGTGAGGAACAAGGTCCACATGGCCTCTTACTGTCTTCCGGATCTTGGTGAAGAACAAGGTCCACATGGCCTCTTACTTTCTTCCGGATCTTGGTGAAGACAAGGTCCACATGGCCTCTTACTGTCTTCCGGATCTTGGTGAAGAACAAGGTCCACATGGCCTCTTACTGTCTTCCGGATCTTGGTGAAGAAAAAGATCCACATGGCCTCTTACTGTCTTCCGGATCTTGGTGAAGAAAAAGGTCCACATGGCCTCTTACTGTCTTCGGATCTTGGTGAAGAACAAGGTCCACATGGCCTCTTACTTTCTTCCGAATCTTGGTGAAGAAAAAGGTCCACATGGCCTCTTACTGTCTTCCGGATCTTGGTGAAGAACAAGGTCCACATGGCCTCTTACTGTCTTCCGGATCTTGGTGAAGAAAAAGATCCACATGGCCTCTTACTGTCTTCCGGATCTTGGTGAAGAAAAAGGTCCACAAGGCCTCTTACTGTCTTCCGGATCTTGGTGAAAAACAAGGTCCACATGGCCTCTTAATGTCTTCCGGATCTTGGTGAAGAACAAGGTCCACATGGCCTCTTACTGTCTTCCGGATCTTGGTGAGGAACAAGGTCCACATGGCCTCTTACTGTCTTCCGGATCTTGGTGAAGAACAAGGTCCACATGGCCTCTTACTTTCTTCCGGATCTTGGTGAAGAACAAGGTCCACATGGCCTCTTACTGTCTTCCGGATCTTGGTGAAGAACAAGGTCCACATGGCCTCTTACTGTCTTCCGGATCTTGGTGAAGAAAAAGATCCACATGGCCTCTTACTGTCTTCCGGATCTTGGTGAAGAAAAAGGTCCACATGGCCTCTTACTGTCTTCCGGATCTTGGTGAAGAACAAGGTCCACATGGCCTCTTACTTTCTTTCGAATCTTGGTGAAGAACAAGGTCCACATGGCCTCTTACTGTCTTCCGGATCTTGGTGAAGAACAAGGTCCACATGGCCTCTTACTGTCTTCCGGATCTTGGTGAAGAAAAAGATCCACATGGCCTCTTACTGTCTTCCGGATCTTGGTGAAGAAAAAGGTCCACAAGGCCTCTTACTGTCTTCCGGATCTTGTGGAAAAACAAGGTCCACATGGCCTCTTAATGTCTTCCGGATCTTGGTGAAGAAAAAGGTCCACATGGCCTCTTACTGTCTTCCGGATCTTGGTGAAGAAAAAGGTCCACATGGCCTCTTACTTTCTTCCGGATCTTGGTGAAGAACAAGGTCCACATGGCCTCTTACTGTCTTCCGGATCTTGGTGAGGAAAAAGGTCCACATGGCCTCTTACTGTCTTCCGGATCTTGGTGAAGAAAAAGGTCCACATGGCCTCTTACTGTCTTCCGGATCTTGGTGAAGAACAAGGTCCACATGGCCTCTTACTGTCTTCCAGATCTTGGTGAAGAAAAAGGTCCACATGGCCTCTTACTGTCTTCCGGATCTTGGTGAAGAAAAAGGTCCACATGGCCTCTTACTGTCTTCTGGATCTTGGTGAGAGAAAAAGGTCCACATGGCCTCTTACTGTCTTCCGGATCTTGGTGAAGAACAAGGTCCACATGGCCTCTTACTGTCTTCCGGATCTTGGTGAAGAAATAGGTCCACATGGCCTCTTACTGTCTTCCGGATCTTGGTGAAGAAATAGGTCCACGTGGCCTCTTACTGTCTTCCGGATCTTGGTGAAAAAAAAGGTCCACTTGGCCTCTTAATGTCTTCCGGATCTTGGTGAAGAAAAAGGTCTACATAGCCTCTTACTTTCTTCCGGATCTTGGTGAAGAAAAAAGGTCCACATGGCCTCTTACTTTCTTCCGGATCTTGGTGAAGAAAAAGGTCCACATGGCCTCTTACTGTCTTCCGGATCTTGATGAAGAAAAAGTCCTGTTTGGAAGATGTATTGAAATGTACTGATATTTACAAACTTTTAAGATGGATGGGGGAGGGGGGCGCGATCCAACTTCTAACCAGGATTCAGTGAGCAACTGAACATTCACAGGAGAGGAATGGGAAGGGGTGAGGGGGAAGAGGAATGGGAGGAGGGGAGGAGAGGGGAGGGTGGATGGACATTGGGGAAAGGGAGGAGGGGTGGGGGGGGGGGGGGGGGAGAAGAGGCGGGGTTTGATGTAGTCAGTCAGTCACTGGACGGCTCCTGAGGCACCAGGCCAGAAACTTTCATTCACCACCAAAGCATATGTGAAATAATGAGGATTCAGCTGGCTACACACCGGCTTCACTAGATCTGTGACAGTTATGGAGATAACACTGACAGATATCGGGTGGATTCCTGTAGGCGTGACCAACGCCCAGGAGATAACACTGACAGATATCAGGTGGATTCCTGTAGGCGTGACCAACGCCCAGGAGATAACACTGACAGATATCAGGTGGATTCCTGTAGGCGTGACCAACGCCCAGGAGCGCTGTGTGGCCTGGATAACACTGACAGATATCGGGTGGATTCCTGTAGGCGTGACCAACGCCCGGGGGCGCTGTGTGGCCTGGATAACACTGACAGATATCGGGTGGATTCGTGTAGGCGTGACCAACGCCCGGGGGCGCTGTGTGGCCTGGATAACACTGACAGATATCGGGTGGATTCCTGTAGGCGTGACCTCTTATTGTCTTCCGGATCTTGGTGAAGAAAAAGGTCCACATGGCCTCTTACTGTCTTCCGGATCTTGGTGAAGAACAAGGTCCACATGGCCTCTTACTGTCTTCCGGATCTTGGTGAAGAACAAGGTCCACATGGCCTCTTACTGTCTTCCGGATCTTGGTGAGGAACAAGGTCCACATGGCCTCTTACTGTCTTCCGGATCTTGGTGAAGAACAAGGTCCACATGGCCTCTTACTTTCTTCCGGATCTTGGTGAAGAACAAGGTCCACATGGCCTCTTACTGTCTTCCGGATCTTGGTGAAGAACAAGGTCCACATGGCCTCTTACTGTCTTCCGGATCTTGGTGAAGAAAAAGATCCACATGGCCTCTTACTGTCTTCCGGATCTTGGTGAAGAAAAAGGTCCACATGGCCTCTTACTGTCTTCCGGATCTTGGTGAAGAACAAGGTCCACATGGCCTCTTACTTTCTTCCGAATCTTGGTGAAGAACAAGGTCCACATGGCCTCTTACTGTCTTCCGGATCTTGGGTGAAGAACAAGGTCCACATGGCCTCTTACTGTCTTCCGGATCTTGGTGAAGAAAAAGATCCACATGGCCTCTTACTGTCTTCCGGATCTTGGTGAAGAAAAAGGTCCACAAGGCCTCTTACTGTCTTCCGGATCTTGGTGAAAAACAAGGTCCACATGGCCTCTTAATGTCTTCCGGATCTTGGTGAAGAACAAGGTCCACATGGCCTCTTACTGTCTTCCGGATCTTGGTGAGGAACAAGGTCCACATGGCCTCTTACTGTCTTCCGGATCTTGGTGAAGAACAAGGTCCACATGGCCTCTTACTTTCTTCCGGATCTTGGTGAAGAACAAGGTCCACATGGCCTCTTACTGTCTTCCGGATCTTGGTGAAGAACAAGGTCCACATGGCCTCTTACTGTCTTCCGGATCTTGGTGAAGAAAAAGATCCACATGGCCTCTTACTGTCTTCCGGATCTTGGTGAAGAAAAAGGTCCACATGGCCTCTTACTGTCTTCCGGATCTTGGTGAAGAACAAGGTCCACATGGCCTCTTACTTTCTTCCGAATCTTGGTGAAGAACAAGGTCCACATGGCCTCTTACTGTCTTCCGGATCTTGGTGAAGAACAAGGTCCACATGGCCTCTTACTGTCTTCCGGATCTTGGTGAAGAAAAAGATCCACATGGCCTCTTACTGTCTTCCGGATCTTGGTGAAGAAAAAGGTCCACAAGGCCTCTTACTGTCTTCCGGATCTTGGTGAAAAACAAGGTCCACATGGCCTCTTAATGTCTTCCGGATCTTGGTGAAGAACAAGGTCCACATGGCCTCTTACTGTCTTCCGGATCTTGGTGAAGAAAAAGGTCCACATGGCCTCTTACTTTCTTCCGGATCTTGGTGAAGAACAAGGTCCACATGGCCTCTTACTGTCTTCCGGATCTTGGTGAGGAAAAAGGTCCACATGGCCTCTTACTGTCTTCCGGATCTTGGTGAAGAAAAAGGTCCACATGGCCTCTTACTGTCTTCCGGATCTTGGTGAAGAACAAGGTCCACATGGCCTCTTACTGTCTTCCAGATCTTGGTGAAGAAAAAGGTCCACATGGCCTCTTACTGTCTTCCGGATCTTGGTGAAGAAAAAGGTCCACATGGCCTCTTACTGTCTTCCGGATCTTGGTGAAGAAAAAGGTCCACATGGCCTCTTACTGTCTTCCGGATCTTGGTGAAGAACAAGGTCCACATGGCCTCTTACTGTCTTCCGGATCTTGGTGAAGAAATAGGTCCACATGGCCTCTTACTGTCTTCCGGATCTTGGTGAAGAAATAGGTCCACGTGGCCTCTTACTGTCTTCCGGATCTTGGTGAGGAACAATGTCCACATGGCCTCTTACTGTCTTCCGGAT
>CM031621.1:62447056-62455208 GCA_018398815.1 Conus ventricosus
TGATTGGTGACATTAGGTTTAAAACGTTTCACGGCACGGGAAGTGTTATCATGTTATTTATGATGGGATAACCATCCTATGAGAGTGCACCGATTATGTTTCCTCCTTTGCGCGCGCGGCGCGCGCACCACACACACAACATACCAGCAGAGGGGGAGATGGGTGGGGGGGGGGGGGGGGGGGGGGGGGGAGGGAGATTCTTGCGCTCCGCCGCCAAGCGTGCCACCAAACCCGCATCGATAGCTTCACAGACGGATTAAGCACTGCAAACTCGTCCCATCAAACCGCGCACATCTACGCAACAAACACAACAATAATAATACACCTAAAAACGAAGAGAAACCCCTCTACCTCCGCCCCCCACGCCCCCCCCCCCCCCCCCCCCCCACAAGATTTGTAACCCCCTCCTCACCCCCCTAGTAAACCAATCCTCCCCCTCTGCTCTCATTTCCCACAAACGGCATCTCACCCTCCCCCCCTACCTCACACTTTCTACCACTCTCCCCTACCACCCCCCCCCCCCCCCCCTCCCCCCCCCCCCCCCCCCCCCCCCCCCCCCCCCCCCCCCCCACACAACAACACACACAACACCACAAGCTGCAAATCGAACTGATAATTTTGGCCAAAGACAAGTTGAAAAAAAGCAGAACGAGATTTAGAGGCGCTATGTTATCTTATCATATGTTCCACGGGGCTAAAAACAAGAAGCCCCGGCGGAGTGGGAAAATAAAATAAAGAAAGAAAAGAAAGAAAAGAAAAAATAAATGAAAAGAAAAAAAAAAAAAAAAGAAGAAAGAAGAAAGAAAAAAAAAAGGTTCTCCTTTCCAACCTTTTCGGTTCCTGTTCCAGTAGTCTGTGGAATCTTTGCCGTCCCCTCGTAGATGTCTGTCTCCGACCTGCTTCGTAGGGAAGGAAGGAAGGAAGGAAGGAAGGTAGGAAGGAAGAGGGAGGTGACAGATATAAGGAGGAGGAGGAAGGAGGAGTAAAGGTGTGGAGGGGAGAAAACTGGAGGAAAGGAGGCATGAGATATGGAGAGGAGGGGGGGGGGGGGGGGGGGGGGGGGGGGTAGGAGGGAGGGGGGGTTTTATTAGGGTGGTAGGTTAGGAGTTAGAATTCTATTTGGTTTTTTGAAGGGGGGGGGGGTAGGAGAGGGGGTGGGGGGGGGGGGGGTTGGGGGGGGGGGGGGGGGGGGGGGGGGGGGGGTAGTGGGGGGGGGTAGGGGGGGTGTTAGGGGTTGTGGAGGGGGGTGGGGTGGGGTGGGGGGGGGGGGGGGTTTTTGTGGGGGGGGGTGGGGGGGGGTGGTTGGGGGTTAGGATGGGGGGGGGGGGGGGAGGAGGGGGAGGTGTGTGTGGAAGGGGGAGGTTTGTCGAAAGGCGGAATGGCGGCAGAGAAAGCTGGAAAAGAAAGCTGCATTTGCATTGCAGATGGACAAATCGTACTGTACGTAGGGGAGTGTGGAGGTTGGGGGGGGGGGGGGGGGGGGGGGGGGGGGGGGGGGGGGGGGGGGGGGGGGGGTGGGGGGGGGGGGGGGGGGGGGGGGGGGGGGAGGGGGGGGGGGGGGGGGGGGGCTTGGGGGGGGGGGGGGGGGGGGGGGCGGCTTCCTTCTGGACGTCAGAAAGCTGGACCGGCGGGAGAAGGAAAGGAAAAAGGAACGTTTGAACCGTGTCGGACCTGCTTTGGTCGGCCACGGGGAGAGGAGCGCAGGGGGTTGGGGGGTGGGGGGAGGGGTGGGTGGGGTGGGGTTTGGTTTGGTGGAGAGGAGAGTGAGGGGGGGGAAATAGGGAAAGGAAAATAGGGAGTGGGGGGTGGGGGTGGAGTAGAATGTAGGGGTAGGGGTGCTGGGGAATGGGGTATACTAGAGAAGGAAGGCGGGGGGGTGGTGGGGTGGGGTGGAGTGGTAGGGGTGGGGGGGGGGTGGAGCTAGGAAACGACCGTCGTTCATTTTCTCTTTTGTTCGTTCCTTTTTCTTTTTTTTTTCCCCCACTCTTCATGTCTTTCGGTGTGTGATCTGTACGTCATCGCCTAGCTTCCTACCAGCCATGTTGTGTGTCTGGTCTCCGCGGGTTGCTGCGCGTGGCGGCGCGTGCGTGCGTGCATTCGTGGGTGCGTTCGCGCGTTGCATGTGTGTGTGAGTGTTGTGTGGGTTTGTGTTTGTGTTGTGTTGTGTGTGTTGTGTGTGTGTGGTGTGTGTGCGCGCGGCGCGCGGAGCGGTGCGGCGTGCGTGGTGGTTGTGCGAGAGAGGAGAGAGCGAGAGCGAGATGAGAGAATAGGAGAGATGGAGAGAGGGGAGGGGAAAAGAGAGAGGATGAGAGAGAATAGGGGAGGGAGAGGGTGAGATGGAGAGAGGGGGCGAGAGGAAGAGGAGAGGGAGGGGAGAGGAGAGGAGGAGGGGAGGGAGGAGAGGGAGGAGAGAGAGGAGAGAGAGAGAGAGATGGAGAGAGGGAGAGGGAGGGAAAGAGGAGAGAGGAGGGGGAGAGATAGGAGGGGGGGGGGGTGGAGGGAGAGAGGGTGAGAGGATGGGAGAAGAGATGGGAAGAGGAGAGAGAGAGAGAGGAGGAGGAGGCGAGAGAGAGGAGAGGGGGAGAGGCGTGGAGATCGGGATGCGGGAGGGCCGGGCGGGGGGCGGGCGGGATGATGGGGATAGGGCGGGGGGCGTGAGGGGGAGATGGGGGGGGCTGGATAGCACAAAACATGGCAAAAACAAGGGACAAATACCATCCTTTTTGACATTACCAGAAAATTGAAATACATCTAAGGATCTAATCCTTTCAACCTACCATGAAAAAAACAACAACAAAACAAACAAAACCAACACACAAGAATAAAAAAAAACCAGGCTATACAACGCCTTTATCGGCCCTTCCCATTCCTCCAAAACAAAAACAAAGCAACTACAACACACCACACACACCACAACACACCGAAAACAAACACAATCAGCATGGGATTATAAAAATATAAGTGAAATGAAAACACAAAACTCCAAACAAAACCACCACACAAACATTATGCCTCACTGAAGACAAGTCAATACAGATCGGGAAAGTGTGACAGGACGGAAAAATGCCGAGTCGTGCTGTATGTGCCTGTTGCTCTGTGTTATGTTTTGTGTGTGCGGTCTGTGCTGAGCTGTGTGCTGTTCTGTTGTGCTGTGCTGTGCTGTTGCTGTTGCTGTGTTATGTTGTGCTGTGCTGTACTTGTGCTGTGTTATGTTGTGCTGTCTGTGCTGTGTTTATGTTGTTTGTGCTGTTGTTGTGCTTGACTGTGCTGAGTATGTTTGTTAGTGTGCTTGTATGTGCTCCTGTGTTGTGTTGTGCTGTGCTGTGCTGTGCTGTGGTTTTATGTTGTGCTGTACTGTGCTGTGTTTGTTTGTGCTGTTGCTTTGTACTGTGCTGGTTATGTTGTGCTGTGCGTGTGTGGTGTTTTTTATGTTGTGTTGTGCTGTGCTGTGTTATGTTGTGCTGTACTGTGCTGTTGTTATGTTGTTGCTTGCTGTACCTGTGTTAGTTGTGCTGAGTACTGTGTGTGCTGTGTTATGTTGTGTGTGCTGTGACTGTGGTTGTGCTGTGCTTGTGCTGTGTTGTTATGTTGTGGGTTGTACTGTGCTGTGTGTGTTATGTTGTGCTATGTGTGCAGTGTTATGTTGTGCTGTGTGTGCGTGTCTGTGTTTATGTTGTGCTGTGCTGTACTGTGCTGTGTAATGTTTTGTTGCTGTGCTGTGCTGTGCTGTGCTGTGTTTGTTAGTTGCTTGGGCTGTTGCTCGTGTTATGTTGTGCTTTACTGTGTGACGCACTGTGCGGTATTATGTTGTTGCTGTGCTGTGTTTAAGTTTTGTGCTGTGTTATTATGTTGTGCCTTTGTACTGTGCTGCGCTGTGCTTGTGTTATGTTGTGCTGTTGCTGTGTTATGTTTGGCTGTGTTATGTTGTGCTGTACCTGTGCTGGCGCTGTGCTGTGTTATGTTGTGTGTACTGTGCTGTGTGGGTTATGTTTGTGCTGTGCTGTGCTGGTGTTATGTTGTGCTGTGCTGTTGTACCTGGGCTTTAGTATGTTGTGCTGTGCTGTGCTGTGTTATTGGTGTTTGTGTTATGTTGTGCTGTGCGTGTGCTGTGTTTATGTTGTGCTCTTGTGCTGTGTTATTATGTTGTGCTTTATACTGTGCTGCGTTGTGCCGTATGATGTTGTTGCTGTGCTGGTTATGTTATGTTGCTGTGTTATGTTGTGCTTGTTGTACTGTGCTGCGCTGTGCTGTGTTCTGTGTGCTGTGCTGGTGTTATGTTGTTGCTGTGTGTGTTATGTTGTGCTCCTGTTTACTGAGTGCTGCGCTGTTGACTGTGTTATGTTTGAGGTACTGTGCGGTGCTTGTGCTTGTGTTATGTTGTGCTTGTTACTGGCTGTGCTGCTGTGCTTGTGCCACCGTTATTGTTACTGTGTGTGTTGTGTTGTACTGCGCTAGTGTTGCAGAGCCGTATTTGTACTGTGTGTGGTGTGCGGTGCTATGATGTATTGTTGTTGTGTTGTTCTGTGCTGTTGTGTTGTGTGGTGTTTGCTCTGCCTGTGCTGTGTTGTGCTCTGGCTGTGCTGTGCTGTGCTGAGCTGTGTTGTGTTTGTGTTGTCTGTGCTGCACTGTGCTTGTGCCTTATAGTAAGTGCTGTGTTGTGTTGAGACTGTGCTTGCAATGTGCTGGCCTTATTGTGGTATGTGCTGTGTTGTGTTGTGCTGTTGCTGCATTGTGCTGTGCCGTATTGTACTGCACTGTGGCTGTGCTGCGCCGTCTTGTGTTATGCCTGTGCTGTGCTGAGCTGTTACTGTGCTGTGCTGTGTTGTGCTGGTGCTTTGTCTGTGCTGGTTGTGCTGTGCGTACTGTACTGTGAGTATTGTGCTGTGCTGTTGCTTGTTACTGTTGCTGTGCTGTGTTGTGCATGTGCTTTTTGTTACTGTATGTGTGTTGAGTTGCCGTATGTACTGTGCGTACTGTTTACTGTGCTGTGCCCGCTTACATTGTACTGTTGCTGTACATACTGTGCTGTTGTCCGTACTGGTTACTGCTACGGTGCTGTGCCGTACTGTGGTTGTCATGTGCTGTGCATTGTATGCTGTGCTTTGCTTTTGTCAAGTGAAAGTGCTGTGACGGTGAAGTGCTGTGCTGTGCTGTGTTATCTGGAGCTTGTTGCTGAAATGACTGTCGCTCGCGCTCGCACGTGCCGTGGTTGAAACGCTGTGCTGTTGTAATAATGCTATTGTGCTGTGCAGGGTTTGAGATAGAAGCGCTGTGTGTGCTGTGCAGGGTTTGAGGAGGAGAGACGCTGTCTGTGCTGTGAGGGGTTGAGAAATGCGAAGCGCCTGTTGGTGCTTTTGTTGCTGTTGCAATGATTGTGCTTGGTGAAGTGATTGTGCTGTGGACTGCTGCTTGTGCTGTGAATTGTGGAGGTGATGTGCTGTGCAATGCTGTGCTGGTTGAAGTGATGTGCTTGTGGAAGTGCCGCTTGCTGTTTGCGACGCTGTGCCATACTGTTCTGTGCCTGCGCCGTGCTCTGTGACGTGCAGGCTGCTCGTTGCCTTCTTAGCACTCAGGTCCCCCTCAGGGGCTGCCCCATAGAATTAATTAGGCCATGGGATATATGCACGTTTTGCGTCTGCGCGCTCCTATCCTCGGAGCCATAAGCGAAATTGCCCTTCCCCTCACCGTCTCCCCAGAACTTCCTTCTGCCCCCTTACCCCTCAGCCCGAGGGACCCATTCCCTCCCCCCCCCCCCCCCCCCCCCCCCCACCCCCCCCCCCCCCCCCCCCCCCCCCACCCCCCCCCCCCCCCCTCCGCCCCTCCCCAACACTCACACACACACTCCTCCCTGTTTTAATCTGATGCCTCCGGTTATAATGGGTACGAGCGGCAAAAAGTCATAAAAAAAGTTTGCGGGGTTGGTATTCCGTTCTCCGACCCCCCTCCCCTTTCTCCTCCCCTACACCCACAACATACCTGCCACCCACTACCCAACCCCTGATAGTGGTTTGTATGAACCTTTTTTTTTTTATTTACAAAGGTTGTTTTAGAATTAGCAAGCAGCAAAACAAAAAACATACCCCCCCCCCCCAAAAAAAAAAAAAAAAAAAAAAAAAGACAAAAGAAAAAGGAAAAAAGGGAGAGCACAAAGTTGAAGATCTCGGGAAAGGAATGGCATGCCCTCTCTGGTGGCTGGATTTCGGTACTGCTGGACAAACGACAACTGCAACAATGAGATCAAAACAGCATTGTTCTCATTCTCTAACACACCGAGATGGATGTCACAAGCGGAACGACAATAATAATTATCTTGATGCAAATTTCAAATTCTCAAAACGGAGTTTCAAGTAATATGCAGTATAAAATGGACAAAAAAAAAAAAAATTCAACAATGACAAAACACGACGTGTTTGACTCTTCGGTCTTTTTCAGGCAAGATAACGTCAGGACCGTGAAAACGAAGACGCGAGCGAATCACTGATCTTATCTTCTCCAATTCGGGCACAAGAAGGGCAATGCAGCAAGGCAGGAAACAGATGAAAACAATGACACGGTGGATATCGATGGAAATGCAAACCGCTAATCTGGGACGTTGATAACAAACGATGATAGGAATGACGACGACGCGAAGACCACGAATAAAGCAACACCGCAGGCCTGCGACTGGATACGACGACAAGGATGGACTAAATTTGATGTCATGAGGACGACGACGACGGATTTAAGAGTAACAGCCATGTCCAGATACTGGTAACTTTACAACGTTAGCGATGAGGACGTTGTCGACAACATGACGATGAGGACGAAAAACAGGATGACTTCGTTGATGATAACAAACGGCCGGTATAATAATGATGGTGACGACGACGACGACAAAATCAATACGACGAAAACAGCAAGTTCGTTGACACTGATAAACATGACACTGATCAAGATCATGGTGACATCGACGCCGACGATGACAACGACTATGACTGTCCTAGCATGACGATCGCAAAAGACGTCGATGAACGAGCCCGTTGACTATCGACGACGGTCTTCGGTTGTGATGACGTGAGTGATCGACGCGATAACGACTGATGACGAAGATGTCTCGATGACCGTTGGCGGTTGTTGTTTGAGTGAGCAGAGCCAGAGTGAACAGACGCAGAAGGGATGAAAGAACAACAAACAACAACAAACAAACAAACAAAAACAAACATACTCCAAACACCGATTACAGAGGAAGGCAGCGGAAATGAATGGCAGGAATATTACATCCACATACGTGGTTTGCTTGGGTTCTTTCTTTCTTTTTTTTCATTTTCCTATGACACGGCTTCAAATCAAGTCGGTTCTGAACGTCCCTATCATCTCTCTCTCTCTCTCTCTTCTCTCTCTCATCACTTTCTAAGACTCACGACATTCTTCCTTGGAGAGCGAGGCGGAAACTTCATTGTGAACGGCGCAATCGAGCCCCGAAGACACGCAAACCCGAGCGGACTCTTTTTTTCCCGTTATCCTCTATCTCTCTTTCTCTCTAATTTCATGATAACGTGTGAGTGTGTTTTGTGTTGTGTGTGGGGGGGGGGGGGGGGGAAAAAAAGAGGAGGAGAGGCGGCCGTGGAGAAGGGAAGAGAGAGGGGGTGAACGAACGGTGTATGCGTGGAAGAGAAGAGAAGAGAGAGAGGAGAGAGAGAGAGAGAAAAGAGAGAGAGAGAGAGAGAGAGAGAGAGAGAGAGAGCAGACAGACAGACAATACAGGGAGGAAGACTGAGAGGAGAGAGAGAGAGAGACAGAGGAGAGAGGAGAGAGAGAGAGGAGAGAGAGAGAGAGGAGGAGGAGAGAGAGGAGAGAGGAGAGAGAGAGAGAGACAGAGAGGGATACTGTGAGAGAGAGGAGAGAGAGAGAGAGAGAAAAGATGAGAGAAGAGAGAGAGAGAGAGAGAGAGAGAGACAGAGAGAGACAGACAGACAGGACAAGAAGACAGGGCAGACAGATACAGACAGAGAGATGCAGGGATTCATTCAGAGAAAGAAAAAAAAACAAAGGTACGCGCAATTTGCCTCCCACCCCCCCCCTTCACTCTCCCAACATAACTTTAATCACAAAGTGCCTTCATCAAAGGAAAATTCACCGCCAGAAGACACCCATCCACCCCCACCACCCCTCC
>CM031621.1:62455308-62467808 GCA_018398815.1 Conus ventricosus
GAAAAATGCCGCCATGTACGTGAAGACATTGAAACTTAGGACGAGGATAGACGTGTTATGGCAGGCTGCCTCCTCACGCTTCTGTTTTGGGGCAGTTTATTACTGCAATGTAGAGATGTGGAACTAAACCCCGGTCCACCACCAAGGACAGCGTCGTCAAACCTCGTTGACCCATGATAGCCGCAGAGTCAGCACTGAGAAGACAGCAAGTTCGTCATCACGTGAGACATCGTCCCTCTCTAACGTCCGATGTCCCCTCCAACCTCGATTTGATGGCAATGCTTCAGACGATGAAGACTAAATTTGATAATATGAAAGATGACATCAGAGGTATCCGTGATGGTTTGGATGGATTACAGGAGGAGGTTCACACGTTGAGACAAGAAGTGAATGACCTGCGCTGTGAAAATGATGAGCTAAAGAAGAGATCCAGGATGCTGAAAGGAAGACAGACGATCTAGAAGGGCGTTCCAAGCGGAACAACTGATGTTTCACGGTCTTCACCGCAGGCAGAACGAGACGCAGGAGGAGTGTGAGGCTTCGTCCGAGAGCTGATGATGGACCAGCTGGAACTGGCTGCTGATGTCCACTTTGACAGGGTGCAACCGCCTGAGCAGCAAGCCGAACGCACCTTCATCGCATGCTGCACATTCTTCAAGGATAAGGAGAACATTCTTAAGGCCAGGAGTAAACTAAAGGGGACTAATGTGTTTGTGGGGGAAGACTTCTCCCTACGTGTAAGGAGATAAGAAAAAGACTGTCTCCTCATTTGAAGAAGGCCAGGGAAGAAGGGAAACGTGCCATCTTGGTGTAACGACCTTCTCCGGATCGATGGTGTCACGGACAAAAAAAATGAAACAACCTAACTTGGGGGAAACAACCTAACTTGGGGGAACAACCTAACTTGGGGAGTCGCCAGTCAATTTGTTCGGACCTAAGTCCAAACTCAAACATTCTAGGCGTCAGAGAGACGGCCCATGGGTCGGGTCCGGCAATTAAGCTTAGCGGAGAGGCTCAGGAAGACGGTCTGTCCGGCTATACGGGCTAAGCAGCTTTGACCGACGCCTCGATGTCTAGCGAGACGAGTCGCAGAGCCGAGCTCAAGCTCATCTAGCCACTTTGTGGAACCAACGTCATTGTTACTACTCGGACGTCGGTGCCTACCCAGACTCAGCTGGCCAATTTAGATTGACCAGTGTCCACCACTTAAGCCACACCGCGCCAGTGAAGTAGGGAAGGGGGGAAGGTAGTGTGTGGTGGGGGTGAAATCTAGCTAATCAATTAAATGACCAATTGACCACCACAGAGAGTAAGGCGTGTAGACGGGACTGTCATGATTGAACATCCAATGGAATTAGAGGAGACAACCTCGGTGTCAGGGTAAAAATACTGACCAATGGTACTCGCCCGTTTTTTGGACAGATCGAACGAATAAAGGAATGCGTGAGTGAGAGAACGGCAGAACGAGGGAAGAACGAACAGAGAGAGAGAGGGAGAGAGAGTTCTGAGTGGAGCTCTGCAGGAGAGAAGGGCAGAGAGAGAGAGAGATGAGGGAGGAGAGAAGAGAACCAAGTTGAGAGATTAGCATGAGATAGTCTGCAGAGGAAGGACTGAGGAGAGATGTGGAGAGAGAGAAAGAGTTGCTAATTTATGAAGAAGAAAAGAAAGAAAAAGAAAAAAGAAAAGAAAAGCAACCATGTCCATTTGATAAGAGCAGACTAGAAGAGAGAGAGAGAGAGAGAGTGCAATGCGTTAATGCAGGAAGAAAGAAAGAGAACAGATCGATGTTGATAGTCACTGTTCTAAACCCTAACCGGGGGTTCGACCTCATACCTGGCAGCGTCACTTCGCCAAGCAGAACCACAGACCAACGCCAACAGTCTCACCTGACCAGGCGCCATCAGACCAACACCAGTGCCGGCAGTTGTGTCGTGTTGTGAAAGTGACAGTGAAAAGAAAAAGAAAAGAAAAGAAAAGACAGTGATTCGTGAATAGTTAAGATCACCTGGCCAGGTAAAGTAGAAATCTATTTATACCCGGTTAGTTAATGATGTTTTAGATAAATGATTTGTGAAGTTCGAGGAAAGAGAGAATGTTTTATTTTGTTGATTCTATATGCATTGATATTCTTTCTATGATCATGTATAGTAAAGTTATAGACTTACTAGTGGTTTGATGTGACGAATGCATGATATATGAATGAGATTGTAAGCAAGCTGTGAGTGGTGTTTGGGCTGTGCGCTAGTCCTTCCTCCACTGACATTACACCGAGGTTGACAATTTATTGGCGAGCTTGCCAGGATATTCTGGCCCATTTATTATAATTGTTCAACTTCTCAGAGAGGAAGCTGGGTGGGATTCAAGTATGTAATCCTAAGACAAGGGGTTGTCTTACTGTATGTTCCCAAGATAGTTAAATACTAGGCTTGGCATTGCTTCCAAGATAGTTAATACTAGGCTTGGCATTTCAGCCCCAGAGTACTCATTTCGCACAGATTACCTATAATTCGCTCTCATAGTTGGGTCAGCGCTGGGCGTCTTATAAAAACTAACTACGTTGTCCCAAGCTAATATTATCATTCATAGTATTGTGCATTACGTCACTCGTGTCGGTAACCACCAGTTGGCTGTCGTAGTAGTAAAATCTTGTTTCAAAAAAAAAAAAAAAAAAAAAAAAAAAAAAAAGAGATATAATGGCGGAAGAAAAGAACACCCCTATGAACAACTTGTGAGCGTCGCTCGTGATCTAGGTTACTCAGGAGATGATTGCGTGCATTCGTTGAAAACCAACAAAAGATGGAAAGAGATGAACGCGCGGAAAGACGACGTGTCGCGGTAGAAAAAGAAGAACAGAAAGGTTAAGGATTCAGGCTAATCAGAAGCGCAGGAAACAGAAAGAATAAAGCAAGCGCAGGAAACAGAAAGAATTAAAGCTAGGGAAACGCAGGAAACAGAAAGACTAAAGGAAGCGCAGGAAACAGAAAGATTAAAGGTTCAATTAGAGCTAGAGAAAGTGAGAATACAGAGGAGAGGCCACCGATGATGGTAGTTCACTTTCCAGTGACTCTGTGCGCAGCTATGCCCCCCGACCCAAGTTGCCAAAATTCTCTGAAGGAACCGATTCGATTGATGCATACATCATCGTTTCGAAACGTTTGCGACCAGTCAGGTTGGCCTCCAGAAGAGTGGGCAGTCATTTTGTCGGCGTTACTGACGGGTAAGGCGTTACAGATTTTCACTGCGTTACCACAGAACAACAGTCTGATTTTGGTGCTGTGAAGGAGTCTTTAATGAAGGGATTTGACCTCACAGAGAGGGTTCAGGAAGAAATTCGTTCAGCTAAACTACAAGCAGGTGAGACGTACACTCAGTTTGGTGCACGTCTGGATCACTATTTTGAAAAATGGTTAGAGTTTGAGTGGTACGAAGAAGGATTCGCTGAATTGAAAGAGCTAGTTATGAAAGAACAGATTTTGTCAGGTTGCGGCCCTGAGTTAACCATACATTTGAAAGAGAGACAGCCAGAGACAGCAGGAGAGTTGTTGAAGTTCGCAGAGGTGTATAGAGAGCACGTTTTGGGCACTAAGGTGCAGGAGAAACAGGTGCTAGGCACAGGTGAGAAGAGTGCAAGAGACCAGGGAGTTTTCTGCAAAGTCTGCAAACCCAGTGGTGGGGCAGAAGGAAGGGCAAAGGGAAATAGGTGTTTCATTTTGTCACAAGAAGGACATGTGGCGAGGACTGTCGCATGAGGTTCCAGAAGGCAGCAGCCTTGCAAGAGGTGGATAAGGGTCGTCAAGGGAAACGACCTGCAGTGGAACCAAAGGGGATTCAGTCTGAAGAGGGTGGAGTGCAGCCTATGGCTAGCACTGGACAGCAGTCAGTGTCAGGGATGGAGGGCATCTAGGCTGAGTGGTTCGTTACCAGTGGAAGAAGGGTGGATTGGCCAGCAGAGGGTGAAAGTGTTACGGACACTGGTTGTTCATGCGGGTAGTACGAAACAACGCTGGTCGATAAAGGGATTTGACAGGGCAAATCCAGACCTGTACTCTAATCGATGCACTGTGAGGGAGTTTCCAGTTGCTAAGATAGAAGTACGTACCCCTTACTTCTCAGCGAGTTGTCTGCGTTGGTGATGGAGAAACCCCTTCATGATTTGATCATTGGGAATATCCCAGGTGCAAGGGATCCAGGGATCCTGAGTTGTTGACTGCTACAGGGGCAGCAGTTCAGACACGGAGCAAGAAGGAGGAAAAGGTTGTTAACCGTTAGTTGTTCCAGGAAGGAAGTCGGGCATAGATGTGTCGCCTGATGATTTAGGGCAGCGCAGGAACAAGACCCTTCGCTCGTGAAGTCTTGGGAGTTGGCAAGAGGTGGAGAGAAACAGAGGTTAGAGGAGGTGAGACAGAATTTCTTGTGAAAGGCGGCTGTTGTACCGAGTGTTCACCAAGGGAAGACAGGTAAGGTGACCACTCAGTTAGAGGTACCACGTGTTATCGTGACACTGTCATGTCAGTGGTCACGAGTCGCTCATGGCGGGTCATCTCTCGGTACCAGCAAAACAGCTAACCGAGTCTTTGATGACTTTCATTGGCCAGGAGCAATGGCAGACATAAAGCGGTTCTGCATGCATGTGATGTGTGTCAAAGTCAGCCACAAGAGGGTGAAGAGGAAGCGCCTCTTAAACATCCCCCTTTAATTGACACACCGTTCAGGAGAGTGGCTGTTGATCTGATTGGCCCAATCGCGCCCTGTTCCAGAGGTGGGCACAGGTATGTGTTGACACTTGTGGACTACGCGACCAGATACCCAGAAGCGTTGCATTGAAAGGCGTAGATACGCAACAGTCGCTGAAGGCTGGTAGACATCTTTTCTCGCGTGGGTGTGCCAGCACAAATTCTCAGTGACAGGGTCACAGTTCACCTCAGCGTGATGAGGAGGTCAACAGGCTGCTAGGATCACACAGCTGCTCACTACCCCAATACCACCACAATGCAATGGCTTGGTGGAAAGATTCAACGGTGTGCTGAAGGCATCTTAAAGAAGCTCTTGTGAGGAAAGGCCAGCAGATTGGGACCGCTACATTCCAGCGGCACTGTTTGCCTACAGAGAAGCCCCTCAGGAAAGCACAGGCTTTTCGCCATTTGAGCTGCTGTATGGGCGGACAGTTCGGGACCGTGTGCATTCTCAAAGAGCTTGGTCCGGAGAACAGAGTCCGAAGAAGTCAAAACCACATATCAGTATGTGGTAGACTTACGCAATAGCCGAGGAGACATGTAAGGTCGCAAGGGAGAGTTTGCAGGAGGCTAGGGTCGTCCAGAAGAAGCAGTAAGACAGGAAGGTGAGGAAGCAATTCCTCAAGGTGGAGATCAAGTCCTGTTACGCTTCCCACGGATCACAACAAGCTGCTGATGCATTGGAAGGGCCATTCACCATCATTGAAAAGGTAGATCAGGACTACCGAATCGATGTGAATGGGAAACCAAAACTTTTCCATGCAAATCTACTCCGCAATATATTCAGCGTGAGACTCAGCACATAGGCGCAGCAGCAATCATTGATGGAGGTGAAGGAGACCCAGCAAAGAAGGGAGATTTTGTTGCCTGAGTTTCCAGGAGAAGAGTCATACAGGGATGTGTCACTGTATGAAGGGCTAGCAGTAGGAGACAGGGAAGTTAGTGGCTCCTAGAACAGTATAGGGCGTCCCTGACTGATAAACCAGCAGGACAACTCTAGAGACATGTACGGTGGAGTTGACATCACAGAAACCCGTACAGTGAAAGCCTACCCGATCCCATATGCCACCAAGCAAGTGATCGAGGAGGAGGTAGAAAAGATGTTGGACCTTGGGGTGATTGAACCCGTCAAATCATCATATAGTGCACCCGTCGTCTTAGTGAGGAAAAAGTCAGGTGAGCATCGATTCTGTGTCGACTATAGACGTCTGAACAGTGTCACCAAGGTCGATGCAGAGGTCAATACCCAACATGGAAGACCTGTTCGCTCAGATCGCCACAAGCAAGAGCCAGTATTTCACCAGATCGATCTGAGCAAGGGTTACTGGCAAATAGCCTTGAGTGAGGACTCAAAGGAAGTCACAGCATTTTCCACTCCTATGGGCTATACCAGGGCGAGTACTCCCTTTTGGATGGTCAACGCACCTGCAGTCTTTTCTCGAATGATGAGGAAGCTATTGACGGGATTGGAAGGTGTTGTGAATTTCATGGATGACATTCTGATAGCATCCGAGACATGGGAGGAGCATATGAGGCAGCTAGGAGCATTTTGGAGAGGTTGAGACAAGCCAATCTCACAGCCAGACCAACAAAGTGCCAGGTTGGCTTTCCAAGCCTGGAGTTCCTAGTTTTGTTGTCGGAGCGACACAAAGCAGCCGAAAAAGGAAAGGTGGAGAAGATGATGAATCAGAGAGACCAAAGACCAAAACAGAAGTCAGGAGTCTGCTAGGTTTTATTGGTTTCTATAGGAGTTTGTCCCAAACTTTGCTGCAATCACGAGTCCTCTCAGTGATTGGTCAAGGCAGGGAAACCGGCAGTGGTCGAGTGGTCAGACGCTGCAGAGCAAGCACTGCAGACGGTGTTGGAAAGACTAGGTTCCCGTCCCATCTTGAAGCTACCAGATATGTCCAAACCATTTTTGTTGCGGACAGATGCATCAGTGGTGGGATAGGTGCAGTATTGTTGCAGGAGCATGAAGGAGTCGAGTTTCCTGTGAGGTATGCCAGCAGGAAGTTGACAAAGTGTGAAGAAGGTACGCAACGGTGGAGAAGGAGTGTTTAGCTGTTGTGTGGGCCGTGCAGAAATTCCACAAATACTTGTATGGGAAAGAGTTCGTGATCGAGACGGATCATCAACCACTCAAATTCCTGCAGGAGGCACAGCTGAAAAACAGCAGAGTTCTGCGTTGGGCAATGGCACTGCAGCCCTACAGGTATCGAGTGCAGTACATTCCCGTCGACAGAATGTCGAGCTGACTATTAAGTCGTGTAGTCTAGCAAGCGGCAACTCAGAGGAAGTCAGTCCATATCCAGGGTGCATTGTTGATAATATGTGTTGATTCCAGTTATGTTGATTGGATATGGTTCATTCCCAGTTGGCTATGTTCATATTTTTTTTTTGTGTGAGACTTGTTCATATTTTCTTGTGAGACTTGTTCATGTGGATGTAGTTATGCTTGGAGCATACAGTCGCTTGTGTAGTGATCATTATTTGTAATAAGCGAGGATGGAGATTCCTCAGTGAAGTGTCATGGATCGCGATCATACATATTGTGCTTTTCATAAGAATTGTGAAAAGGAGAGATGGCAAATCCGCAGGTAGGGAATTGCATAAGTGCGCACAGAGGTCGTTATAGAATGAGTTGAAATAACGCAAGAGCGCACGTCAATGATAACTCATGGAGGGTATTCACTAATTGTATATTTTATAACTTATAAACCGTTGGTTGTAAAGTATTTTCCAAACTTGCGCGTGTAGCTGTGTGTCAGCAAATTCGGTTGTTGTCCTTTTGTACCGTTGTTATGAGACAATGCGGAGCATGGTCTTTTGCAAGGGGAAATTGTCACGGGCAAAAAAATGAAACAACCTAACTTGGGGGAAACAACCTAACTTGGGGAACAACCTAACATGGGGAGTCGCCAGTCAATTTGTTCGGACCTAAGTCCAAACACAAACATTCTAGGCGTCAGAGAGACGGGCCCATGGGTCGGTCCGGCCAATTAAGCTTAGCGGAGAGGCTTCAGGAAGACGGTCTGTCCGGCTATAACGGGCTAAGCAGCTTTGACCGACGCCTCGATGTCTAGCGAGACGAGTCGCAGAGCCGAGCTCAAGCTCATCTAGCCACTTGTGGAACCAACGTCCATTGTTTACTTCGGACGTCGTGGTGCCTACCCAGACTCAGCTGGCCAATTTAGATTGACCAGTGTCCACCACTTAAGCCACACCGCGCCAGTGAAGTAGGGAAGGGGGAAGGTAGTGTGTGGTGGGGGTGAAATCTAGCTAATCAATTAAATGACCAATTGACCACCACAGAGAGTAAGGCGTGTAGACGGACTGTCATGATTTGAACATCCAATGGAATTAGAGGGAGACAACCTCGGGGTCAGGGGTAAAAATACTGACCAATGGTACTCGCCCGTTTTTTGGACAGATCGGAACGAATAAGGAATGCGTGAGTGAGAGAACGGCAGAACAGGGGAAGAACGAACAGAGAGAGAGAGGGAGAGAGGGTCTGAGTGGAGCTCTGCAGGAGAGAAGGCAGAGAGAGAGAGAGATGAGGGAGGAGAGAAGAGAAACCAAGTTGAAGATTAGCATGAGATAGTCTGCAGAGGAAGGACTGAGGAGAGATGTGGAGAGAGAGAAAGAGTTGCTAATTTATGAAGAAGAAAAGAAAGAAAAGAAAAAGAAAAGAAAAGCAACCATGTCCATTTGATAAGAGCAGACTAGAAGAGAGAGAGAGAGAGAGAGTGCAATGCGTTAATGCAGGAAGAAAGAAAGGAGAACAGATCGATGTTGATAGTCACTGTTCTACCCTAACCGGGGTTCGACCTCATACCTGGCAGCGTCACTTCGCCCAAGCAGAACCACAGACCAACGCCAACCAGTCTCACCTGACCAGGCGCCATCAGACCAACACCAGTGCCGGCAGTTGTGTCGTGTTGTGAAAGTGACAGTGAAAAGAAAAAGAAAAGAAAAGAAAAGACAGTGATTCGTGAATAGTTAAGATCACCTGGCCAGTAAAGTAGAAATCTATTTATACCCGGGTTAGTTAATGATGTTTTTAGATAAATGATTTTGTGAAGTTCGAGGAAAGAGAGAATGTTTTATTTTGTTTGATTCAATATGCATTGAATATTCTTTCTAATGATCATGTATAGTAAAGTTATAGACTTTACTAGTGGTTTGATGTGACGAATGCATATATATGAATGAGATTGTAAGCAAGCTGTGAGTGTGTTTGGGCTGTGCGCTAGTCCTTCCTCCACTGACATTACACCGAGGTTGACAGATGGTAGGAAGTATTACCTTGGTGAGGGAGAAACTCTTAGGATCAGCGAATAGGGGGTGGCCAGCCCAGTTCAACACCGGTTAACACCGGTCACATTTTTGAGGCACGCACGTGATAGTTGTGCGGGGCGACGGGTGGTTCGAAGCAGGAGAGGGTATGTGTGTGCAGTGAGAAGTGAACTTGTTGGCATTGAAAAGACAGAGTGTGCAGGGGTCAGGGACGGGGGACACATGTAAATAATCAGGGAGGGATTATTTTGAATGATCGTGGTAATGACAAGTTGAATGTTCTCATTAATGAAAATTCTGGCTGTAGTAATATTCTGCTGTACATGGAAGTGAACGAAAATGATTTTGTACATAACATACAGAATGCATGTGAAGGTATCTGCCACACTTCATCACATTGTGAACTGAATGGCTGTGACATTGTCAATGACAGTTGTGGTGGGGGTCATCTCAAAAGGAGGCATGTCATGAACCGAATGGCTGTGACACTGTCAGTGACAGTTGTGGTGGGGGGTCATCTCAAAAGGAGGCATGTCATGAACCGAATGGCTGTGACACTGTCAGTGACTGTTGTGGTGGGGGGTCATCTCAAAAGGAGGCATGTCGTGAACTGAATGGCTGTGACACTGTCAGTGACAGTTTTGGTGGGGGTCATCTCAAAAGGAATCAAATGATGACAAAGTCGGGGTTCGTTATTGTGATGTAATTTCTTGTACTCAAACGGAAAAAGACATGAATGGGTATACAAACATAAGCAGTAGTATGTATGACAGCATGTGTGATTATGGTGAATCCAATGAATTCTAGACATGTTCATTTCTGCACTGGAATGTTAATGGACTTTTACCCAAGCTAAGTAGCAAGGGAATTTATGTCTTTTTTTGTTAAAGTTTCACTTCATATGTCTTGTTGAGACGTTTGTAGAATGTCCCCAACACCTCACTTTCCTGGTTACACTGTTGTTTTTTTTTATAAACCAGCTAGTAAGTTTACAAAGCAAGGAAGAAGATCAGGTGGAATTGTCTGCCTAATTAAAAATGAGTTTATATCTTATATTCAGGAAATTAAGACAGACCATCCAAACGTTCTTCTGTTTCTGATTGTTAAGAGTGTGTTTGACCTTGAAGAGAACATTATATATGTATGTACGTATATCCCACGTGAAGGATCACCTTATTATAATCATTTTGATGTTGACAATGATGTTGATGAACTTGAACAAAGTCTTTTTGATTGCATGCTGGAGTTAGATGATGTGTTTTGGATTCTATCAGGCGATCTTAACAGTAAAACTTCTAACATTTTTCTTGATATTATAGATTTCAATGAGGTAAGTTGTAACTTCTTCATGATCATTCTGATCTGGCTAGCATCATACGAATTCAGCTGACAATTTAATAAATATGGGGGAAAATTATTGAATATGTGCACAGCTTTTAGTCTGTGTATTCTAAACGGGGTGTGCAATGGGGATATAGATGGAAATTATACTTACATATCTGAGTCAGGAAACAGTGTCAATGACTACTTTCTGCTGTCTAAGAGACTGTTTGTTATTGTTGTCTCGTCGTGTAAATTGTTAGTGTCGGAGAGAATAGAGTCTGATCATTTGCCAGTTGACCTGCATTTAAAATTTAAATTGAAAAGAAATGTTACAAGGGGCATACCATTACCGATGATCAGTTTATTGAAAAGTTTGTGTGGGATAATGATTTGGGAACTTTTATTGTCAGAAAATGTTCTTTGACAAAATATTATCTGAACTCGATGGGGCCATTAGCCTGGTTGATTCTGATTACAATGGTGTTCTGAGTGTCTTTAATGAGTGCATCAAAAAAACAAAGCCAATGTATGAAAAAGAAAACCAACTTGACAAAATGTCATAAAAGTGGTGATTGGTTTGATGGAGAATGTAAGTCAAGCAAGAAGAAAGCAAAACAACTGCTTAACATTTTTAGAAAATCAAAAGAGAAAACTGACAGTGATGCATATTGCATAGCAAGACGAGAGCATAAACATCTAATAGATAGAAAAGAAAAACAGTATAATGAATTAATATTGGAAAGGCTTGTTTCTTCAGTAAATAATCAAAAGAATTTTGGGAGAATGTACATAAAATATCCAGTAAAAGAAAACAAGTAAATAATAATTTAACAGTTGATGATTGGTTTTACCATTTTAAAAGGTTTACTTGAAGTGGAAGTAACTAGAGAGTGTAATAACGAAGCTAATGATGACTTTGAAACAAATTATAATGTTGAAGAAGACTTAAGCACGATGAACCGTCCGATATCAAAAGAAAAAGTGTTACTTGCTGTTAGAAAACCAAAGAACGGTAAATCTGCAGGCCCAGATGAAATTATAGGAGAAATGTTTGAAACATAGTGGGGATCGAGTTATTGATTTTTTCGTAAAATTGTTTATTTAATGTGTTGTTTGATAATGGTGTTTTCCCAGATAATTGGACAAACTCTATTGTAATCCCTTTGTTTAAAAAGGGAGACGCAGATAATCCATGTAATTATAGGGGTATATAACTATGTGATACGAGCCGTAAAATCTATAGTACAATCATAAATAGCAGACTTCAAGAATGGGTTACAGAATATAATTTGACAGGTGAATATCAGCATGATTCAAAAGGGGCTATTCTACTGTTTGATCATATGTTTACGTTTTGTCATTGGCTCAGATGCAATTTTGTTTAAACCGCAAATTGTATGTAGCCTTCATCGATTTTGAGAAAGCTTTTGATTCCATTAACAGACACCTATTATGGCCTATGCTCTTGAGAAATGGCACAAAAGGCAAAATGTTCGTTGTATTCATAGCATGAATACTAATGTTAAAACCAGAATTAGATGTGGTTCCATGCTTACAGATTACATTAACTGCACACGTGGAGTGAAACAAGGGATGTATGCAGTCCCGTTTTGTTTTCCTTGTTTATAAACGAATTAGCATTAGAAGTTATTAGGGAAGGGAAACACGGGCTATTTTTTTTCGTCAGACTATTTGAACTGTTTATATTGCTTTGGCTGATGATGTTGTGTTGCTGTCTGAAACTGTTATCGGCCTTCAAACACAGTTGAATAATCTGTATAAAGCAGCTTCAGCTCTCCAGCTAAAAGTAAATGTGGACAAAAGTAATATTATTGTGTTCAGAAAAGGGGGGTATTTAGGAGCTAGAGAAAGATGGATGTATGCAGGAGCTGTGATGCCTGTTGTTAATGTAATACAAATACCTAGGAATTTGTTTTTCAACAAGTTTGAGTTTTGTTATAGCATGTCGTAATTTAAGTAATAGAGCTAAAAAACGCTTTACTGTGCATTTCACAAAAGTTATATAAGTTTAAAAATAACTCGTTGACTGTCCTTTTGAAGAATTTCGATTCACAAATTCAGCCGATGGTTCAGTACGGCGCAGAGCTATGGGACTTGATAATGCGCATCTGAATGTGAAAAGGTTAA
>CM031621.1:62477808-62480308 GCA_018398815.1 Conus ventricosus
GGTAGTTTTCCCACTTTCTCACCCCACCCACCCCCCTTCTACCCATCCTGACTGTCGTAGTAGTAGTGTGAGCGGCGTGCCACGGTTGACGGAACTTCCGTGGTGTGCACTGGACCTGATCCGCGTTCGTGACATGCCAGCTAATGGCTTTAAACAAGTTCTAGTGGCCGGAGCGATGACCCGCCTCCTGCTCAATCCCACCCCCCTCCCCACTCCCTTCCCCCGCAACCCCCCCTCCCCTCTCCTTTTTTTTTCCCCCTCCTAACGGTATAGGTAGGTTTGTCGGCTGAAAAGACATACGGAGCATGTGTAAGCCGATCGGGCGTGACATGAGGAGAGGTGTAATCCCAAATGACAAAAGTTGACAAGCTGGCCCAATTGATAGATCTTAGCACACGGTATTTTTTAGTCCTCCCCCCCTCCCAGCTATTGCCTTGCGCAGTTGTGTGTTGTGTGTGTGTGGGGGGGGGGGGGGGGGGGGGGGGGGGGGGGGGGGGGGGGGGTATTTCGTTCATAGGGCCTTGGCTCCACGATGATAATAAGACTCATGGATCAACACAGCACTAGGGCCACTCTCGGGTTTAACACAACAGACGTAATGGTGATATTGATGACGATAACAAAGACTGCATGCTTCCGTTGTTGAGAGAGTGAACAACCGGTATGAATAACATATATTCACCCCACATGCAACGCACGCACATGCTTGCACGCACGCATGCATTACATGTATACAGACACACACACACACACACACGCACAACACGCACACACTTATACGAAAGCGTGTGCGCGCGCGTAACACACCTATAAGCGTACATACACGCACGCATACACAAACACGTATACGCAGGATACAATGTCGTAAATCATTGCACTTTGAAGTGTCGAACCACGGCCCACTTGGAATCATTTATAACACCTCTTCCTGCTCTTTGCTTTCCAAAAAATGAACACCAGCGGACACACACACACACACACACACAACACACCACACACACACACGCAGCACGCACACACAACACACACACACACACACACCACACACACACACACCACACAACACACACACACACACATATATACAGTCACACCCATATACACACATAATCGCACACACACACATAATCACACCACACACACACCACACACACACACACACACACACACACACACACACTCGAGTATACATACACTATCCTTTTGTACACGTGTCCGTGCGTGCGCACACACTCTCTCTCTCTCTCTCTCTCTCTCTCTCAGCAACACACATACACACACACACACACACACACACACACACACACACACACACACACATATATATATATATATAATAGAGAGAGAGAGAGGGGAGAGAGAGAGAAGAGAGAGAGAGAGAGAGAGAGAGACGCTCTCACACGCACACACATGTATTGACAAGGATGGAGGAGGAGAGAAACGGAGAGAGAGAGGGAGAGAGAAACTTTACAACTACACGCCCTCCACCTAATTACGCACGCACGAACGCACACACACACACACACACAAGCTCCCCCCCCCCCCCCACACACACACAAGGGCCCCCCCCCCACCCAAACACACACAACCCCCCCCCCCCCCCCCCCCCCCCCCCCCCCCAGACACCCACACACACTCCAGTACGCCCGTTTGAAGCGACCGAGCTTGCGTTTGATTATAATAGAACGAACCACACTTCACGGGTTCCGTGTGCGAATTGTATTGGGCGGAACCGCTGACGTCAGTGTGAACCCGACACGGCGGAGACTTGGCCACGGATGTGTCATAGGGCCACGGGCTCCACTGACTGAGAGAGAGTGAGAGAGAGAGAGAGAGAGAGAGAGAGAGAGAAGAGAGGTGAATGAACGAAACGGGGTACATTCCGCGGGCCCTTTCTCGTTGTCGAGTGGACAGGAAGGGGTGGGGGAGCTAGGCCCCAAGAGACCAGTGAACACAAAGCGGTTTAGTTGGTTGGGCTACGTACGTTGAGCACAGCACGGCACAACACGGCACAGAGAGCAGGGTAGGGAGGGCAGAAGTAGTATACAGGGCAGGGGAAGATTTTTTTTCAAACCGAGTTGTTCTTCGTTTCGCTTCCCCCGCCCCTCCCCCCCCTCCCCCCCCCCCCCCCCCCCCCCCCCCCCCCCCCCCCCCCCCCCCCGAGTGTGAAGTTGTTAGTAACGCCTTTTGAAAGCTTACGCCGTGTGTGTGTGGGGGGGGGGGGGGGGGGGGGAGGGTGTGTGTGTGGGTGGGGGGGAGGGTGCGTGTGTTACTACGTGTGTGTGTGTGTGTGTGTGTGTGTGTGTGTGTGTGTGTGTGTGTGTGCGATCCTGATCGTGGTTTACCCGTGGACGTTCACAATCCATGTCTTTTTGAACCATTGAAGAAACGGAAAGAGATAACCGTAAGAGAAGACTTCAGATCAGTGAGAGCAAGTCTCGAGCTATTCAGTCCAGCGGCCGACCACTCAGGGTCACGTTTAGAGAGTACTTTTGTGTGT
>CM031621.1:62485308-62495308 GCA_018398815.1 Conus ventricosus
CAACATTCTTCACGGCAGGAGGCAGCAAATCATGGCCAAGAACAACAGTGCCACTCGAAACATGCAGGCAGAGTCTGCTGGATGGGGCAGATGACTGGGAGTGCACTGCAGACCTCCAGAATGGAAGAGTCACCCAGAGATCATCAGCAAGAGTGGCATGAGACCAGACATAGTAGTCCACTCTAAGTCAACAAGCAGCTGATCATGATCGAGCTCACGGTGCCATATGAGAACAGAATGGAGGCAGCTCAAATCTACAAGACTGAAAAGTATGCTGATCTGGCAAACAGCCTGAGGAGAGAAGGCTATCAGGTCAAAGTCCTCACTGCAGAAATTGGAGTTAGGGGATTTGTAGGAACGTCTGCATACAGCCTCATGAAACAGCTCTCAGTTGCAGGGAAGGAAAAAACCAGAGCCCTGAAAGCAATGGCAGAAGCGGCAGAGAGGTGTTCAAGCTGGATCTGGTCAAGGAGGAACAAAAGTGAACTTCATAAGGCTTAATTTCCCTACAAATATCAGGTGTCCCTGTGGCTCAGTGGTTAAAGCGCGAGTCATTAAGTAGAAAATGAGCATGTCCAGAGGGTCATGGGTTCGAATTCCCAGCCATGGCTCGTCCCAAGATGGGGGAAAAAAAAAGGGGCAGCAGAGGGACATCCGGAGTCATGAACCGGGTGTGGCCCAACCCCCCTAGAGTGTCAGGAGATAAGGGCCGAAACACTTGCTTGAAGGGGGCTTCTCTTCTGAGGACTCTCTGCTGCCACGCTCTCCACGAGTTTCTTTCTACTGATGCATGGGTAAACATTGACTTCCGGGAATAGGCCGGAGGACGTCCGGGAAAGACCGGAGGACACTGGGAAAGACCAGAACCAAGGGCTCTGTGGGCTGGCTCCCCACTTTGCCTTAAACATGTGGCTACTAAAAATAAAAGGAAAAGATGCTCCCAGGATTCACCGAAAGGGGGAGAGAATGATGAATCCATCGGTGCTAAACCAATCACGACTGCAAATCCCAAACGGACAAAGAACATGGCCCCAAATGGAATATCCATGTGTCTGTGGAAAGCGTTTCGCTACCACCCGTGGCTTTGAAGATCCACAGAACAAAGATGGATGGATGTGTGAAGACTCATCTGAATGAGCAGCAGCGCACTGCATCAGCAGATAAGACGTCGGAAGACCAAGGCCAGGATTTAAACCACAGTCCCAAAAGGGACATCCACGCTGTTGGTTCGGATGAGGAATTTGCACAGGCCCTCGATGCAGGCGCCTGAAACTCAAACCTGCCACGAGCAAACGAAACTGAAGATTGGGAGAAACTGGATGCAAAATCGTCCAAAGACTCGATGCACTGATAGGGAAAAGCACCCTGGAACAAACTACCCACATATGGGGACATTGTGTATGCCACATGTAGAGACGCCTATGGAGAAAAAAACTACCCAAAGAAAAAAACACCTCCAAAGAAATCCAGACGCCAAGAAAAGATGGACAAGATCAGAGTCCAAAAGAACAACCTCAAGAAGCAAATGAAGACCGCATGCCAGCTGAAAAAACAAGGCTTGGAAAAACTGTGGGAAGCCCTGAAAGAAAAACACAGCGCCCTCAGCAAAGCGGAATCTGCGAGGAAGAGGAAGAGCAAAAAGAAGAAGACACAAGAGCGCTTCTTCAGAGACCCATTCCAGTTTGCCAGAACACTGTTTGAGCAGCCAAAATCTGGGACCCTAAGTATGGACAAAGGAGTTCTTGAGCAGCATCTGAGGAAAAACATACTCTGACTCACAGAGCAAAGCACCACTGTCAACCTCGGGTGATGTCGATGGAGGAAAGGACTAGCGCACAGCCCAAACACACTCACAGCTTGCTTACAATCTCATTCATATATCATGCATTCGTCACATCAAACCCTAGTAAAGTCTATAACTTTACTACACATGATCATTAGAACGAAACATCAATGCATATGGGTCAAATGAAATAAAACTTCTCTCTTTCCTGAACTTCACAAATCTTTATCTAAAACATCATTAACTAACCCGGGTATAAATAATTTCTACTTTACCTGGCCAGGTGATCTTAACTATTCACGAATCACTGTCTTTTCTTTTTTTTCTTTTTCTTTCACTGTCACTTTCACAACACGACACGACTGCCGGCACTGGTGTTGGTTGATGGCGCCTGGTCAGGTGAGACTGTTGGCGTTGGTCTGTGGTTCTGCTTGGCGAAGTGACGCTGCCAGGTATGAGGTCGAACCCCGGTTAGGGTAGAACAGTGACTATCAACATCGATCTGTTCTCCTTTCTTTCTTCCTGCATTAACGCATTGCACTCTCTCTCTCTCTCTCTCTCTTCTAGTCTGCTCTTATCAAATGGACATGGTTGCTTTTCTTTTCTTTTTTTCTTTTCTTTCTTTTCTTCTTCATAAATTAGCAACTCTCTCTCTCTCTCCACATCTCTCCTCAGTCCTTCCTCTGCAGACTATCTCATGCTAATCTCTCAACTTGGTTCTCTTCTCTCCTCCCCTCTTCCTCTCTCTCTCTGCCCTTCTCTCCTGCAGAGCTCCACTCAGAACCTCTCTCTCTCTCTCTCTCTCTGTTCGTTCCCCCCTCGTTCTCTCCTCTCTTCATCCCTCTGCCTTTTCCCTCGTGCAGAGACTACACCTAAAAACCTCCTCATCTCTCTGTCTCTGTTCGTTCTCATCTCCTGCCTTCCTGTAGGCGAGAGCCTACTCTCCCGAACTTCCCTCTCCCTCTCTCTCTGTCTGTTCGTTTTTCCTCCCTTCTCTCTCCCTCACACATTCCTTTATGCTCTAACCCCGTGTCCAAGGGCCAGTACCATTGGTCAGTATTTTTACCGCCCTGACACCCGAAGTTATCCCCTCTAATTCCATTGGATGTTCAAATCATGACAGTCCCGTCTACACGCCTTACTCTCTGTGTGGTTCAATTGGTCATTTAATTGATTAGCTAGATTTCACCCCCACCACACACTACCTTCTCCCCTTTCCTACTTGACTGGCGCCGTGTGGCTTAGGTCGTGGACACTGGTCAATTCTAAAGTGGCTAGCTGAGTCTGGGTGGGCGCCATGACGTCTGAGTAACAATGACGCTGGTTCCACAAAGTGGCTAGATGAACCTGAGCTCGGCCTGCGACTCGTCTCGCTAGACATCGAGGCGTCGGTCAAAGCCGCTTAGTCGTTCTCTGGCGGGACAGAACGTCTTTTGTGGAGCCTCTCCCCTATGCTTAATTGGCCGGACCCGACCTATGGCCCCGTCTTTCTGGCGCCTAGAATGTTTGAGTTTGGACTTATGCCCAGTTGGAGTGGCCGACGACTGACCACACTTCGGTTGTGCTGAATTTTGACCGTGACAATTTCCCCCTTGCAAAAGACTATGCACCGCATTGTCTCAAAACAACGGTACAAAAAAGACAACAACCGAATTTGCTGACACACAGCTACACGCGCAAAGTTTAAAAAAATACTTTACAACCAAGGGTTTATAATTAAAAAATTATATCATTAGTGAATACCACTCCAATGAGTTATCTTTGGGACGTGCGCTCTTGCGTTATTTCAACTCTTTTTATAACGACCTCTGTGCGCACTTATGCAATTCCCCTACCTGCGGATTTGCCATATCTTCTCTTCACAATTCTTATGAAAAGCACAATATAATATGATCACGATCCATGACACTTCACTGAGGGATCTCCATCCTCACTTATTGCAAATAATGCATCATACACAAGCGACTGTATGCTCCAAGCGTAACTACATTCACATGAACAAGTCTCACAAAGAAATATGAACAAGTCTCACACAAAAAAAAATATGAACCATAGCCAACTGGGAATGAACCCATATCCAATCAACATAACTGTGATCAACACAATTATCAACAAAGCACCGCGGATATGACTGACTTCCTCTGAGTTGCAGCTTGCTAGACTACACGGCTTTAAATAGTCAGCTCCGACATTCTGCCGACCGGGAATGTACTGCACTCGGTACCTGTAGGGCTGCAGTGCCATTGCCCAACGTAGAACCCTGCTGTTTTTCAGCTGTCCCTCCTGCGGGAATTTGAGTGGTTGGTGATCTGTCTCTATCACGAACTCTTTCCCATACAAGTATATTGTGGAACTTCTGCACGGCCCACACGACAGCTAAACACTCCTTCTCCACCGTTGCGTACCCTTCTTCACACTTTGTCAACTTCCTGCTAGCTATCTCACAGGAAACTCGACCTCTTCATGCTCCTGCAACAATACTGCACCTACCCCACCGCCTGATGCATCTGTCCGAAACAAAAATGGTATTGGACATATCTGGTAGCTTCAAGATGGGACGGGAACCTAGTCTTTCCAACACCGTCTGCAGTGCTTGCTCTGCAGCGTCTGACCATTCGACCACTGCCGGTTTCCTGCCTTGACCAAATCACTGAGAGGACTCGTGATTGCAGCAAAATTTGGGACAAACTCCCTATAGAACCCAAAAAAACCTAGCAGACTCCTGACTTCTGTTTGGTCTTTGGTCTCTCTGAATTCATCATCTTCTCCACCTTTCCCTTTCTGGCTGCTTTGTGTCACCTCCGACAACAAAACCCAGGAACTCCTACTGTCTAGCCCTTCATACAGTGACACGTCCCTGTATGACTCTTCTCCTGGAAAAATCAGGCACCAAAATCTCCCCTTCTTCTGCTGGGTCTCCTTCACCTCATCAATGATTGCTGCTGCGCCTATGTGCTGAGTCTCACGCTGAATATGTTTGCGGAGAAAATTCGCATGGAAAAGTTTTAGTTTCCCATTCACATCAATTCGGTAATCCCGACCGACCTTTTCAGTGATGGTGAATGGTCCTTTCCAATGCATCAGCAGCTTGTTGTGCCCCGTGGGAAGCAGTACCAGGACTTGATCTCCCGCCTTGAGGGATTGCTTCCTCGCCTTCCTGTCATATTGCTTCTTCTGAACGACCCTAGCCTTCTGCAAACTTCCCTTTGCAACCTTACATGTCTCATACCTGTGCCCACCTTTGGAACAGGGGGAGATTGGGCCAATCAGATCGACGGCCACTCTCCTGAATGGTGTGTCAATTAAGGGGGATGTTTAAGAGGCGCCTTCCTCTTCACCCCTCTTGTGGCTGACCTTTGACACACATCACATGACATACAGAAACGCTTGATGTCTGCCATTGCTCCTGGCCAATGAAAGTCATCAAAGACTCGGTCAGCCGTTTTACCGGTGCCGAGATGACTCGCCATGAGCGACTCGTGACCCACTGACATGACAGTGTCACGATAACATGCTGGTACTCTAACTGAGTGGTCACCTTACCTGTCTTCCCTTGGTGAACACTCGGTACAACAGCCCGCCCTTCACAAGAATTCTGTCTCACCTCCTCTAACCTCCTGTTTCTCTCCACCTCTTGCCAACTCCCAAGACTTCACGAGCGAAGGGTCTTGTTCCTGTGCAGCCCTAAACTCATCAGGCGACACATCTATGCCTGACTTCCTTCCTGGAACAACTAACGGTTTACAACCTTTTCCTCCTTCTTGCTCCGTGTTTGAACTGCTGCCCCTGTAGCAGTCAACAACTCAGGATCCCCTGGATCCCTTGCACCTGGAATATTTCCAATGATCAGATCGTGAAGGGGTTCTCCATCACCAACGCAGACAACTCGCCTGAGAAGTAAGGGGTACGTACTTCTATCTTAGCAACTGGAAACTCCCTCACAGTGCCATCGATTAGAGTACAGGTCTGGATTTGCCCTGTCAAATCCCCTTTATCGACCAGCGTTGTTCGTACTACCCGCATGAACAACCAGTGTCTCGTAACACTTTCACCTCTGCTGGCCAATCCACCCTTCTTCCATGGTAACGAAACCACTCAGCCTAGTGCCCTCTATCCTGACACTGACTGCTGTCCAGTGCTAGCCATAGGCTGCACTTCACCCTCTTCAGACTGAATCCCTTTTGGTTCCACTGCAGGTCGTTTCCCTTGACGACCTTATCCACCTCTTGCAAGGCTGCTGCCTTCTGGAACCTCATGCGACAATCCTCGCCACATGTCCCTTCTTGTGACAAATGAAACACCTAATGTCCTTTGCCCTTCCTTCTGCCCCACCACTGGGTTTGCAGACTTTGCAGAAAACTCCCCCAGTCTCCTTGCACTCTTCTCACCTGTGCCTAGCACCTGTTTCTCCTGCAACTTAGTGCCCAAACGTGCCTCTCTATACACCTCTGCGAACTTCAACAACTCTCCTGCTGTCTCTGGCTGTCTCTCTTTCAAATGTATGGTTAACTCAGGGCCGCAACCTGACAAAATCTGTTCTTTCATAACTAGCTCTTTTTAATTCAGTGAACTCCTTTTTCGTCCCACTCAACTCTAACCCTTTCTCAAAATAGTGATCTAGACGTTTCACCAAACTGAGTGTACGTTTTTCCCCCGCTTGCAATTTAGCTGAACGAAATTTCTTCCTGAACCCCTCCTCTGTGAGGTCAAACCCTTTCATCAACGATTCCTTCACAGCGCCGAAATCAGACTGTTGTTCCGCTGGTAACGCAGTGCAAATCGGCAATGCCTTACCCGTCAGTAACGCGACAATAATGATGCCATCTCTGGAGGCAACCCTGAACTGGTCGCAACGTTTCGAAAACGACTGATTTATGCATCACTCGGAATCGGTTCCTTCAGAGATTTTGCAACTTGGGCTCGGGGGGATAGCTGCGCACAGAGTCACTGGAAGTGAACTTACCATCATCGGTGGTCTCCCTTTGTATCTCACCTTTTTCCAGCTCTAAATTGAACTTTATTCTTTCTGTCCTGGGCGTCCCTTTTTCTTTCTGTTTCCTGCTTCATTCTGTCTGTTTCATCCTAGCCTGATTATTTATTAGCCTGAATCCTTTATTTTCTATTTCTTGCTCTTCCTTAGCTTTTCCCGCTCGCGCTATTTCCACATGCGACGCGGACTGTCTTTCGCTGCGTTCATCTCTTTCCATCTTTTGTTGATTTTCAACAAATGCACGCAACTCATCCTCCTGAGTTAACCTAATCCGAGCGGACGCTCACAAGTTGTTCAATAGGGGTGTTCTTTTCTTCGCCATGTATCTCTTTCCTTTTTTTTTTTTTTGATACAAGATTTTACTACTAGACAGCCAATTGTGTGTTTCCGACACGAGGGAGTAATAGCACAAATCCTATGAAATGATAATATTAGCTTGGGACTAACGTAATTAGTTTTTATAAGACGCCCAGGCCTGTCCCAATACTATGAGAGCGAATTATAGGATATCTGTGCGAAATGAGTACTCTGGGGACTGAAAGAGCCAAGCATCGTATTTACTAATATTGGAAGCATGCAAGCATAGTATTTAACTATCTTGGGAACATAAGTAAGGAAACCCCTTGTCTTTAGGATTACAACACATGAATCCCACCCAGTTCTCTCTGAGGAGACGGTGAAACAATTATAATAAAATGGGCCAGAATATCCTGGGAGGTCGCACTAAATTGTCAACCTCGGGTGATTTCAGTGGAGGTAGGGAACTAGCGCAACAGCCCAATCCACACTCACAGCTTGCTTACATTCTCATTATATATAATGCATTCGTCCATCCAACCACTAGTAAAGTCTATAACTTTACTTATACATGATGCATAGAAAGAACATCATTGCATTTGGAATCAAATGAACATGAAACTTCTCTCTTTCCTGAACTTCACAAATCATTACTAAAAACATCATTAACTATCCCGGGTATAAAGGATTTCTACTTTCTGGCCAGGTGATCTTAATTATTCAAGAATACTGTTTTTCTTTTCCTTTTCTTTTTCTTTTTACTGTCCTTTCACAAAACGGGACAGACTGCCGGCACTGGTGTTGGTCTCGATGGCGCTCTGTCCAGGTGAGACTGTTGAGCGTTGGTCTGTGGTTCTGTTTGGGCGAAGTGCGCTGCCAGGTATGAGGTCGAACACCGTTTAGCGGCTGAACAGTGGACTTCAACATCGATCAGTTCTCCTTTCTTTCTTCCTGCATTAACGGCATTGCACTCTCTCTCTCTCTCTTCTTTCTAGTCTGCTCTTATCAAATGGACATGGTTTGCTTTTCTTTTCTTTTTTTCTTTCTTTCTTTTCTTCTTCAAAATTAGCATCTCTCTCTCTCTCTCCACATCTCTCCTCAGGTCCTTCCTCTGCAGACTATCTCATGTAATCTCTCAACTTGTGTTCTCTTCTCTCCCTCCTAATCTCTCTCATCTATCTGCCCTCTCTCCTGGCAAGCTCCACTCAGAACCTCTCTCTCTCTCTCTCTCTCCTGTTCGTTCTCTCCTGTTCTCTCCTCTCTTCATCCCTCGCCTTTTCCTCCGCGCAGAGACTACACCTAAAACTCCTCATCTTCTGCATCTCTGTTTAGTTTCATTCACCTGCTTCCTGTAGGCGAGAGTACTCTCCGACATTCCCCTCTCCCTCTCTATCTGTTGGTCGTTTTTTCCTCCCTTCTCTTCTCCCTCACACATTCGTTATGGCTCTAACCCCGTGTCAAGGGCCTGTACCAGGGTCAGTTTTTGACCGCCCTGACACCCGAAGTTATCCCCCTCTAATGCCATTGGATGTTCAAATCATGGACAGTCCGTCTACTAGCCGTATCTCTGTGCGTGGGCAAATGGTATATATTTGATTAGCTAGTTTTCACCCCCCACTCCACACACTACCTTCTCCCTTTCCTACTTGACTGGCGCCTGTTTGTGGCTTGGTCGTGGACATCGGGTCTATCATAAGTGGCTAGCTGAGTCTGGGTGTGGCGCCATGGACGTCTGTGTAACTTGACGCCGTGGTTCCACAAGCAGAAATGGCTAGATGAACATGAGCTCGGCACGGCGAACTTCGCGTCTCGCTAGACATCGAGGCGTCGGTCAAAGGCAGCTTAGTCGTCTGGCGGCAGGAAACGTCTCAGTGGAGCCTCTCCCTAATGCTTTAAATGGCCGGACCGACATATGGGCCCGTCTTTCTGGCGCTAGAATGTTTTTGAGTTTGTAGACGTATGTCCAGTGGAGTGGCCGCGACTGACCAACTTCGTTGTGCTGTATTTTGGACAGTGACAACCACTCGACATTCTTGATCTGGGCCGTGTGGCCCAAACCAACCCTGAGGAACTGTTCAATGGCAAATGACATCCACGTTGGCGGAAATCAAGATGGTGGTCGCAAAGCCAGAGCCAAATCATCACCAGGGCCAAACGGAATACCTTACCAGCTTTACAAGAAATGTCCAAGGTGCTGGAGTGGCTCCACAGGCTGCTGACGATCGGCTTAGCGGAGAAACCAGAAGATCAGCGGCCCGTGGATGCGGCAGATGAGTGTAACAGCCCCAAAGGCCAAACTCAAGTGAAATCAGCCCAGTTCACGGCCAATATCCACTACTGCTCGTCGAAGGAAAATCTTCTCTCTGTCATGGCAGCAAGGTGACACTAAGTACCTGATCGGAAAAAAAGTACTTGGATTGTGTCAGTCCAGAAAGGTGGCAGCCAGCGCGTGGCGGCTGTGGTATAACACGCACAATGATCAGGGACGCAATCAAAAAGCATAAACCAGAAAAAGGGAGACTGGACGTAGTGTGGCTCTGTCTAGGCAAACGCATATGGATCTGGCACCATGAGATGATACAGTTGGCTCTTGAGTTTGTACCATGTGCCAAAGAAATCCGCGACATGTCAAGAAGTACTTCATTGGCTTCTCAAATGCGGTTCTCTACCAAGGAGTACACAACTGATTGGATCAATTGGAATGGGGGCATTGCAATGGGCTGTGCAATTTCCGATACTGTTCGTGATGGCATGGAACTCATCTTGATAGTGCAGCCAACAAACAACGCGTGACAAAAAGACCTGGCGATGGATACTAGATGCCTCCTCTCAAGGCTTCATGGGATGACAACTACAGTGATTTCATCCAGAGAGACGAGACACGTCATGTGCTGGGAGAGGCTGGAAGAATTAGTGCCTCATCCAGAATG
>CM031621.1:62505308-62515308 GCA_018398815.1 Conus ventricosus
GGTGTTTCTCAGAGATCCTCTCACGTCGTCATGGTGTTTCTCATAGATCCCCTCACGTCGTCATGGTGTTTCTCGGAGATCCTCTCACGTCGTCATGGTGTTTCTCAGAGATCCCTTCACGTTGTCATGGTGTTTCTCAGAGATCCGCTCACGTCGTCATGGTGTTTCTCAGAGATCCCCTCACGTCGTCATGGTGTTTCTCAGAGATCCCCTCACGTCGTCATGGTGTTTCTCAGAGATGCCTTCACGTTGTCATGGTGTTTCTCAGAGATCCCCTCACGTCGTCATGGTGTGTCTCAGAGATCCCTTCACGTTGTCATGGTGTTTCTCAGAGATCCCCTCACGTCGTCATGGTGTTTCTCAGAGATCCCTCACGTCGTCATGGTGTTTCTTAGAGATCCCCTCACGTCGTGTGTGTGTGTGTGTGTGTGTGTGTGTGTGTGTGTGTGTGTGTGTTGTGTTGTGTTGTGTTGTGTGTGTGTGTGTGTGTGTGTGTGAGGGGGTGCGTCTGTATATATATATATATATATATTTATATATATATATATATATATGTGTGTGTGTGTGTGTGTGTGTGTGTGTGTGTGTGTGTGGTATTTTGTCACAAACCACAAATTTGTCAGTCTGTGAATAATTGAGGAACACAAACTCTGGCCCGACGACAACAGATTGGACTCGGCTCATCACCATCAAATGACTGTGACCTGTACCACGAGAGCGCGCTCCCTTTGAAAGTTTCCCAAACAAGTTGAAATCAGACTTTTCTGAAACAAATGTCCACGATGGCGAAGCATGTGAAGGATTGTGCCTTGAAGAGAAGAAAAACTCGTTCAGTCTGTACCCTTGGAAATTAGCTTGCTTGGGGAGGATTAATCCTAGTTTTCCAGAAAAGGGTGTGTAACTTTACCATGCCCTGAGAGGGATTTGAAAAATACTTTTTTTTATTTATTTATCTGGGTGTTTTTAAGGCGAAGGCGAAGTAGATTTGGTGAATGAGAGAAGCAGGTCAGTGGTTAGTGTGTATAAATATTATTTTCATCACTGTTAGTGTTGTATTGGTGTACGCATGCGATTTGTGTTCGCCGTTGGTGTTTTTTTTTTTTTTCGTTTTCTTTTTTTCCCCAAGATCTTTCTTCAACTGTTGCGAACAGCAGAACATCCAATAAAAGGCTATCCGAATGACGTAATGATAATAATAGAAATGATAATAATGATGACAATAATAATAGTAAGAATAATAATAATAATAATAATAATAATGATAACAGTAATAATAATAAGTGATAATAATAATAATAATAATATAGTAATTATACTGACTTCCATAAAAAAAACGCGAAAACAAAACAAGCTGAAGGTTGGGGGCGAATTTTATTAGTCACAATTGTACAGAGTGGAAGCGAGAATTCAACGTGATTTGATTCATTACACCGGTAATGTGTGAAAATGTCATCAGCAATATGTCTTTTGTGTGGAAAATCCAAGGTCACGTGACAAACCAGCTTGAAGTCCTAATACCATGTGTGGCCACCATTTGCATGGACAACTGCTTGACACCTGCGGCTCATTGAGTGGACCAGGTGGTTGATGCGTCCCCTTGGCACACCAGCCCACACATGGACGATGGCCTAGTGAAGTTGAGCCGCTGTTGCTGGTCGTGGACGCAGGAGGTCCAACCGTCTGCCAAGTTCATCCCAAAAATGTTCTATTGGGTTTAAATCGGGACTGAGGGCTGGCCAGGGCAGCACATTGACGTTATGCTGAAGAAATTGCTGGGTGGCCCTGGCGGTGGGTGGTCTTGCATTGTCCTGTTGGAATGTCCAGTTTGGGTGTTGCGCAAAAAAAGGAACGACATGGGGTCTGAGCACCTGGTGGATGTAGCGCTGTGCATTGACACCCTGTCCGCGACCAGGGCCAATGTTCTGAAAGATGACTGGTCCTATGGCGTGGTTAATGCCAATTGCACCCCATATCATAACGCTCGGGCCTCCCCAGGGGTTCCGCTCTACCAAATGGGAGTCAGCATAGCGTTCACCAGGTCGACGTCATATTCTGGCACGACCGTCAGCCATGTCAATACAAAAACGGCTCTCATCTGAGAACAGTATGCGTCCCCACTGCTGCCTGCCCCAGTTGATTCGGGTTTGTGCCCACTGCAGCCTGTCCTGCCGGTGTCTTGGTGTCAGTACCGGACCTCTGTGAGGACGCCTACATGCCAGCCCGTTCTCCTGAAGACGCCGCCGCACAGTGTTGAGGCTGATTCGTTGCTGGAGATTCCCAGGCACCTGTCGAGCCGTGTTAGCGGCCGTTTGCCGCCTTTCCCGCAGATGGGTTCGAACAAGATGGCGATCCTCTCTTGGTGTGGTGACCCGAGGACGGCCTGGCCGGGGACGATCATCAGTGGTACCAGTGACTCGCATGCAGTGCTGCAGACGATAGATGGTTGAGATGTGGACGTTAAATATGTTGGCGACCTGCCTGGCATCCACACAAGCCTCCAGATGGCCTAGGGTACGATTGCGTTCCTCTGCTCGTAGTCTTGGCATCTCTGTAGCGCTCAGACGGCAAGTCGTTACCTGAACCTTGTAGCGCGGCTTTATAAAGGCTGCATGCCTGCGTACTTGTCGCTGGTTAACTTTGCTCTGCATGGTGTGCACGTGCCTCACATGCAGCAACCAGTTTGCCATTTTTGTTGACCCTCCAATGCCGGGAATGATGTGTTGCTCACACAATTTTTTCACTGCACGTTAGTCTTGGACCCAAACAACTTGCACAATGGTTCAATATTGTATATTCACCCCTTTTCACCCGAAAAATAGCCTTTAAATTTTTCGCATTTTTTATGGAAGTCAGTATATAATAATAATAATAATAATAATAATAATAATAATAATAATAATGATAACAATAATGAATTTGAATAACGACAATGAGGATGAGGATGATCTTGACAACAACCACTACAACAAACCGTAAAAAAAAACCCAAAAACCGTTTCTTCTGTAAAAGACATGCTCTCTCTTTCTGGACCATCGTTCTTCGTGTCCACGAGCACCGTGAAAAGTCAACTTGACACTGGAGTTCCCTGGACCCCCCCCCCCCCCCCCCCCCCCACCCCCACCCCCAACAAGGGCGTTGCCTTGGTCTGAGCCTGAAGGGAGGAGGCTAGCAGTCACAGTGTGAGACGTGGAGATCAGAACTAGTCGAGCACAGCGCCTTCTTTGGCCGCCACGAACCACTTCGGGCAACCACCGTCACACGACGGAAGATGGCATGGTTTGGCCACGTCATTCGTCACAACACCCTCTCTAAAACCATACTCCAAGGTACCCGTTTTGAAGGAGGGCGCCAGACGAGGACGGCAGAGAAAGAGCTGGTCCGAAAAGATAGAAGGATTGGACCAACATGACCATGCCAGATCTCCTCACGACATCTGCCAACAGAAGAGCCTGGAGAGAAGCGGCGGCTGCCTCATCACGTCCCCTCCAACGACCCTAGCGGTCAGGGGAATGACTTACTGACTGACTGACTGAGCTTCATGCACCAATGAAAACGCCCCCCCCCCCCCCCCCCCCCCCCCCCCCCCCCCCCCCCCGCCCTGCTTAGGCCCGGGGTACGATAAGGACATCAGAGGGGTACCCTTCAAGAGAAATGCTCTAATAGATACACACACACACACACACACCACACACACACACACACACACACACACACGCACACACACATACATGCACGCCCGCGCGCGCACACACACACACGCACGCATACGCACGCACGCACGCACGCACGCACGCACGCGCGCACGCACGCACGCGCGCGCGCGCACGCACGCACGCACACGCACGCACACGCACACACACAAAACCACAGCCTCGAGCTTTCTGCTCAGACGCTTTCTTATGACACTGATGATGATCACAGGTGTTAGTACAGTGCAGATTTTTGGAGTACAAATAAATCCACACACACTCACACACACTCTCTCTCTCTCCTCTCGCTCGCTCTCTCTCTCTCTCTCTCTCTCTCTCTCTCTCTCTCTCTCTCTCTCTCTCTCTCTCTCTTACACACACACACACACCACTGCCATGAACTTTTGTTTAAACCGCTTGCTTAATGAATGACACTGATTATAATCGCAGGTGTTTGGGAGGAACGGTGCAAAATTGGGCTTTCATGCTTCTTTCAAGACCCAGTTTTTGTAGGGTTTTTGTTTTTTCCTTTTTTTTCTTTTCTTTTTTTTTTCTTTCTCCCGTGATGATTTTGCTTTTGACTTTCTTCCATCCACCTTCTTCCAGGGACCTAGGGTATGAAAGGATTTCTGGAGGAGAGTGTTCGGTGGTGTGGGGGGGGGGGGGGGGGGGGGTGTACGTTTCGCACTGTAAGCTTACCTGCCTAGCGCCTGGATGTGTGTGTGTGTGGGGGGGGGGGGGGGGGGGTGGGGGGGGGGGGGAGGGGGGACGGAGAGGGGGCGGAAGATTCGTGTTCTATTATTATTATTAGTCGTGGGAGTTAGGAGAGTTGTCTGTCTGTGGTGGGAGGGAGAGGAAGATGGAGGGGTGGGAGGGAGGGGGGGAGGGGGGGTGTTACCAGCTGAAGGGGGGGATGATGCTTGCTTGTGGGGTTTCTGTCGCGGCGTTTTCCCTCCCTGTCCCTACCGGACAATCTGTCTGTCTGTCTGTCTCTGTCTCTCTCTCTCTGTGACTCTCACTGACTTTCTGTCTCTCTTTCGTCTCTCCCTTACTCTCTCTCTCTCTCTCTCTCTCTCTCTCTCTCTCTCTCTCTCTCTCTGTGACTCTCTCTCTCTCTCCCTCCCTCTCCCTCTCTTCTCTCTTACTCTTTCATTCCTTGTCCTTGAGAGAGGTTCTTTCTTCTCTTCTCCTCCCCCCCCCCTCTTGTATCTCTCTCCTGTCTTGTCTCTCGCCACCATGCAGCCAGTTTCTCCGCTGTAGTTTTTGTCTTTCTTTTTCCCCTCTCTTTTCTCTCACTTCCTATGACTGTGGGATTCGGAAGAAAGCACCACTGGTGTGTTGGTAGTCTGAGCGACTGTAGGATTCCGGAAGAAGTACCACTGGTGTGTTTCTAGTCTGAGCGACTGTGGGATTCCGGAAGAAAGTACCATGGTGTGTTTCTAGTCTGAGCGACTGTGGGATTCCGGAAGAAAGTACCACTGGTGTGTTTGTAGTCTGAGCGACTGTGGGATTCCGGAAGGAGGCGGGGGAGGAGGAGGAGGGGAAGGGAGGCTAAGGAATAATGAGCTTATGTCTGACATACTTGAGAGGGGAGGGAGGGGAGGGAGAGAGATTCACACGATTCACGATATTTTATTGTCATTACCATTACGGTCTAATGACAAGGGGGGTAACAATACACTCAAAAAGTAACGTTGCTGACATATGAAATCAATAAACTTATCTCAACAAAACTTCAATCAGTTATAATAATCATTTAATCACATAAGTACATATCCCAAGCACTCATCCACCAGCCTACCCCAAATTTTACACACACACACACACACACACACACACACACACACACACACGCACGCACGCACGCATGCACGCACACACACACACACACGCACAAACACACATACACACACATCACACATACTCGCACGCGCGCGCGCACACACACACACACACACACACACACACACACACACACACACACACACACACACACACACACAGATGCTCTCGCACACACGCATACTCGATGCAGACATACCCACACACATACACACCTGCCCAAACCCCTGCATACACACATATTCACACGTGGATAAACACGCACGTACACGCAATCAAGAATACATGAAATTCGACCATCCACTTTATCATATGGTAACTGAACATTCACTTCTATCTTCGTCATATTAATGGATTATGCTTTATATTGAGTTAATCTTTTTTTTTCCCGCAATTTCTGGGCCTCGATAAATTTTGAAACTGTTTTGGTAATCATTTCGTATTTAAAAGTAAAATTTGATTTTAACATTATGAGTTTGAGCAAAATTCCGTATGAAAAAAACCCAACTTTTGTTTTTTAATTTTACTTATCCTGACAGTGGAAAGAAATTGTTTTTCTTCTAAACCTCTAACCACACATGGGGCTTTGAAGTTTTGAAAAACCCCTTTGGCATTTCCAAATCTTTTCTTTGTATTCTTTTTCCGGAGTTTTGAATCTTATCGAGCAAAAATTAACCCTTTATGCCATTTGTTGATTTTTAATATTTAGAACTTTTCATTTTTGAAAGGGGAAAACATTTTTTAAAAAAAAATAAAAAACCCAACTGTTTTTTTCCCATTGTTCCAATGGGCCGAATCCCCAGTTTTGTTTTTTTTACGTTTTTCATTATCAAGTTAAATTGTTTTTTTTTAAACCCCTTGAAATTTAATTTTTCTTTTCATTTTTTTTTCAAACCCCCCCAAAAACATATTCTTTTTCCTTTTCCGGGTTTTCCCAATTTAATTTACTTTTTTTTCCTTGATTCCCCAAATTCTCTTTTCCTTTTTTTTTGTTGTTTTTTATCCAAAATTGGGCTTTGTTTTTTGAACAACAAAAGGACGGGGGCTATTTATACTTTTTTAACATTTTAAAGGAAAAATAAACAAAAGGTTTTTTAAAAGTGGAATCCCCCCGGTTTTCTTCCCATTTTTGCAAAAAGAAAATTTTTTTTTGGAAATTAAAATTTTTCAAAAATTTAAGGGGAAACGGTTTTTTTTTAGCAAAAATTTGTAAATTTTTTCCCCCTTTTCCCCTTTTTGAGCCCCCAAACCCAACATATTTCAAACCTTAAGAAAAAGAATTTTAGGTTTCTTTTGGAGTTTTTTTCTTATTTTTTTTTCCCAAAAATTTTTTTAGATTTAACTTTCCAAATTTTTAAAAATTTCTTTTTACTTTTACTTCAAAATTTTAATTTCACCCTTTTCCCCCTTTTTTAATGCCCCCTTTAAGGTTTTAAAAATTAATCTTTTTTGAAATTTTAAATTCTTTTTTTTTTTTTGTTGACAACTTTTTTTTCTTCATTTTCCTTTAAAAAATTTTTAAAGCCTGGGAAAGGTTTCCCCTTTTTCTTCTTTATTTTTTTTTTATTATATTGCTTTTAAATTTAAAAGATTTGGTTTTTTCTTTTCTAGGGTTTAATTTGGGGGTTTTTGGGGGGCCCCCTTTTTCGGGGGGAAAAAGGAGGGAAAAGGGGGGGGGGTCACAAAAAAGGGGCAAAAAATTTTCCCCTTCGGGAGAATTAATTGCCCGGGGGAATTTCCCTTATTTTGTTTAATTTTTTCCATTTTGAAAAAAAAAAATTGGGGCTGGCAAAAACCTTTTTTCTCCCTTTTTACAGCAAAAATAATTTAAAAAAATTATTTTCCAGGCCAAGCCGCCAAAATTAATCCGAATTTGGAAAAAAAGGTTTTACAACCCCTTTTAAACGAAACAGGTCCAAGTATTTTTAAGTTTTTCAAAAATCAAGGGCCCTTTCCCCCTTTTAAAAAGGGGTTTCAACATTTTGGTTTTATATTGATTTTAGTTTTTTTTGTTCATATGGGTTTTTTTTGTTACGGGAATATTGTGTTTTTAAAATTTTGGGTAAAAGAGAAACTAAAATTTTTGGTTAAAACCCTTTGCGGGTTTCTTCTAAAATTTTTCCCTTCTTTTAAAGGCCCATTTTTGAATAATCTTTTGTTAAATTTTTTGGGAGTATTCCCAACTTTGTTATTAGGGGCTAGGGTTTTGGTTATCCCCCGTTTTTTTTTGGGGTTGGGGATCCCTTTTTTTTTTAAATTGGTTTTTTTAATAAAATTTAGCCCCATTCAAATTTGGAAAATTTTTGTTTGTTTTTCAATTTAAAAGCTATTTAAATAAGCGAAACAAATAGTAAAAATTTTTGTTCAAATTTTGTTTCTTTTAACTTTTTCCCCCAACAATTTATCCCCAGGCCCCCAGCATTTTTCCCTGCCCTTAAAATTTTTTCGGATCCCATCCATTACTTTTCTCTAAAAATTTGGGGGTTTTTGAACAAGGGCACAGTTACCCTCCCCATCCAGTGAAACATTTTTTCCCAGGGAACATATCTGTTTTAATTGAAAACTTCCCCAAAAAGTTTTCAAAACCATTTTTTAAGATGGAAAAATTTTCATTGAAAATTTAAAAGCTTTTCTTATTAAGGACCCTTAAAAAGCCCCAAAATGTTTTTGAATCTTTTTGTAGATTTCCCTTAATTTTTTTTGTTATTTTCCCAAATTTTAATTGCTTGGGGGTTTCTCTCAGTTTGATGTATTTACTTTTCGTGAAAATGCATTTTTACTTTTTTTTTTTTTTTTATCACAGCTTTTTTTCATCTCTGAAATCTTTTTTAGAAACCCTTTTTTAAACTACTGCTTTCTTTTTCTCCTTTTCAATTTAAAAACCAGTCATGCTTTTTATTCGCCCTTGCCCTCCCGGGGGACCATGCATGCACCCTCCCCTCCATTTTAAAGCATTAAAAAAAAAGGGTTTAAACTTTTTTTATAAAATTTTCCTTTTTGCGAAGGGGCTGACTTTTAAAAAATTTTTGGAATCTTTAAATTTAAGTTCTTTTCTTTATATTTATGGACATTTTTTTTTGCCCAAAACCCAAATTTTTTTCTTCCCCTTTGACTTTTTAAACCCTTTGGTTTTTTTCCCGGGGATTGGGTTTAAAGGGGTTGGAAAAACTTTTTAACAATTTCGATTGGCAAGTCCCCCACGTTTAAACCCACGGGTCACCAACATAAAAAATCAAATTCTCGGAAATTAAATAAATTGAATAAAAAAGTAATAAACCCTTTTCACCCTTTGGGGGATACAAAAGGAAAACCCCTTCCCCCCCCCTTTTTTTCCGTAAATAAAACCATTTAAAAAATTCATATCAAAAAAAAAAAAAATCCAGTAACTTTTTCCCCCAAAGCAAATTCACCCATATTTTTGAATGCCCTTTAAAAAAATGTCACCCTTTTCATACAAATCAAAATCACCCTAGGTAATATCTTCATGCTAAGATTCCCATCTAAAACCTTTTTTTGGAGCTTTTCATTCCCCCCACCATTTTACAAAAAATTTAAAATCCCTTTATTAAAAATTTTTCCCAAAGTAAAGCCCCCCTTCTAATAAAAGTACCCCCACCCCTTTGTTTAGCCTTTTCCCTTATTGAGGACCCTCCCTTTGGTTTGGTATTCCCAACCCAAAAAATTGTTTTCTTTATTCCCTAAAAAACAGTTTTTTTTTTTTTTAAACATTTGTATTGTCACAATTTATCTGAAATCTTTTACATATTTTTCTAAAACCTTTTTTTAAAAAAAGGTTTCACCCCCCCGAGTTTTTCCAGGGAAATAAAAATTTCTAGCTGAAACATAAAATTTCATTAATCATAAAAGAGGGCTTTTATAGTCAAAGGACGAACCTTAAAAAGGTTTTTCGGAAAGGGCGGGACAAAATCGAATTTTTTTAACATAATGTAAAAAAAGGGAAAATCACGTTTTTTTGGGGGAAACAAAATTTTTCCAACTTTATAATTTAAAGGGAAAGTTCCTTTGTTGGGATGGTTTGCCTGTCCTATTTCCCCTTTTTCAGGGCTTTTTTTCCACCCGAAACCCCTTTCCCCCCAAAATTAGGGGACTTGTGGACGGGTTTTGCAGGTACGTCGCATGCCTCTCTGTTTGTCGGGAAAAATCCGCCACGCCCCCGTTGTGTTCGCCCTTTTCCAGGGAGGGCCCGACCGTGGAGCCCGGGGGGGGGGCCCCCCCGGCCTCCCAAACCGGGGATCCAACGTGCCCCTCCCCCTTCGCCCGGGCTTGCACCCCCTTTCTTTCCCACTCCGTTGCCGTTTCGGGTGGGGGGACCGATCGGAGGGTGGGGGGGGCGGAAAAGGGAGGGGTTTAAACCCCCACCCTCACTGCCCCCTCCCTCTTTGGGTTTTCGGGGGGAAAGAAGCCTGCTGTTTTGCGTCACTCGCACGTTTTTGAACAGCCCCTTCCCA
>CM031621.1:62525308-62542808 GCA_018398815.1 Conus ventricosus
CCTCCCCCGCCCTCCCCCCCTCCCCCCTCCCCCGGGACTTCCCACAAACAACACTTTTCATGTATATTTCAGTGGAACCGTGAGAAGACATTACACTGTGGGTTTTCCGCGTTGGATGCGAAAGCGGATTATGTTTTACGTTGTGTGTGTGTGTGTGTGTGTGTGTGTGTGTGTGTGGTGTGTGTGGTGTGTGCGTGTGTGGTGGTGTTGCGTTGTGTATGTGCGTGTGCGTGCGCACGTGTATGCGTGCGTGCGTGTGCATGCGCATATGTTTTGTGTGTTTGTGTGTTGTGTGTGTGTGTGTGGTGTGTGTGTGTGTGTGTGTGTAGTGGTGGTGAATATTCACGGATTTGTTTGTTTGTTCGCGTGTTTGTTTTCAGTACGCCGGATTACCAGACTGTAAAAAGTGACATGAAAATCCCCGATGTACATCATGGCGGTAGCGGGGACCACGATGGAAACGTACACCATCCCCGCACTCTTGAACAGGGCATTTGTGACAGGGACCTAATAAATAAACCAGCACAACCCCCCCCCCCCCACCACCCACCCACCTCCCACCCCCTTACCAAGCCTTCAGCCCCTCCCCCCCCCTCTCCTGCGTCCACCCCTTCACCCCCTCACCTTCGCCTACTCCCCCCCCCCCCCCCCCCCCCCCCCCCGTCTCCCCCGCTGTCCTCCCAATCCGACAGACAGGTAGCGAGCTGTAGCAGTGATTAGGTAAAGTTCACAACTAATAGTTCGAGTCTCACCCTCTGGACATGAAAAGACTGAAACCGTGCTCCCTTCCCACCCACCTTCCCCTTACCTCCCCCCCCCTCCTCTCTCTCTCTCTCTCTCTCTCTCATCCCACCTACGTCCCTACTCCTCCATCCCTCCACCCCTCCCTCACCCTCGCCTCCACCACCACCTAACCCCCCACGCTCCCTACGTCTGTCCATAGAACACACGGACAAACATCTTTTTTTTTTCGGGGGGGGGGGGGGGGGGGGGATAGGGGGTTAGGGGTGGTGGTGGTAAGGGGGGGGGGGGGGGGGGTGTAGTACGTAAACTCATGATGTGATTGAAACCATTGAAACGCTCCCGAGTAGACTGTTTCACATCGAATAAGAATGAAAAGGTTAATTGTTCGCCCAAAGAAAAAAAAAAAGCCACTTGTGATCAAAGATGAATTGACCGAGAACCACAACCCGCCCCTTTTCAAGGCATTCATTCCTGTTCATTTTTTCTGTGCATCCCCAGCACTCCATGCTTTATTTAGCTCCGTTTGGTGAAATCAGTTTGAAAACGAGGTGACTTGGGGCGGAAAATGAAGAAGCAAAAGTTCAAAAAGGAAAGGGGTTAATTAGTTACCGCCACAGAGACAAACGGATGACAGGACTAAACACACAGTGCGTTTCGACCTCTTGGGTCTTCCTTCTTCAGGCAAAAGGACAAACAGCATTGAGGACAGTGAAAACAAAGAACGAGAAAACAAAAGCCGCTTATTCGGCGCGAAATGGCTGGTGGATGAAAGCGAGGCCGTTAAGGAGGGGATCATGGGAGCTGAAAGAGTCACGATGACCGTGATGAGGATAATGGTGATAATCATATGGCAATAATAGTGATAGTAGTGGCGATGATGAAAACGTATATGACTGAAACCAATTTATTTTCAGATTAACTCATTGTTGTACTGACAAACAAAACAAAACAAAACACACAAAAAACACACGTATATAGTGAGAGGAGGGATACTGGTAAAGTTGTTGTTGTTGTTGTTGTTGTTGTTGTTGTTGTTCTAGCAGTAGATGTAGAACATGCTAGATCCCCGTTTATTGTGTCAGACAATCCCATATTCACATGTCTCTGTGTGTGTTTCTGGTTGTCTGTCTGTCTGTCTGTCTGTCTCGCTCTGTCTGTGTGACTGTCTCTCTCAGTCTCGCTGTCTCTATGTCTGTCTGTCTCTGTCTCTCTCTCTCTCTCTCTCTCTGTGTGCCTTTCTCTCTCTCTCTCTCTCTCTCTCTCTCTCTCTCCTCCTCTCTCTCTCTCTCTCTCTCTCTCTCTCTCTCCGCCTTTCTCTCTGTGCCTCTCTTTGTGTTTCTGATTCTCTCTCACTGTCTGTCTGTGTCTGTCTGTCTGTCACTTTGAGATTCTCTCTCTCTCTCTCCATCTCTCTCTCTCTCTCTCTTCCCCCCTCTCCCCCCCCCTCTCTCTCTCTCTCTACACCCCCCTCTCTCTCTCCCCCTCTCTCTTATTATAAAATCAAACACAAAGCCGCCTAGTTCTGGCTGTAGAACCGCACAGTCCGGACACCAAAAGCGACCCCCCCCCTTTCTCCCTCACTTACCATTCCTCCCCCTCCCCCCCCCCCCCCCCCCCTTCCAACATCTCCTATCCATCTCCCTCACCCCCAGCTCTCCCTCCTCCCTCACTGCACGTGGAGGAGGTAGCATCCATGGAGGGGGTAGTTGTAGGACTGGGTGAATCCCTGGTGGTCCCCAAACACCAACCCTCACCCTCACCCCACCCCACCCCTCCCTACCCCACCCACCCCTGCATCTTCCGGAGATAGTGCTGCGCCAGACGCGTTGGCTTTTCCTTTTCAAATGTCACGGTGCAGTGTTGTGCACACACTGGAACACAGACCCCCTCTGTCTCTGTCTGTCTGGCTGTCTGTCTCTGTTCTGCTCTGTCTCTCTGATTCTGTATCTCTGTCTCTGTCTCTGTCTGTCTCTGTCTGTCTCTCTATCTCTCTCATCTCTCTCTCTCTATCTCTGCTCTCATCTCTCACTCTCTTCTCTCGCTGTATTCTCTCACGCCCACGCACGCATGCACTTACACGCACGCTCACACACACACACGCACACGCACACGCACACACACACAACACACACACTCACACATACCCACACACACACACACACACACACACACACACACACACACACACACACACACACACAGAAGAGAGAGAGAGAGAGAGAGAGAGAGAGAGAGAGAGAGAGAGAGAGAGAGAGAGAGAGATAGCGCGACCGACACGGCTTCCACGGGAAGTTTCATTTAGCTCTGAAAACGCGGCCATTGGCAGGAAGCGAGAGAACTGAACGCAGGGACAGCACTGCCACCAGGACCTGACACATCCAACAAACGACACACACAACACACACACACTACACACACAACGACGAGGAAAGAAGGGCAATCCCCACCAACCTCTACCGACCACCCACCACCGCCACCACAAACCACCACCACAACAACAACAAGAACAGCAATCAATGGTTGCTCATACATCAATTTAGCGTCCGATGTTCCTAAACTAGTCCCATAGCTGCTGCCTCTCTGCTACTGTCGTCACGTAGTGATGAGTGGATCCCCCCCCCCCCCCCCCCCGTCCTCTCTAATGTGGTTTGGTTTTCCTTTCATTTGTTTTATTGTTTTGAATTAATCAGGGCCATAATCAATAACAGCGCCTTTTCAAACGCAGTGCCTACTAGCCGCCACACTCCCATAACAATTTCTGAATGTGTCTGAATTTTTATTCCCCAAATTACTTACTTTAGTAGTGAACAATTTAATAAGTTCTCCGTTTGTTCCAAAAATGGCTATAGGGGCTCGTTTTTGGTTTGTTCGTTTTGTTTTTTGTAGAATGAAAAAAAAATATTGCAGAACAAAGCGCGAATGATGTTGGTGGGATTTTGCATTGTTATGCAGGTAAAATGCGTTTTTAACTGTTTAAATTCCACGTTTGCCCACCGAACACAATGAGTCAAATACTTTCAGTTAAAGCCAACGGCCCTCCCCCCCCTCCTCAATCCCTCCTCCCCCCCCCCCCCCGCCACCCCCCCTCCCCCCCCCCCCCCCCTTCATCCTCCTGACTCCCCGTACCCGACTCCAGAAGGTTGGCATGTATGAGCTAAGAATGTCGGAGTCTTCGGTCCAACCAATCAGGGGACGTTACTATTTCTGGTGCCAAGAGGACAAAAAGAAATGCGGAAATCAATGAAGAATATTTTCCTCGTTGATCTCTAGCTCTTGGAGAACGACGTTTCTGTAAAGTTCACGTTGAAGACGATTGTAAAAAGAAAAATCTGAACTAGAGATAGATTTTATACTTTCATCTTTGTTTTTACAATAGTTCTTTTTTTTTCCTTTTTTTTTCTTTTTCACAATGTAGACACATGAGAATTTGAGGTGTATTCCTGAATACAAGCGTTTTAAAGTCTGCAAGTCATTCTGATAGTGCATATAATCTGCAGAGAAAATGGGGGGGGGGGGGGGGGGGGGGGGGTGGGGGGGGAGAGATATGTAGGAGTAAGAACTTTGACTAGGTCAACCTATTCCATTTGTCATATTCCAGTTTGATGTGTCAGGTGTCTGACAAGCAACCCACAGACTTTTGAAAAGAAATGCTGGGCTTAAAAACGTTTTTTGTATTTAAAGGCTATGGGAGGGGGGGGGGCGGAACAAAAAAAAACGGATTGCCAAAAAGCATCAATTGACAGACTGCAAGGCGTCAAGAATTGTAACAGGACGGCTTTAACACACCGTGTAAATCACAATCATTCAAAAGACCGTGAAAAAAAGAAAGAAAAGAAAATCTGCCGCCAAACAACCCCTTGAGGCCTGTCATTGTCCCGGAGTCCATCCAACGTGGGCCTCTGGAACCGTTTGAACATTTTCCGCTTTTTTTTTTCTCCATGATCAGTCCCTATGTCTGATATGCGTCGGGTTTTTATGATCGTCCCAGTACTGCTGCTAACGTGCTTCCGATTGGATAACACGGAGAACCGCGGCAACGGCATCATTCGTTTCCATCATGGTAGCTGGCCGACCAGTGTTTGTCAAACTCAACGCTGCTACTCTCTTCACCCACCCCTCCGCCCAACCGCCCTCCCCAACTTCTACCCACCTACCCGTATATCTCCTTTGCCCCTTACCTACCTACCCACCCCAGCCAACTCCTCTCCATTCCTCACCCACCTTTCTCCCCGATAGATCCCACGTTACTTTGTGACGACCTCGTTAAGTCACCCTGAATGGCTCGGAAGCCGGTCACCTGGGTGGGCCTGTCGCTCGCCCCCGCACTGGTCAGGGCGTGGCGGAATGGCACCGGACAGACCAAACGGCCATCAGGACGTTGAGTCAGTCTCTCTCTGTCCCTCTCTGTCTCTCTCTCTCTCTGTCCTGTCCCCCCCCCCACCCTCTGTCTCTCCTCTCTCTGTCTGTCCCTCTGTCTCTCTCACTCGTCATCACTCTCTCTATACAACGAGGCGGATTTTGGTCCCACCCGGGAAACTACGGGGGGGGGGGTGGGGGGGGGGGGGGGGGGGGGGGGGGGGGGGGGGGGGGGGGGGGGGGGGGGGGGGGGGGTCGTTTTTTAAAATAAATTATTAAAATGCAGCTCTGTTACAATTTGTGAATTATAGTTAGAAAGAGAAAAAAAAAAAAGATAAGAAAAAAAATCAACACAGACAGGACCAGAGCGGGACGGGGGTGAGGGTGGGTGATAGAGAAGGGGAGGTGGTTGGGATGGGGGGGGGGGGGGGGGGGGGGGGGGGGGGGGGGGGGGGGAAGAAGGAAAGATAAATCCAATCTTCCACAGCGAATTTTGAATCGGAAGGGGGAGATGATAACTGTGCAGCCTGGCAGAGATCCTTATGTCACGCGTTGTGACCAAAATGTCTTTCAACTTTTTGTGACTCTAAGTTTATGAAAAGTCCATCTTCTGCTTTTGTTATTTGAGAAATAAGAAGTGGCGCTAGTTCATGTGAAGATATACACACAACTGTGTGTGTGTTATGTTTGTTTTTCCTTGCATTGAGGCGACATTATATAAGCGAGCAAACTGACAAAGCTGTAAGACATCATCTTCGAAACTTTGCGTTCATGAAGAAATCTTGAGAGAGAAGAGAGCGAGAGAGAGAGAGAGAGAGAGAGAGAGAGAGAGAAGAGAGATAGAGAAAGAAAGAAGAGAAGAGAGATAGAGAGCGAGAGAAGAAGAAGAGAGAGAGAAAGACAGATGCACACACACAAACACACATATGACACACAACACACCCACCCGCGCTGCGCACACACACTACGCAACGCACCACACAACGCACTGCACGCACGCACGCACGCACACACACACAACACACACACACACACACACACACACACACACACACACACACCCCGCGCGCCGCGCGCACCAGAGCGAGAGAGAGAGAGAGAGAGAGAGAGAGAATAGAGAGAGAGAAGAGCAACGCATACACACAACGGCGCGCACGCACGCCACGCTCGCACTGCATGCACGCACGCACGCAACGCACACCACACACACGCACACGACAACTGCTTCACCTGTAAGTTATAACTTATGTTAATTAATTAATTCACGAATAATTTATTTTATACCCCCCATAACACCCCCCCCCCCCCCCCCCGCCCCACCGCCACCGCTTTTTTGTGTGCTTTGCCGTAGAATTTGTCATTAAGAATTCCCTGACAGAAACTGAGAAACAGTATTGCAAACATGGTCATCTTGTATTAGAATATAGCATGATTTTTTTTTTTTATAGACAAGTAGCTACGCTTACAGTGTTTTATCTCTTCTTCCTTCTCCGTGCTGTCCTTTCCCCACTTTTTTTTTTTTCAGAACATTGAACGGTGTCATTGAAACGATTCTGCTACAGATCCTGAAATACTGCGGCGTGTTTATGTTGCGCAGAATTACATTGTAAACCTGTCGATAACATCTTTGATAAGAAAAATAAAACATACTGGGAAGATAGTTTCATCACAATCTCTATCTATGTATCTCTCTCTCTCCCTCTCTCTCCTCACCTCTCTCTCACTCTCTTCTCTCTCTTTCTTTTTCTTTCTCTCTTCGCTCTTTCGTTTTCTTTCTCTCTCTCTCTCTCTCTCTCACTCTCCTCTCTCTCTCTCGTCAGTATAGATTAAGGCAGGCCACACTTACAGCATCGGTCCTTGTCTCCCCCCCCCCCCTCTCACGACACCCTCTCCACAGCCATAGGGCTGATAATGCGGCCAGCTCTAGGGGTACCCACAACCTGACCATGACGCCGATCGCAGCAGCAAGTTGCTGGACAGCCAACCCTTTCCACACGTCCACACATTGACGAGCTTTTGGGTTTTAGTATCTGTCTCTGAGGCAGAACTTCGCCCCGTCTTCGACTTAAAGAAGGAAAAATAACTGGGTATACGCCACATTAGAACTATAAACTTGTGCACGAAAAGAACGCAACGCAAATATATGTGTTTGTCCGCTGAAAATATTGAGGAAACTTTGGACAAAACATCCCCGTAAAACAGGGGAACTCTGCCAGTGAATAGTTCGGAACATAAAGAATAGACATCACAGTAGGTTGATTGCTTATTCCTTCTGTTGTGTAGTCCTATTTGGAATGCAGAATGACCATGAAATGACTTGAAATAAAAAATATGCGTTTTCTTTTTTGTGCACAGTAAATGTTTCACATTCCATATATTATAATCCCTGCCTTTTTATATTCTGCTCTTTTTTTTTTTTTTTTTTTTTTTTAGCAAAATTTTCTCGTCCTGTCACGTGAAGAAGAAAAAGGAACTGCCACACAACCCTAATTAAAACTATGTTTCCACGGTCTATATTAATCATAATCTTGCCTCTTTTTGCTGGTTGTGGGGTGTTTTGTAAACAAACTGTTCTCACCTTCAAGAAGGAAAAACAACTGGCCACACACCCACAATTAGAACATGTGCCTCCACGGTTCACAATCTAATTGATGTAAAGCGTTTTAAGGCATGGTGAAGGTCCAACCCTGCAAAATAAAAAAAAACGCCGAATGGACTGACTCTGAACCTCCACTCACTCCCCCCCTTACCCCCACCCCCCCTCCCCCCCTCCGCCTTCTTCCCGCCGCCACGTCATTCCAATGGTGTTTTTCAGTGTATGGATCCTGCTTCCACGCCTCCCTATTATAATCTATCGAAAGCGTTGTGACATGTAAAGTTGGAGACGCAAGCGAATATGAAACCGAATATAGCGGACACTGACCTGATGTCGGATGTCCAGCCCTGTCGAGCCCGCCGAGAGCCCCTATCTTCTGTCCATTTGTGTTGTCCTGGATTTCCAGCCCTGTCGAGCCCGCCGATAGCCCTCTCTTCTGTCCATTTGTGTTGTCCTGGATTTCCGGCCCTGTCGAGCCCGCCGATAGCCCTATCTTCTGTCCATTTGTGTTGTCCTGGATTTCCAGCCCTGTCGAGCCCGCCGATAGCCCTATCTTTTTTCCATTTGTGTTGTCCTGGATTTCCGGCCCTGTCGAGCCCGCCGATAGCCCTATCTTCTGTCCATTTTGTGTTGTCCTGGATTTCCAGCCCTGTCGAGCCCGCCGATAGCCCTATCTTCTGTCCATTTGTGTTTTCCTAAATCGTCCCTGCTCCTTTCGTTTTCATCTGTCTGTTCGGGACGGCTTGGCATCGTGTCTCGACAGCCATATATATATAGGAGAGAAAAGAAAGGGAACCATCTCTCGGACACAATGAGAATTCAGAGAACTATCCAGTTGCGCCAGTCGACACACACACACTCACACACACACACACACACACACACACACACACACACACACACTCACACTCACACACACACTCGCGCACACAAAACACACACACGCACGCGCGCGCGCGCGCGCGCACGCAACGCACACACACACACACTCACACACACACACGCACACACGCACATACGCACGCACCTCTCTCTGTGTATATATATATATAATATATATATATATATAATATATATATATATATATATAAAATATATATATATATAATATAATTATATATATATGTCTCCCCTCTCTCTCTCTCTCTCTCTCTCCCCCCTCTCTCTCCTCTCTCTCTCCCTCTCTCTCCTCTCTCTCTCTCTCTCTCTCTCTCTCTCTCTCGCCTCTCTATATATATATATTATATATATACTCGAATCCTTATTCACGACTTCAGCGCTTTAAATTTGTTGGGTGTGCTTCCGTGTTCCTACACCCCTCACTTGACAAAACAAGGTTTGGGCGACTGACTGGCTTTCACTTTGCTGTAAATCACACAGATAACTCGCGGTTTTATCAGATACCCAGTCCCAAGAAGCTTTACGGGAATAGGAGAGTGACGTAGTCCGACCCTACAGTATTAGGAGAAGAGATACACGAATTACAGGGGACCGGAATAGCTCAGTCGGTTAGAGCGCCAGACTCGTGATCTCGGTGATCCCTGGGGTTGCGGGTTCAACTATCCTCCGGACTGTTGTGGTACTTGGGGATTTGTCGTTCGGAAGTAACTTCTGGTTCCCACTCCATTCCCCTAAAAGTCTTTCTGACTAAACTGTAATAAACCGAGGATCAGAGTGTGGACGCCTAACATCCTGCGCGCACGTAAAATCCCATCACCAACTTTTGATAGAGAAGGCCAGTTTGGCCGTTGGTGTGGATGTCAATAGCACGCATTCTCCGCGAAAAATCGAAGGAATATGAGAGAGAGAGAGAGAGAGGAGAGAGAGAGAGAGAGAGAGAGAGAGAGAGGAGAGAGAGAGGCAAAAAACCTTATATGACTTACACAGGACTGAATAACACGAATGATTAGAGCAGCAGGCCATCTCTTCAGTTGGCTCTACCCCCCCCTCCCCCCTACCCCACCCCACCGCACCCCACCCCACCCCCCCGTCCCCCAGCCAGGGCCGACCGGCTGTGTGTAAGCGAAAGCGTGGATTGAGCTTAGAGCTTGGCCGTTATTAACCGAGGATAGGCGCGACATAAGTACCGCCAGTAGTGATAGAGATAATAGTAAAAAGATACACGAAGAGGAATAGTCATAGAGATAATAGTAATGGTAATAAAGATACACGAAGAGGAATAGTCATAGAGATAATAGTAATGGTAATAAAGATACACGAAGAGGAATAGTCATAGAGATAATAGTAATGGTAATAAAGATACACGAAGAGGAATAGTCATAGAGATAATAGTAATGGTAATAAAGATACACGAAGAGGAATAGTCTAGTGTCTGACTCGGCGTCTGTGCTTGTGACATTCATTCAGCTTTCGGGACACACTGGATGGTCGTCAATGGCTCACAAGAGCTGAATTCCCACTGATGTGCTTTACCAGTAGCATGCACGCTGACATACCTCGGCCAGTTACATAACTGGATGTAAGTATGAATATTTATGAATAAGTGAAACATATACGAAAAACAGCACCATAAAAACCAAACAAAGAAACAAACAAAACCCAACGATTTCTCATTCAGCATTGTGTGTAGAAGCCACTTCGACTTCGATCTAAAAATATTTAAAAAAAAACAACAACAAAAGATGACGACAGACCGTCTTTAAGGATTGCAAGTCAAAGAGGAAATCTGGTTGTAATTATTGTCTGCCCTGATTTCATTATTCGCTCCAAGGACGACAACCAGTAGCATCCCCTAATGGGTTGGGGAGACCTATGGAAACTTGAGCCTCCTAGCTAGGACAGGATCTCTTTGCAGATTATTTGCCCATGCATCATGAGGGGCAACTTTGCTCTGACCGGTGGGTGGAATTCTCGGAATGGTCGGTCACTCTGCCACTTTCTCCATCCCTCATCCCAACTTCCATCCCCACTCCAACTCATTCTTTCCTATAAAAGCTGGGGTTTCGCCAGGGTAATCAGGTCCGGTTGGCTCCGTGGTAAAGAGAGCTGCACGTTCTCAGTCAGAGGTAGCGCGTTCGAGTCCCGCTGCCGTCTACCGTGAACACGGGTGTGTTGGCTACCCACTTGAACGTTTTGGCCCGCTCTGGGGGTGTCAGTGTATGTCAGACTTGTGCCTCCTCCCCCCCCCCCCCTCTTCCACCACGCATCACACCTCACTCCACTCTCATTGTATGACTTACCCATGTCCACTATATCATCTTTGGTAGATATGGACGTTAGATCAGAATAAAACTGACTGACAGTATCTCCAGCTAGACCATGCATGACGGACTAGGTGCGCCCGGCGAAAATATCGACTTTGACTTTCATAATTCGGAAATATTTCTTCTTCTTTGACTTGCAGCTGTTTAAGCCGACATTTACCGTGTTTGATAAGGAAGATGAGTAGATTTTGAAAAGGAGACAGCTGAGTGAAACTTGAGACTGGTAAACGTTGTCTTGTGTGTTTCATCTCCTTCTCTTGTATATCTATATCTATATATATAATATATATAAATATATATATATATTAAATATATATATATTATAATATATATATATTACATACAGAGGTATTATTGTATGTGTGGGTACCACTGATTGTCTAGCTGTGTGTCAGGCTGTCGATGTCAACTTCCTACCAACTGGAGAAAGAGACTGGGCGATGTCCCCCCCCCCCCCCCCCCCCCCCCCCCCCCCCCCGCCCCTCGCTGCAGCCCGACATTTCATACTCAAAGTGTTCGTTCACACACACACACTGTTCTGTCTTGTCGATGAAGTTTCACAATCAGGGGGGAGAATTCTTCAGTCCCCCCTCCCCCCCCCCCCCCCCCCCCCTCAAATCCTTTTTAAAACCTGAAATCCTCTTTTTTTCTTTCTTTCTTTTTAACCTGAAATCCTATCCTCAATCTACTTTCAGTTTTCCTCTTTTTTTTTTCTTTGATTCTCGGCGAAAAAGAGTTGTAAATGCCGACAGACAGCTAGTTATTTGGTTTCTATCCCACTGACGCTGTCAACAGACTTTTTTCGTGCGTTTTTTTGTTTTGTTTTTTGGAACCGGCATAATTATATTCTGTGCACGTGGCTTGCCGTGGGGAGAGCTGTGAGCTGAGAATGATTTTTGTCGTCATTAAAATTAGATTGGAAAAATAACTTTTGTTGTTGTTTGTTGTTTTTCTCCCCCTATCCTGCAGTTGTTTTCAACCCCCTTCATTTATACAGCAGAATACCTCATAAATGCACCGAATTTCTTGTAGGTTTATAGACAATTCGGAGGAAAGTTGGGGGTGAGGGGGGGGAGAGAGAGAGAGAGAGAGAGAGACAGACAGACAGACAGACAGACAGAGATATCCCATGATAGTTTGGGTGTGTGTGGGGGGGGGGGGGGGGGGGGGGGGGGGGGGGGGGGGGGGGGGGGGGGGGGAGCTTGTGCTCAACTGTGGGAACGTCACCCATGCCATCATCATTTATATAACCTGCACATGATGACATACTGCCAGAGAGAGAGAGAGAGGGAGAGGGAGGGTGAGAGAGAGAGAGAGAGGAAGAGAGAGAGAGAGAGAGAGAGAGAGAGAGAGAGAGAGATCCCATGACAGTGAGGAGGGGGGAAGCTTGTGCTCAGCTGTTTGGAAACGTCACCCATGTCATCATCATTCTTACGTATATATATATATATAATTTATATATATATATATATATATATATATAATATATATATTATATATATACCTGTACATGCGTGACGCAGTGCCCACGGCCAACGTGACAGGTCGCAGCGGCTGCCTCGGCACACGCCCCAGTGCCCGGCCTGGGCACACCGTTGATCGATACCTGTACATGCGTGACGCAGTGCCCACGGCCAACGTGACAGGTCGCAGCGGCTGCCTCGGCACACGCCCCAGTGCCCGGCCTGGGCACACCGTTGATCGATACCTGTACATGCGTGACGCAGTGCCCACGGCCAACGTGACAGGTCGCAGCGGCTGCCTCGGCACACGCCCCAGTGCCCGGCCTGGGCACACCGTTGATCGATACCTGTACATGCGTGACGCAGTGCCCACGGCCAACGTGACAGGTCGCAGCGGCTGCCTTGGCACACGCCCCAGTGCCCGGCCTGGGCACACCGTTGATCGATACCTGTACATGCGTGACGCAGTGCCCACGGCCAACGTGACAGGTCGCAGCGGCTGCCTTGGCACACGCCCCAGTGCCCGGCCTGGGCACACCGTTGATCGACTTCACAGGCAGGGTCACCTGGCGGCTGTCTGTCTGGCTGGCTGGCTGGCTGGCTGTTTGTTTGTTGGTTGGTTTCGTTTTGCTTTCCCCTGTCTTTCGGCGTCGTATTTCGCGTGTCGCGAGCTAAGGGGCTTTGGCATGAATCGACGAGAAGTGAAGCATGTTTTTGTTTATGTATTTATGTATGCATGTGTTTGTTTGTTTGTTTGTTTGTTTATTTATTTATTTTTTTTATTTTTTTGTTTTTTTTTTATTTATCCATTCATTCATTCACTTATTTATCTGTTTATATATTTATTTCATTTTGTGTATTTATTTACTTGTTTCATTTTATTTGTTTATTTAGATATTTCACTCTGTTTTTGTTCATGTATGCATGTGGGCTATTCATTTATTCATGTCCTTATTCATATGTTTATTTTATAGATTTATGTATGTATTTATTTATGTATTCGTGTGGTTTTATTTATATGTTTATTTATTTACTTATTTTTTCATTTGTTTGTTTATTCATGTTTAAATTCTTGCGGCGGTCAGTCGTGGTCGCGGATTCTCTTCTTCATTCCTACAGGAGTTGAGGCCGGCAGCGCCTGTCACAGAGCGAAACATCGTCTGTCTGACGTTGCAGTGTTCTGTGTGAATAGACAGGCCGACAGCGCCTGTCACAGAGCGAAACATCGTCTGTCTGACGTTGCAGTGTTCTGTGTGAATAGACAGGCCGACAGCGCCTGTCACAGAGCGAAACATCGTCTGTCTGACGTTGCAGTGTTCTGTGTGAATAGACAGGCCGACAGCGCCTGTCACAGAGCGAAACATCGTCTGTCTGACGTTGCAGTGTTCTGTGTGAATAGACAGGCCGACAGCGCCTGTCACAGAGCGAAACATCGTCTGTCTGACGTTGCAGTGTTCTGTGTGAATAGACAGGCCGACAGCGCCTGTCACAGAGCGAAACATCGTCTGTCTGACGTGGCAGTGTTCTGTGTGAATAGACCGGCTAGCTGAATCCGGTGACGACTGGGATGGTTGAAACGTCGCCCTTTGGTTCGCGCAATCATAATAATAAATATGTTTAAACCAACCAGCCTGAACTCGGCTAGCTGAATCCGGTGACGACTGGGATGGTTGAAACGTCGCCCTTTGGTTCGCGCGATCATAATAATAATTGTTAAACCAACCAGCCTGATCTCGGATTCACCCTTCTGTCCGTGTATACTGCTTCTGATGACTGTTTCTTCTCTCTGTCTGTCTGTCCGTCTCTGTTTCTCTGTCATTCGCTCTCTCTTCTCTCTCTCTCTCTCTCTCTCTCTCTCTCTCTCTCTCTCTCTCTCTCTCTCTCTCTTTCTCTCTCTCTCATTCTCTCTCTGTATCTCTGTGTGTCTCACTCTCTGTCTCTCTCTTTCTTTCTCTCTCTTTCTGTCTCTCTTTTACACTCTCATTCTTTGTCTCTTTGTCTTTTTCATTATCTCTCTCGCCCCCCCCCCCCCCCCCTCTTATTCTCTCTCTCTCTCATTCTCTCTTTCTCTCATTCTCTGTCACATTCTCTCTCTTCTCTCTTTGTCTGTCTGTCTGTCTCTCTCTCTCTCCCTGTCTCTCTCTGTGTCTCTCTGTCTCTGTCTGTCTGTCTCTCTCTCTCTGTCTGTCTGTCTGTCTGTCTGTCTCTCTCTCTCTCTCTCTCTCTCTCTCTCTCTCTCTCTCTCTCTCTTCTCTCTGCGTTTCACTCTCGCCGACAATCGTTGGGCAGAAGTCATGCAGGAATTACACTTACACGGACGGGGGTCTCTCATCGACCTTGATCCGTCCAGTCTCTCTCGCCCCGTTGGGGTGTCAGGGGTATTGTTTCGCAACCAGTGAATGGCGTAGAGACTGGAAGGAAATAGGGATGATGGGAGATTGGGGCTGGGGGTGGAGAGGGGGTGGGTGTCGAGCACTTGTCGCCGATTGAATGCTCCGTCTAGTGGACTGAGATCGAGTGAGTGCTGTACGTTTCGACCAGGATAGTCTCCTTGGAGTGAATTTACGCTAAAGTGAGGTGGGTTTTTTTTTTCTCCCCCCTGTCTAACCGTTGAACATAATTGTGAACGAGAGAGAGAGAGAGAGAGGAGAGAGAGAGAGAGAGAGAGAGAGAGAGAGAGAGAGAGAAAACACTTGTGGACTTGCGCACGTGAGGGTGGATGCGCGTGTGCGCGCGCGTGTGAATGTTCATGTGTGCATGTAACAGAGAGTTTTATGTATTCAATTAAAGTAATTATTAACCCGTGGCTTTAATAGTAAAATATTATTACACTGGTGTGTGTGTGTGAGTGTGAGTGAGTGTTTGTTTGCGTGCGTGCATAGTGTGTGTGTGTGTGGAGGAGAGAGAGAGAGAGAGAGAGAGAGAGAGAGAGAGAGAGAGAGAGAGAGAGAGAGAGAGAGAAAAGGAAGAATTGTGTGCGGGTGGGGGGAGGGGGAATATGTACATTTCTTAAAAGGATATAGACAACTGAATTCTCCCGCAAACATCCCTTTCCTTTTGCGACAGTGCACACGGGGGAAAAAACAATCTCTCGTCGATAAAACACATGTTGCCAATAGCAATCTTATCATGAAGAGATCTTGCCGGGACAGATCCATTTTTGTTTTATTCAGCAATGCAGACAAGATAAAATGTCTCGCAGAGCAGCAGGTCACAAAGGAAACCTGTTCTAATTCTGTACACACCGTGAATAGCAGCGTTCTCCCATTGGTGGATGAAACAAGCGGCGTTCTCGGTCTCTCTGCGCAGAAGCAGGGGATTCTGTCAAGATGTCGGTCTCTGTCTGAATGAGAACACAGTTGTGTTTTGGTGGACATTCCGGGCTGTACATCTATTAGGAGTTTTCACAAAGTTTTGCTGGTTAGAACACAACATTGAATGTGACATATTATGGGATGAGAATGACTCGCATGTTTAATTTTTGCCTCCAAGGCACGCAGAAGATTTGTTGTTTGTTTTTTATGCTACTTCGGTGAGAATGACATCGATCATTTGAAGAAAAAAAAAAGTATTCCAACGCCATTAAGAAATAAGAAAATCGAACTGAGAACCAGTTGTCTGGCGAAGTGAAATAGTATTTTCTTTCTCTTTCTTTCTCTTTCTTTTTTTTTTTCTTCCATGGTATGTGTTCTCCCTGACCTGAAGAAGGGAGACTCGAACCCTGGCCTATTCGGATGGGCACAATCAAGTGTCAACCAACACAAACGACAAAGGCACACTGTTCATTCGTTGCCTGAAGACGCCAAGTTCACGAAACGTGTTTCATCAGTCTAGAGGGGGTCCGGAATAGCTCGGTGTAGAGCGCCGGACTCGTACTCTCGGTGATCCTGGAGTTGCGGGTTCGAATCTCAGCCGGGCCGTTTCGGTACGGGGGGATTTTTACCCTCGGAGTTAACATTCGTTCTGACTCCATTTCCCATACAGTCCTTAGGATGAGACTCTAAACGCACGCACAACATCTTGCACAGACGTCAAATCCCATCACCAGCTTTCGAAAGAGAAGACCAGTTTGGCCGTTGGTATGGATGACACGTTACACAGAGCATGCACCTTCGTCGAAGTTGGAGTATGGCTGCCTTAATGGCGGGATAAACAACGGTCATACACACAGAACTCCACTCCCTTTGTTGGGTAGATGCGATTAGTCCTTGCCTGTCTATACAGGGAGTGTCCGCAGGAGTATCGACCTGCGTACGTAGAGAAAAAGAATCGGTCTAGAGCCCGTGGTAAAGGAAGGCGCACGCGCGAGGTCTGTTTTGGCCAGTTAGGAAGCTCTTTGTGCTGCAAGCTTTTGTCAGCAGTTGAATTAAAAAGAAAAAAAAATTAAGGGAGCAAATAAAATTGAGTGAACGATAAAGCCTGGATGACACGGGACACGACTGAATGAAGCGCCGGCAGGCAGCTCTTCAGTCGGCACTACCGAGGTAGGCAGCCCGTTGCGTACACGAGAGTGTGGATTGTCATCGCCTAGAACCTTTAAGGCAAGGCGCTTTTAAAATGCTATGTTATTGTCGTCGTCATCATCATCATCATCATCATCATCGTCGTCGTGATGATGATCGTGATGATGATGATGATGATGATGATCATTAGTAGTAGTGGTATCAGTATCATTATCGTTATTATTATTATTGAAAACACGATCAGTCTAATAGCAAGGGAGACCATTACAAATAAAAGGTGATGTGTGTGTGTGTGTGTGTTGTGTGTGTGTGTGTGTGTGTGTGTGGTGTGTGTGTGTGTGTGCGCGCGCGCGCTCCTATCCTGATTCACACGAGTTTAAAATTCGTGACCGTTGGGCGAAGGAGCGGGGGAAGAGAGCGTTCCAGCCCACGCAGCGATATTGACACAGCAGCTACTACCACCATCTTCATCACCGGTCTGGTGATGCCATTACTGTTACTGCTACTGCTGCTGCTGCTGCCGTGTGCTAGATCTACTAGTACTGCTATTGGTTATGAATTTTTTAGTTTCAGCTCTGTATGAAAGGTATTGGGTATATCAGAGCACAGTCAACAATAGCAACAATAACAATAATGATAATGATAATAATAATG